>OY720349.1:26315718-27536593 GCA_963082975.1 Labia minor
TTTAATAAAATATTTAGGTCATATTTTTATCTTAAATTATTTTTTATTTATATTTGAATATTTCTTCCTTTTCTATAATATATAATAAATAATACTAGCAGACCTGGCAAAGCTTCGCTTTTGCATGTCTGTATACATATATACGTATGTGATAACTGAACACTTAATAATAATAATGTATTAAATGAATATAATTTAAATTTTAGTTTTAATTGGACTTTTTTTGTTTTTTATTACTATCTCGCCAGATATAGTATTGCGATCACGAAAATTTTGGATGTTGAGATTTTGATGTTTTTATACGTTTTGAAGGTTCCTAAATCATTTTCACTAAGGTTGAGAGTAAGTATTTATTTAAGTGTGTGTATGTATGTTACCAAGATTACGCAAAAACGGTTTGAGCTAGAATTGCAATTACATATAGCGAGGAAAAATTAATGGAGATGGGGTTTAAAATTAATATATATTCAGTCCGTTTGCTCTCAAATAAGCGTGGTGAAGACATGCGATGCCTTCCGTAGCCGTTTTCCATGAAGCTGGGTCGTGGGCCATGTGGATGGATTGCTGAAGAGTTCGGCCCACAGCCTGCTCCACCTGATCAGCCCATCTTTTCGGGGAGCGCCCTCGTGGACGTCGGCCGGGGACCTTCCCCTCAACAACTAAGCCGTCAGTTCTTCTGGCTAGGTGACCAAAATATGCCAGCATCCTTGTTTTTATTTTTGTGGACAATCTTTTTTGGATGTTGAGTTCTTTAAGAAAATTATTAGTGATAAGAAAAAATATTTAGTAACAAAGAGGAACAGTATTAACATACAAAAACTTAATATACAAAATATAAAATTTGAATATGTAGAAAAATTGAATTTAATCACGAAGGATAATAATATTTGAGAAGAATTTAAATCAAGGTTGCAATCGGGAAACGCCTGTTATCATGCAGTAAAGAGGCTTATCTCATCAAAATGATTATCAAAGGGAATCAAAATTAAAATATATAAAACAATTATTTTGCCTGTTGTATTATATGGGTGGGAGGCATGGTCTATGACCCTGGGAGATGAGAGTAGATTCAGAGTATTTCACAATAGGATTCTTCCCAGCATTTATTGTCCAAAGAGGGATGAGGACACCGAGGAATGGTGGAGACTAAAATAATAATTTTTTTTTTAAATTAATTAATATTGAAAAGATGAATACATTTTTACTTTGTAATAAAATTTTATATTATAGAAAATTAACCTAAAATAATTAAGTATTTAAAATAATTTGTTAAAAATTTTCTTTACATATTCTATGAAACCTTAATTTATTTATTTTTTTTAATTTCTAATTAATTATATTTTAAAATCTACAAATTAATTCCTATTAAATTACCTATAAATACTATGAATAAATTATTTTTTTTATATTATTTGTTCTAGTTAAATATTTACCAAACATAATTTCTAGTTAATAAATAAATATTTTTTTAACTTTATAAATAATAATAAATAATAATAATAATTTAATTTAATTATCTGAATTATCATAATTCAATGTCAACAATAATTGCTCTCTTAAGTGACAACAGTCTATTTCCTTATGCTAGTTTTTTTTTTACAACTAACGAAAGTAATTATATAAATAAGATATCATTACGTGAGTCAATCTCTAACCATTCTATGGATGATATCAAATAATTAGATCTTTTACGAAAATTTGCATACTTGAAAAATATATTTTAATAAATAAATATTGATCTATTCATTATTTTATAGTTTTTTTTTTAAATATATTAAATTATGGCGAAAGAACAGAAATGATTATTATATACTCTTCCGTTCATATTTAAGTAAGGTATATAAAATAATAATAAATAAATTGGTATTTTTATGAATTTATTTGAAAATCATATGGTTTTATTTATTTTTAAGAACATTAGTTTGAAAAATCCATCAACAAGTTTTATTTAGTGCAATTAACTCTATTAAATATATCTTAAAATAAAAATAGAAATTGTTATTATTATCATAAGTGAAAAGTCTCAAGTTTTGAAGCATATCTTTTCTATTTCGATAACCAAAAGTTTCCGGTAGATTGGATAAGTCAGCAGAAGGGCCCCACCTCGTTTCTTATCTTCAAGCCTAAAATGTGTAAACAATTTCGAATTGGACCTTTGATCTTGAACACTGTCAATATAAGACTATAATTTCGATTGATTCTTTCTGATAAATAATTATTTTATATTTCAGAAAATATAGAAATATATAAAACAATTATTTTTCCTGTTGTGTTATATGACTGTGAGGCATGGTCTATGACCATGAGAGACGAGAGTAGATTTAGAGTATTTGAGTATGTCTTTTAGCAGCATTTATGAACCAAAGAAAGATGAGGTAATTGGTGAATTGCGGAGACTGTATAACGAGAGTTTGCATAACCTCTAAGCATTTCCAGACAAAGTTAGGGTTATAAAATCGAGAAGGGTGCGATGGTCAGGGCACGTGGCTAGAATAGGAGAGGAAAGAATGGCAAAAAATATATATTGATGAGGATGCCGATTGAGAAACGTCCGCTTATTGGGTGGACAATGTAGGAAGGAACGTGAGAGAGATGGAAGAGAGTAGGGTTTGGATGCTGGTGGCTCAGGATAGGGACACTTGGAGGAATGTAGTTGCTGCGGTCAACAACTTTCGAGTTCCGTAGAGCCACAGAGATAGATAGATAGAAAGAGAGAATTCAGAAAATATATTTTTATCAAACTATCAAATTCATTTTTATTAAATATTCTACATTAAATGTTATTTTTATAAAATCCTTTAAAAAAATAATTTCTTGTATTTTTTTAGGTACCTTTTAGAGAATGGAGCCAATGTGGCTGCTGTTAACAACGACGGCGATCTGCCGATCGATATTGCTGAGTCCGAGGAAATGGAACATGTGCTTCAACAGTGCATCCTGGACCAAGGTAACCGAAAACGACTTTGTTTTTTTCCTGGCCAATCTGGTATTATTGACCACTGCTCTCTCTCTCTCTCTCTCTCTCTCTATCTTACATCCTTCCCTCTCCTTCAACTCTTTCATCGACATTGAATACTTGATGTAAGGGGCACCGAATAACTCTACTTTGAATTTGTTTTAATTTCATTAACTGCAAATTTCAATCAGAAATTTTTTTTAAAACACAAATATACGAATTATACTGTCTGAGAGGAACGCGTCATCTTGAAGGGTTGAGTATTTATTTATTTTCATATATCTATGAAATTTTAGACATCATTTAATTAAAAAAAAAAATTAAATTTATTGATAAAATTCTTGTTATAAAATGAGAAATATAAAGGGTATAAATAATTATATGAAAAAAATATATTTCCTAAATGTCAAATTATTTCTTTTTATATTTATTTACTTATATTCATTTTCATTAATGTATAAATAATATATTTTATAATAGGTCTGTTACATATCATTTATATTCTCAAAGAGTAACTTAAGTAAATTTTGTTAAATATAGAATTAAAAAGAAAAATAGGCAGGTCTTAGGTATATTTATAAAAGTTATTTAAGGATGAAAATAAAAAAACTAAGTTAGATAAAATTTTATCATATTCAGCCCAAATCTTTTTTTTTTTTAAGCAATTTCATTAATTGATATTGATATAAATTTGACATATAAAAAACCTCTACATCCTACGCAAGAACAGCGCCTATCAAGTCGGTTATATTGTGTCCTATGATCAGTAGAACGGGTCCTATCAATCTTTACCTTGATTTTCTTGATCGGAAGCGCTACTTTTTATCAACTGGCTTCCTAATTTTGATCTCGGAGGTTGGGTTGAATGCATCCCATAGACCCCAGGTAGAGAAATTCCCATGCCAGACTGCCCGGGACTACGAGAATGTGAGACAACGCTGTTGCCTCCCGCCCTGTGGCACCTCATTTGACATTAAGATGGTAAATAATTTTGGAAGATATCAAGAAAATTACTATATTATAATAAATATATATTTATTATAAATCTATTAGATATATAATAGATAAATAAATAATTTCTTTTAACAATCTTTGCTATTGCTCATTGATTTCTAATATTCTTTTCGTTTATCCACAATTTATAATTTCTAAGTTTTCTAAAACAATCTAAAATTTGATTTTTCCTTCTTTTTGTTAAAAATTATTTTTTCTTTAATTAATATAACTTAAAATATTTAAAATTTTATATTTAAATAAAATTCCTATATCAGAATATTATTTATTAAAAGATATATTTTTGTGACCAATATTTTTTTTTTATTTTAAATAAATAAGAAATATTTCGTAAATAATGTGAATTATATTTTGGTACCTTTGCAAAGGATGCAAAATTGAATCTTAGCCTAGAAGTATCATTAGATGATGGCGTAGTATAGTTAGTAGCCGAGGTCTGAAATGACCGGTTCTCCTCCTACTGGTCATCATACTTTCTTGATTTCTATCTCTTTCCTCTTTCTGCGGCCACCGGTCACTACTTATTGGCATTCTCATCAGTAGCGCTTGACGAATGGCATCGCTTACTCATGCCACCATTCAAAGAATTAGGCCCGCATTCGTTAAACAAAAACAAAAAAAAAACTGTCTTTATTAATTAATAGAAGTATTAAACAAAATAATAACAACCTTTCTAAAAGAATAGACATACTTAATTTTAAATAAATTACAATTTATTATTAATATTTTTTCGTTGAAATTTTAATCTCTAAAATAATAATAATTTTAATTTTAAATTCGAACATATATCAATGTAAAATTTAATTTTTAATTAGCTTTTTACTATCTCGCCAGAGATAGTATTGCGATCACGAAAATTTTCGATGTTGAGATTTTGATGTTTTTATACGTTTTGAAGGTTCCTGAATCATTTTCACTAAGGTTGAGAAAAATGTCTGTGTGTGTGTGTGTATGTGTGTATGTGTGTATGTGTGTGTGTATGTGTGTGTGTATGTATGTAGGCAAGATTACGCAAAAACGGTTTGAGCTAGAATGATGAAATTTGGTACATGGACATTATTCAAAATTCATAGTTTTCTATCAACTTTTGAGAAATGTAGCTCAACCGGAAGAGGGTCATTACCTACAACGTTTTGATTTTTTTTCCTCTAAAGTGACCGTAAAAATAAAAATATATGTTTGATAATTTTTCACATGATTAATAATTGTATAAAACTGCTATATATAGAATTTCAGCTTGATTGAATTGCTGAAAGTACCAGAATTAATTTTTTAATACTGCAAATCTCACGCGCCAACACGTGCCATGGTGCCATCAACAAAAAGCCAAACATGCGCTGGTTTAATATTTATTATTTATAATTTATAATTAATTAAATTTAATTTAAAAATAATATATTATGTTATTTAATCCAATTCAAATTGCGAGATAGTCGAGTGGAGACACTCCAGCTAATTTTGTATAATAATTACAATAAAAAGAATCAGCCAACAGTAGATACTCTAATTGAGAAGTTAATTCTTATATCCTACTTACACATATAATGAAAAAAAAAAATTATTAAATATAATAATTAATTATGACAATAATTAAAAAAGTGGAGACTACTCAATTTAAAACTAAATTCAAAAAACATTTGACACATTTATTTTTTCATTTCATGTTTTAATAATTAATAATGATTATCCTCAAAGCAATAAATATAATATAATATTTATCTATTTTGACATAAAATTTGATATTAACATTAATTTTTAAATATAGAATACTATTTATGAATTCCTTATTTATATAGGTTGATCAAATAAGGGTATTATATTTTTCGCCATGGAATTACATGAATATTTTATGCACATCGTGGAATTTCTGAAATTACATGACCACTAAACTTTTCTATCAATAAATTGATTGTTTCCCGAGATGATTAGAATGTTATACAATCTTTCTGTATCAACATATCATCCAAATCATCTAATTCAGTGATTCCCAAAGTGGGCGCTACCGCCCCCTCGTGAGTGTTGCAGCAATCCAGGGGGGAGGTGATGGACACCGGCGCATTTAGGGGAAATAACTTGTATATTACTTTTCTATTCTGAGTTCAATAAATAGATACATAATTTCAATGTTTCTAATTTACACCTTTATTTATAATATTTTGCGAATAGGTACATTTTATTTTTCTGTTTAATTGTTATTAAAATTAAAAAAGTTAATTTTCAGTGGGCACTTGACCAAATAGGCTTGGAAACCACTGATCTAATTCATCCCATAAAAATATCTGTAATTTAATGTCTATTGACGCTAAAATGCGTCATTACTATTTCTCTTTTCATAAAATATGACTTAAAAATATTAATTATTTTCGTATTATATATCAGGGGTGGCCACACTTGGTGATACTTAGAGCCATATTGAACAAATTTAAAAAAAACAATCGAAGATATTTAAGAGCCTGATCACAAAAAGATTTTACCTTTTTTTTGGTATCATGACTTTACACAATAAACTCGAAAAGAGTTACTGTATGGCCACCGTTCTTATATATAAATTATTTCTACACAGTGTACAAATGTCTATATTATTATTATTATTATTATTGTTATATTTTCAATTGAGAGGGCATCGATTTCTAGATCATTTAGCGCCTTCCTAACCATTGGGTGACTCTAAACCCGGAAATATTTATTATCAGGTTTATCATTTGACGAACAAATAGTAATTCAAAAAAATAAATAAACAAATAACTAATTATTTATCACAGTTATATTGTAACAGAACCGCTAATCTGGAAAAATAAATATATTTCACTTCAGTACTTGAGAATGATGGCTATAAAGGTACCACCAACCTTGAGAATCAATAATATAAGTATCTATACAGTTTGAATGCAATGTGTATGAAATTTAAATAGCATTACAAATTCAAACACAGTCTTTAAAAAGTAAGAGGCGATAAAGTAAGTGGGGAGAGATTGAAAATATCTATACGATGAATGAGTCATTTTATTTTTTCATTTTCATGTATCACTCTGAATCATTTTTATATATTCCAATATATATCTAATAATAATTTAAATATTAATTTCAAATATTTTTCTTAAATTTTGAACATAAATAAAAAAAAATAAATTTATAATTAATTGAAATCAGGATTTTAATTAGTATTATAATATTAATCATTTATTAAATTATAAATAAAATTTTTTTTATAACAAATCATTTTTCTAAGAGTAAAAATAAAAACAAATTGTTTTTTTATATTAATTAACGTCATAAAGCAAACGTCAGACTTGAAACTAAACCGCATGTTTATTAAATATTTCTTCTGTTTTCAATTTTATTCAAAAAAATATTTTTGCAGATGTTTTTCTAAAATCTTAGCGTTAAAATAAAAGAAATTATAATTGAATATTAAATTTTATATATATATATGCAATTATTATTATTAATAATAATAATAATAATATAAATGTTTTGTATATAAAGTTACCTTGAATTATTGTCATGTGACCTATCCATACAATATATAATATAATATATAGATAGATAATTTTTCATCTCAAAACCCTCCTAATAAATATATTTAATAAAAATCCTCTGGGTAATTGTCTTATTCTTATATACTTTTACATAAACGTCTATAATTTTCGGGAATATAATAAGATGAGATTTAAATATTTAGATAGATTAATAAAAAAATTTAAAATAATAAATATTATTTTTTGTCTGTTTATCAAATCATCATTTCTCTTCATTAATTTTTATTTGGAATATAAATGTTTTAAGTCCTCCACAAATGTAATCTCACATTTATTATTACTTAAATTCCAATTTTTATTATATTTTCTTATCATATCCACAATAGTATAATAATACTTTAGATATTATAATTAAAAATAATTATTAAAATATAATAAAATGAATTTAATTATAAATATTGATTTAATTTTGTTAGGTATTGATGCTGAGGAAGCGCGAAACGAGGAGGAGCGACTGATGTTACGCGATGCAAAAGAATGGCAAACGAATGGACGTCGGGCAGAACCTTCGGCCCACCCCGTTACTGGCGCTACAGCCCTTCATGTCGCCGCTGCGAAGGGCTATACCAAGGTTATGAGGTAATTCTCTTTCTTTAAATTTATTTTATATTTAAATGAAGAGAGAATATTAGTATATTTCTTTGAATTGCAGGGTTTTATTGCAATGCAATGCCGACGTGAATGCCCAGGATAAGGATGGTTGGACGCCTTTACATGCAGCAGCACACTGGGGCCAAGTCGAAGCATCAGAAATGCTAGTGTACAACAATTGTAATATGGATCTCCAGAATTATGTGGTTTGTATTTTTATCTTCTAAGTGTCTGACATTTTTTATAAATAAAAAACTGTCGAAAAATCTATTTGTGGGGAGGCTGATTGGGAAACGTCCGGTTGGAAGTCCAAGAACGCGGCGGTAAGAAGAGACGTAACAAAGATGGGATAAAATAGGAATATAAATAAAAAATCTCAGAAAATTAAATTCAACTTATCAATTTAAGCAAAAATGTAGAAATTCTTGCTTGCCTTACTGTGCCCCGGCAAAGGCGGCTCTATTTCTCTTGATGCGACGCCTATCTATCTCGATGTCTATACAAAACTCGAAAGTTCTTAGTCACATCAACCATATCTTTTCAAATCAAATGTCCCTATTCTGAGCTACATCCATCTAATTTTCTCCTATCTCTGTTACGTCCCTTCTTACATTGTCCGCCCACCGCGTCCTTTGACTTCCAACCGGAAGTTTCCCAATCGGCCTCCCCACAAATAGATTTTTCGACAGTCTTTTATCTTTCATTCTTGCTGATGGGACGTCTAGTATACGAAAAAAAATTTGCATATGGGTAAATGATTGATGATGACTGAACATTGGCTCAAATGGTCTTTAAGCCCCAAATAATAATAATAATAGAATTTCTTTAGTGTGTTTAGTGTAGTCTCGATAAAATTCCATATATTATTTTATATTATTTTATTGAGATATAATAGAATATATGCAGAGATAATATTGATGAGAAGGATGCAATAGATGTTTAGAAAAATTTTTATCAAAACGCGGCTCCAAATTAGATAAACAACATATAAATATATTAATGAATTTTATTTACTTTAGAGGTAATTTTTTTATTATTATAAATTTGATATATACTATATAAATTTCAAATTAAATATAATTTTAGGTAATTGTTTAGTCTAACCGATGTATGATGGATTTTGATAAAACTTTACCAGTAGATTCCTTTTTTAATTCAAAACAATCTTTCCTTAAGCAGTATGTGGCGGTCGTTTCTAGTTTACGGTATAAAAATTATTTAAGTTGGCTTATAAATCCATTGATATTCTATTTAGCTACCATGTTTTATTATTTAACTACCAGAGGTCTCCATTAATTTTCTGTTTTTATAATTTCGGTTTGGATATAAGAAGATTAAAAAATTAATTAATTAAATAATTTTCCTAAATCCTAACCGAACTTATAAAAACAGAAAATTAGTGAATAAGTTATCAATAAAACATTATTAAATGGGTGCTCATTCATAACTAGTTTATATGTAAACTTTAATAATTTTTATCTCGTACACAAGAACCGACCACCACATACTTCTCAAGGAAAGTTTGTTTTGATTCAAAAAAAGAATTTACTAGTAAAGTTTTATCCAAATTCATCCTACATCGGTTAGACTAAACAATTACCTAAATTTATATGGTCTGTGTCATTTTCTAGATTTATTTAAAATTTATCAATTTTTAATATATCAAGTTTTTTATTTCGTACTGTCTGTAGTTTCCCTCCTACAGAAGTAAAATAATTTTCAATTATCTTTTATTAGTTATAGTATCTAGTATTTTATTTTCTTACTTTTCCTTATAACAAATATTTCCATAATAATATTTATTTTAACGATTGAGATTTCACCATGTCTTTCCCGAATGATTTCAATTTTTATTTAAATACATTTTTATTTAAATCTATATTTATTTACTTTAATTAATTCTAATTAATTTACATATTTTTTTTATTAATAATTTTTAGGGACAAACAGCATTTGACGTTGCAGATTCAGAAATGAATAAAACGTTAGAAGAACTCAGAAGAGAACGAAGTGAAATCATTGTCACCAAGAATATAAATACACCAAAGAGAAGGTAATCCTAAATCATACTAGTATAATTAATAAATAATGATTATATAAAGTAATGACTTCAGTGATTTAGTGATTAATAATAATTTAATAAGAAATCCATCTAATTTTAAAAATTTTGTTAATTAAAATTAAAAAAAAAATTAACATTTAATATTTTTGCTTAAAAAATATTAATGAGAGAAAAGTCATTATTATTTCATATACTTATATGAACATTTTTTTTTTATTTTAGATCACCGCCTCAACGAATAGATAAATTACCTTTAAATAATCGTGAAATTGAAGAAGCCCATGTGATCGACGATATTAATAATAAAATGAAGAAAGTTGAGTCAGAATTGGAAGCTCATGAACCAATACGACAGGTTGTTGGAACAGGAGATTTAGATGTCGGTGAGTGGATAAAACATTTAATTTCCCTTTCATTAAACTATTAGTATACCTATCTTTTATTTCTTGATTATTCATTAAATACTAAAATTAAATTTAAATAAATAAATAATTATTAAACAGTTTATAAAATAATCGACTAATTTTATCATATTTAATATTTTAAATTTTTAGTAGACTTGACCCATCTTTTTGTTAGTGGTTGGTTAACGAATTTTCAAAAAAATTTAAACGAGTTACAGATTTGGGTATTTGAAATAATATCCGACTATATTTTTTCTAAAAAATTGTAGATAATGATGTTTTTAACTTTTGTAAGGAACTAATCGAGCCAAACGTTGGGCTGCCACTTTGTAAGGAGGACCGTTTCAAGTTGGGGTCACTTTGTAGACGATCCTCTTACGTTGGGTGCCAATTTATAAGGGGATCTAAGTATGGGGCACTTGTAATGACCCACGATGACCGTGAATTGTTAATTATGTTAAGTTATTGATGGGCGCCAACTTTGGATATCCCAAAGTATAAAATAGTGTTGAAAAATTAAGGGAAAAGGGAAAACACAATAATAATGTTCACATTAATTTACTTTAATTAAATAGATAAAAATTAACAAATTAAATATACAAATTTTAAATAGAAAAATAAGAAAATGTAATTCACTAATATCACTGGAATTAGCGGAAATAATTATCACAGGGGGTGATGATAAGGATTATACACAAATAATTATATCACGGGACGTGATAAGTATAGGTTATATCAGGATGATATCACTTGTTCGACTGTATCACAGGGTGTGATAAAAATGATTATGTACAAAATAATTATATCACGGGACGTGATAAATACCAGGTCATATCGGGATGATATCACTAGTTAAACTGTATCACAGGGTGTGATAATAAAAATGATTATATACAAAATAATTATATCACGGGACGTGATAAATACAGGTCATATCAGGATGATATCTCACTAGTTCCACTGTCCATTCTCAACTGTCTAAAATATTAAAAATTTGGAGGGATGGTTCCTCCCCTTAGTAGAAATATAATCTATATATATATATATTACATTTTAAGAATAATGCGACCAAATAACTTTGTTAATAAAAAAAAAGGGAATAGAAAACAAAATTAACTAAAAAAATAGACAACCAAAATAAAATGTATAATAAAAAAAATAAATAGGAATATAAATACTTTGTCCGTTACATCCTCCCCCTCTGATTCCGAGGTCTTTTGATTGAGGGATCAGCCCTAGGAACGGACAAATTTTGGCCTTCCTCGCTTAGGTAGAGGAACTACTGGAGTAGAACGCGTGTCGTTACATAGACGCAAAGCTGATGTATGATGGGGTACAAGTCCTTGAGTAAATAAATGTTTTTGAGTTTGTGGTGGCTCCATAACTCCTGGTGGGCCCCGATGGGCTCTCGGAGACCCCACCAGCTGTCTATATCGGACAGCAGGATCTTCTTTGCTGATATTGGTACCGTCCATGGGATCGACGGCCCTTTGCAGTCCATTCAAGCAACCGCCTGTGTTTATATGATGTTCAGCGAAAGCAGTTGGCTCTCCCCCTGGTTGAAAGACAGTTTCATGTTCTTTTAATAAATGGGCAAGTTTTATGTTCTGTTCCGCAGATAGCTGAATAGTGTTTTCAACAACAGTATTATTTTCTTCAGTGGTGCAGAGATTTTCTCGAATAAATTTGTATTTTCTCTTAGGATAATTATGAAAATACCAGCGATTGTTTCGCATATCTAATACTAAACCTGCTTTTCTGAGGAAGTCAAGACCTAATAGTGATCTATTTCCACTAACATTGGGTAGGAATATCATTTCTATATGTATTATTTTATTTTTGATTTTTACAGGAACTGTAGCTAATAACACGGAATGTATACGCTTTTTCCCGTCAGCTAGAGTTAAGGAAAGTTTTTCTACTTTAAAATGTTCTCCTCGTTGTCTTAAATAGCTGAGAAGACGCTGACCGCCAATTGAGCGAGTGGCCCCGCTGTCAACGCAAATAGAACCAGAAGCTTCATAGATGGAGGCTTCTATTAGAGCGAGTTTAGTATCTCCATTTGTAGTGACGTCACACTGCAAGGCGTGTGCGTTGGTAATTTCCTGATTCGGATTGCAAGTTGGACACCTAGGTTTGGTGACTCCTGGAGTTCCGCAGCCGTAGCAACGAATTATTGAAGAGTCAGTCTCTTCTTTTTGTTTTTCACGAGGTTGTGAGTTTTTAAAGGGTTTCCGATCATAATATTTCGATTTAGGGGGTTCGATAGATTTATTTGAAGTAATTGTTTTTGAAAATGGGGCCCTTAAGTTATCATAGGAGTCGAATTTTTCTGCGAGATCGAGGGGATCTACCAATGTTTCCCAAGAGTCGAGGAAGTGATCTTTGCATTCGGATGAACACTTTCTCTTCATTTGATCAGCTAGGATCAAATTTTTAAGTTGATCAAAATTTTCAATTTTTAGATCGGATAGCCAGGCTTCTAGATAACCGCGTAGATTGAAGTAAAAATCTTTCCAAGTGTTTTCCGATGTCTTCTTGGAGGTGGAGAAAAGTTTTCTTATTTTATCCGTAGTTAATTTAAATCGGTGAAGTAGGAGCTTCTTAATATGTTGATAGTCTTGGGCGACTTCATTTGGTTCTCTAATTATTAGAGTAGTAATATCTGTGGGTAAGACCGAAATAAGATAAGTTACCCATGCATCCTCAGATATGCCAAGAAAATTCATTTGTCTTTCGAAAAGACGCAGATACGTATTAATATCGTCATCGTTAATTTTAAATAGAGGTAAGAATTTCAATATATCTACTTTCGGTTGAAGTGGGGTTGGTGATTCTTCCTGGTTCACTACGGTTTGAATTCGGAGTTTCTCTAGTTCAAATTGTCTTTCTTTCTCCTTTTCTCTTTCTTCTCTCTCTCTCTCTTCTTTCTCCCTTTCCCTCACTTCTTTTTCCTTCCTATCCTCTATGATGGTCATAAGTAATTCCCGTGTAAGGTCTTCATCATAATCAGGCAATGACGTGATGTCATTTTTTATATCGATCCTACGAGAATCTAAATTCATAACTATTCCTAATTCCTGTGCTAAAAGGATAAGATCCTCCTTTTTCCCTTTGCCGAAAAATGACATTTTTAATAGGATAATTAAATTTAATGTTAACCAAAGAGAAAAAAAATATTAATTAATTAATCAAAATTAAAAGTTATTTAGTCGCGTACAATTGAATTATACAATGTTTAATTATAAAATAAGATAATTGAAATATAATTTAAAATATGTAAAAGTATTTAAATATTTGAAAATATAGTGATATTTTATCAATTTTATTAATTCATTAATTTAAATATAATGTAGTTGAATAAAATTTAAAAATTAAAAAAAAATTACAAATTAAACATATAAATTAATTGATTATAATTAATAATAATATTAATATATTCAAACTATTTTTATTGAATTAGAATTAAATAGATAAATATTCTATTTGTTAGATAAATGTGAAAATTAAAAATAAAAAAAAAAATTAACAAGTGTTAAATATATTATTATAATAGACAAGGAGATATGATTTATTTAAATTTAAAGTATAAAAGTAAAAGTTTTAAATTTTTATTTTATTAATTAAATATTAAATTGTACTATAAGTCCGTTGAGATGAAAAAGTGATGATACTGCTCACCAAAGATGAATAATGTACTTTTCTCAGGAGCCGTGGTGTACTAATCGGGCCTCAGGTTGGGCTGCCACTTTGTAAGGAACTAATCGAGCCCCACGTTGGGCGCCACTTTGTAAGGAACTAATCGAGCCAAACGTTGGGCTGCCACTTTGTAAGGAGGACCGTTTCAAGTTGGGGTCACTTTGTAGACGATCCTCTTACGTTGGGTGCCAATTTATAAGGGGATCTAAGTATGGGGCACTTGTAATGACCCACGATGACCGTGAATTGTTAATTATGTTAAGTTATTGATGGGCGCCAACTTTGGATATCCCAAAGTATAAAATAGTGTTGAAAAATTAAGGGAAAAGGGAAAACACAATAATAATGTTCACATTAATTTACTTTAATTAAATAGATAAAAATTAACAAATTAAATATACAAATTTTAAATAGAAAAATAAGAAAATGTAATTCACTAATATCACTGGAATTAGCGGAAATAATTATCACAGGGGGTGATGATAAGGATTATACACAAATAATTATATCACGGGACGTGATAAGTATAGGTTATATCAGGATGATATCACTTGTTCGACTGTATCACAGGGTGTGATAAAAATGATTATGTACAAAATAATTATATCACGGGACGTGATAAATACCAGGTCATATCGGGATGATATCACTAGTTAAACTGTATCACAGGGTGTGATAATAAAAATGATTATATACAAAATAATTATATCACGGGACGTGATAAATACAGGTCATATCAGGATGATATCTCACTAGTTCCACTGTCCATTCTCAACTGTCTAAAATATTAAAAATTTGGAGGGATGGTTCCTCCCCTTAGTAGAAATATAATCTATATATATATATATTACATTTTAAGAATAATGCGACCAAATAACTTTGTTAATAAAAAAAAAGGGAATAGAAAACAAAATTAACTAAAAAAATAGACAACCAAAATAAAATGTATAATAAAAAAAATAAATAGGAATATAAATACTTTGTCCGTTACACTTTGCAATATAAAACTTTATATAAAAATAATATATTTGATAAATTTTAATTCAAATAAGATCTTGTTGCAAAGCCAAAATTTAGGATAATATAGGAGGAACTAGCAATTGAAGGGCCTTTAACTGATTAACCAAAATGCGCCAATAGGATAATGAGATCTAGATTGAATAGTACAGGAATAGTAAAACTGGAGTCTTCCTCACATAAAAATGAATTAAAATTATTCAATATAATTCTACTCCAATCAAACATAATTGTTTAAATATTAAAAAGTTAAAAAATAATCATAATATTGATAAGATAAAAAGTCTAATATACAACTTAAATTACTAGATAGTTTTTAATCCTTTCTCTTTTTTTTTAAATTGTTTTGATAGGATTTAAAAACGAATAATGTCAATGAAAAGATTTCAATCTTAACTAAGATTGTTTTTATTTTATAATTCATTTATATTCTAAATCAGGGCTTCTTAAACTTTTTTCATTAGCGACCCCATTTATGATTGTGAATTTCCTGGCGACCCCGTATAAATATAAAAGAAAGATATATAAATCTTTTTTGATGATTTATTTATTAGGTAACAATATATATTCATACATATAAATCTAAATGCGCAAATACACATCTAGATTCTAGATGTGTATTTGTATATAATTTCTAGATTCTAGATGTTACAAAATCGTGTGTTTGAATATTTGACATTAAAATCTCTCGCGATCCCAGAATTATACTACGCGACCCCTTTTGGGGTCGCGACCCATAGTTTAAGAAGGCCTGTTCTAAATAAATTGTTTTTAAAGAGTTCACATAAATTCAAATTGTGAGGAAGGATCATCTCTTTTTTATTGCGAGATTAATGATAAATATATTAAAACAAAATAGCAATTTACATTGTTGTTACCTAACGAAACGATTAACAATTTATTTTGTATTCAACCTTTAACACGTTCCCGCCGACATGTACCACCAGTGGCTCATGCCGCCACATAAAATAAATAGACAAATTATGGCACCCGCGGGAACGTGTTAAATCATAAGATAAAATGCTCTTATAATATTACAAAAAAATATTTTTATTTTAAATTTTTACTGAATTCTTAACATAAAATAACATATTGTGATTATTTTAATAACTTGCCAAATTTATATTAACTATTATAATTTTTTAGCGATTTATTTATTTTAATATTTAATAAAATTACTTTTTTGGATCAATAAATTGCTGGAATACCTCTCTTCCTATGAATAGAAAATCTTGTTCACTTTTTCTTTAATTTAATTGAACTAATATATTATTAGATCAACTCGATTTATAGTAGTTTTAAAAGGAAATTGAAATACGTTTCTGTGAATTGTATTTGTTGGTTGGCATGTGTATCTCTGTTCAATTCTGGCTATTATTTTGAATGTCTCATGTCGGTGGGTGATAGAGAGATCAGAACGGGAGTCGAGTCCCGAGTCGTCCGAGTCGAGCGAGACCTCGACAGAGTCGGACTCGGAATCGGCCAGCGACGCCGTCGAGGAGGATAACAAGGAAGCCCGAGCCTCTGAGCTCGAGGCAGGTCAGTGAGAGAGAGTAGGCAGGACCTCTCATGTGATTCCCAAAGCATGCATCCTGTCTGTGGGCCTCCTCAATTTCATTTCAAACATTTGCACATATACACTACAAATCAGTGGTCATTGCTTTAAAATTCATTATTTAACAAATTGACTCATAAACAAAAACAAAAAATTGATACATTTTCTATTAAAAAAGTTATCTCACTTTAAAAAAATATATGAAAATGGATTTTTGATTGGTATATATATATATATATATTAATTTCATGAAACCCAATCAATCTGAATATTTAGAATTATATTATAATTTTTTTATTTTTTTTAAGGTATTTTTTTACAAAACGGGAATCTCCAAGGATTTGAATGAAACTTTTCCTGTGGATTCCTTGTTTAATTCCAAAGAAAATTGTCTTATGCAATATTTCTCGGTCTCTTCTAGTTTACGAGATAAATAAAGATTTTTTAAGTTTGACAGATTAGCTGGTCAAAGTTGAAATGTGCACACAGCTATTAAGTATTGTTATAAATTCACACAAATTATTCACTAATTTACTAATTTTCGGTTTTTTTTGTGCTCGGTTTGGATATAGAAAAATTATTTAATTAATTAATTTTTTTATTTTCATATATCCAAATCGAACTAAAAAAAACTCTCTGTTGGCCAAATAATAAAACATGGTAGCTAAATAGAATATCAATGGTATTATATTATATTCAAATTTTAACAATGTTTACCCGGTAAACTAGAGAATACCGAGAAAAATTTCATAAGAAAAGTTTCTTTAGAACTAAACAAGGAATCTACAGGTAAAGTTTCATCCAAATCCCGATCCCGATTCCCGTTTTGTGAATAATTACCTTTTTTAATTATACATAAACATTTTTTTTGTATCCTACCCATCATCAATATTCCATATATATATGATTCTCATTTATACACAATAATTATTTTTTTCATCATAAGAAAAACTCTCTCACTAGGATAAGATTTTTTGTTAAATATTTAAATAATGAGGTAATACCTCCATTTTATATTGAAATTATCAGATTTATATCTAAAATAAAAAATTAAAATGGACAATCTTACGTATAAATAAAAAATTATATTTAAATTTTTTTAAAATGAAGGTATTTGATCTCATACATTCAACATAATTCCTTTTCTTGCACGGTATTCATCGCACGTTCATCTTTATGTTTTATTTATTTGTTTATTTTTTTCAGGTAGTTATATATCCGAATCACCGCTATGATTTATTACATTTTAATTTAAACGTCTTTTTAGTATTAAAAACTTTGTTTTGTATGTTGTATTTATATTTGCTTGTATCTGCAAAAGTATATTAACTACATATTTTTAAAATCATTTTAAGATAGAAGCTAACAACAACTATCATTTTTATTTATTTTTATTATCTTTATTGTTTTACAGAGAAAAAGAACAGGGTAAACGAAGCCAATAGAATTCCAAGCAGTCCTTCAGAAGTCAAGAAATCAGTTCCTAATTTGGTAAATATTCGTTTAATGTATGCCATAATTTAACTCTTCTGGAATTATTTTAATGTATGAATGTTGTTGCATTCCAGGTGCCTCCGTCCCCAACGAAAGCGCCGCCTCCGGAGCCAGTGGTTACTGCCCCAACCGCCACTCAGGAAGATCCAAGCGCTTGGCGAAGATCGGGATCCCTTAGAACCCGGACTGCCAATGGTCGAGAAGATACATCCGTCCCTGCCAATAGTCTTCGTCAGTATTAAAAAAAAATAATTATCTCAAATAAAATAAATTTTATTTTATTTTAATCTATTTATCCAAAACATTCATATTTTAATTTTGGAATAAAATGATTTGAGTAATACGAGATAAAAATTATTAAAATAAAGATTTTTTAAGTTTGACAGATTAGTTATGAACGTTGAAATGTGCCATTAAGTAATGTTTTATTGACTAATTCACTAATTTTCGGTTTTTATAAGTTCGGTTTGGATATAAGAAATTAATTAATTAATTAATTTTCATAAATCCAAACCGAATTAATTAATTAATTAATTAATTTTCATAAATCCAAACCGAACTTATAAAAAATTAGTGCGCCCTCTGGTAGTCAAACAGATGAAAGATGCTAGCTAAATAGAATAACAATAGATTTATATGCAAATTTTAATAATTTTTATCTCGTAAACCAGACGAGGCCCGAAAAAGTTTCATAAGAAAAGTTTATTTGGAATTGAAAAAGGAACCCACCGATAAAGTATTATTCAAATCCAAATCAATAAAGAGCAGAGGTTCTTTTTCAAGTTGGTACTACAGAAACTTTCTTCAAAAAGTTCAGGTACCACTAAAATATTTCGTTATTAAAGTAAATATACTGGATGCTACCACCAGTGGTACATGTATCACAGTTTGAGAACTATAAAATTGCTACTAAGAAGACATTGTAAAAATTTTAAATTTTAAATTTTTAAGAAAAAAATGCATTTTAAAATTTACCTGGTTTTCTTGTTTGGAAGAACATCCATACTCTCTTTACTGGTTGATCCAGAATCATCTTTAAAATTTTAATTAAAATAACAATACTTGAATATATATATATATATATATATATAATATATATTTTGCTTTGTATTTTATTTCAGGAATAGTTGAGAAAGATACGCCAGCTATACCTAGTTCCAATGTGCCAACAGATTCAATAGAAAACCAAGAAGTAGTACTAAGAAGAACGAGAAGTTTCGAATGCGATGAAAAGTAAGTGAATTTACTAAAATTAATATCGTCCAATATTATTTTTGGCCCACGGCTTTCCACTTTGCACTAACAGGGCCGCCCATGCACAGACGTGAATGCTCGCTTCACCTTTATTTATTAGTTAATTTATAACCACCGGTTATCTTATAAAGATATCTGATTTATTAATTTATATTTGAAAAAAATATTTTACAAATTAATTAATTAATTAATTAATTATAACTATAAATTATAAGCTTACATTTATATATTAAATATAAATTAAATTTAAAATTATTATTTCATAAATTAATATTTTAAAAAAAAAATCAGATAACTTAATACTGATATATAATAAATTTTTAAAACGCTTTAAATGTTTCACGTTAAAATTTAATTTTTAAATTTTGATTTCAATTATTATTTTTTTTGTCTTTTTAAATTATTCAATTATTTAAAAAATTCAACCTTTTATTTTTTTTAAATTATTCCTGATTTATATATTATATATAATTATATAATTTATTTATTAATCCTTTAATCCAACTAATCAATGATGGTCGATGGCATTTATAAGGGATTATGGTCCATTTGGTGATAATAATATTAATAATATTAATAATAATATTAATAATAATATATAAAAAATAATATTGGGCTTTAATAAAACTTATCAGTCTTATTCATATGAAAGGATGATACTTATATATTCGTTTCCTTTTTAAAAAATTGTTTTTAAATTGATAGAACATAGATTCTTCAATTCAATATCAAATACGATTTTTAAATTCAAATTGCTCAATTTTAAAATAAGAACTAGTAATAATATTCACGAATCTACTTCAATCCGATGTTTGTAAATCAAAAAAAAACCCTCAATTTTAGGGACGCTCTCTTTTAGAAAAAATAATTTCAATATTCAATTATGAATGAAATTAGCAAATTTTAGTAAAATCTGATAATCTCCTGTTAGCTATCGGTCACCATTTATTATTCCTGGCACCGCATGGTTCCTTTTTTTTGTTTTTATTCTTTATTCACCTTAAGCAGTGTGCAGTTTTTTTTTTCTCTGGCGTGTGCGCATGCAGGTTCTTTCGCAGATACAAGGAGTTGCACGACAGAATTAACGCGGGCTCGTGTCCCACCCTTAACTCCCAAGCCACCCCAAACTTCCGGTCCGCATCTCTCCGGGAAAAGTATCTCAACAGGTAACTTCTTAATTGTTTCAATATTTGGACAATTCCATCAAGGAAAATATTTACCCTTTATATTCGGGGACTAAATTATTATCAATATATCATATAAAAAAATAAAAAAAAAATGAGAAATATAACCAAATATTAAAAAAAAAATAGATAATATTAAAAATTTTAAATAATTTATAATTAATTGAATAATTATATTTGTTTTTATTTATACGACTTTATTTAATTATGAATTACTGATAAATTTTAATCAAATTAAAAAAAAGGTGGGCTGAAAAGTTCGTAGGATAGCATAGAAAAATTTTTTTTTATATAATTTGGTTTTATTATTAAATATAGTTCCCTTCGAGGGCGATACAGCAATTATAGTGGTCATACGATTTTTCGATACCATTTTTATAATATGATTTGTCCTTAGCCTCAAAATAGGCTTCAATTTCCGCCCAGCGAGCATCCTTTTAAGGCCTGACAACAAAAAAAAGTTGCTGGAGGCCAGATCTGGAGAATACGGTGGATGCAGAAGCAATTCGAAACGCAATGCTTTATCAACACACGAAATTCCTTTTTTCCATTTTTTTGAAATTAACACAAAAGTTCTTTCACAAAAAATTCTATAACTCCGATACTAATTGTGCAACAGCTGTCAAATTTATAAATGCGTCTTTTGAAGGGTAGGGCTAACTAAAAAAAAAAACATGGATTTGATACTAGTGGCATCATGTATGTGTCAGCCTACGAACTTTTCAGCCCACCTGTTATAAGTATAAGATTGATTTTGTAATTCTTAAATTTTTAGAATTGTTAAATTTTCAAAAAGTTTTAACTTTTCTCACAAATTTATTATCACCCTGTGTTGCACAATATTATAATTAAATAAAGTCTTTAATTGTATAAAACTCTAACAAAAGGGGCGGCTGGAGCTTTTTGCCCTAACATTTATTAATCAAATAAATAAAAATAACTAAAATAATTGAAAGAAATTTAATAATAATTAAACTGATGCTGTTTTATTATTTGTTTGTTTTTCTAACTGATCTATATAATTTCAGGGTTAGAGAAGAACCTTCAACCCCCAGTAAACAAACGTCACCAGCAGCAGCATCCCCTACAACAGCACCCTTACGAAGGTAATCTTCCATTCATATAAATTATTGTTTTATTTATAGATATTCATTATGTAATAGAATTAATTCTTCGCCTTCTTCTATAAAAAAAAATATTTCATTTTACTTTCTAAAGTATAAAAATCTACTTTTATATTGAAAAATTTATTCAAATATTATAAAATTTCAAAACAATAAATAAATTATTTTTATCTACAATAGATTGTGTGTGAAATAAACGAGAATATATTGCAAAACTAATTTTAATTACTAAGTAGATTTAAATAATTATAGATATGTATCAAAAATTAATGTTATTTTATTTAATTGTGTATTTAGAAGTATAATTAATTCTTTTTAAAAAATATTTTTATTAACTTCTACTTTCTATTATTTATAATTTGATTTTTCTTGATCTAATATACGAGGTCTGTTCAAAAGAAAAGGTGAATTTTTAATTTTCGTGGGCTGTGCACATTCGATTATCGGATTTTTTTGTCATGTTGGTACACATATGTTGACATTATCCGCCATTTCGGATTAGTATTTTGTTTTTGATAACTGAAAAAGTTAGTCACGTTTGGTGTGTTCTTTTATTTTTTACTTATCTCATCAATTGTGGCAAAATACTTTACTTTCATTGGTCTCTTCAGTTTTGGGAATAGGAAAAAGTCGCGGGCAGCCAAATCTGGTGAAGACGGTGGTTGAGGTATGATTACAGTGTGGTTTTTGACCAAAAAATCACAAACAAGCATTGATGTGTGAACTGGTGCATTATCGTGATGCAGAATCCATGATTTATTTTTCCACAAACGTTGCATAATATCTTGTACTATTCCTTATTTTATTTTTTTAAGTAAAAAATCGAAAAAACACAAAAACATGACTAACTTTTTCAGTTGTCAAAAACAAACTACTAATCTAAAATGGCTGATAATGTCAACATATGAGAAACATATGTGTACCAACTTAACAAAAAAAATTCGATAATCGAATGTACACAGCCCGAGAAAATTCAAAATTCACCTTTTCTTTTGGAGAGACTTTGCGTATATATATATATTTATATATTTATTATAAATATATATATCATCCAAAACATACCAATCGACTTTCATTTCCATTCATTGTACATTTTTCAATACTTCATCGGATTTAATAAATTTCTTTGGTGAGGTCCTTTTGTTGTTCTCATCTAATTTCTGCTTGTTGATAATGGTATTCGTTGGTTGATGGGCTTTCAGCGGGCCGGGGGCGGGCTCCACCCCCAGCACGCCCACCTCCCCAGGCGGCAGCAAACTCAGTCCAAGCAACATCTTTAAACAATTCTTCAAGTGCGTCTCTTAGTCTTGTTTTTATTGCTTCATTCTTATTTTCTTGTGTTTCGCATGACATGCATGGAAAAATATAACCAACTATACTATACCCTTAATCCACCCAAAATTTATTTACTTACTTTTAGGAAAAAAATAGGAGTTGGAATTAACAAAATTCTTTCTTTAATCATAAATCCTTCCAGAAACAACTGAAATAGATTCTTTGTAAATAATTCATTCGAATTGGTTTCAACATGACCTCAAAACAAATATAAATGAATAAATTCCAAATTCTTCAAATATATTTTCGAAAAATTTTCTCTAGAAAAATTAACTTTTTAAACATAAGTTATATATATATAAGATATATTTAGTTCTATACTTTAAGCTTTTTCTTTTCGATGTATCTTTTAATTTTGTCATCTTTTGCTTTTTAAGATTTTATAAATGTATAAAATATCAGATGCCTTCTTGTTTGTATATAAATCATTAATCACGAGTTTGAATTTAATATAAAAATAACATTTAAAAATAATATAAAATATATGATGAACTTCTAAATTGCATCAATTAAAAACAAATTACTTAATATTTTTTTTTAATTATATTATATTATATTAAATTCAAGTAAAATTAATAAGTGCTTATATGAAATTTTAAATACATAATTAGTTCAATCTTCATAAACATTTACAATAGTAAATTAGAGTCATATTCTATTATTACCTATAATATAACCCATATAATCATCTATTGAGGCCGTATATTTGCAATATTTTTAATCATAATTGTAAATATCAAATTTCATTTCATTTCATTTTTCATTTCATATATTCCGCCTTTTATTATAATATTTTTTTCTTTCAACAAAATATCAATATTTTTAAATAGAATTTTTTTATTTTTATAAGAATAAAGATGCTAGTAATATAATATGTATTCTATCTTTCTTCCATAATTATTAAAATGTCATAAATTTTTTTTTATTTTAGAAATTTAATAATATTTGATGATCTAATAATTATTAAAAAAAAACATATTTTTCCTCAAATATTATTTATTTCTCCCTATCACTTTGAGAAATTGAGTCCGCATTAATTATTAATGTTTCAATGCTTAATACTTTACATTTTATTAATATTTATTTATTTGAAAACCTCTTCAATATTAATAATAATAATAATAATGTCCACTTCCTTGAGGAGCTTATGAGGAGCGCATGAATTATCTTTTTATCCCTCTTACTTACAGGGGCAGACTAAGGCCTAGACAACTTAGGCACAAAATTTTTGGTATATTATTTTCTCTTTTTTTCTTGGAATCGGATAATTAAATAGACCTACATACTATATGCTCTAAACCCAAACTACCAAACACGAAGTATGTGTCCTGATTAGGGATGAAACGATACGAGTAAATTTAAGTATTTATTCGATACTTTTCTTTCGATACCAAGTACTTTTGGAACCAATACTTTGGAACCCAGTACCAAGTAGGTATCGGTCAAAAATACTTGTATCGATATTCAGTACACGTCCGCGATAATTAGTTTGACGGAAGAATATTTATATTTTATTTCATAAATTTCAACTAAATTGAAAGAAAGTGAAATATTTGGAACTACTGTAATTTACTTTATAACTACGTTGCGTACCACGCAACCTGAACTTCGTTCAAAAGAACAGTAACATTTAATTTTTATTGTTGTTTGTTAGCAATATGAGATTTTATCTATCTTTGGCTTTCATTTTATTTCCCTTTCCTCGAGTTTGTAAACAATATTTGAAATTGGAAAATTATATACATCTTTGAAACTGTAATTAAATTAAAATAAATGAAATTTCATGTTTTTATTTATGAAAAATTTTCGATTTCAAAAAACATCTAGAAAAACTATTTTTAGGGAGCAAATCAAAAAATGAATTTTTTTTCTTAGTTTAATCTATCTGATCATAAATTTATTTAATTTGTTCAATATATATATATATATATATTTGTCTATTTCAATAAATAGAATACCAGTACTTTTTGCTGTGATATTATTTACCTGAAATTCTACCGACACGAGTAAGTATCGATATTTTTCAATAGATGTCAAATTGGTATCGATACTTTAAGGCCGATACGGTATCGAGTATAAGTGTCGATACCGTATCGTGGTATCGTTTCATCCCTAATCCTGACTAAAAAATAGGCATGGAATTACAGTGTTGCCTAGGGTCCTCTTTAACCTTAGTCCGCCACTACTTACTTCACTAGTATACTAAGTATAATACTGATATTAATAAGTTTATTGAAGAATTCATATTTTTTCTATCTAATGGAATTTGACAATTAACATTAAATATTTATTTGATAAATTGTAACAATAAAAATATATTTAAAAATTCATCTCTAAAAGCCCTTTCCATTAAACTAAGCTCCTATAAAAAATTTTTGATTTTATTAACGATCATTTTACTAAAAAAAAATATATCTATTTTTTTTAATCATCTTTTGAAATGATAATAATTCAATTTGTTTGTTTATTTCGCCAGGTCAATTGTTCCGCCTGTGCGAGATGAGGAATCTGAGACTCAACGGAAAGCCCACGCCAAACGAGTCCGAGAGACGAGACGCAGCACGCAAGGAGTCACCCTCGAGGAGATCAAATCTGCTGAGCAATTGGTCAAAAAGAAAAACGCTGCGGCAGCTGCTGCAGCAGCCTCCTCCACTCCAACAACACCCTCGACCAATTCATCCACAGAGCAGGTGCGCATATTTTACCCCCCTCCTCTCATTACATTCATTCCCTGTATTTGCCATTAGTCAAATAAACAAAGTTTACGTACTCGATCAAATAGAGATAGAGAAGGTTTTCATTGAGAGACTAACAATATTATCTCAAGTTTTAAGGTTAAACAAACAGTCTTTAAGGACTTTTAAAATTTATTTACATTGTGAACTTTCTATGCATTAGATACATAATGGGTTCAGTGTATGGTGGTATTCGTTTTATCTCTCTCTGCTATTTATTAAAATGAAAAAATAATAATGACATTGTTTCTAGGCTTCTAGGCTCCATTAAATATATTTCAACTTAGAGGATCTATTTATAAATTCTATCAAATAAAACAATAATCTTTCATCAACATTTTATCTGCATAAAGAAAATATTATGATATATTTAAATAATTTATCAAACAATTTCTAATCTGAGTTCGTAAATTGAATTCATTAGGTTTCCAAGGAAAAGTATTGATGGATTATAGATTATTAGTAAGATCATTAAACAAATAAAAAATCAGAAGTGGGTAGAAGGAAGGAGTAGCTATGGAGGGGAAAAACCTTTTTCATAGAAGAGAAACAATTTTAGTTAAAAATATCTCCTTAAAACACATTCCCGCCGGCTCCATAATTTGTCTATTTATTTTATGTGGCGGTATGAGCCACCGGTGGTACATGCCGGCGGGAACATGTTAATAGATATAGGGCCCGCTCTAGAAGGCGGCAAACCGGGCATTTGTCAGGGGCGGAAAATCTGAAGAGCGGCATTTTTATTTATGAATGTAATAAATTTTACGAATATAGGGGCGCCAATTTATTCAGTTGCCCTGGGCGCCGTAAATGCTAGAGCGAGCGCTAATAGTAGATACCTCCCATCATAAAAAATTAACTTTTTATAATTTGTTCTTTAATAATTCTCCATACCAAATAAACATTACGATTTAAAGAAATATTCGACAAATAGACCAGTGACACTTTTTTTTGTTAACTTTGAATTATATAAAAAAATTTCATGTTTCTAATATATTATGTTATTTATAAAATTATGAAATATTAGTAAAAAAAAAAACAAGGTTGGGAATAAACTTTTATTTCATCTTTTTATTCTCGTTTTATTATTTTTAATAAACATTAAAGTAAAATATCCTAGAAATATAATATACATTTGAAGATGGACACTTGACAATTTTAAATAATTTTAAATTTCCCTAAAATATTTTTTTTCCTTTTTTTTCTAAACATATAAATGTATTTATTTTATTTTTTTTTAAATATTTTCTATTTTATTTTTTAACAATAATATTTACATATATTTTAGTTTTTCCCCATTAAAAAGGGTCATTTTTAATAGAATAATAAATAATTCTATTTATTAAATTATCTATATATTATAAGTATTTTATATTTAAAATTTATATTTTATAATTAATTTTAATAATTATTAAAATATTTTTTTATAAATATATATAAATAATTATTGTTCAATTATTTTTGTTTTTTTTTTAAAATAGAGTTTTTGAATTTTTTTTTATATTTTTGATTTTTTATAATTTTTTTTAAGTGCTCCACAGTATTTTGCTCATTTTTGTTTTGGACTTGGACTTGACTGACCTTCTTCTGTTTCTTTTCACGCGTTTTTTGGCCATGGTGATGGCGGGGGATGCTGCAGGCGTCTAACACGAATCCTTCTCCCTCTGCCCTTTCCTCGCCCCCCGCCGCACCATCAGTCGCCGTCTCTGCTGAAACGACGACCGAGGAATCCGCCACGAGTGCCACCGCCGTCGTCGCTACTTCCTCCTCACCCGGCAACCACGAGAGGCGACCGAGTTGGCGCCTCAGGGTGGATAATGGGGACCGAAGCAAGGTCTGAAGCCCCCCAGGCCCACCCTTTACCAACCCTTCTATCTCTCTCTCTCTTTCTCTTTCTTTTTCTCTTTCTCTATCTCTCTTACTTTCTCTTTCCTTTTTCTCAACGCCGCAGAGCAAAATTTTTGAAACTAAAATGAATATTTCCAAATTAATATATTTCTGAAATAATATTCGTACATTAATAATTTTGGAAACAAATTTACACAAAACACTTTATGAAGAATTGTAAACGAACTTTCTTTCTTTTTGTATCGATGATCTTAAAAAAATTGTCATTTTTTTGAAAATTTTTCAACTTGCCTTTAGATGATTAGGAATTTGATTAAAATAGAATTCATCACTACCATCGATTTTTTGTAATAAATAAATAAATAATTAAAAGACAAATTCTAATTGTTCAGTTTAACGTATGTATGAT
This sequence comes from Labia minor, assembly GCA_963082975.1. Lineage (NCBI taxonomy): Eukaryota > Metazoa > Arthropoda > Insecta > Dermaptera > Spongiphoridae > Labia > Labia minor. The sequence continues at coordinate 26,343,939 of OY720349.1, forward strand.
GGATTTGGATACAACTTTACCAGTGGATTCCTTTTTTGATTCCAAAGAAACTTTTCTTATGCAATATTTGTCGGTCGCTAAAAATTACTAAATTTTGACATATAAACTAGTTATGAATGAGCAGCCATTTAATAATATTTAATTTAATTTAATTCACCAATTATTTACTATTATTCACTAATTTTTAGTTTTTATAAGTTTATAAGAAAATTATTTTTTAATTTTCATATATCCAAATCGAATTTATAAAAACAGAAAAATAGTGGAGCCCTCTGCTGGTTAAATGAATAAAACATGGTAGCTAAATAGAATATCAATGGATTTATATGCAAAATTTAATAATTTTTAGCGACCGACAAATATTGCATAAGAAAAGTTTATTTGGAATCAAAAAAGGAATCGTCTAGTAAAGTTTTATCCAAATCCATTATACATATGCTAAAGCGAACAATTATCAAATTCTATAATAATTTTTATGCATATGTTTTCTAAACTATAATTTTAATATTGATAATTATTCAATTATTATTCTTTTGTTAAGTTACAATCTTTTAATTATAACTATTTACACCAACTCTTCTATAAAATTAAAATAGAACAAACAGATTTTGATATCAATTTATTTAAATTATTTTGCATCTGCATCGTCGTATTCATTTACTTTACATATTATACTTAATTCACTTACTTTTCATCACCAATCAAACTATTCATAAAACACTTTCTTCTATTTATTTATCTTTTTTTTATTTTAGCTTTTAAACGCTTTCTATCTTACTCACGGAGCACAAATAAACAGTGTAGACAATTGTTAAGATTTAGTTTAAATTGTTTTAACACTAATTATAATACTACTCTAGATGAAGTTTAGTTATTCAGCCTGAAATAGCATGGATCTCAATAAACTCGTTATTATTTGTATCATCTACTTCCTTATGTATATTGTGTATTTTTAAAATGTACTATACCTGACAATCATCTCACTTCCTATCCTCCCGAATGTTGTGTTTATTGTGTAGTTAAATGCACTTTTCGTCAACTACCCGTCGTACATAATTCCCCTTCACCCATTCTTGATGATAACATTTTATTTCTTTATTATTTAATTTAAATTTTAGAAATATGTACTTGGCAGTCGCACGCTGAAGGTCATTAACACATTTTTTTTAATCATATAAAATTAATAAATAAATAAATTTGATATTAAGGAAATATAATACAATTTTAATTAAAATTAAATCTTCTCTGTCTCTTAGAATAATAATAATAATAATAATAATAATAATAGGGTAATATTAACATTATATTGATTGAATTTTCTATGTTAATGACTGGAATATTTATAGATAACGGAATAAACAATAAAAAATACTTTTTGTGGACATAGGAATGCATAATATCTAATCTTAATTGAATGTTTTGTTTAAAGTTTCTTCTTGAAGATGCTCGTCGTACAGGGGACCAAGCAGCTTCGGCAACTGTCACCTATACCAGGCGATCCTCCGCCAGTGGAACGCCGCCAACCGTCCGCCCCAATTCCACCCCAGTTGAACCCTCAACCACCAATGCTGCCTCTGGGACTACAGATGCTTCTGTTACAGTCTCGTTAAAAAGAAACTCAAGCAAAAATCTTGACGATAAAGGTAAATTTATTAAAATAAATAATAATTTTAAAAATATCTTCTTTTTTTATAAAAGTGATTCCCAAAGTGGTCTATATCGAGCCCCAGGGGTCTATGGCAACCTGCAAGGGGTCTAGGTTAGCGAAAAAAAATATTGGGGGTCAATGAAATGAAAATGGGGGTTTACGATAGTTAGGGTGACCATATTTTGAAAACACCAAACCGGGACATTTTACCTTTTTTTTTTAGAACCAAATTGAAAAAATTTTGAAAAAAAGTACGAAATGCCCTAAATGTCCTAACTTATTAAAACCTCCACTTGTAAATACCAGTATCATCTTGTTACAAGCATACCCACAGTAAAAATTATTGTCAATTTTTGTCTCAAAGCTTCGCGAACTTGCACTGACTTGTTCAATTCGTCACAATAAATACCAATATGAGACAAATTATTCATTTCCTAAATCTTGAAATGGAAAGTGCTAAGAAAATATTTAAAAAAAATATAAACTGGTAGTTCATGACACAAAAAACTAAACTGGACATCATTAGCCTAGGAGATTTAAGATTAAACCTTACAAAATTGACACCAAATGTTTTTAATTTATTATTAAAGCATCAGGTTCATCCTTCCCACTAAAAACATTTACTTATTGCTTAGTTTATTTTATATGTTAAGTATATTTTATATAAGAATTACAAAATTTTATTTTGAGTAGTTTTAATTTAAATTCAATTAATAAATGTATAAAACTTAACATGTGTTTTTTCTTTAAATTTTTATCACTAAACTTCACTAAAGTTAGAAATTTACAAAAAATCAATATGATCTAGGTAGAGGGTCTACCCAAAACTGAAAAACATGACAAGGTTCCACGACATAAAAAAATTTGGGAACCCCTGTTTTATATGCTTAACATTTTGCACTTGGATTTATTTTTGCCAAGATTGCTCTTAACTCTGAATTATTTTTCATTGAAAATATTATCTGAAAATATATTTATATTTGTTATTATTATTATTATTATTATTATTCTACAATGAATGTGAAATCCTTAATCTTAAAGATTTTTTTTTATAATTACTTTCCTCATTTATATCAGTATTGATTTATTTGTAATATTTTTTGATATACTTTTATTTCCTACAAATTTATTACTTTTTCCACAAATTCACTATTATTTTCTATAATGGATATATTTATAAACGATTGACCCTTTGGATAATTAAACTATTATAATCATTTTAATTAATGATATTAATGAATCTATTAATAAATAAGTTATTAAATTGTGTATATCTGTTTTAGATTGTTTCTTAGAATGTTATAAATATCAAAATTATTGATTTAATACTTTATATATTCCAGATCAGGATAAAGAGAATGACAGTCGTGGTGCTCAGGCGACACAGGCTGTGATTCAGAGAAGGCGAAGACCCAAACGACGATCAACCGGAGTTGTCCATCTCGACATGGATGTATGTATTTTTATATTTATTATTATATGTATTTGTCTCTTTAAAATTTAATTTTAAATCAAAATACCTACTTTTCATTTTATTATTTTAATTTTATTAAACTAATTTTTAATTAAATTTATATTATTTTTATTTCATTTTTTAATATATATCTAATTCCCTAAGACCTAATAAATTCGTTTAATTCCATAAACTAACGTACAACGTTTATTTAATTCAATAAATAAATTACACAAATACGTGTGGCTTTTAATAAAAATCACTTCACTAATTTTATCCCTTCGTCTATATAAAATTCCAATTCGAATCTTAAATATTTTATAAAAAATTATTATTCATTTATATATATATATATATAAATAATTCTTAAAAAATAAAAATATTTCAAATTTTTATTTTATTTAAATTAAATTTTAATTATTGTGTATATTAAACTCTAACCTTTTCCGAGTGACTATTCTGAACTTAAATTTTTATATTAAATATCTTTATCTAAAAATTATATATATATATATATTACAGTAAAAATGATAATTCGGTGATTATATATAAAATTTCCGGTAAATATACATAATCACCACTGAATTTGGTAAATATGATTAATTAAATAATTAAATGATAATAAATAATTTTTCCAAACCGAACCGAAAATAACCGAAGAGTGAGGTGTTGGCTAAAAGTAATTGATATATTCCGTTTTTAGAATTGTGGCGCAAACTGAACAAATTTTTGTAAAATAAGAAACTTTTATTACATTCCCCATTACGAGTTGGGGACTTTATAAACTAACCTGTAAATTTGATAAATATGAAATAATTTATCATATTTACCAAATTCAGTGGTGTTTATGTATAATCACCGGTAATTTTATATAATCACCGAATGTATTACTTTTACCGAAACATATATATATAATAATTTAAATTTACAGTCATCCCAACTCCTACTTTCTATTCTCATTCCCTTAGGTCCCTCGTTTGCATAGCTGTAATAATGCCTTCGATCTAAGTTTTTCTGAGCCTCTTTTTAACTAAATATTAATCAATATATTTTTTAAGAAATAAAATCATAGATTAATATCATAAAGGTTATAATAATCTTGCTCCGTGGAGTGTGACAATTCTTTGAACGTAGACTATCTTTAAACCCAGCTTACAATTTTTTTTTTATTTTATTTTATTTTATTTTTTTATAGTAATTTCTAGGATAAATATTTGGAGATTTTTTAAATTCTGAAATTTTATTATATAATTTAATTTATTTTAATAAATATTTTACATTTTTTACAACTTCTATGTTACTCCCTTCTATCGTTTTGTTCTTCTTTTGAACGTTAATGTCAAGCAAAACAAAACATAAAACTAAATATACTCATTTCTGAATCATATTCTGAAATATATATTTTTTTAAATAACTCGAACACAATTGTAGCATATGTACCTAATTGATATAATAATTTTATATTTTGTATCATAAATGTATACATTTCATTTACTTTATATACTATGTAAAAAATAAATAATTATTATATAAATAACCGCCCTTCCCTTATTTTTATAATATAGTCAGAGATTACTTAAATGTATTTTCTTAAACAGGGATCTTGTGATTGAGATTAGGTAAATATTTATTATTTTGTTTATAAAATCCTTTTAAAAAAGCGTTATTTAACTTAAAGTTGTAAAGTATATTTACATTTTTATTGCACCATACATAATTTTAAATAGAAATTAATATTTTTTTTTTCATTATAGTAATTTATTAAATTTATTTTCAGGAAATCGACCCAGAACGCCAAGATGCTTCAAAGGATGAACCTGTCGAGGTAAGAGTCGACATTTCTTTATTTTTTTTTTTAAATCTCAAATAAAATGTTTTCTAAATTGTTACATTATATATTTAAAATTCATTTCTATATTAATATCATCATTTTCATTTAAGATTTAAAAATTTTCTGATTCTTTTACTTTCTTGATTTGAAACTTAAGACGTTCCCACCGGCTTCATAATTTGTCTATTTATTTTATAAAAGCGGCATGAGCCACCGGTGGTACATGCCGGTGAGAACGTTAATTAATTAATTATTAATTTGGATTGTGTCATTTTTTAATGTTTTAAAAGTCAATAGACCTACAACTCTTTTCAATCTATAATCACATTGCTATAATAAGCAATATAAGAATTGATGATCGCTGTTTAAAAGTCTTTGTCCTTTGAGGCAGACCCCATTATACAATAATCATATAGGTACTCTATACATGTATCATTCCTATTGTATAATTTATAAAATCCTGAGTCTATTCTTGTTGATTCTCTTTGATTTTTACTAAAATACGGCACGTCAAATATCACGAATAATTAAACACCTGACTCATAACCATCCTTGACACTTGAAAGAATTAGAATATCGTTGGCAATGATCCTGTAACCAAGAGGGGATAGGCCAGATGGCTAACAAACTCATTTCTATATTCAATCTTAAACAAACTAAATTCAATGATTTATTTTTAACATATTAAATTTATATCCCATTAGTTTTTTGAAAATTATAGTCTTTCTTTTCCTATTAAGTTCTAAATTTTATTTTAATTATTCCAAATCGCTTAATTATTCTTTTTCTTAGGATCATTAAATAAAATAAAAATAAAAAATACTAAAAGAAACATGACTAATAATACTTGGAAAAAATAAATAAATCACCATGCTAGATAGATCTAGATTTATAAATCCTTTGTTTTAAAAAAAGATAGAAAGTTTAATGGCCAGCTGATAGGAAGAAAAACAAGAAAATATTATTGTATTTCAAGTTAAGTCATTTGGGATGTTACTTCTAGGTTTTAAAGAGACATTCTGAGAACATTTGGATCCTCTTTCAGGAATTGAAATAAAGGGTCATTCGCCTCTAGGTAAACAACGGGCTCTTGTGTTCATAATATAATTATTTTGGTTTAACTTCCACCTTTTCTATAGAAAAATATTTTAATAAATTATAATAATTTCTATTAATTTTTTTTATTTATAAATCATTGATTATTTTTAATTTTAATTACTTTTATTTATTTATCGTTTTAAAGGAAAATTCCCAATATGATTTCTTTTGGAATCAGAATCATGCATTAATTTTTGGAGTCTTGAGCCCAGATACTTCCCACTCTTTTCTACTTATAGCCTTTTGTTTCTAATGCTTTGAAAAGCGGCCAATTAAGAGAAACAAACTTTCTAATTAAAAATGATTTTCATTAAAAAAGACAACTACATTTCTTATTTTTTGTTTTTTTTTTTGTTTAATTAACAAATTTATATATATTTAATTTATAATTTATTTTCTATATTATTCTTATTGTATGATATACAAATTAATTAAATTTAATAAAAATACGAACTGTTTTAATTTATTAAATCAACTGTCTGTGATTATAATACGACGCTGTTTTTCACAAACCCCTCTTATGTATTTCTAAACTTTATTCTTTCTTAGAACATATTTACTTACACTTTTACATATATACTTTTATTTACATCAGCCTCTAAATTTAAATTTTTCTGTTTATTTCTTTTTAACAGACAGAATAGATGAATATAAAATTTTTTTTTTTTTAAACATTTGATTTCCTATCGATATTCAGCATCTCAATATCTACCTATTTTAATATCTTTTCCAAAATTAAAATAAAAAAAATATATAAAATAATAATTATCGTATAATGAAATAAATAATCAATTATATTCGCTTTTAATCGGGAATGTAATTTTTTTTTTAAGAATAAATTTTTTATATTTATTTTTCCAATAAATTATTTTTGATCCTTTCTATCTATAGAAATTTCTTATGCAAATACTTAATCATATTTAATTTTCTGTAAAATTCATCAATTTTCGTAAATAATCATTAATCATTCTATGCGAATTTTAATGATAATTATTTGTTAAAATAAGATTTCTTAAAAAAATAAACTGCTTTTATTTCATTAGAATATCAAGTTGATTTCTCTCTCAAATGATGTATCCACATCATATTAGACAAAAAGGTTAAAAATCTTTGAATTTCTTTTTGATCAACATTGAAGTTCCTATTCCTCCAGATATGAGCTATGTTTTTGTCTTCTTTAAGGAGCATTTTTTCTATTAATATATAATAGTAATAGTAATAATTTCTTATTAAAATTAATTAAGTGTAGGAATATATGATTTTTTACTTTTATTCTTAATTAAATTATTAAATGTTTATATTTTTTGGAATTTAAATATATGAATTTTTTCAGCCTATAAAATTTTTTCTTCGTAGTAATTGAGATTTCATGATTTCCATTTTTACTATCTCGCCAGAGATAGTATTGCGATCATGAAAATTTTCGATGTTTTTATACGTTTTGAAGGTTCCTGAATCATTTTCACTAAGGTTGAGAAAAATGTTTGTGTGTATGTGTGTGTCTGTATGTAGGCAAGATTACACGAAAACGGTTTGAGCTAGAATCATGAAATTCTGTAGTCGGACATTATTAAAAATTCGTAGTTTTCTGTCAACTTTTGAGAAATGTAGCTCATTCGGAAGAGGTCCATTACCTAAAACGTTTTCATTTTTTTCCCCTCTAAACTGACCGTAAAAATAAAGATGTATGTTTGATAGTTTTTCACATGATTAAAAATTGGATAAAATTGCTATATACGTTGAAAAAAATCAAAACAATGTTGATATTATTTGATTATTTTTGAATTTCAATAATATGTTATCAGTGAAAATTTTGTTAAAAATGACCGGTAGAATAAAATTTTAATTAATTTTCAAATATACAAATAAGCTTGATTATCCAATTCAAATTTGCGAGATAGTCGAGTGGGGACACTCCAGATTTTTTCAAACAGAGATATGCAGTATATATGTATATTATTTTCAAAATAATATAAATTTTAATACTTCAGGATAAGGCTATATTATATTTTATCGATCTTTCTAATCATCAGTTAATTTTGTTTAGATCTTTAAATCATATTCATATTATTTTATTAATAAAGAAAAAAATAGTAAATTAATCTTCTTTCATCTTTTAAAATTTGACTAATAACAAATCATAAATGTTTCTTTTGATTATAACTCGGTGATTTTTTTTTTCAAAGAACCCGGAAGAAGATATTCCAGATGAATTTGTATTTATATATCCTTTTGCCTGAAAGGGGTTAGCTTGTTCGAGTAATTCTATTCGTGTATATATATATATATCTATATACATATATATATATATCTATATACATATATATATAGATATATATATATATGTATATAGATATATATATTTATAATATTGTTTCTATTTTAGTCTTGGCGCATGGTTTTTCTTTCTTTTTAGTCTCCAGAAAACTATCAAGAGAGCGAGCCAACACACATTCACATATATTCAATAAATATACACCTACAACGAATTGTTTTTTAAAACATTTAGAGAATAAATAATTTAAATTAATCCAGGTTAATTCTTTCAAATTTACTTTTCTTTAGAAATATGTCATTTGTGTATTAAGCTTCGTATTATGTTATAATTATATTCATACATCCATTATTTAAACTTAGAAACAAAGTAACAATAATAATAGTAAAATTAATAGTAAAATATTTACGACAAGAGGGGAATCAATATATATATTGTCGTATATTGGAGGACGTGTGTAATGTATTTTATTAGAAAAATTGGGTTGAAAATCAGTTTAAATTAATTTGGTAGCACTCTGGATAAATTTAGAATAATAAATGGTTATTGAATCCGCGACGGTTGATATGGGAAATGATAAAATTGAATAGGTTCAATTAAAAATGCATATATAAATTAACTAAAATTATTTATTTAATAAACTATAGAATAATTAATATTACAAAAATAAATAACAAGTAATTTTATGAAATTGACTGGTACCTTTAGAAATAGAAATATAAATTAAAGGGAATTTAATTTATATTTAGCAATTGCAAATTATTTAAATATGGTCGACCACTTATCTGTTATTGTAATTAATAATGAGTTCGGGGAACACTGGGACTTCAAGTAAGATGATTCTTGGATATTTTCCTCAAGGTATTATGTCGTCTTATCTGGGCAGGCACAATTCCTCGCTCCACTCGATGATCCTTGTAGTTGTTCTTACTTGGTCTGATGAAGTCACTTCCCTTACACTCAATCCAAGAATGATCAAAAAATGTCTAAAAATATAGATGGTCATCATCCCCTCCTATGCCACTGGGCAAAATTGTCCACCCCTTACTCCCTCTTGGGTAACGAAGAGGTATATCATCTGGATATTTCCCTGGTTTTTTTTTTTTAAACAATAATTCTAGAAAGTTATCTTTTATATACTCTGCTATGTGTTCACTTTCTAAATTTCCGTACCATAGTATATATAAAAATGCTATTTTTATGCTTATATATTACAATATATATAATTTCCGTCGTATGTATGTAATATCTGTGGCATTATGAAGTTAGTTACAAATTATCAAAATTATTAATTTGTAACTAACTTAATTTTTTAAAATTTCGTATTGTTAAATTAAATAAGTATCAAATAAAAAAAATTATTACGACGATTTGAATATAGTTGAAAATTTTATATTATTTTATATCACCGGGAACGGCTCGTTATATATAAAAAGATAAACTTATCTTCCTATAAATTTCAAAAATATATATTTTGATAATTTATTAATTTTAATAATCAGCACCTGTGTAAATTAAAAAAAAAATATTTCTATCCTAGAAAATAATAGTTGATCTTATTTTTTTTTTTTTTTTTTATAAATAGTCAGTTAAATATTCGAAATATAATATTTATTTCAAGTGGTGATTTCCACAAAACAGATTCTATCATGTAATTGATTGAAGTATAAATCATAATGAAATAAAATAATTTTATAAATTAACATTTATTTATATCTATTTATTCTAAAAATAAAATAACTTAAATAATTACTATCCAGAGATAGTATTGCAATCACGAAAATTTTTGATGTTGAGACTTTGATGTTTTTTTACGTTTTGAAGGTTCCTGAATCATTTTCACTAAGGTTGAGAAAAATTTTTGTGTGTGTGTCTGCTGTATGTAGGCAAGATTACACGAAAACGAGCTAGAATCATGAAATTTGGTACATGGGCATTATTCAAAATTTGTAGTTTTCTATCAACTTTTGAGAAATGTAGCTCAACCGGAAGAGGGTCATTACCTACAACGTTTTGATTTTTTTTTCCTCTAAAGTGACCGTAAAAATAAAGATATATGTTTGATAGTGTTAAATATTGCATAAAACTGCTATATATAGAATTTCAGCTTGATTGAATTGCTGAAAGTACCTGAATTAATTGGTGCCGTGGTGCCATCATCAAACACGCGCTGGTTTGATAAATATTATTAATTAAATTTAATTTAAATATAATATATGTTAATTAATCCAATTCAATTTGCGAAATAGTTGAGTGGAGACTCTCCAGCTTTTTTTTTTTTTGTTACAAATTTTAAAATGTTTTAATTTTAATTTATTAATATAAATTTAGAAAAATGAAATTTTATTTTATTTTACTATTTTTAATTTCTTATTTCTAACTTATTAGGACTTATTTCAGCTTTTAAGAATTAATTTCGAAAATGTCGTATTTCGAGCTGATTTTTATATTTTATTTTAATAAACTCTTTTACTAAAGTGATATAATTTATTTTTTTACCTTAAACCGTCTTTTTGGTCTTTTATATATATATATATATATATAAAGTAAAGTAAATAAATATCTATGACTTGTACCGTTTGAAGGGAATTAGGTTTATTTAATGAATTGCCCACTGCCAACTTGTCCCAGTTAGTCTCCTCCGATGGTAGGGGGGAGGGGATGATGCCATCTCACTTGGCTCAACGCCTTAGACCAGGCATCATCTGCACGAGAAATTAAAAGATATATTTAGCTTTTCTCATCATCGTCCACTATAAAAGTCGTTTACTTAACCAACTATCGCTAAAATAATCCACCCACCATTTATTGAAAAATTTTTTATAAATAATGAGTTGGATGTTATGTAGATAATACCGGTCTTTTGAAATAAATATTCTTGTTTCATAATAAAATGTTTACCTTCAGTTTCTTTATATGGAGAAAACACGACGTCTCATCACGTGGATTTATATGGACAAATAAAATATAAAATAAAAAGTTAATATCTTTAAATTCACTCTTTCATTTGGATGGATAACTTATTACCTTTGAACTTCGTCGGATCTAAACAAATTTTTTTAATATATATATATATATATAAAACATTTTAAATATATAAATAACCAAATTGTATCATCGAAAATTTTTATTTGAATAAAAAAAAATATTTATTTTTATTAAATAAGCCTTTTAATATTTTAAAAGTTCGAAATTACTAATTTTTTTTTCTTTAATATAATTTTTAAATTTAATTAATTTGTAAATTTACTTTTTACCTATATTTTATTTTAAAATTACCTCAACATGATAAGTTAATTACAAAATATTGTCTTAGCATTCAATTTAAAGAGTACATTTATTTATATATTAAATGATTTAGTCTCTGACCCATTTAATTAGTTGTTTGTTTTGTAATTACGATAAAATAATAATCTACACGCATCTTATTTAATCAATCATTAAACTATATTTTAAAAACATACATATACATTAATTTATAAAGTTAAAACCTAAAAATAAATATTTTTTTTTATTTTTAAAAATCATTATTTTCGAGCATTTTTTTAATACTAAATGAAGTTATATTTATTTTGTTTTAGAAATGAGATTACGCTAAATCTTTTTATTAATTTAAGTTTATTATTAAAATATTTTCGTATATTATCTAAATCATGTGTTTTTTTTCTTTCAATATAATTTACACTTTTATTTATTTTTATAAATGTAAATTATAAATATGGTCTTGGAGATGATAACCTTCAATATCCATTTTAGGATAAATTCATTTTAATTAAATTAAAGGAAATTGAATAAAATTCTCTTGATGAATTTTATTGAAAATTTTTATTATATATCAAATTTATTGCATTTATTTTATTAATAGCCTTTCCAGGTATCATAAGCTTAGAGGGACAGGCGGCTTCTAGCCGCACGAGATTGATTAATAATAATAATTTTTAGGAAATTTTGTTTCAAATACTTACAAAACAACACAATCTTTAAATATAAAATTAATAACTTTATTCAAATCGTCGTAATATTTTTTTTTCCAATATTTAATAATAACAAAACAAAATTTAAAAAAATGAAGTTAGTAACAAATTGATAATTTTGATAGGTTTCTTTTTATGTTTATTATGTTTAATAAATTCTATTTTATGAAAAAAATAATATTAATATCAAAAATTAGAATTTTTCAATTTCTATTTCAATTTTTTTTTTTATTTTAAATTCTATAAAAATTGTAAATTGTAAAAATTCTAAATTTGAAGCTAACTTCATAACAGACATCACATACATACATACGACGGAAATTATATATATTTGTTATCTATGGATTGGATTCATTTTCATTGGATTGACTTGATTTGCTTTCGGATCGAGTTTACATGCATGTTGGTTGACATTGGCCTCCATTTTGCTGGTTGTTCATCTTTCTTTTCTTCTCCTTGGTATACATCTTGATGATGAAAATGAAGGGAAAGAAGGGTAGACCTCCCTCTCACTCTCCCCCCTGAGTCCCCCCGATGTGCTTTTTCTCCTTGTGCCTTCATCATGGGCGTTCGCTATTTCCGTCAGTGAACCGCGTGCATTCGCTTCACGCAGTTCTCCCTCCACGTTTGCTGTTAGCGATGTCTTCTACGTACCGTCCGCGAGGCTCACCCTCACTCCACACGTCCAAACCAATTTCGTCCCTTCGCACTTCAAAAATCTCCCCATCCTTGCGCTCTTCCAAATCTTCCTCAACCACTTCGGGTCTGCGTTTAGGACCCCGACCTCGTAGTTTGACTGCCCTTTTTTCTAGTACCTCCTCCCCTAGTCTTTTTAAATCCTCCCACACCTCTCCCACATCTTCTTTTCTTTCTGGATATTTATCGAATAAACCATCGACCTCCACCTATGGAGGCACTACTTCAGGTTATGGAGGTCTCACCCTTCACCATTCCCCTGTCTCCAGCACCCTTTCCCTTTCTCCAGCGACCTCGACATCCGCCCTTTTGGGAAGCAGCCATCATCATCGGCTCTCTCCACGTTCAAGCCCAGGTCGGATAGCTTTACCCACAAAAAGCAATTCGTTTAATACAGGCAGAAATCTTTCGTCTATTCGATCTTCTATAGGCAGTTTGGCTGCAGCCAGTCGTTCTTCATCCCTCGCCTCGTTGCATTCAAACAAAAGTGCAGCCTCCGAAGGCTACGGCGTAAGTCACTTCCAACCAACAGGTTTCCATCACTTGATGTGGTTTCCACTCATCAACACTTAATGAATTTCGCGATAACACAAAGACGACCATTATAAACATGCCTATATATAAACGAACATAATATTTACATTTTATAAAAAAAGAAGATTTACATTGCTGTTCATAACTTTTTTATCTTTACATTTAGAAAAATAAATAATCTTGACAAGATCAGATTCATTGATAACATAAATTATAGAATTGAAATAAAACCATTTTCACAAAAAATATGCAATTTAAATATATTTATTTAAACATCAATACTACATAAGTAAACAATATATTAAATTATATTTTACAAAGTATATATCAAAAAAAAAAAAATATCAATTTTTAAGATATGATTACACACTTTAAAAAATTTGTAAAATTAATCCGATTAAATTATTATTATTTTTTTGTTTTGTTTTTGTGTATTTATTTATTATTATTTTTTTACTTTTCTTGTTTCTACAACACCATTTCCATTATTTTTTGATTATACTTGAAAAGTTTCCAAATTTTGATCATTCTGGCAAATGACGTGTTCTCGATCCATTTATCATGTCTATATAATTTCATAATAGAACTCGAACTTATGTATTTCATTTTAAACTTAAACATCTTTCTAGTTTCAATAGATTACATTCGATACTGAGTTAGAAATTTTAAATAAATTTACAATTAACGATAAATATAAATGTATAATATGTTAATTTTAACTTTTATTTTAGTCATAGTCTTTTTCATTTTTTTTTTTTTTTTTGCATCTTAAAATGATTGATGGGTTTTTTTTGTTAACAGAGCGATTGGTCCGGGCGATCATCCCGGCTGAATTCATCGGTGGGTGCCGGGGGTGACAGTTTGGGGTCCAGTCGGGCGACGACACCAGCCAATGCCAAGGAGGATAACAGCACAGAAAATGGAGAACCAGACTACAAGAGGGTAAAGAACCATTCTTATTTTTCTATTTTCAAAATCCTTCAATGTACCTTTTTCATATTTTTTTATTTTAAAATTGAATCCTATAAAGCATAGGTTCCCAAACTTTTTTGTGTCGTAGACCCCTTGCCATGTTTTTCGGTTTTGGGTAGATCCCCTAAATAAATTGAATTTTATTATTTATAAAAAATTTTTACCTTTTTTTTAGAGCCTTATTGAAAAATCAAAAATGTTTCAAAAGCCATGTCGGAAAACAATTCACCTTTTTTTTAGAGCCGGGAAAACACGTGGACCCCCATAGACCTCCATTTTCATTTCGAGGACCCCCAAATTTGTTATTCGCTGCCGTGAACGCCCTGGAGGTTGAAATAGACCCCCAGGGGTCTATATAGACCACTTTGGGAACCTATACTGTAAAGGGTATAAATACCAAACAACTCATGTTTTGAATATATATTTTTTAAAAAATTATAAATATATATTATTAATATTTTGATAGAAATGATTTTTGATTTGATATTAATTAGAAATGAAATTATATAATCAATTTTTGAAAATTATAAACCCGCCTGTATCGCAACTTAATAGGTATAAATAACAAATTTTAATAAGAAGTTATGTAGTGAATTATGAAACACAGGTGACAAAAGAATATTTAAAATTTTTAAAAAAAGAATAAATATGTTTAAAATGTCCGAGTTTTTTTATAGCTTTTTTATTTTATTATTTATTTAATAAAGATATATAAAAGATTTCATAACGAGGAATTATCTAATCGCTATGCGCCCCAAACATAACTAAATAGATAAAAATGAGAAGATTATGATGAGTGAATATGTGAAAAAGTTTATTTATGGAAAAACCATTTGAAAAAAGAGTGGTAAGTAGTATAACACATCGTTCAATAAGTCCCGAGACCAACAACAAAAACAACATTTTTTTAAAAAAAAATAATTTTTATTCATCAATATACTCTCCATTTAGAGTGATACAATCTTTACAACGCCTTTCCTACATTTCTAAACAATGTTTATAGAAGGTTTCAAAATAGACTTCAGTTTAGACAATGACCTTCTCATTCGAGTCAAATTTTTTTCCCTGGAGCATTTTTTTGAGATCAGCAAAGAGCCAGTAGTCGCTGGGGGCTAAATCTGGCGAATACGGGGGGTGGGGAAGCAAATAAAAGCCCAATTCGTTCAATTTTGCCATTGTTTTCATGGATTTGTGGCATGGTGCATTGCCTCATCGCGGCACCCAGTTGAAAAAAACCTTTTTCATGCTCAATTTTTCATGAAAGATTGTATCATGAAGGATGATATCTGTGTCATTTCTGCAATCTCACAGACCTTCACTTTGCGATTTTTCATTACAATTTTTAACACTTCACTCACATTTTCCTGTGAAACGGCTACCCGAACGTTCCCATTGTTAGTGTCCGTACTACCACGTTAAAGCAGCAGCATACCAACGACAAATCGTTGTTTTGAATGGAGAAGAGTCCGTGTAGTTTTTCAAGCCTTTTCTGGGTTTCTACGGTGTTTTTACCCAATAAAAAACAACACGCGAAACTCCCTTTTTTCCATTTTTCAAACAAATTACAAAGTAACTTTACTCTATCCTCGACAACTCTGCTGTCTGTGATCCGATCGACGTGAAATTTTTACGTTTCATTTAGAGGTTCACACTCTATGGAAACGTGGTCACTTTGGTACTACTACCACCATCTCTGGGTTAGTCTCGGGACTTATTGAACGATGTGTTATGTTGACAATAGATTGTAGATAGATGTGAAAGAATTGGTAAAAATTATGAAAGGGGGGGGGGGTGCATTGGTTACAAACTTTCAAAAGCATCACTGAGATATGTAGATACATAAATATAAAAAGTTGTATTATTATCAAGCAATCTTAAAATATAATATCATTTAACATGTTCCCACAAACTGGTACATGCCGGCGGAAACGTGTTTTAAGGAATTAAAAAGATCAACCTAAGCTAAAAATTAACTTGAATAAATCTTATCTATATACAAAAAAATATTAATAAATAAATACTTTATTTATTTAAAAATTGTTCCAACTTTTTTTTCTAGCTATATGAAGAATCACAATTAGAAAATGAAAGATTGAGAGAGAAGTTAAAGAAGACTGAAGGAGAGCTGAAAGAATACAAATCTAAGAATGAGAAGGCATCATCACAAGTGAGTAGCTATTTCCATTAATCTGCTCTATTTTTTTATTTCACAATTTTTTATAATTTGGGTTAAGTTCAACTTGTTTTTTTTATAATTTTCGTATTATTTTGTTTCTTGATCATTCAATCATTGTCCGAATTATTTTAAAAACTTTCTTCTTTTTTAAAATGTTTTTTTTTTTTATTTGAAATGAGGTAAGATTTTATTTTAAAGTTAAAGATTTCATCACTAATCCCATTTCTAAAAAACAAAGGCTTAATTAATTTTATAAAAAAAAAATATATTAATAGAAACAAAAATAAATAATCACAATGAATAATATCCAATGTATCAAATATAGAAACAAAAAAAAAAGTAATTATTTTTAGGAAAAGTTTAATTTTATTATTAAATTAAATATGCTACTAATAAAAGTTTAAAAATGACTACAATATGTTTTTAAACCTCTATTCTGAAATCCGAATAGAAAATATTGAGGTTATTCTTTATTAATATTCAGGACTGAATCAGATGTTATTACAGCCTGATTGTAGTCTAAATTTTTACCCAGAGTTAAGTAGCATCTATCTATCTCTGTGACTCTACGAATGTTGAAAGTTCTTGGCCGCAGCAACCATATTTCTTCAAGTGTCCCTATCCAGTGCCACCTCCATCTAACTCCTACACTCTCCCATCTCTCTCACGTTTCCTCCTGCATTGTCCACCAACCGCGTCCTTGGTCTCCCAAGTGGACGTTTCTCAATCGGCATCCCCACCAATGTATTTTTTCTTCTTTCCATTCTTTCCTCTCCCATTCTAGCCACGTGTCCTGTTCATCGCAGCGTTCTTGGTCTTCCAAGCGGACGTTTCCCAATCGGCATCCCTACCAATATATTTTTTCTTCTTTCCATTCTTTCCTCTCCCATTCTAGCCACGTGTCCTGCTCATCGCAGCCTTCTCGATTTTATAATTCTAACTATGTCTGGAGATGTATAGAGGTCATTCGATTTCTCGTTATCCATTTTCCACCATTCCGCTTTGACCTCATCTTTCTTTAGCCTATAAGTGCTGCGAAGAATACTTTTTTCAAATATTCTAAATCTACTCTCGTCTTCAAAGACCATGCCTCACACACATAATACAAATATATTATATATATTTTAATTTTGAATCCCCTTGATAATATTTCGGCAAGATAAGTCCCATTACTACATGATAACAGATTGAAACCTCGATTTAAATTCTTTAATATTAGTAGTAACAGTAACGTTAAGTTAATGTTAGTGAAAATGAAACTAAAATTACAAAAAATATTCAACTTATTACTTTTAATATATAATTTTAATTTTATATTATATATTTATTATTTATTTTATTTTAGGCAAGTAAAGCCACTTTAAGTGAATTGGAAAAACGAGAAAGGAGATCATTAGAAAGGAAATTAGCGGAAATGGAAGAAGAACTTAAAGTAAGTTATAATTTTTGTTTATTGATCATATTTCATATTAAATTGCTAATATTTTTTATCAGCTGGGGTTCAAATTTCTTGATGCCTCTTTTTTAGAAAATGTTTTCTTCTATTTCTTTTATTCATATATTTTTATATATATATATATTTATAAAAATATATATTTTTTTCATCTGTCGACAGCTTCTTTTTTTTCTTTTACATTTTGGCTGTCGAGTGATAACGAAGGACTAACGAATGTCTTTTTATTTAACCTAATGATCCCCAACAATTATTTTGAGTGGGACTGTTGTGCATTTTTGAAGAAGAAAAAAAAAGATTAAATTATCACACAATTATTTTTAATTTTGCATTTTTTTTCTTTTTCTTTTTAAATTCCATCCCCAATTATACAATTTTTCTACACATATATATTGAAAAATCTTTTAGGTTGTTCTCTTTAAAAAAATAATTGTGCAAATTAGTTTATTATTAATTATGTTACACGCGTTGTTCACTTATCACGCTTTAAAAAATTTTATTATTTTAGTATGCATAATACACCACAAATTTAAACAACATTTATTTTTCTTCACTTTAAATTAAATTTCATTTTTATTCATTTTTTAAAGAAATATTTTTTTTCTTTTTTTAAATTCAATAAGTAGTGAGTTTTTCAATTAATTATTTCATTTTATTTTTATATTTTTGAAAATAAAAATTTGATTAAAAAATAAAAGTGTTTGTTGATACATGCTCTTTTATGATTAAAATTGAAATGTAATGTAAAGGATAATTTTTCTTTTCGAATGCTTTAATATTATTTTAATTCCCCCTCCCCGCTTCTTCCCATTTTTCGTCGATAAATATTCGAATATTGATTTTATTTCCCTATTGAATATATCAAATTATCATGTGCCATTTTGTTGTTTGTATCCAATGTATTTTTTGCAGCAATTACAAAAACTCAAAGCAGAAAACGAAAGATTGAAAGCCGAGAACCGGGCTCTGACCCGCGTTGTCTCTAAACTGACTAACTCGACCAATGCTACCAAATAGGTAACCAGATACAGAGAACCAAAAATAAAAAAAAAATATTCAGACCAAAATTATTATTTTTTTTTTAAACGAAATTTTCATATTTATTAGATCTATTAAATGACTAGCACTCACTTGACTATCTATACTCCATCTTTATTTTTATTTTTTAACCATTTTCGTCCGATTAGTCATTTATAGAATTGTTGGCAAACGGTGGAAATTTTTCGATTCTCTATTTTTTTTGTATTCTTCAAATTGAATTTTTATCATTTCCAAAATAAAATAAATTTAATTTAATTAAAAAAAAATCTTTATATTTTCTAAATACCAGACTAGTAGTAATTTCCATCGTTGGCCCAAAAAAATGTTTTCGTTTGAATTGTTTTGTTGCTACTAGCATGAGGCTTTCACTTTCATGTTTAATTTAAATACTCACCATCTAGAAATAGAATAGAGAATGATCATCATTTAGAACCATTTTTAATTTTCATACAAAATTAAATCTTGGTTATAATTTTTTTTTAAAAAAAAACATTAACCATAGAAAACTAAAAAGATCATTTTTATTTATTTGTTTTTGTGTATGAATAGATTCTTCATATTCAATCTACTTCAGGACGTAGCTCATTATTTCTTCAATCATCTTCTCAAATGAAGAAATCGTTTTTTCTTTACCTATATACTTATAAAATTTTCGAGTTTATGTTTAGGTAGGGTGACCAAACGTCCCGTTTTTCCGGGATTGTCCCGTTTTTAGGTGCTCTGTCCTGGCGTCCCGAAAAAGTCTTCGGGACAGCCCATTGTCCCGTTTTTTGAAATATTTAGGACATTTCGTACTTTTTTTCAATTTGGTTCTAAAAAAAAAGGTAAAACGTTTTCTGGACTAAGCTTTTGAACATTTCCGAATTTTTTACTAAATTTTTCTCAAGTTGGTTCTTAAAAAAAAAGGTAAAATCTCCCGATTTGGTGTTTTCAAAATATGGTCACCTTATGTTTAGGTTATGTTTTTATTTGAAAAATATACATTTATCATTTCACTTCTTAATGTCACTTTTTAATTAAAAAAAAATGGGTTCTATAATACTTGTAGGAAGGATAATCATTTAAAGGGAAGATATTTATTTCATTATTTGAAATTTATATAGGAAAGAATAGTGATGGAAAAAAGTAAACGCTAGGGTGGCGATGTTGTCGGGCAATCAACCGGTTGATAAGGCTTATTGCGATTGCCAGACACTAGCCCCATCCAGGCGTTTACTTCTTTCCATCACTGTACTTTAGGGACTTTACACCTTCAAGAATTTAAATACATTTAAAATACTATTATAAAAAATAATTTTCCATAGGTTTTTTCACTCTCATCTGCCTCAATCTATATAATAATACTTAATTAAATTAGCTCTTAATTCTGACTGAGGACCTACCTGATGGCTATTTATTTATTATATACCTATGAAATAATAGTTATTTATTTATAATTTATTATTTACTTATTTTAACTCATGTATATGATTATTAATATAATTAAAGTATATTTGTATATTAATTTTTTAATCCTAAATTAATATGCAATGCACCTGTGCTGATTGGACATCCAACGGAAATTACCAAACAATAATATGAATCATCATGTCGTCGCATGTAATTCTAAATATTCTTTAGTTATTACATATTATTATTATTTTTGTTATTATTATAATAAATATTTTTTTATCCTAGGTGTACTTTATCAATTATATTCTTCATTAAAAATAAATTATTAATGTTTTTCTTCGTTATTATAATTAAAAATAATATTATTTTATACATATATACACTTATATATATATATATATATATATATACAACTTTCTCAAATACAATGATTATAATAACACTATTAATGTTAATTATATTGTTTTTTTTAGTATCGCATGTGTTTGATATCTCTGCATGTTATTTTACAATAAAATTAATTCATTCATTTTTTTATATCATTAGTATTAGGAAACTCAACATCAAATAGGATTTTAAACGACAAAATTGAATATTATCAATAGTACTTTTTATTTATTTAAAACAGGGGTGTCAAATTCGCGGCCCGCGGCCACTATTTTTGCGGCCGGCAACAACTTTTCGACTTTTTTAAAAAAATTTCAATTTGTCTCTTAAAAACAAAAAAAAAAAAAATAAAGTAAAATGTTTTTACCAATCAGACTTTAGACTTTCAATTTGTCTGCGACAACTATTTTTGCGGCCCGCGACTACTTTCGACGACTTTTTTTTAAAAAAATTTCCGCCTAAAGTTAAACCTTGTTTGTTTGGCCCAAGTGTACCTATGAGTTTGACACCCCTGATTTAAAATATAATTAGAGAAGTATATTGAATAAATGTATTAAAGGGTTGATAATATTTGAAAAATTAAAAATGGTAATAAAATCAAATTCCTTCTAAAGCAGTGTTTCCTAATTGGGAAACACTGTTCTAAAGAAGAGTAGGAAGTGATTATTTTTACTATTTTGCCATTAAATGAATTTTAAATGATCTATTGTGTTCAATTTTGTCAAATGATGTTGTTCCAACTTATATATAATCTTTAATATTACTTTAATAATAATTAAATAATTTTTTCAATATTCAACATTAAAAATCATTTTTTTTTTTTTTTTTAATTTTTTCTTTTTTTAATTAAGTATATATAATTTTATTTTACTCCTATAGAGATAAATAATTTATTATTAATTTTAACATTTCTCTTTTCTTTTCTTTTCCAGAATTTTGATGCAGTTCGAACAGAGAACCAAAGGTTAAAAGATGAAAATGGAGCTCTCATAAGAGTTATAAGTAAATTATCAAAATGATATATAATATTGTATATATATATTGTAATATATATCCAATTATGAATGTAAATATGTATATATATATATATACACATACATATATGTATGCGTGTATATATATATATGAAATCATTTGAATTTGTTGTCGACGAATGTTATTATAATTTATTTTTAGCTGTTAATTTTTTAGATGTTTAAATGATGGCACTAATTAATTGAGACACATTTTATAGATATACATTTCCTCTTTATTCCTTCCATAAATAAAAAAAAAACTCGGAAAAAACAAACTTTTCACCTCCCATTCGAATTTATAATCTTAATTTCTTAAACTACATGTATTTATTTTTCTTAAACTAAATTAATATTTTAATCTAATCGCTATTTTAAAATAAATTATTATTTATTATAATATTATATATATATTATAACTATTGCCTTCTATATATATATATATATATATATTTATACATTTATATATATATATATATATATTTCACTCATTTGAAAGAGAAATGACATTCACTCTCTTTCTCTTCCTGGCTGATTTCTCATCAACTTCATTATCACCAGAGATCGACATCTCATAGAAGACAAGATATCTTTTTGAATTACATACACCTCATTCTTAATACATTTCAGATTGTATCTATATTTATTATATATTTAAGGTAAAAAAAACACCACAATCAAAAAATTTAATTATGGCTTATTTTTTAAAGAAAAGAAAGTAATTTTATTTTTATTTTCTTATATTGACAAATTATATTATGGTGATTATAATTCCAGATTATTAATTATCGAATCGAGAAAGACTCAACATCTTTATAAAAGGAAAAATATTTCTCATTTTTTCTCTTAAAATAAATACATCCATACAATTAATATCCATAATTTAATAATATAATTATATAAAAAAATAATGCCAATTTTCTTTCAATCAAGTGATATAGGCAGAATATTTTATATATCCATATATTTATATATATATATATATATGGATATATAATTTTAATTTTAACCTAATTTAGCTAGTTTGAGAAAGAATGAATATTTTAATCTATCTGCTCATCTAATCATCGAAATAAGAAAAGTTCGTTTTGAGAATGTTATAATATACACATATCATTATTTTATTTCACATAAATTTTACATTATATATTATATATATATGCATATTTATTATATTATAGGTAGATTGAGACGATCGTTTTCTTTTATATGCAATTTTTATAAGACTTATTCTTATTCTATATTTAATAATTAATAAATAATAAACTGGGGCCCTACCTTATATAAAAAAAATGAATATACATTAATAAATAAATTAAAAAAATTATCACTTCATTCATAAATTAATTAATAAAAAAAAAATATTTTTTAATTAATTTTCAATATGCTTCTGATTAAACAAATCACTTTCCTTTCTCTCTTTTTGATTATGAGGCTTCATTTAAGTAAAATGATCTTTCCAATTATATATATATATATATATCTACTTTTTGATTAAAAAAATTTTTTAGCCCAACTATTCATGTCTATTTTATTTTTTTCTTTAAATTAAAATATAAATATTTATAAATTCAAAATATTTTAATTAAATATATCTATTTTTATATTATTTTTTTTAATTAATTAAAATATCATTAGTTTCATTTTCAAAATTATTTTTATTCTTTTTTATCTACATATATTAAATAATTTTCCAATTGACTATAATATGAGAGTTATAACAATTATAGATCTTTGATTTTTATATAGTATTTTCTTTATGAAAAGAGTTTGGATTCAAAATTAATATAATTTGAATTCAAATAATGTCATTTCTATTATTTTTCTCGTATTATTTTATTAAATAATTTCTATTTCTATTTTTTTTTTTTTTTATTAAATCATGTTATGAAGATTGCATACAAGATTTCAATTACTATTTTCTCTATCTATCTATATTATATCTAAATATAATATATAATACATATTTAATAGATTCATTAAACGAATAAAAAAAGAGTCAATTATAAATATCATCTCAAACCAAAAATCAATCAAAATTATACGAATAAACAATAAATAAAATTTTGTTAAAGTGAAAAAAAAGTGTTTTTAAAAATAAATTTAAAAAATAAAAAATAGTCTCGATTAGACTTTAAATTATACTATAAAAAAATTTATTTTTATAAATTTAAAATTTTTTCTTCAATTAGTTTATTGTTAGATTAGATATCTATATATAATGCTCAATAAGGTAGAATACAGTGTTTTTTTTTTTCATTTAAAAATTTTAAGGGCAAGTTATATTGTGGGAAATTTTATACTACTTTTTAAAAATCCCCCTATTATAACTTTTTTCGAAATTAAAATATCGATTGTCTATTAATTATATATTTTTTTTATTTACTTAAAAAAAAAACATTTTTATAACATTTCGGTTAATAATAAACTTTAATAATATATTTTACCTTGTGTAATTTAATTGTGTTAATTGATAAGTAATTAATTTCAAATTTATTTCTCCTTGAGAGAATAATACTCAATGTGACTTGATTTATAATATATTATTATATATCTAAATACATTTGTATTTGTTAAACAAATTTAGTATAATATTAGAATTATAAGGATAAAAATATTCCTATCCATCCATCCTAAAGGAATTACATTTTTAAGGAGCTTTTATGTGATAATAAATAATTCTATATAATATTTAATCTATAAATAAATAAAATATAAACTACTATTATCTTGCCCATTATCTTAATTTACTTTTAACACAAATTGTTTTATTATAATTTTTATTTTTACCATAGGAAAAATAAAAACAAAATAATTTCTATTATATAGTAAATATATATTTTTTTCATCTTAAATTAACTATCAGCAACTCATTCCACAAAAAATTTTACAAGCATACATTGGAAGAATTTAATTCTATCTTTCGATAAATTTTCATTTAAATATTGGATTAAATGAATACATGATTTTTTATGTATTATTTGTTTTTTTTATCATTTGAATTGATAAGCATTAATTTAATTTTTAAATTAGTATTGCTATTAGAATTAATAGTATTATTCTATTATAGTATTAAAAAAAAATATTCTTGAGCATTATTCGAAATTAAAACATAGAAGTGTTAAATTTAATTGGAAAAAAGGTGAGTCGTTTTAATTATTTTTATTTAATTCGTTTTTTCAATAATTTTTTTTTCTTTTGTATTGCTACAACTCCAAATAAATAAATTATGTTAAATCGTCCATGTATTATTAAATTTGGTCTTTTATACAAAATTTGGAATAAATTTGAATTTATTTTACATGAATTGTCATTAAAATTATACTTGTATATAAATATAAATATACCTCATATTTATATTTTTTTGACTCTATATATTAAAAAAGAATGAAATATATATTCCATTCATAATTTGCATTATTTTTTTATTAAAATAAATTTGTTCAAATATTTTAATATGTAGATTTAATTATTGTTAATGTAGTTTTTTGGACCTAAAATCAATTTCTATAGTATAATCAAATTACTTAAGAATCTCAACTATTTATATAATTATTATTCTACAAAATTAATTTTATTAATATTTTTTGATTATTTAAAAGATTTATAAGACTTATAAATATGAATATTATAACTAGATGGTCAATGTCCTGTCTATCAGTTTTTATATTTTTAAACCAAAAGTCTAAATTTCCTCACATATATTATTTATTATATATTTAAGTATTAAAACATTTTTCTTTTACATAGATAGTATTGGTAAATTAGATCCGGCTTCTTTGGTATTATAGCAACTGAACCGAGTTGATGTTTTATAATTTTCTATACGCCACTGCCACTGAAAATTCCCTTTGAATGGTTCGAATCCGTTGAACCGTTTCAGCGCAATAACTGTCGCTGTTGTCTTTTAATTATATAGATTTATAGATATTTGTTGGCAGCAAACGCATGAAAAAAGTTCTATTTGGCCATCTACTAAATTTATATTTGCTAAACTGTTATTTTAATATTTTTTCTAAGAAACTTTAATTTCTGTTACCATCACAGGCAATTGAGTGAAAGTAGCTTTGGCCAAGAATTTGCCTCTCTCTCTCTATATATATATATATATATATATATATACAGGGGCGGACTAAGACCTAGGCACCTGTCTACTATGCGCCAACGGTGGCCAAACTGTGAAACTGTGGCTTGCTAAAAAAAAGGTAAAATTTTTTCCCGATAGGCTTGGAATTACAATGTCTAGGACCCTCTTTAGCCTTAGTCCCCCACTGTCTATATATATATATTTGGAAGTGAAAAGACAACAGGTCCCATTAAAAGTGCGGGCTTAATTAATAGGGAAAAGTGCAGAGAACCAAATCTGATGAATAAGAATCTGTTGTCAAAAACAAACTACTAATACAAAATGGCTGATAATGTCAACATATGAGAAGCATATGTGTACTAACATAACAAAAACAATTCGATAATCGAATGTACACAGCCCGAGAAAATTCAAAATTCACCTTTTGAACAGACCTCATAGTCCTAGTCATTGCTTGTAACATAATAGAATGAAATAAGCGAATCAAATCATTTCGCAAAACTATATATAATTTAAGAAGGTATTTGATTACCACAAATTTGGTTCTGTTTTATCACTTTAAAACCCTAAAATTATTTTAGATTCTTGGGGGATGATAGTTAGAAACACCCTTTACCTTCATGGGTGCAATGAATTCAATATTCAATTTTTTATAAAATAAATTTTAAAATTTTAAATTATTTTATTAGTCCAATATTGAAATGTAACTTTATTTTTTAAACTTCATTTTATTCTATACATATGATTTCACTGTCTCAAAAAGTTTTGTTTCAAATTTTGTTACAGCATGGAGGTTTTTATTATTCTCTTATATTTATATAAAAATCTCTACAAAATAATTATTATTTTATTTTTCTGCTTTAAGATAATAGGTCCAAACTATATTAGAAAGGGTAGGATCTCGACAGAAGACAGTTAGTTTTCCAGCATCCGGGAAAAGTTTGTCTAGATTTTCTTTTTCATGTCGGGCAACCGTAATTTCTATATAAGTTTCCTAAAAATTAAAATCATGGATTATTCAGATGACATGAGAAGTTAAAATGTCATTTATAAAAAAAATGTGATTTAATAAATTAAAAAAAAAAATATTTTAATTGTTCGTAAATGGAAAATAGTTTTTTGTTTCAAAAATAATTTGAATAAATTAATTATTATATTAATAATTAATTAATCGAATTACCATTTTAGATTTTATTTTAATTTCCTGGGATGTTAAAATTTCAAAACATTTGGCTGGCTTGACACGAAAAATAAAAATTTGTGTTTGCTTAAAAATATTTTTAAATTTCAATTTTAAAGGTGGCTTTGAATACTTGACGATAAAGGGCCCTTGAATTTCTGGCGGTAATCCAGTTGCAGCAATTGGAAATCTAAAAAATTGAATAACAAGTATTTAAAGAATAAACAGTTTTTAAATTATCAACAAATAATAATTATATTTTATTTTACATTAGAATCAAGAATTGTTTTTGAATTTTTTCATTATCTATTACATTTATTTTAAATAACTAATTATAAAAATACTTAAATCCTTCTATTATATATATATGTCGTTGGCAAATGGAAATTTTAGGAAAATAGAATTTGCCTGGCCAAATAGCTTCAACTATTATTTCATTTCAATTTGATTAGGAAAACAGCATTTGCCTAGACAAAAGCTATTTGGCTAAATCTATGTTGGGCAAATAGTTTTAACTATTATTTCATTTTAATTTGACTAAGAAAATAGCTCAGAAAATGTCGGACATTTATTTATTGAATTTCGTTCTTAGTGAAAATAACAAACCTGGAAAAAAAAAGTGGGAGAGAAGAAACAGAAAAAATACCCAAATATTATTTATTTTCAAAAAATCTTTTAATCAATTAAAACAATTTAATATGGAAACGAATATTTAAAAAAAAAAGATATAAACAAAATTGGGAAAAAATATTACTTATACTCGAATTCTTTTGTAACAATTTCTTATTCTCGAATTCTTTGGTAATATTGTTATAATGTTGTTTATAATGAATTACCCTTAAAATTAAATGGATTCAACACAAAAATTTCTTGATTGGCTACTGTAATAGTTCTATAAAAATTTAGCCAAATGGCTTTTGGCCAGGCAAATGCTATTTTCCTATAATTGCCATTTGCCTAAGATATATATATATAGTTGGAAACTTGGAAAACACTACCATCGTATCTATCTCTGGTGCCCTTCGGAACTCGAAAGTTCTTGACCAAAGCAAAAATAGACTCTATTCTAAGCTTCTAATTCCTATTCTCTGCTAACTCCTCACGTTTCTCATTCTCAGTCCACCAACCGGTCACTTACTAATCGGTCTCCCCACAAACAAGTTTCTTGCAAATCTTTTTGTAAATTTAGAATTTCGCGTCTCTTTAAATCATTAATTATGATTATGAAAAACGACAAAAATTTTAATAAATACATCAGATTTTACTTTATTCATTCTACTTATAAAGATATGTTTTTGTTAAATATTTGAACTCCATTAAATTTGACGAATTTCTCCTCGATTTTTTGATCCTAACTTTGTTTGGAGATGAATAGAAATGATGCACTTCCTCCATGCTATTCTCCGGTGATTTTATCCTTCTTCAGTCCATAAATGCTATGAAGTGTATGACATATAATTCAACCAGTAAAATAAGTGTTCTATAGATTTTAATTTTGATTCCCTTGGATATTAATTTTGACTAAATAAGGTCCTTATAATTGCAAATTAATTTAAATTTTTTCTCGATTATTATTATTATTACTATTAGAAAACACTTCATTATAAAATATTTTAATTTTGTTTTTAATCGTTTAGTGAGTGAATGAAGATTTTATAGAAAGGAGATAAATTTACAAATAATTGTAGTTAAGATTATGAATTGTGTATGTATACATAAATAGTGGAAAAAATTCAATCAACAATAAGAATGGCATAAACATTCTATATAAATTAATTAGTATTTACAAAAATTTTCCTGCTGTCGGCGATCTAATTGTCAAAAGGGCAGTAATGGATCCAATTTCGCTTGGCTCAAAGTTAAGCTCAACTCTAATCCTACTGCTAGGAGCGACGTTTAATGTTTCCTTCACTGTGAAATCCGGATTATCCACCTGAATAGCAAAAATATATATTAAAAAAATAAAGAGAATATCATTGTAGATAGTTTTGAACATACTTGACAATTGAAAACTGCTTTATGAAGTGTGAAATTGTCGATTTCTTGAATGCAAGTTTCAATGGAACCAAGAGGTACAGAAATCTGGATGGATTGATTGGGCGGTGGGATTGTGGCAGTCAATTGCAGTCGATATGGGAAGGACCCAAGCTCGGGGTTGAATGCGTCTACAATTGCAGTCCATTCACCTTCAGCAACAGGAATCCAAGTGCAAGGAACGTTCACCTACTCATAAAAATTGGTTTTCAATATCACTACTATATAAATAGCATTTAATATATATATATATATATTATTTTTACTTACATCCTCGTCATTTACCAAAATAGGTTCAGTTGGGAATCGCAAAGCGTCCATAGGGAGAGACTTTTCATTGAAGGTAAGCGAAAATTGATATACTAATGGCAACTCAATCTGTAAAATTTGGAATTAATTTTATTGAAATAAAAAAAATACTCGTTTATATTTCTTTATTATTAGTTTATATGTACTTAGATAATAATCATATTAATAAGCAGTTTGGAATTAAGTTCCTAGTCTAACATTTACGGTCAATAGAATATATTCGAAAAATTTATTCCATTCCTATCCAAAATGGTGTTCTTTAGGGCGGATCCTGTATATAATGTCATATTATATATATATTTCTAAAATATTATATTTAAACCAGTATTGGAAGAATTTTGGTTATCATTACAAAATTATATATATAAAGTAAAAAACTATAAGTTATAATATCAAAAAATTATTTAATTACAAGTTGAAAAAAATAATGATAATGAAAAATAAAATAAAAGTTAAAATTAATTTTAATACTTAAAAACTTCATTGAAGGGTAACGGGTAGATTCTTTTCTAAAATACTAATAGAAAAGATTTCTACTTCAGGAATTAGCGCCCCTGCCCTCACGTGAGCTCATGATTCTTCTTCTTCCTCCCTTTTCTAACTTGAGGAATCATGTCCATTACCCGTTGACGCCTTTTAATCCATTATTCCTTTAATATTCCTTCCCCCCTTCCCTTGGTCCTTCATAAGAAAATCAACTTTATTTGGATGAAGGAGAATACCTAGCATAGATTCATTAAAAAGAAGAAAAATGAAATCTTGATAATGGGGAGACTATAAAGAGTCTCCGTTATATTTATTTGAATTAACCCCCCTTCGGGGTTTACGGGCAATTTTCTGACTAGCAAAACTTTGTAATTCACGAGTGAGACACATCTTAAAAATATCTGTGAGAGGACCCACCTCTCTAAGACTTCCTACTTAAAGATAACTTGGACCACATATATATATTATATTCTTTGAAGATTTACAAAAACACATCTATTCAATTTTGTTTAGTTTATACAAATTTTTGGCAAATTCTAACCAGAGCAAATGATTCAACATAATTTTCGCCAGATTCTAAATAAAATCTAAGCCACAACCATCCAACTCCTAATTTCTCCCATCTCTCTTAAGTCCACTCACCGCGTACTCCCAATCTGTCTCCCCACACATATTTTTCGCCATTCTTTCCTCTCCAATTCTAGCCACATGCCCTCCCCATCTCAGCCTTCTCATTTTGATAATTCTAACTATATCTAGAGATTCATAGAGGTCATGCAATTCCTCGTTATACTATCTCCGACATTCCCCGGTGACCTCATCTTTCTTTGGCCCATAAATGCTGCGTCCGGACGAAGAATTAAATTAAAATACTTCTCAAAAAACTTTCTTTTATCAATAAAAATTTAATCGATTAGATTTCAATTCTAAAATAGTTTTGTAAAAAAGGTAATGAATAAGTAAATAATGACCAATAAACAATTCCAATATTAGCATTTTTTTTCCTGGGGCAAGGATGGGAGGGAAGACTAGAAAAAGTCTATTTGGTGGGAAGACGTGGGCAGATAATTTAAGGAATTTTTAGGAGGGAAGTAAGAGAGATAGGAGTGGGTCAAGATAGGGACATTTGGAGAAATGTGGTAGCTGCGGTCAAGAACTTTCAAGTTCCGTAGAACCTCAGAGATAGATGGATTTTTTTTTTTGTAAATTTCTGAGTTTAAAAATATAAATATTTTATAGAAGTAATTTATTAACAATATTTGTTAATTATTATTATAATTTGAATAGAAAATATTTACTCGATCTTTTAACTGTTCCATTTTCGTTAACATATTATTAAGTTTAATATAAAATGTTTTTGGTGTGAATGTGACTGTAGAGATGACAATTGTGTCAAGAGGTGCACACGGAGTGACATTTAATTCAAGATTAAAGAACATATATTCATTTGTCGAAATATCCGTGAATTGAATCTAGAAAGTTAATAAATATAATAATAATCTTAATACAGAATAATTATATATATTTTATGTATTGTAATTTATAAAAGCAAGTGTAAATTTTAAACACCTTGTATTGTAATTTGCATGGTTTAAATATATAAAAATAACATCGATATTGACGTGACTTGTTAACAGGAACGTCAATGAATTCCGGGCAAGATAGAATTATAATTGGATCGAATTGTTCTGTTTTTTCTAAATCAGCTGCAAATCGAAGGCGTTGTCCAATCTAATAAATTAAAATGAAATTCATTTTATTTATATAAATGTATACAAATATATATTTGAAATATAAAATATGAATAAATAAAAAGAAATTGATTTTTAATTACATTTAGCCAGTTATTCAAGGTAAATAATTCAATGTATGAAGTTTTACAGGGAATTTCTCTTACAATATATTCTTCACAAAGTGGAGGTTTTGCACTTCCCACAAGACCATAAATTAACACAGAACCCTCATCGAAACTAAATAATAACATCTCCTGAAAAAATAAAGAAACATTAAAATATATATACAGTGTAAAGGAAAGTATAACAACTACTTTAAAAAATTATTTATGACATCATTTATAATTAATTACAGTATTATTATTAAAATTATTATTATCATTTTGTAATTATTTTCTTTTTTATTTTATTTAGATTACTTTTCTTTTTTGTTAATATTTAATTTAAGTCAGTGGCGTACCTAGAACTTTTGCCGCCCGGGGCGATCTCCAGTTTGCCGCCCTTTCTATTATAAGTCAATCAAATAGTGGTTTTTATAAATTAATACACATAAATAAATTATTAAGTTATTTAATCAATATTAATTAATACACAGAGTAAATTTTTTTACACATATTTGTATGCACTCGTAAACATATTTATATAATATTTACTCTTCTAGCTTTCATACTAGAAAAATCGTGTTTAATGCTCTCAAAATTTATATTATTTGTAATTTCTTGTTCTATTGACAATATTGCAAGATTTTGTAGTCTTAATTGACTCATTGTAGAACGAAGATAATTTTGCCGAACAAAATCTTAAAGATGCGTTTACGAATTCAACGAATTTTAATGAATACAATAAAATAAAATTATTATCCTGTTCTTGGAAATAGAATTCAAAATTTACACTAAAATGCATTTATATACACCGAGGAATAATATTCGAAATCATATAGTTGATCATAATTTATATAAATCAAATAGTAAACTTATAATAATCATAATAATCATTTATTTATTTCAAGAAAGAAAAAAAATAAATATGAAATTAATAAGTTGCTTTTTACAACTATAACTAAATATAATAAGTGCCGCCCGGTGCCGCCCCTTAGGTACGCCACTGATTTAAGTTTTCCTAGAACATTTATTTCATATTTGAGTGAAGGTTTTATAGGCACTTCACATCTAAAAAAAATCTGGAGCGTCTCCACTCGACTATCTTGCAAATTTGTGGATTAAATAACATATATTGTATTTAAATTAAATTTAATTAATTATAAATTATAAATTAAAATTAATAAATAATATGTATTAAACCAGCACGTATTTGACCCTTTGTCTCTGTCGAGATAGTAAAAATTAAGGATGAATCTATACTCATATACCTGAATGCTTCTATACCAGGGGTCGGTAACCTTTTGAGCAGGAAGAGCCAAAAATTAAAATTTACATAATTTCCAAGTTTTTAAACAATCACTAATATTTTTGTTTCATTATTATGATATTTGATTAGGATTAGGTATCCTATAGATTTGAATCAAAATAAATAATTTGTGTATTGTTGATTGTTTTTATTATATGTGTGTGTATATTTTTTTGTAAAATATAATATTTTTAGTTTTGAAAATAAAATTAATATTTGCACATGGATCTGCAGAGCCACATGCGGCCCGCGAGCCGTATTTTGACGACCTCAGTTCTATACTGTCTCTTTCATTTTAATTAGAGTTTTATAAACAAAAACAAACGAATCACGTATATATATATAAACAACAAATAATCATAAATTACTTTGTTAGAATTTCTTACTAGTGAGTATTTTTTGTTTAAAAATTAAATATACAGACATATATTAATATAATTGAAGATCATTTTTTTTTATTATAACAATATTTAATATAATCTAAACAATATATGGTTATATATGGTTATTGAAAACCTTTACAAGTAGTTATTATTTTACTTTTCCAATATTGTGAGTATTCTAATTTGATTCCATTTTTCAAAATAAATTTACTATATGTTTAGTATTTATTTTATTAAAAAAATTGAACAATTTACTTTATTCATAGTATCTTCATTGGTCATATAAATTGGACTGTATGTTATCGGATAATCCAACGTTGAATTTGGATCAATAGTAACAAACTCTGGCCCAGTAAATACTTGACCAGTAAAAGTTGGTTTCAATTGCCACAGACCCTGGGATCTAAAATAAATAGAAAATTATATAGTGTTTTTTTTTTTATTTTTTAAACAAGATTTGTTTTTCTTCACTGGCCTATAGTAGCTATAATATATTGCATGTTGGTCGAAAATGATTACACTTCTGAAAACTACTTAGAATAAACTATTAAAAATTATGCAGTAAAAATCAATAAATAATCTTACAAAAACAACTATTTTAAAGCTATTTGCCCAACAAAGATTTAGCCAGATGGCTTTTGTCTAGGCAAATGCTATTTTCTTAGTCAAATTGAAATGAATTAATAGTTGAAGCTAGCTAAATAGCTTTTGCCTAGGCAAATGTTATTTTCCTAAATTGCCATTTGCCTACGACATATATATATATATATGATAAATAATTTTCGCTGTTATTTAAACGCTACTAAATTTTCTTTTACGTAAAACGACAATCCACAATAATTAAAAAACAAAAAATTTTCTTACTTGTTTTCTAAAACTAGTTGAAGTGTTTGTTTTTGTCGTACCGGGCATTGGAATTCAAGAATCTGTGATGGTTCAGGTAAACACACGGATTTTGTTGAAACTGTAATCTTAATAGGACTATTATGATAATCATCAATATAAAGTAAAACCTAAAATACCATTAATTTTTTTTTAATCAAATAATCAATAATATATAATCATATATAATATACCGTATATAAGCGAAAAGATTCAACAATTTTGGGTGCGAAAGTGAAATTAAAAATTATTGACATTCCTTGTGAAATAAATCCATGAGTAGGAACAATTTTGACTGAATTGGGAAGCTGATCCGTTTTTAAACGAAATCTATTTTGATACAATATTATACAAAAACAAAATTATTTTTCAAAATATTATAATGAAAATAATAAATAAACCATTTGTTTAAATAATAAATAGAATAACATACGATGAACCGAGATCTCCTGTATTTGAAAGTACTATATTTTGAGATGTTATTGTATTAATAATAACAGAACCAAATGGAATTGTTGAACGATCCAATGAAAATTCATAATCTGCACAACTTCCTTGGACAAAAAATAAAGGTTCTGGACGATTACCTGTATATTTACTCAATATCTAAAATAAAAATGTATAATTCAAATTTAGTGAATTAAATCTAAAAAAATGAGCTGTGGCACAGAACCGACCGACGATTTAATAATTAAAAAACAACATATATATATATATATATGTATTTTTTATTTGACCAATAAGTTTAATGTAATAAAAAATTTCCGACAATGAATATAAAATATAAATAAAACTTAGTAATCTACTACTTCCGGTTTCCGGATATACACCAAAAGTTGATGAATTCATGCTACTGATGCATTAAGTAGATTCGTATGTCAAATTTTATCAACATCCGTTGAGCCGTTCAAGCTATACGGACACATAATGGACAGACGGACGGACAGAATTCATGCTAAAAATATTTTTTCTATTAACAAAAAGGCATGATTCATGGAAATATGGAAATATCTCCACATGTGAAATTTGGTGTGAAAACAATACTTCCCTTCCCATCGTCGGTCGGTAAAAAAGAAACTTCTATTAGAAAAAATAAATAAATAAATAAAAATATATAAAAATGATTTGAAATTTCAAAACTTCTTTACCCGAAGATTGAATGGTGTAAGTCTTTGTTGTGGATTAAAGATAATACTAAGTTTTATTGTAGTCAATTTGTTAATAACCACTTCCGAGGGTATCACTGTAAAACTCTTGATAGCTGGCGTGGTATCCTCCTCCGTAGTATAGGCAACCCAAAATTTGGCATTAACACAAATATCATTGTAATTTCGAATTTGAATCGTTTTAGTTACTTGAGTATTCTTTTTAACAATGCCAAATTTAATAATTTTTTCAGAAATTAACGGAATCACCTGATATATTTAAATAATAAATTATTTAATAAAAAAATCAAATTTTAGATTTGACATTTTTAAGTATATAAGAGATATGACCTTAAGAGAATCTCCACGTCCAGTGATTTTTACACTATATTGATTTTGACCATTGATTAAAAATGTAATTTTCTCTGAATAGTCAACTTTATCCAATGGACTAAATATAATAGGAATTACAACTGTACCATTTGGTTCAATCGGTTTCGTAGGTGCTTCTACTTTCAAATATGGTAAATTTTCAAAGATGTTGTCTATACTGAAAAATGGAATTTCAATTTTAATAATTTATTATTTTAATGATTAGAAAAACATACAATTTCAAATAGAGCCACAATACTCTTTATAAATGCACTTTCAAAGTTTCTCAAATTTATTAAAAATGAATTTACTTTAATTGGTTAAAAATAACCAACATATTTACATCAATTTATATTATAAAAATAATTTAAATATAGCAAAAATGATAGATGTATTTCTCGTTTAAGAAAAAATTTTCAAAAAAAAATTAATTCTGACTTCATGCCGCTCCAAATGCGAAATTTTATTGGCTTGGATAGCCTTAATTATTTTACCGAAGTTGCACTCCTTTAAATATGAATTCTATTTTTAATAGAGATGATTTTAGTTGGATGATGAAAAGGAATGATTTCTTGGCATTGATTTTCGCTCGATGACTAAAAAAGTTTAGCAGTGTCTGACTTAGCCAGTGGATAATCACAAAAGCAACAGTTGGTTTGTTTGTTTTGGTTTTGTGAGTAGAATATTTTTAATTTAAAAAAAAAATTGAATTAAAAACCCACAACATATATTTTTACAATTTTAAACATATCAAAATTTGTGCCTCAAAATAGCGATTTGGGGTCATCATTGACTTTTTATTACCATTTAAAAAAAGCTGTTGCAGAATCGCATCGAATGCTTGTGGAAGCTTATGGCAATGATGCTCTTAGCCAAACACATTGTAAAGAGTGGTTTAGAAAATTAAAAAGCCGAGTTTTTGATATAAAAAACGAAAAACGCGGTCGGGGAGGCCAAGAATGGCATTATCTATTATGGGTTTCTCAAAACTGGCAAAACTGGCAATACTGAATGGTATAAACCAGGGGTCGGCAGACTTAACAATTCAGATAGCCGCAACTTAAACTTAAATGTTTCAGAGCATCGCAAAATCATCTGACCTTTTTTCTTAGAACCACATTCAAAAAAAAATTGAAAAGTAATCAAAATATTCAAAAGTTTTCAGGCATTGAGTGAATTGTAAAAGAGCCAGATAATCCTGTGCCAAGAGCCGCAGTCTGCCGACCCCTAGTATAAACAACAAATGGTGAAATTGAATCGTCTTACGTCAAAAAAGACCAGAATATCAAAGAAGACAACACAAAGTCATTTTGTTGCATGACAACGCACCATCCCACGCTTCAAGACAAATGAAGGAAACCATTGAAACATTTGTTTGGGAAATTCTTCCCCATGCGACTTATTCGGGAAACTTAGCCCCATCTGATTACCATTTGTTTCCCTCAATGGGGCACTCGTTGGCTCAACATCGCTTCGTCGATTATGAAAATGTCGAGAAATGGCTCGATAGCTGGTTTGCTTCGAAAGAGGAAACTTCTTTTTGAAGAGGGATTCACAAATTGAGAGAGATGGAACACCTGTATTTCTAACGAAGGAAATTATTTTGAATAAAATATTTCTTTGCACTTTCATAAAATATACGTTTATGTGTTTCATATGCATACACCTAGTATACAGTTCAAGATAAGAATGGGTGTAGTCACAGAGAGAGAGAGAGAGAGAGAGATTGAAGGGATTATGGACATTAGAGGCATTACTTTATATAAAACACATTTAAATTAATTATAAAATAAGAACCCATCTTAAATTATTGTTAATTTTATTTCTAAATTTAACAGTTTGTTGGGGTTAAGTAGGGGTAAATTTTAAGGATTTGAATATAGTGGATCAGTGGACTGTACCTTTAGGGTGAGATCTTGGTGTAAGTATGTTTTGTCTTCTGTATCCTGGCGGTGCACCGGTGATAAAGGGGTAACGCATATATTTCGATGTTTATGGTTTCACAACTTGTGTTGAAGTGTGTGTGTGAAGGTGGGGACACAAGGATAGGAGAGGAGAAACTAGACTCTGTCCCCCCCCTCCCCATGAGACATACAATTTAATCCAACATACCCCCCACCTTCAAAAACTAAGTTTGAACTATGTATAATGAAGGATAATTTATCCTTAAAACTAAAATAACTATAAACTAATCTTGAAGAAAATAAATAAATAAACTCTATAAACTATTACATCAATAAACAAATATCGTTTATTTAACACAAATTCATAGGAGATATCTAAAATTAGACATTTCATGACACGAATCTCCTATGAATATAAATAAAAAAGTAACTTTATTCTTTTGGTAGAGGTACCACTCTTCGAGTGGATCTCACCACACTCTCACCAGAAGGAGTAGTTATCTTGACTACCCTTACAATGGAATCTTTACTAGGACATAATTGTGAGATTCTACCTAGAGGCCATTGTGATACAAGAGTTCCAGGATTAAAATATAAAACTAAATCTCCTTCATTCAAAGGCCTCATCTCTAACTTAGACCATTTAGGTCTGTTTATTAGTGAATGGAGATAAGTTGAACTCCATACTTTCCAGAATGATTGAGTGATTTTTTGTACCAGTTGCCATCTACTCAACCGATTTAGATCAATGTCTAAAACATTGTATTCGGGCCTAGCAAGCAAAGTAGCACCGATCAGGAAATGTCCCGGTGTTAAACAATTAAAATCATCCTTATTTGAAGTCGAATTAGGACGGAGAGAACGGGAGTTCAAAATTGCTTCGATCCTGGCCAAGTGTGCTGCCCCCAACTCTATTCTAGGTATTATCGATGATCTCAAAGGAGCCACCCGCGTTTTAGCCTTTAAGAAATTACATTTGATGTGGGACAATGTCTTAATTCGCACGTATATCACAGCTCCCATACCCAATGTTGATCCATCACAAAATCCAATTAAATCAATTCTTTCTACATTATCACCTAATATCCATCGTGGTATTTGTAACTTTTCCATTTGAGGCCATTCAGCCATAATCATTCTCCACGATCGAGATATTTCATCAGGTAAGGGCTCATCCCACTCTTTTCCAGCTGACCATAATTGTTGAAGCAAATATTTCATCATAAATGTGGTGGGTGCCAAATATCCATTAATATCATATATTCGAGCAATTTTAGATAAAATGCCCCTTTTAGTTTCATTACATGTGTCATTATCAATTTTATATTTAAAAGCATCTTTCTTGGGATCCCACCATAATCCTAATATTTTACAATTTTGTAAGGGATGTGAAGGTAACTCATATAAAGGGATTGACTCATCATGAAGTAACTCGATATGAGAACTAGCCCATTTTCCCAATTTAAACCCACCAGCAGCAAATAAATTTATGAGCTCATTTTTTAATCTCTTTGTTTCCTCTAGAGTATTTGCTCCCCCTAATATATCATCTACAAAACTAGACTGTTTAACTATTTGTGCTGCTATAGGCCATCGATTTCCCTCCTCTGTGACTAATTGTTGTATAACTCTTTGAGCAAGAAAAGGGCTACTAGTCACACCAAAACATACTCTATTTATCTGAAATGATTTAATTACTTTATTCTTATCTCTCCATAAAATATTTTGATACTTGCTATCATCGCGATGTAATAGGATTTCTCGATACATTTGTTGTACATCCGTGACTAGAGGAATTTTATACATTCTAAAAATAGTTAGAATTTGACCTATATCACTATGAAGCTTAGGTCCAGCAAGAAGACTACTATTTAAACTAAGACCATCTTTATCCTTTTCATTAGGTGAAAATACAACACGTATTTTTTTACCGCTATTTGATTCCTTAATAACACCATGATGAGTCATATGGTACGTGACTGATTCAGGCGCTATTGTCATATGATTTTGCACTAAATAATCATTAATATTTTCCATATATAACTTTTTAAATTCCGGATCACGTATAAATCTAGTTTCTAATTTACCTAATCTAGTAAGTGCCAATTGATGAGTAGATCCTAATGTAGGTCTAATTCCATTTCGAAAGGGTAACCTAACTTGAAATCGTCCAGATTTATCTCTTGTAACGGTTTCTTTAAAATAATTTTCACAATAAATATCTTCTTCTGATGGAGGAATAATTGCATCTACTTCCTCTCTTTCCCAGAATGCCCTTAAACTACTTTCTAAAGAGGGTTCGTTCTGTTCAAAGGATGTACTTACTAACATCGACTGTTGTATCGAATTAAATTTGCCATTATTAATAGTACCCATAATTAGCCAACCTAATTTGGTAGGCACAGCAGTTGGGTTCCCTTCTATTGGTACACCTTGAGTAGAAATATTTAAAAATGCTTGTACTCCTAACAAGATTTCAATTTTTCCTGGTTTGTAAAATTCAGGATCACTTAATTGTAAATTAAATAGATTATCAGGTATATGTTCAGATAAATTCATACAAGGTACTGCAGATGTAATTTTTGGAACTACGACATAATCCGCAGTAAATAATGCTTCATTTGAAAAATATGGAGCTATACTAGTAGTAATAATACCTTGAGGTTTTAATGGATGTATACCACCCACTCCAACAATATCAAAATTACATTTAACTTTTGATAATCCTAATCTACTAGCTAAAGCATTAGTCATAAAATTTACTGAACTTCCTGAGTCCACAAGAGCGCGAGCTTTTATCATTTTTCCATATTTGTCTTTTACATGAACACTCGCTGTACCGAGGAGTGTTACGCAGCTTTTATTTGAGTTAATATAAGAATTACTTAAATTTGATAAAACTTTAGGTAAATCGTTATTGTTATGTTCACTCGCACTTTTATAATTTTCGTTTTGGTTAAAATCCCTTTTAACATTATTAATATCCTTATGTAATAAAGTATGATGTCGTTTATGACAAATTTGACATTTTCCCTTTGACTTACATTGTGCGATTCTATGATACCCTAAACAACCGAAACATAATTTAAATTTATACACGAACGAATTCCTTTCGTTTAAATCACTTTTTATAAATGTAGAACACTTAGATACAACATGATTGGATTTACATATGGGACACGTATTGAAAGAAGGAGACAAATTCACTGTTTTGTCTGTCATTAAAAACGATTTTTTACTTGTAAATTTATAATTATCTTTTTCTATAGGAACCGATTTACCTTTTGACTCGGGTAAAGGGTTAACGAGATCAGATATCAAGGTCTGATCTTTTAAAAATGATAAAAGGTCTGAAAATAATGGTAATTCTTCACCATCATTTTTCAGAAATCTGTTTTCAAAAGACATTCTTAATTTTTTATCTAATAAGCCCAAATACCAATAAACTAATATTACTTCATCTAATTTTTCTATTTTTAATTCTTTTAATAATGCTACATTAGTTTGCATATTATCAACAAATTCCTTTAGTTGTTCGGATTTTTCTATTTTAACACATTTTAAATTAAAAATATTATTTAAATAATAATTTGAAATAATTCTTTTATTTGTATAATTTCCGCATAAAGTTTTATACGCAATTTCATAATTATTAGGGTCAAAGGGTATGCTCTGAATCATTTTTAATGGGGATCCTCGAAGACTTGACAATAAATAAGAAAATTTTTCAATATTAGATAAATGAGGTACTTCATGGATTAACGCATTATATAAAGCTATGAATCCAGCAAATTCAGCAAATTTCCCATCAAAGGGCGTTATTTTTATTTCAGGCAGTGCTACTCTTTTTTTTTTATTAGTTGGCTCAGGGATCGACTCTGCCTTGATATTGGATACCTGTAAACATTGTTGTTCACGTAAGATAGAAAAATACATTTCATCCACTGTCTCGCATTGTCCCTGTAAATCCGAACTCAATTCAGGATAATTTATTTCTATTTGAGACATTTCATCAATAATTTGTGAAATGTCTTCATAATTTTGTTCTATTTTAGATGCCCGAATTAAAAAATCTTTCGATTTACCCGGCAAATGTGTTATTAAATCGTAACACAATTGAATCCGTTGCCAAATCCGCTCCTTTCTCATATTTAATAATTTATAATTATAAGTAGATTTGTCCTCTGGTACAGACATTTCAACAATAATGTGTTATTTTATTAAAATAGTAAAATCACTCAAACATATAATAATTATAATTTTATTTTTAATTTAATTAAATTTGTGAACAAGTCTATTCTAAAATTATTTCTCTTGATTTTAAAAACATATAAATATCTAATTTCTTTTAAA
The DNA here is from genome assembly GCA_963082975.1 of Labia minor. Taxonomy (NCBI): domain Eukaryota; kingdom Metazoa; phylum Arthropoda; class Insecta; order Dermaptera; family Spongiphoridae; genus Labia; species Labia minor. The sequence goes on from OY720349.1 coordinate 26,386,157, forward strand.
TAATATTAAGTAAATTTATATGATTTATTTTAAACATCAACTAAATATAAATCTATTTTAAGATTCAAATTATTTTATATATAAATACTTTTTATTTTAAATATTATGAAATTGATATAATCCTTTTATATAAATTTATATATAAATTCTAAATATATACTAAACAATTATTACTATTTTAACATCCATATAAATAATATATATATAAAAAAATATATATATATCTTACTAACAAAAATTCTATTTCTTTTTTCACTTCAACATAAAAAATCCCAATTAAAACATACAATTCCAAAATTACTCACAAAACTCAATTAATACATACAATACTATATTCAAATGGTACTGTTTCTCTACCAAAATCCGGCTCGATGGGACCAAAAATGTTGGGGTTAAGTAGGGGTAAATTTTAAGGATTTGAATATAGTGGATCAGTGGACTGTACCTTTAGGGTGAGATCTTGGTGTAAGTAGGTTTTGTCTTCTGTATCCTGGCGGTGCACCGGTGATAAAGGGGTAACGCATATATTTCGATGTTTATGGTTTCACAACTTGTGTTGAAGTGTGTGTGTGAAGGTGGGGACACAAGGATAGGAGAGGAGAAACTAGACTCTGTCCCCCCCCTCCCCATGAGACATACAATTTAATCCAACACAGTTAAATAAAAAAATAATTTTAATTTAAAATTATTTGTCAAACGGTGAGAATTAAAAAAAGAATAATTAATGCTTATTATGTGAATAATGGTGAGTATATTTTAATGAAAACTTACATAGCTGGTTCATCCTCGAGATTAGTAAATTCCAAATTGGCAGTCGATAAACTTGAATTATCTTTATCTATCAGGCAAGCTCCAAAATCATAATTAGAGAATGAAAATTTGAATTGTGGCACAAAAGACGTTGCAGACATTAAAACAAGATATCGAGGACCACGGCTAATCTAGTAAATATAGAAAAAATGTTATATTAAATATATAGAGTAATAGTGATAGTAATAAATAAATTAAATAATTCACTTTTAATTTGATACCTCTAAAAGAATTTCAAAATCGTTAATAGTTGTAACTGATAAGAAAGTGATAGAGAATAAACAACATGCACGTGCTTCAGGTGTTATAATACCTCCACGTTCACTGCATTTAATTCTTATATTATTTTTTTCTAGAATTTCTTGATTAAAACGAAAATTAAATTTAAATGCAATCCTTCCAACATTTGTTAAATTAAATGTTATCAGTTGGGCTTTATTTCTCAATACCTAAGAAATATATATATATATATATTTTAAATTTCTGTTTTAATATTAAACAAATTTATTTAATTTACAAACTTTTTCGAGATTAAGGATGTTTGGTTGATAAGGATCTAGGGAGTAAACCCGATTATTGGGCGTTACCAGCGAGATAATTGGGCGTACTTTATGGCAAACGGTGAGTACTGATAGATATATTGGTGATAAGTGACCCTTCGCCACACATGCAATACGATAAGATTTATCACCTTTCATTAGTGGCTCAAAATCAATTCTAAAATTAAAAATATAATTTTGATATCCTGCTTTTTCTTTAATTGTATCAATTTATTGAAAGAAAAATAAGGAAGCATTCAATGTCTTATGAATACCGAATTTGTTTCTCAGAATTTCCTTCAATCGTTCCGCGCATTGGCGTGATAACTATTTGAGGAATTGTAGGTTCAAAAGCAAAATTCATAATTTGTGATTCATCATTAACAAGGGTTGCATGTCCATGTGTTGTTGAGCCTGTTTACAATAGAATGAAATTATTTTATAAAGAGAAATAGAATTATTCGTTGTAAATGTAACCTTAATATTATATTAAAACTTAATATACAGATTGGGACAACTTAACTTTCTGATCCAGAGAGTTAATAAAACAGAATTGGTTTTAGTTATTTACATTTGCTCGATTCTTAAAACTGACAGATTCTTTCCAACATAGCAACCGGTATGTTGGCCATGGCTTGACGAATATTGTTAAGTTCAGTAAGGGTGATAGATATGCATAGTGGACCCCATAAAAAAATCGCAAGGGACCAAATCTGACGAACGCGGAGGACATTGAATAACGCCTCTTAAAGAGATTAGGGGAGGTGTTTTTTTAATAATAACGGTTAATTCAAGTCGATCAAGGACTAAGGTGACCGTATTGCCTAGTGATAAAATCGGGACATTGTAATGTCCAAAATGGGATGGTGTTATAATATGAAGAATTGATTATTAGAAGGGGTCTAAGAACATTTTATTTGTATGCTATTAAAGCCTTTATGCTTAATAAACATAAAGATTATAATGGCATATAAAAGTGGTTCATAAACCCCTTTCTCATTCTGTACTCTTCAAATATTATGTATTCATAAAAAGTAAGATGATGAAAACAAATTAATTATACCTATAAACATACTAATTCTACAAACGATTATTCTATACTATCAGAGCCGATACAAAAATTTAGTTAAATGTAGAGGGTTGTATTTGGCCATGATCGTAACATAAATATTTCTGCCATCTTTCCAAACCTTATAATAATTATCATGTTCGATAACGAAATTATAGTTTGTTAAAAACGGAAAAAAATTGAATTTTTTATTAAAACGACGGTACGGTTAAAAAATATGAAAAGTCCGAACTGTTCCTTACAAAACAGTACGTATGGTTACTCTATCAATAACATAATATGAGACTGTAGCTATGAACTTTCAAGATTAGTACTTCCATAATTATTGATATAGAAATTCTATATGTTCAGACTGAGAGCGTATCAATGTATGAATATTAATCGTGAAATTTAATATTACCTAAAAGTACTGGTGGTAATGATATATTAGAGTGAAGAAAATATTGTTTTGGTTGAAAACAAAAACCAACAAGTAAAATTAATTCGACAATGTTATGTTTGCAGATGCAAAATGTGAAAAGTTCTTTAAATTCGTTATACTGATCAGGTACAAAAGTAATTTCGCAGAGACTTCGTTTGCCGGATTCAATCGTTCCACGATTCGGATGGCAAAAGAATTTAGGCTTATCTGGATAATCCGTTTTCCATGAGAAATCCCAAGATTCATCCGTTGGATTATAAATATAAAATTTTCTGAAATGTATTAATTAATCGTTATTTTTAATCTGAAAGATGGCTTACCCTCCGATTTAAGCAAAATTTAGATTTAGATTAAGATTACTTCTGAAAGGAGTATAATCCAATGTTATTGAATTCGATCACTTTAATTTTATTCACATCACATTTAACATTTCTAAAATTCCCTCGACCGCTTGTCAAATAATCTGAAGTCTCGATATCGAAATGACAATAAGGCATTAATCCTTTGCCTCGTAAATGAAAATTGATTCCTCCAATATCTGGTGACATGTTTAGACACCTTGAAAATCAATTAATTCATAAAAATTTTGATTATTTTAAATAAGTATTTAGTAGTTATGTTAGGTATATACGTTAAACGTAATTGAGTTCTGAAATCAATTGTGTCCAATGGAGAAAAAACAATTTTTGTTTTACATTCAGAATTTGGAGGAACAATCCCGGTAAGTGGATCTATGGAGAAAGGTTGGAGAGGCTCCAGGAGGTTAGTTTCCGTTAAAGAACAAATCGACTCCTCATTATGAGCGATCTCATCATTACAATCTAAAAAAGTGTTCATTATAGAATGATATTTAGTATAATATTAAAAATAATTTATATAATGAAGATGAATGAGAGAATTATTTAAAACAGAGGTTGTTCATTCAATTTTGTATTTCATTTGTTAGCAAATGAGTTAATATGCATTCTACCATTAAAGTAATCCATAATTATTCGTATATCTATTATATTACATTATAAAAAATAACCCAAACATTTTTCTAACAAGACAAAAATCTTGAATTTATACTTGTATAATGATTTTTTATTGTTAAAGGGTAGAAATTTTATATGGCTTTATATTTTTGGTATCAAAATCTAAACCAGAGGCCGTCAAATTTTTTGAAATTTGGTATTACAGAAAATTACTTGAAAAAGTTTTAGTACCATTAAAATAATTTCGATATTAAATAATGTAAGAACCATCGACAAGTTATAAGGTACCTCCGGTACAGGTATGTGAACCTCTGTTCTAAATTATTATGAAGAGCCAACATAAATGATAGTAATGATTAAAAAATGGGTGTAGAAATAAACATTTTATAATATTTACTTGTGTTCTATACTTACCATACTAAAATAAAATGAAAATAAAAATTTTAAATAAATTAAAATAATTTTTTTCAACCTGCACAAATGATAGGTTTGTAACGTCGGCATTTTAAACGAATATTTCCTTCTGGTGTTACATATTTTTCTTCAATAATCGATTTTTGCGATTTAGGCCTTGATATATTTTTAGATCGATCAACATAACGACCCCTGCAATCTTCAATTTCCCATTGATAACGTAAATTTAATGGGCTAGTGTTAGTAAAGGATAGTAGATATTCACAATGCTTTAAAAAAAATATTAATAATCTTTCAATATAATTTTTGGAAAAGAATAAATATGCATTAAACTATTCGTACTTGAAATAAAAGGGTATCTTTAAATACAATTTCTGATGTCTCATATTCTACTGAGTTATACATAGTTTGAACATGTAAATTTAATTTAAGAATTTTCTCAGTTTGTAGAATAATACGAAATGAAGGTTCCGGGATCGGAATGATATTTTTTTTTCTTTTGATCATGGTTTCTTTTTCCTTTGTACAATCATAATTTTCATTTTGAGTTTTACACAAAGGATTAGTTAGACAAAAGGTTTGGTGTTTATTCGACTAAAAACAATAAAAAAAAATATGGATATTAAATAAAGAAAATTATTTATCTTTCAATTATTTGAAAAGATTTAAATTTAAATTCAGATTACCAAATGTATATCCAAAACAAGAGTTTTACATTCCCCATAATAAAAATAATAATAAGTAGTTCAATTGAATGTAGATATAGGGTCTGTTTGAGAGTAATAGTTTAACGATATTATACTAAAATAGTATACAACAGAAATAAGTAATACAGACGTAAACAAAGCCATATTGTATTGAATGATTGAAACAAGTGTCCCAGGATGAAGGAGACGGTGAATATCCTGGGTGATAAAGCTCCGGGGTTGATTGTAGAAACCGTGTCAAATATTTTAATATTTTTTGACCACAGCATATCGGCGGTTCTTGGCATTCTGTCAAAATTTCTGCAATTTAGATGCAGTTACAGTTGTTCTCGCGTTACTGTTAGGCCTGATTACTTTTTACCGACCGACGTTAGTAAGGGAGGTATTGTTTTCACACCAAAATTCACATGTGGAGATTTTTACATATCTCCACGAATCATGCATTTTCTTAACAGAAAAAAGTATTTTTAGCATGATGTCTGTCTGTCCGTATAGATGTGTACAGCCTGAACGGCTCAACGGATTTTTGTATATTATATTTTGTATATTTACTTAATGCATCAGTGGGATGAATTGATCAACTTTTGGTGCAAATCCGGAAACCGGAAGTGGTAGTATTAGCGATCGACGATAGGAAGGGAAGGGTTATTTTCACACCAAATTTCACATGAGGGGATTTTTTTTTATATATCACCACGAATCATGCACTTTGTATTGGTTTTATCCTCGAGAAAAATCATATTTATTAGTTTTTTCTTGATTTAAAATTATATGACGTCATCCAGTCAATCATGACGTCACAGCCTGGTCTTGCATATATATTATAAATAAAATAAAATTAAAAATGTTTATATTTATTATTTATGTATCCATATCTGTTTTTTATTACATTAATAGATATATTAAAATTATTTGAAATTGTTTCTGTAGCTGGAAATTAATTTACTTCAAACCGTCGGTCGGTTCGGACCTGGCCACAGGTCAACTTATTTCTTTTGTATATTAATTTATATTAATATGTTTAATCCATATCGCTGAGTACGAAACTTGAAGATGAAGGTTCAAGCCACATCAAAAATTTAATAATAGGTTTTAGTAATAGTTAAAAAAAATTAGTCTGGATACTAAATAACCATAGATTCCAGGAAAGAATTAAAAATATGACAAAAACAAAATTATATTGGTAAAAAGCAATATGAATATATATTCATTTAATACTTAATATATTTTTAAAAATTTTGAGTCATACATGCGGATTTTCTTCAAGAATATCTATTCCAACGGATTCTTGAACTTCTACCTCTTCATCCAGATATTCCATTTCCGATTGTTTGATATTCCAATTTGTCTTTTCCATTTCATTATCATTCTCATTGTCAATTAGAATTTCATTTGTTTGGCATTGAATCACCTAGACATACAAAAAAAATAAAAATATAATTTTACTATTATCAAAAAATTAATTAAAAATATATTTTAAATATTATTTTTATATTATAGAGTATGAATATAATAATTTGGAATTTTATTGCTATCTTACTTAATAAATTTAGATTTCAATTAAAATTAAAGATTCAAGAGAAAACTTTTCTAATTGAAAGTCCTCCCAAAAACTTTTTCCCTTGATGCCTCCACCTTGTGCTTAATGATACTTGCAATTTTAAGCTTAATGATGCCTACTGTAAAGCATTGCCGAATAAACAAGATGAAAGTCGTAAGGCTATCGAAATCTCTGGCCCCTGTCTTCTAATAAAATTAAGAAATTGACTTTATCACAGATACAAAAAAAAAATAATTGATCAACAAATTAGTATAAAATATTGTTCCAGTTTCAACAAACGAAGGTTCCAGGATCCGACAACAGATGGCACACAGTACTACAGGCTCATTGTTAATTTAAAAACAAAAGTAATAATACAGAAACAAATATAATTAACATGTATAGTGACAGAAAAAATAAACGCCATGGGGGTACTGCTGAGGAAGATCTTTGCCATTACCCGACAGATACATCCAAACTATGTATTTTATGACCAATATAGAACACCGAGATAATCAATAGCACAATACATGAATATCCCCTAGAACCACAACCAAGTCAAAAACAACATTTTTTAAACATTCATTTAAATATCAGTCGATTCAACTAACTAGTAATCCGGCACTGCTTTAGCATAGATACAGTTAGGGCCTCCAATTTCAGGCGGGTTGAAGCTGAAAGACGTGACCTTTTGTTAATATCTCATCTCTTGAAAAAATAATACTAACGTACTTTGAACCAAAAAGGACTGAAAATGAAGAAAATCCCAAAATGAGAACCATTCTGATGATAAAAGAAACAGTAGAAGACCAAAGAGAAGATGATGTCAAAGTTGAAGATGACAACAATTCATAGAAATCAACATGCTACTAATCCTATTAAGAAGTATTATAATTACTTCACTTTCAAAAAAAATTTTTTGAAAAGTAAAAATCTGATTGAATTTTTAACGAATATAGTGGATAATATTAATATTATCTATATAAAAGTAAAATTTCTCTTAAGGTATTTTTAGTTTTTGATCTAACCAAAAACTAAACAAAATTTAAAATAAAAAAAAATATAATATAAAATTGGATTACATATATATATTAATTTAAATATATAAATAAATAATAAATTTATTAAAAAACTTTGCCTCTTGGAATTTCGTTGGTTCTATGGATACAAATGTTATTTGTAAATTGGCCGATGTATTTGGACTTAAATGCCCGATGAGTGGTTCAATTTCTAATCTATTGTCCTGGTAAATCCATTCATAACGATAGATTTTCTTTTTTGAAATGTTTGACAACATGATATTACGATGTATAGGTATGCCAATTTCATGAATTCCCAAATCAATATTATACATTTTTCCTGTAAATAAATGTAATAATAATTTTTAGTTATATTCATTATTATTTTAATTAAATTAAAATCAACTTATCATTTATATCTAATTTGATAAAATTATCTGCTTTACTTATTTCCTATTTCAATTAATCCACGTATCACATAAAGCATCCCCACCAACTCAATAATTTTACAGCATCCTTTGTGCTACTGTTTGTATTTGTTTACAATTTATATTTATTTATTATTTTTATCTTAATTCTGTTAACTCTTTCTTATTAATCCAAAATAATATTCATTCATTTAAATTTATTTTTTCCTCTACTATCTTATATTTATAAATGGATAAATTATAAACGTAGATTATACAAATAAAAAAATTTTAAATGATAAAAAAAAAAAATTGAAATCAATATAAAAATAATTCATAACGTAAAAGAATAGAAAATATAGTAAATATAAAACCTGACTCAAGGTTGGCTTCAACAAAAAAATTATCATATTCAAAATCAGGATTAAAATCAGGCTCAAATTTTTCATTTTGGAGTCCATCCAGTACCTTAACAGAAAAAAAATTAAATTACTAAAAACTAATAATTGGGATTTTTTTCTCATGGTTATCAAATGAAGGGGTTGAACTAAAATATCAACTAAAATATCAATAAAAAACAAGATAAAAGTAAACGAATAATAAAAAGCTTTAATTTATATGCTCTAAATAGAAGAAAATTGTAAACTAAATTAATCTATCTATCTCTTTGGCTCTACGGAACTCGAAAGTGCCGAAGCAATCACATTCCTCCAAGTATCCCTATCGTGAGGTACACCCATCCAACTTCTATTTTCTCCCATCTCTCTCACGCCTCTTCCTACATTATCCACCCACCCCGTTCTTGGTCTTCCAACCAGACATTAATATATAAATATATATATATATATTATATTACCCAATTTATACATATCAAGCAAGAAATTATGCTTAATCAGCAGACGAAATTCATTTTTTTAATTTCAATAAAATTTACAAGGTAATATGCTTTCAATGACTGTAAAACACAAACTAAATGGCGCAGCTTTCTCAAACTTATGCAGTATTCTATTAATAAATAATTGACTAGAGAAGTGCTGCATTTAAATTTACTATGTAGAAAATTTAAGAAGTTAGTGACTTATCAAACTGCTCTCGTAAAAATTGATTTAATTTATAAATTATTTTCTTCTTTTCAGAGCATTTAACCAAAATATATACTTGGTGTTTAGTATTTTAGTTATTTTTTATTTTAACCTTTTAATTTGAAATCCATATCATAATCGACCATCTTCGTCCGCTATATTTAACTACTACTTATTTATTTTTATATAATTATTTTTTATAATATTATATTGATTTAAATTCAAATGAATTACCAAATCTTCTTCAAAACTTCTTCCAATTAATATCCTTTTCATAAATTCATAAGGATTATTTAGAATGGTACAAACGATTTCTGTTCTAAATAAATCTTTGGCTACTCCGGGACGAAAACATATTCCAAATTTTTCTTCTTTCCATGCTTTTAATGAAATAACAAGCATTCGATTAAAAGGTATTGGCTTCTCTAAAATTCAAAAGTTATTCGATATTAGAAATTATCCAATAATCTTTTCAAAAATAACTTCATTCTCAAGAAAACTAGTTCTACTACGATACTTTCAAATTATAACAACAAAAACTAAGTAATAATAATAAATAAAATTAATTCTAAAAATTGAATTAAATTTGACAAAAAATGTAAGAAATTTTTTGTTTTCTAAAAATTATGTTTTTGATAAAGGAAAAAAAATAATTAAAAAAAAACTGTAGTGTCTCCACTCAACTATCACGCAATTTGAATTGGATTAAATAACATATATTATATATAAATTAAATTTAATTAATTAAATTATAAATTAAAATTAATAAATTTTATTTATTAATTGTTGAAGGAACCACGTCACGTGCTGACGCGTGATTTGCAATTTTAAAAAAATGAATGCCGGTACTTTCAGCGATTCAATCAAGCTGAAATTATATATATAGCAGTTTTATAAAATTTTTAATCATGTGAAAATCTATCAAACATATATCTTTATTTTTACGGTCAGTTTAGAGGAAAAAAAATGAAAACGTGGTAGGTAATGACTCTCTTCCAGATGAGTTGATAGAAAACTACGAATTTTGAATAATGCCCGTGTATTCATTATTCTAGCTCAAACCGTTTTTGCGTAATCTTGTTTACATACACACACAGAAATTTTTTTCAACCTTAGTGAAAATGACTCAGGGACCTTCAAAACGTATAAAAACATCAAAATCTCGACATCGAAAATTTTTGAGATCTCAATACTATCTCTGGCGAGATAGTAGTAACATAATTCCGAATATACACCAAAAGTAAATTCATGCTACTGATGCTTTGAGTAAATATACCAAATTTTATCAAAATCCGTTGAGCCGTATAAGTCTATACGGACACACAATGAACGGTCAGACGGACAGTCATTATGCTAAAAATACTTTTTTCTGTTAACAAAATGCATGATTCGTGGAGTTATGTAAAAATCTCCACATGTGAAATTTGTTGTGAAAACCATCCTTCCCTTCCTATCATAGGTCGATAAAAAACAGGAAAAAGTTAAAAATATCATTAAAATCAGATTTCAACGAATTACTGTTATAAGTTAATATGTTTTAATCAAAAGTAAGAGGATTGAAATAGAAATTGAAAAAATGTTTGGAATCAATATTGAGTACTAAATAAACTCTAAAAAATAAGAAAAATTAAAAATGACTTGAATATCCTAATTATATTGAATCTTTGAATTATAATTCTATAGATTTATATTATTACTATATTTTCTTGAAAACAAAATAATTCCATACCAATTTTCTCGGAATGGATGATATTTTGTAAAGTGGAAGCGCACGGCCATATTTCAAAAGCGTTATCTTCATTATTGATGAATTCAAGGATCACACGACATGGAATATTACTAACATTTTTTATATTAAATTTTTGACCATTAAAACGACCCACTAATGTATTTGGAAAGATGATCGATTCCTCTTCTAGATTTGGTTTTGAAATAATAACTTCAGGTAAATATCCCCTACCTTCGATTTTAAAATCCATTTCACCATATTTATTATTTTTATCAGCATGAATTGCTTTAAAACTTCCTTTATATACCTGGAAGAATAAAACAATTAATTTTCTAATATAATAAAACAATATTGATTGAAAACTTTTATCTAAATCTTTAAATAAATAGTTTGGATATTTATAACTTTTATTAGCATCTCTCTTTTTTACATTAAGTACAATCATAAACTGGCATTATCATTAAGTAAGATATCATTAGTTCATATAAAAAATGAATTAAAAAAATATATATTTATAGTTTTTCATTTTTTCCTCATTTCTAATTAATAAAGTTAACTAATTAATCTGAGTGATTTAAAAACTTACTTTTAATCCAGTCGGTTTAAATGCAAGATGAAGAATTTTAAATGAATGAGATTCAATAATAAATCTTTCATGATTTATTGAAAAAGCACTGTTATCACCATTTAAAGAAAATTGTATCTCGCAAGGTACCTTCAAAATATTGAATGATTAAATTAATTGAATTTTATAGTTACAATAAAAAATGAACTGTGACCAAATACAGAATCGACTGACGATTTGAAATAAATTAATTTTCAAACAACATTATATATATATATATATTCGAGGTGTGGCTATTAAATAACGAGACTGCTTACAAAAAATGGTTTAATTAAAAAAATTATGGTACAATCGAACTTTCCCCCTCAATATACTCCCCTCCACTCGCCACACACCGCTTCATCCTTTTTTTCCACTGCTCAAAGCAGTGTTCGAAGTCGTTTTTTGTTAGGCCTTTCAGAAGCTTTTCTTTTAACCTCTTCCATCGACTCGAATCGGCTTCCCTTTAGCGCGGACTTGATTTTCGGAAACAGGTAAAAGTCGCAGGGTGCTAGATCAGGGGAGTAAGGAGGGTGTTCCAGCACTGGAGTTTAATCCAGATGCGTTTTCTCCGGGAATTCGACACTCTGAAAATGAGTCTGATGGGGGGTGGAGGACTCAAACAACAACGTAAATTAATTAAAGACGCTTATGCTTTTCAACTTACAGTTCAAATTTCACATTGATACGTTGTTCGTGTTTTTAGTCACACATCGTTTTCGGCGTAGGAACAAAAACACGTTTATTTTAAACCGCTACAGAACAAAAACTACTTCACCGCCAGACATGTGTTCTCGTACTGGAATAGTAGACCCTTCCAGCTGTACAACGGTGCATTAGGTTCCCGCCCTCTCCTGGAGGCCGACTGTGCGCGCAGTCTCGTTATTTAATAGCCACACCTCGTGTATATATATAAAGTATAAAAAAAAATTTAAAACTTGAATTAAAATGTCTAAATTATATTATCTTGGTTTTTATTTTTAGTTTAATTTCTCAATTATTAATTACAACTAGATTTTAAGTGAAATATTATTTTCCGAAAATGAATATAAAATTAATACTTTGGAAACTACCACTTTCGGATATACACCAAAAATCATCCTACTTATGCATTAAGTAAATATACCAAATTTTATCAAAATCCGTTGAGCCGTTCCAACTATACACGTCTATACGGACATACAATGGACAGACAGTCGGAGAGACGGACAGACATCATTCTAAAAATACTTTTTCTGATAACAAAATGCATGATTCGTGGAGATTTGTAAAATTCTCCACATGTGAAATTTGGTATGAAAACAATACCTTCCCTTCCTATAGTCAGTCGATAAAAAGACCATGTAGAAAATAAAATTAATCAAAATAAAATCGAAAAGTCAAAAAAAAAAAAATGACAATTATACAAATTTTTATAAAAAGTGGGCAGAGTATATGAAATAAATTTAACATAAAATACCCGAACATCATTGACAAAATGTAAGGGTGCTGTTTCAGTATCTCCAATGCATACATTATGAAAATATAAAGTATTATGATCTTCATAATATGTCGCACCACTAAAATCCTGAAACAAATATTTCATTACATTTGCTATTGTTTCTTAAATGATATATAAAATCAATTTTACCAATTTAAAATTAAGAAAATTTTTAACATCTTTGATGATATTAACTTCTTTGAAAATTGAATATAGATCTTCAAAATCAATAAACGGCTTACATATATTGGCTGTAAGCGTTAAAATGTTTTTACTATGCTCAATGCACTCACTAACAATGATATTACAATCCTGAAAGAAAACATATTTTTATAAAATCATTGTTATATTATTAAAGTAAAAAAATTTACTAAGATATATTAACAATAAAATAATATATAATTAATAAATGAAAAAATAATAACAATAAATATAGGTTATTTATTTATAAGTAAACATAAGGTAAAACGGAGAGATATCGCGCAATTGGGGTTTTTGCCAATTCTCAAACGCTAATATCTAAGCTATAACTTGATTACCTAGAATTATTATTTACTTATAGCATAAATTACAGTTTTATTCTTAAAATAAGTACTATTAAAATTTACAAAAATAAAAAAAATGTCAACTTTTGCGCAATACCCCTAACATAGGTGGTGATATTGTCCAGTCGGTATGAGGGATATTGCTTATGGGAAATTACATGTAAAACAAAAATAAAAACTCATATAGTTGAAATGCTTAAGTATTTAATTAGTTAAGATTTAAGAATAATAAGAGTCTATACTTAAATAATATATTAACACAAATCTCGTACTATGAATATTTCCCTCGTTTTACGAAAATGTTTGGGGTGGAGGGGAAATACCTTTCGCCCACAAAAAGAGTTTGTTTTCAATATATAGAAAACACGTTATATCTCTAATCGCGTGATATCCCTAACTACTTTATATCCCTCGATTTTACTTTGATGGATCCCTCGATTTTACTTCATTACATTTACTTCATTCGGTTATATTACCGTTGCTATAAGATTAACAATATCGATATAGTTTCAAAGTATAAGTATATAAAAGTTACCGTATTCTTTTATAATCTCACAAAAATGTTTATAAGTGGTAAAAAAGTGAGATAAAAGCACGTCAAGTTCGATCAAATGTGAAGGTTTTGCTCACTGTTTTCTTCGATTACAATGGTGTGGTGCATCATGAGTTCTTGCCGAAAGGTCGTACTGATAATAAGGAATACTACAAAGAAGTTATGCAATGTTTGCTTGAAGCAATACGTCTGAAACGATTTTTGGAATTTTGGAAAAACAAATAATGGATTCTGCATCACGATAATGCACCACCTCACATAACATTGGTTGTTCGTGATTTTTTGGCCAAAAAGAACACCATAAGCATGCCTCAATCACCGTATTCACAAGATTTTGCTTCCTGTGACTTTTTCCTATTCTCAAAATTAAAGTGACCAATGAAAGGTAAGCGTTTTGTCAAAGTCGGAATCGAAGAACGAGCTGATGGTCATACCCAAAAGCGCATTTCAAATGTGCTTCGACGACTGGAAGAAGGGCTGGCATGGCATATATATCTGAAGGGAAATACTTTGAAGGGGACAAAATGGATATTGATGAATCAATAAATACTTTTCGAAATAATTCAAAATCCACCTTTTCTTTGAACAAACCTTGTAAATAAAACTATCTTCTTCTTTCTTTGTGATTATCCATGGATAGGTGTCTAAACATCGCATAGGACAGACTCTAAATCGAATAATAGAATAAATATTATCTTGCCACATAACTAAACTTAACTACACTGGTGGACAAAATTAAGAGATGTGTGAAAATGCTTTCCATCTCTTAATTTTGTCCAGAGAGCATTTTCACACATCTCTTAATTTTGTCCACCAGTGTAGACTAATATCAAATTATGAGAACAATGTAATTTCATCAGTTTTCAACTTGTCCATTGAATATTCATACAATGAAATGCTCACTCAACCAATTATAATTAGATAGATAATTATTATTGAAGTAAATTGCGATTTAGATTTCTAAGGAAAAACAATTAGTTAGACAAAATAAGTTGGAGTACCTCTGATTTAATATACATGAAAGAATCACTATTAACTATTAATGAAATTACCAAATTAAAATCTTCTGCTGATGAACTTTGACAATTGACCACCAATTTACTTGATTCTCCGGGCTCGATTACTCCTTCTGAAGGTGTTATTTGAAATGGTCCAACGATAAGCGATTTTTCAAAATCTTTTCTAAAATTATAATAATAATAATAATAATAATAAAACAAGTTGTTATTAAATATGTATTTATAATATATAGAATTTTTCTATATTAATATACTTCTTACAATTTTTTGTTACTGTCACTTTTAAATTTCTCTATTTTTGATAATGATATAGGTACAATGGATTTTAAATTACTCATTGCAATGGTAAATGTAAAAGGAAAGATTCCAGTATTATCAATATTAATCTCAAGTTGACTCTCTTCATTAATGGACATTGAACCAAAATCCAAAATTGGATATGGAAGTATCTTAAAACTATATAACAAAATTTAATTAAAAAATTGTTCAAGGATTTATTTTAAAGGAACTTTTTAAGTAAAGAAGTTTGATTGATACCTTGAAGAAAGAGCATGGATACTCATATTAATTGGAATTTCTGCTATAACTTTTTGTGGATTAAATATATCAAATAATTTGATCCAGAGACAAGGAACTTCTCGTATATTTAATGATTGGATCGGATGAAATGTCACCTTAAAAGTAAACAAATTGATATAAGTTTATATTTTATACATAGAAAGGTCACTCAATAAGCAAAGAGACAAATGAATGTGTGTGTACAATCTTTTCAGAGGTGTTAGTTGGCAAGTTTGCGATATGCTCTGATCAGCTTATTCATCATTTTATGTCTACATAAGCTCAAAATATTCAGTTCACTATGACAAGTCCACTAGAAGATTGCACCTTAGAAGAGCAGCGCTCTGTCATTAGATTTTTAGTCGCAGAAGGTATAAAACCAAGTGAATTTTTTTCTAGAATGTTGATGAAAAGTTTTTAGAAAGATGTAGGAACCGTGTGAATTTTTACAAGTGTCGGAAAAAGATTTGCTAACAATGAGGAAGTTAAGGAAGCGGTGCAAAAGTGGCTTCGGGGTGAATCGAAAGAATTCTTTATCAAGAGAATTAGGAAGCTGCAAAAAGGATAGAACAAGTGTGGAACTGTAGGGGGGGGGGGGGTGATTATGTAGAAAAATATCCAGAATTTTTTAAGAATTAAATAAACCGTGAATTATAGCCATTTGTATCTTTATTATTGAATAACCATTATTTTTTAATATTTTTTTTTATTTGATAATCAAAATCATATATAAGAGAAAATATGGATTTGAATACAACGAAAACAATAATTATAATATATTAAAAAAATAATTAATTTCCCTTTGCTGGTCAAATTAATAAAACATGGTAGCTAAATAGAATATCAATGGATTTATGTATATGCAAATTTTAATAATTTTTATCTCATAAACTAGAAGCGACCGACAAATTTTGCATAAGGAAAGTTTCTTTGGAATTAAAAAATAGAGTTCACTGGTAAATTTTTATTCAAATCCATTATACATATGCTAAAGTGAACAATAACCCAAAAATCATTGGTATTACTATCTGGTTTTATATTAAAAACATAAAATTTGTACTTTGTATCATTTAATAAAAAATATTAAAAATGTATGAATGTATTCCATATATCAAAATTAATACAGGTGAGGCCAGCAGGATCAAGGGGGCAATGAAAGGCTGTAGTAGTTATATAATCGGTATTTATTGTTTGACGTGTTCGGGAGTAGAGGTTACAAAGTCGGTGTTGTTGAAGTAGGCCGAAGGCGGATCGTCGGTGCGGGACCCAGAGTACGAAGTCCTCTCGGAGTGCTGCTAGATGGCCCTGGGCGGTCGGTGAGCGATGCGGCCGAGTCGGAGGATGGTCCGTGAGCAGTGTGCGGTGACCGGAGGGCGACTCGTGGCCGATGAGTGGTTGACCGCAGGGCGACTCGTGGACGACGTTCTGGAGGACGATGCCCGTGGCTCGGAGGATGGTCAGTGGACGATGAGCCGGGAAGGCGGTCAGTAGACGAACTGCGTTGACCGGTGGATTGGTCAGCGTACGATATCCATGACCGGAGGGTAGTGGTGGCTTGCGGAATCTCTCTCTGCCTACTCCCCGCAAGCCGGAAAGGATAAGTGAGGTATGGCTTACAGAGTCTCTATCTGCCTACTCTCTGCAAGCCGGGAAGGTGAGGAAGGGAATGATGGTGACGGAGGCAGCCGTGGCGATGAGGGCCGGAGGCAACCATCACGTCGGGGTCACCAATTGAGGGGACATGTGTAGGAGAGGATGGTGAGGATAGGACTGGGTACCGGACTGCTGTCGGGCTGCCCTTATATACCTCCAGCAAGCGCCTCTGGTCCGCCCTATAGGGCTTGTCCGGAGGCGGAGTTATTTCTTCTCGAAGCGCCTGGAATCTTCTCGAAGTGTCTGAGATCATCTCGAAGCGTCTGGACTGTTCTGGAGCCTTCGAGCATGATTTGTGTGACGCCACACAGGCTTTTGGGTAGATTCATAGAATAAATAATACACAAGCTGTGCATTAAATGTTTATTTATCAGAATCAAAATATCTTAACAAAACGTGCATGAAAAGAAATATAATAATAATCTCTATGAACAAATCACTTAATACTTATAAAAAGAAAATACCAATAAATATAAGTTCAGTGCCTGGTCTAGCTTTTACAGCACTTCAGTCAATAAAATAAATTCCGCCCCTATATTCGAAAAATATAATTAGATTCATAACCAAAATGCCGCCCTTCCCGTTTTGCCCCCCTCTAGAGCCATTACTGGTATATAAATAAAAAAAATATTAATTTTAAAAAATTATTTGAGGGATATTGTTTATCAGTACAAAGATATATAAAGCAAAAAATATAATAACAATATAATTAAATATAAGTATATATAATTTCAAAAAAATATTTAATTACAAATAGAAAAATAATGACAAAGAAAAATATAATAAAAGTTAAAATTAATTTAATACTTAAAAAACATGATTGAAGGGTAACGGGTAGATTCTTTTCTAAAATACCTTAAGAAAAGATTTCTACTTCAGGGATTAGCGTCCTTGCCCTCACGTGAGCTCATGATTCTTCTTCTACCTCCCTTTTCTAACTGGAGGAATCAAGTCCTTTACCCGTTGACTCTATTCCCTTGCTATTCCCCTCCCCTTCCTTGATCCTTCAAACAAATCTACCTTATTTGGATATTTGGATGAAGGAGAATACATATTATAGATTCATTAAAAATAAAATAAAATCACTTAAAAAATAGTATATATTAATTTAAAAATTTTATATACTTAAATCAAAATTATTATAAGTTATTTTTTCTATGCTTTACCTTTATTATAGACAGTTTATCTTTTTTTATAACTCCATTTGTGGGAATAAATTTTATATAATTTATAAGAAAATCATTTTCCACATCTTCTTTTAAATAATCGGTAGTTATTCTTTAAAATAAGTAAATATAATTGTAATAAATATTTTAATTTTTAAATTAACATTAAAAAAAATTGAAATTACCTAAAAACACTATCATAGGCACCATGATTCTTCAAAAAAATCGGCAAAGTATGAGGAATAGTTACTTTTCTACTGCCAAAATCCAAATGGGATGCTAAATTTTCAAATCCAATGTCAATTTTAATATCAAAGGCTTCAGCTGATATGAAAATCTTTTCAGTTAAAACAGGCTCACCAGCAATTTTATTAACAAAAACCTAAAAAAAAGAAAATAAAAAAAAGAAATAACAATATAATAAAGAGATTTTTAAAATATTTGAGTTATTTTTTTCCATTAATAACAAAATATTATTAATAAATGTTTGATTGATAAAAGAACTGGTATTACTTCAATAAATAATGGAACATCTTTCATCATATGCTCCTTGTTAGATTCGTAACCAATATGAATGACTTGGGTCTCCTGTGGAGCAATTTCATTTTCAATTTGGGAAAAGTCAAAATTATCTTGGAATTCTTGTAAATTTTCAAATTTCCAAAAAAGTGTTACAGTGCTTTTATTAGTAAAATTTAAAAAGTGTGTAGAATTATTATAAAGTAAAACGTGATCAAAATTAAGAACTTTTGGATCAACAGCGAATTCCGGTTTAATTCCATAACACCTTAACTAAAAATTAAGAATCAATAAATAATAAACAATAAATTATTTCTATTTTTTTATATAAATTATAATAAATACATTTGGTAAGATATTAACTATTTCTTTCAGATAGTCAAAAAATATAAAAGTATAGGATTATAAAATAAAATACCTTAATGGAATAAACATTAGGATTATTCTTGATACTAAAATAAAGGGTTGTTTCGCAACGTCCAAGATTACGGGGTGTCGCTGACACACTTAGAAATTTTTTTTCATTACGCTGTAAAATTTTCAATAGTTTAGATAAAAATCTATATACGAGGGTAGTTCAATAAGTCCGTAACTTTTGGAATTTCCCGTCTTTTAAATGAAATCACAACACTGCTCCTGTCAGCAGGCAACTCTCAGCTGACCCCTGTCGAAATTTGAACCAGCTGGGTTTTTTTAGTTTTTGTTTGACATCCATTAATAGCAGACTACCTGGTGATTTGAGAAGAAAATGAAAAAAGTGAATTTCCATGAAAATCCATGAATTGGGATACGAATTGCTCTCTCATCGCCCTATTCTCCGGATTTAGCCTTGAATTTCTTGTTTTCAACCTGAAGAAATGGCGAAAAGAGACTTCACTCCAACGATGAAATTATCTCACAAACAAATCTAATTTAATATCCTCGACAAATCTTATTTTTTGGAAGGGCTAAAAAATTGGAGAAAAACGTTGGAGGAAATGTATAGAGCTCAAAGGAGACTACGTTGAAAAATAAAATATTTTTTTTATCCAAAAACCTGTGTTCCATTCAAAAAGTCACGGACTTATTGACCTGCCCTCATAAAAATAATTAAGAATTTCAATGAACGATTAAATATATGTTTTTAAAATATTTGATCAAGAATAAAGATGAAATTAGCTGGAGTGTCTCCACTCGACTATCTCGCATTTGAATTGGATTAAATAACATAATATATTATATTTAAATTAAATTTAATTAATTATAAATTATAAATAATAAATAATAAATATTAAACCAGCGCATGTTTGGCTTTTTGTTGATGGCACCACGTCACGTGTTGGCGCGGGAGATTTGCAGTGTTAAAAAATTAATTCTGGTAATTTCAGCGAATCAATCAAGCTGAAATTCTATATATAGCAGTTTTATACAATTATTAATTATGTGAAAAATTATCAAACATATATCTTTATTTTTACGGTCACTTTAGAGGAAAAAAAATCAAAACGTTGTAGGTAATGACCCTCTTCCGGTTGAGCTACATTTCTCAAAAGTTGATAGAAAACTATGAATTTTGAATAATGTCCATGTACCAAATTTCATCATTCTAGCTCAAACCGTTTTTGCGTAATCTTGCCTACATACACACACACACACACACACACACACAAACACACACACACACACACACACACAAACACACACACACACACACACACACACACACACAGAGACATTTTTCTCAAGCTTAGTGAAAATGATTCAGGAACCTTCAAAACGTATAAAAACATCAAAATCTCAACATCGAAAATTTTCGTGATCGCAATACTATCTCTGGCGAGATAGTAAAAAAACGAAAAAAACAAAACAAAATTGTTGTCAGGATGATAATCACTTAAATACAAAAATATGATCATCTTAAAAAAATAATTAATAATAATTAATAATATTCGAAAAGGATACATTTTTATAAAATATAAAATTAATAAATAAAATAAATAATGCAAATAATAATAATTCAATTTACTGGAATAAGTAAAACATCAGTATCCAATAGAAAACCCTCTTCATGTTTATATTTAAAAAAGAAATGTTGCTCCACTAGAAGATTAGAAATATTGTGAAAAGAAAAGATCGTAACTGTTTGATGAAATCTAAAAGCAAAAAAAAGGTAAATAATTATTTTTTTTTTAATAACTGGAAAATTGAATTATCTATTCGTCTCTTTAATGAAAGTTATAATTATTTATCAATAAATATGTGAAATTAATTTTATATATAAATATTTTCACGATTTCATATCCTATTAAGTGTAATTATATAATTTTTATTAAAAAATCTTTAAATCTTTAATTTTTTTTTTAACTTACGGTTTTTCTTTTGGCTTGGTCATTAAAGCAGCACCATACTCAAAATATTTTGTATTAGTTACAAAAACTAAAGAGATTTTATTGTTAATATCAATTTCTTCATCTTCAATTACCTGAAATCAATGAATGAACGTTTCTTAATATATATGAAATAGTGAGGTTCAGTTTTTTTCACACAAAATTTCACATGTGGAGATTTTTACATATCTCCACGAATCATGCATTTTCTAAACAGAAAAAAGTATTTTTAGCATGATGTCTGTCCGTCTGTCCGTCCGTCCGTCTGTCCGTCCGTCTGTCCGTCCGTATAGATGTGTACAGCCTGAACGGCTCAACCGATTTTGATGAAATTTGGTATATTTACTTAATGCATCAGTGGGATGAATTGATCAACTTTTGGTGCAATTACGGAAACCGGAAGTGGTAGAATTAGCGATCGACGATAGGAAGGAAAGGGTTATTTTCACACCAAAGGAGATTTTTTTATATATCACCACGAATCATGCATTTTGTATTGGTTTTATCCTCGAAAAAAATCATATTTATTAGTTTTTTCTTGATTTAAAATTATATGACGTCATCCAGCCATGCATGACGTCACAGCCTGGTCTTGCATATATATTATAAATAAAATAAAATTAAAAATGTTTATATTTATTATTTATGTATCCATATCTGTTTTTTATTACATTAATAGATATATTAAAATTATTTGAAATTGTTTCTGTAGCTGGAAATTAATTTATTTCAAACCGTCGGTCGGTTCGGACCTGGCCACAGGTCAACTTATTATATAGTATAATGATAATAAGATAAAATAATAACAATAATAGATAATATAACTATTAAAGAACATTTATAAAAAAATGTCAATAAAAACATTATAATATTAAAAATTTTCAATTCATTCTAACTCATTCTCAAACACACTAATTAATATTATTCAATAATTAAAATTTTGACATTTTTATTTAATATTGATCTGGGGACGCTAGTTTACTTTTTTTATCTATAAGTATTCTCCAAATAAAATTTTGATTAAGATTAAAGAAAGTTTTTTGGCATATGATCCCTATAAAATTGGAAATTGGAAAGGGCTTAAGTAGATACATTTTTAAAATAATAAAAAGAAAAACTTTTTCTTATCCTACTAATTATTATTACCGACCGACGATAGTAAGGGAGGTATTGTTTTCACACCAAATTTCACATGTGGAGATTTTTACATATCTCCACGAATCATGCATTTTCTTAACAGAAAAAAGTATTTTTAGCATGATGTCTGTCCGTCCGTCCGTCCGTCCGTATAGATGTGTACAGCCTGAACGGCTCAACCGATTTTGATGAAATTTGGTATATTTACTTAATGCATCAGTGGGATGAATTGATCAACTTTTGGTGCAAATCCGGAAACCGGAAGTGGTCCGTCCGTCCGTCCGTCCGTCCGTATAGATGTGTACAGCCTGAACGGCTCAACCGATTTTGATGAAATTTGGTATATTTACTTAATGCATCAGTGGGATGAATTGATCAACTTTTGGTGCAAATCCGGAAACCGGAAGTGGTCCGTCCGTCCGTCCGTTCGTATAGATGTGTACAGCCTGAACGGCTAAACCGATTTTGATGAAATTTGGTATATTTACTTAATGCATCAGTGGGATGAATTGATCAACTTTTGGTGCAAATCCGGAAACCGGAAGTGGTAGTATTAGCGATCGACGATAGGAAGGGAAGGGTTATTTTCACACCAAATTTCACATGAGGAGATTTTTTTATATATCACCACGAATCATGCATTTTCTTAACAGAAAAAAGTATTTTTAGCATGATGTCTGTCCGTGCGTCCGTCCGTCCTTCCGTCTGTCCGTATAAATGTGTACAGCCTGAACGGCTCAACCGATTTTGATGAAATTTGGTATCTTTACTTAATGCATCAGTGGGATGAATTGATCAACTTTTGGTACAAATCCGGAAACCGGAAGTGGTAGTATTAGCGATCGACGATAAGAAGGGAAGGGTTATTTTCGCACCAAATTTCACATAAGGAGATTTTTTTACATATCACCACGAATGTATTGGTTTTATCCTCGGGAAAAATCATCTTCATTATGTTTTTCTTAATTTAAAATTATATGACGTCACCCAGCCCTTCATGACGTCACAGCCTCGGGTAACGCCGGCTACTTCAGCTATATATTATAAATAAAATAAAATTAAAAATATTTATGTTTTATCCATATCTGTTTTTTATTAGATTAATAGATATATTAAAATTATTTGAAATTGTTTCTGTAGCTGGAAATTAATTTACTTCAAACAGTCGGTCGGTTCGGACCTGGCCACAGGTCAACTTATTTGTTATTAGTTTATATTTGAAGACGCTACAGGGTGAGAGGTTAGCGAAGCTGCCTCACATTCTCGTGGTCCCGGGTTCATGTCCCGGGCCTGGCAAGGGAATTTCTCTAGCTGTGGACTATGACTATGGGACAGAGTCAGCCCAGCTCCGGGATCAAAATTGGGAAAGCTACTTGATAGTGCTTCCGATCAAGAAAATCAAGGTAAAGGTTGATATATAACACCCGTACTGACCATAGGACACATAATTGATATAACCGACTTGATCGACAAAGTCGGAGGTTTTTTTTATTAATTTATATATTTATCTAACATACTGGACTATTGAATTTAAGGACAAAGGTTCAAACCTATTAAGTCGGTCCAAGCCCCTATTTAGTCGGTTGTGGCCTAAGTGGGATAATGAATGTTTAATAATCAGAAAAACGGTTCCTCTCAACCTTAATATTTATTTTCGTGATTGGAGGCGCTACATTTTATCAAGTTGCTTCCCGATTTTGAACCCGAGGGCTGGGTAGACTCCATTGCACTGCGAACCCAGCAAAAGAAATTACCTTGCTAAGCCCGAAACCGGAATAACGAGGATTGGGTGAAGATTTAAAAATACTGATTAAAATTCTAATATACATAAATTGAATAATGAGAATATTGAAAAATCTGTCATAATTAGTGCTAAGATTTAAATTTTTAAGACATATGCAAATAAATTATTCTACGATACCTCAACCTCTAATATTAAAGATGTAATTTTACTTAATATTAAAAAAAAATTCTATTGAAACCTTTTCAAAAACACTGGTAGGATTTAAATCAACTTGAGGAATTTCAACATTCGCGTTAATTGTAATAATTGATGGTCTGGCATAATCTGTAACACTAACTAAAAATTCTTCTGAATAATATCCAGGTTCTTGTGATAAAAAGGAAACTCTCAATTTAATACTCTGACTTGGTTCAAGAATACATCTCGTTAACAAATTTCCACATGCTAAAAGAATATTAATATGATGTATAATGGATAAATATCAATATGTAAGATAAAGTTTTGAATTTCACCTGTCTGGGTTATATCTATTGTGTTTCTATTCGGATCCACTTCGTTTATTCTTCTCAATCCATAGTTACTACTATACATCGATTTCTAGAAAGATATATATATATATATATATATATATATATATTTAATGGTATATTTTAATGAAATGTAGAAAATGCAATAAATATTATAGATACCTTCTTTTCTAATTGGATGTCAGAATCACACTGATCATAAAATATATTGCAAAATGAGAAATGACAATTATGTAAAAATGGAATATTCGTTTTTGGAGTAGCAACGAGAAAATTTAAATTCTCTTTTTGTTCCAAAAGATGACATTGTTTTTTAGCTGGAAATTTTGATTGAGAATATTTTATATATTTTTAAAATTTAAGAAATATTTTGATCTTAAAGATATTCATATTTTAATCTTAAAGATATTCAAAATTTTATTGTTTTCTAGGAGAAAATAGAAAATATTTCTAAAATTTATTTTTAATACAGTAGTTTTTCCTAATCAGGCCAAAATGCAGATTCTGATAGAATACATTTAACATTTAAAATATTGCAAAGATTTATTGTTTATAAAAGTTTAAAAGCCGAATGGGTTTCCCAATTAGAGATGAAACTCTGTATACTTTATTATTTACAGACGACCAAGTCATCATTGCTGATGACGATGA
Source organism: Labia minor (assembly GCA_963082975.1). NCBI lineage: Eukaryota > Metazoa > Arthropoda > Insecta > Dermaptera > Spongiphoridae > Labia > Labia minor. The sequence goes on from OY720349.1 coordinate 26,411,390, forward strand.
CGACTCGAGTTTAGACGATTACAAGAGGAGTATCAAAAATGAAGCTTAACAATAAATATCTCTAAAACTGAATATATAGTAGTTAGAGAAAGTAATCAATTAGATCTAATTAGAGATATCGGCCCCCAACTACTATAAAACATTGTAAAACTTTTAAAAACCTCGAAGTAAATTTTTCTAATATTGGTAAATGTAAAAAGAATATATCGAAAAAAATCCATCAAAACAGGCAAGTCATACGCTAGCTGAATTCGGTGGTTTGGGATGACAAAGTTACTAAAAGTACTAAACACACAAAATACAAAACCTCGAAAGTATTTCTAACTATGGTTCTGAAACATAAGAATTTACTAAAAGAAATAGAGATAAGCTTCTTGTCATGGAAATGGATTACTAGAAAAGAAGTAGTGGCATTTCAAGAACAGAGAATGTGCCAAACCAGAGAATTCAAGAAACATTGCAAGTGGTATACTAGATACCATCGAAACAAAATAGCTTATATGGTATGGACACCTTGAAAGGATGGAACAAACAAGATGGCTGAAAACAATGTGGTGTTGGAACCTGGAAAAGAGGTAAACCTAGGCTGGCCAAACGTCCCGGTTTTTCAGGATTGTCCCGATTTTAGGTGCTCTGTTCCCGGCGTCCCGAAAAATGTCTTCGAGACAGTCTAATGTCCCGGTTTTTAAATATTTAGGTCCGACGAACGTTTTCTTACAATCAGTTTGGCTCTTATTTTCGATTTTTCCTTCAAGATGGCTCTAAAACGTTTAAAAGTTTTTTTACAAATGTCCCGGTTTGGTGTTTTCGAAATATGGTCATGGAAAAATAGGCTATGGAAAAAATATATAATGGAAGCTATGAAAGGCAGAGGTCTCTAAGAAGAAGACTCAAAGGATAGCATTCGGTGGAAATTGGAAAGCGAGAAACTTCACCAGCCGTAGTGACCTCGTACATATAAATAATAATTTATTTTATTTTACTATTTCTATTATTGTATTAAAATATGAATGAAAAAAAAAATTATTATATTTTATTTTTATTTTTTTACTGTTATGTTTCCATTCAAATGTGTTCACAATATTTATAATAAAATAACATTTTTCAGATATTAGTATTTTTGTGTTTAAATTTTACAAACTGATAGCAATGCAGTGTCTAAAATGCTTTTATATTCTTGAAACACCAAAATTTCTAATATATTTTGAATTAAAATTGATTTGCCACATTGTATTTCTAACAACCAATGTTTTTTTCAAAAATTATTTCTCAAATATTAATATGTAACAATATTATTATTAAAGGAGAAAAACGTCACTAAAATTATTTTGTATTTATTTGGAAAAAACTTAAGAAATGCATCTGGATTGGGTATCTCGGAATATCGAATTATATGGATTAACAAGACTACTGTATTTTCAATAAATATTATTAATAATACTTAAGTAATAAAATTGATAACTAATCGATGTTATTATAGATTCTAGAGTATTACGTAAGGAGCTAAAGATTTCCTCTATTTGGCAAAATTGATTAAGAATATATTGCATCCATTCTGGATTTGGATTACGGCTATCGATTATCCAATGAGGTATTCCAATATTATTTCCCAATGATTCTTGATACTAAAAAAAGATATAATTTCAATTAAGATTATATATATATACATATACATATATATATATATGTGGGATTTTAATATCTAGACTTTTGTAAATATATCACTCCTATTAAATATTTAATTTTGTAGTTATGAAATAAACCACACACACAAAAGTTTTAATAAATATTTAATTTGTTAATGACGGCATCATGGATTGGATAACAAAATGAATAGGAGTACAGATGGCGAACTTTTAATAATGAGAAGAAATAACAAATGCTGGGCTCTCATCTGAGAGGAGTCATCACTGATCACACAGCGACATTAAAATCTTCGCGCCAATCAAATTCATTTTGAGCGGCCAGGCAAGTCATAAGTCTTGCTTCAAAAAATAAGCCTAACAACTGTGCCAATCCCAATCTTGAATATTATCTTATCTTACTATACACAAAAATTGTAAATATATATTTGTATATTTTTGAATTAATTTATTAAAGGAGTTTTTTGAAATTCACACCATAGATAATATTTATAAATACAAATCGATCTGTATTAGTTTCCGCTTGGACAAAAATCATCTTCGTTAGTTTTTTCTTAATTTAAATTTATATGACGTCACTAAGTCATCCATATTTGCCTCTTGCCATTCTTTTTTAATTGAAAATGTATTAATATATTTTTATATTTAAAATATTTTAAAATTTTTTATTTAATTTCGAAATAAAATTAAAAATATTTATTTTAATAATATTTTAGAATAAAATTACGAGTTATATTTATTAATCTTTCACTAAAAAAATATAAAAGTTATCTTATTTCTCTTGCAAACATTGTAAGTTTATTTATGATATTTTAAAAACAATTTTTTAATCTGTTCGAACGTTTAATTTTTTGCTAATTCTTATAAATTTTTATTAGTTAATTTTATATATTTTTTTTATCTATTTTCACGTTTATTTTTTATTAAATTGTTAATTTATATTTATTTATTCATTGTTCTTTTATTAATTGATTTTTAAGATAGTTTTATAATTTTTAATATTTTTCCACTAAAATATTATTGAAATTGTATTAATAATATCTATTATTATTGAGGATCCCAAGTTCGATTCATTTTATTCAGATTGATGAAATGATGTAACATTTAATTATTGTAATAAATAATTAAAGAATTGTATATCAATATTTTTAAAGGGTCGAGCCATAGCTCGGTTTTCCAGGTATATATCTTATATACCAGCGGATGCCAAAGTGGTGGTCCGCGGACCACTAGTAGTCCGCGAGAAAATTTCGCTGGTCCGCAGAAAAATGTGGAATATACTTACTCATCATGTTAAGTTATGTTTTAAGCCAGAGTCGCTATTTTTATTTTTACCACGTTTTTCTTAGCTTGCTTTCTTGTTTGTTTGTTTGTTTATTTATCTGTTCGGGTCAAATCTTGCAATCGAAATTTCGACCACTTCCAGTCATCCAATCGCTCTGAAACTTTTCAGAGTTATGTATTCTGGATGACAATACAATAAAATAACACATTCGTAGCTTGCAAGTGTTTAATTAGAGCATAATTAATGAATATAATTTTGTATGGGAAAATCAAAACAAAAAGTGTAAATATTTAAATTTGAAAAAAACCGTTAAAAACCCGTTAAAAGAATAAAGTAAATGTAAATATATGAAGACTAAAAAGTAGAAAATAATACTTTATATAAAAAAAAAACTTTTTTAAAAAACCACGTTTTTAACGCACTAAAAAGAAGAAAATAATTTTTCTGAAACCCCTAGGTACTGACATTACAAACAAGAGATATGATTTGAAGAAAATTTTCTATAACGTAAAACGTGGGGCGCAACTATGGCTAAAATATTCTGTATCGTATAAAAATTTATAAATAAATGTTATTAGGTACAAATTAATAGGATAAATGAATTCATATTTTAATTAGCTTCAAAAAGTAAAGCTTATAACTTATCGAAATTTTTAAAAGAGGTAAATTTAATTTATGAAAAGATTACCTTTAGATTACTAATAATATTCACTTTTAAAAAATTCTGATAAAAAATGACATCCTAACAATATTCTGGTAAATAATATAAGAAATTTAACTTGAAGAAATCTAAAACTAAATTTTGCTACTGCAAAACTTCTAGCAAATATTTAATATTTATGTTAATAAAATTTCTAAAGTGTAAATTGAAGATGTTTATTTAATATTAAGGAATTAATTTTCCAAAAAAAATTTACATTAATAAAAGTATTCTGTTGGATTACTAATAATATTCCCTTTTACAAAAAGTCTGGTAAAAAATGGCCCCACGTTTTACGTTATAGAAAATTTTCTTCAAATCATATCTCTTGTTTGTAATGTCAGTACCTATGGGGTTTCAGAAAAATTATTTTCTTCTTTTTAGTGCGTTAAAAACGTGGTTTTTTAAAAAAGTTTTTTTTTTATATAAAGTATTATTAGATCTATTTTATTTTATTTGATAAATTCTAAATATGAGGTCTGTTTAAAAGAAAAGGTGAATTTTGAATTTTCGTGGGCTGTGTACATACGATTTTCGAATTTTTTGTTACGTTCGTACACATATGTTTCTCATAAGTTGACATTATCAGACATTTTGGATTAGTAGTTTGTTTTTGACAACTGAAAAAGTTAGTCACGTTTTTGAGTGTTCTTCGATTTTTTACTTATCTCATCAATTGTGGCAAATCGCTTTCCTTTCATTGGTTTCTTCAGTTTTGGGAATTGGAAAAAGTCACAGGGAGCCAAATCTGGTGAATACGATGGTTGAAAAACACTATATTATATTTTATTATCTGTAGAATTCTCAAGAATTCATTATATAGGTAATTTAATTGATTTAGTAAAAAAATATACTGAATAATAATAATTAATAGAAAGGTTTCAATTTATTATTCTAATTCCTTGTTAATGAGCAATCACACCATTGAATTACTATAATATAATATTATTTTGTGGCTTATCACATAATCAAAAGAAATGCTTTATATTTATGTTTAGTTTTATAAATTATTAAATAAAAGTAAACTAATATGTCAGTTGTTTTAAAATCAAATTTTTCCGTTTTCTATTTAATTAAAGTTAGGATAGTTCCAGTCTTCAGGTCTATAAAACCTATCTTTAAATAAGAATTTAATAGTCCTTTCTAACTGAATTAGTTCTTATTAAAATTATATAAACATAATCTAATGGAATATTATATTTAAAAATAATTATGAAAATTTACACTTGAAGTTAGACTTTTTCTACTGCTTCTTATTGACCCTCTTCTTCGACTTCTTCGACGTTCCTTGAAAATATATAATTTATTTTTCATTCTTTATTAAAATAAAATTATAAAATTAATATTTTTTCTTAATTACCATTCTGGAAATACTAAATCTACGTTTACAAGGTTCCCAGATTTCTAGAATTTTATTTATTTTAGGCAAAGAAGCCTCAAAATGAAGAAAGTCATCCTTAACATCATTATTTAAAGAAAATAAATTATCTTCTTTTTCTATAAAAAAAAACATATTTTTTTCTCATTTTTATCTTTGAATTTAATTTATTATTAAATGAAAATTTTTGAGTTATAGATATAACATAATATAATATAAAATAAAACTGAGGGGTTTGACGCACAATTCTGGTTTTGCCAAACAGCTATTATGACATGATTATTGATGTTAATAGTATTTAACAAGGGAAGGTCACGACGAGATACCAATCGATTTTGATGAAACTCAGTGTATCGATAGGGTATCACGTCAAAACTTTCTGGGTAAACGGATAACGCGCACTACTCAACCATTGGCGAGAAAATCGCAATTAAAAATCAGAAAATCGTAATTGAAAATTGCGAGTGCTTATCAGCCTTAATTTAGAAGCTATTTCATCTACAAGCTGTTGTCGCTGCAACGATTTTCTCGCGAACTGTTGAGTATTGCACGTTATCAAAATCGATTGGTATCACGAAGTGACCTCCCCTTGTAAGACTATTTGATATTCATAGCAAAAGTGGCAACTTAATTTTTGAAATAAGAACTTCTAAAATTTAAAAAATAAAAACGTCAACTTTACACAAATATCCCTAACACAGTGTGGGGAGATATGGCTTATGGGAAGTTATATGTAAAACAAAAATAAATACTCAAAAAGTTGAAATCTTTTAATATTTAATTAGATAAGTTTAAAGAATTAAAAGAGTACATAATTGAAATATTATATTTACACAAATCTGTGTCTATTAATATTTTCCTTGTCTTATTGTTTGGGGGGAGGGGATTAATTTTTTACTGTCAGGGGTAAAACGAACGCCATATCCCTCGCGCACACAATACGTCATTTCAATCCTTCGACACAATTTTAGATAAAGACAATTAGTAAACAATGAGGGATATGTGAAGAAATAAGTCTTAATATTAATTTTGAAGAATGTTCAAAAACGTAGAATAGACTATACTTACAAAAATTTGCCAAAAGAAAACAAATTACAAACATTTGAAATAAATATGATGAAATTTTGCTTGTTTTGAAGAAGACGTACTAAACAAATCGTCCTTACACGACAGTGAGCTTATAATTAAGACACGCGTAAGAGGGTACTATTGTCCCCCAAGCCCTTTCCTATACCTATTAGTTTTCGAGATATAGAAAACGTCATATCCCTCGGTTTTACCTTACATCTCTAACACAAATAATAACTAAAATAAATTACAATATATTTTATTTAGTAAAATAATTTATTTATTTTATTTTTTTTTGGTAATATATAAAATATATTTAAAAACAATTTTACCTTTGAATTTCCTAATGGTTTGATTTAAAGTGGATTCAAGACTTCTCATTTTATTTATTTCGTCAGGCGACAATCTATTTTTTACCATTGATTCATTCTATAAAAATACAACTAATAAAATATTAATTCTAAAATATTAAGAAAATAATTATTATTTAATCAAAAACAAACTATTACTCTCTAAGGCCACTATTAAATTCCATTCAAATTTATTAATATTATATTTATTGTATATATATTATTAATTTTGATTTAAAGAATAAGAAAATTAATTATTACAAACTTTCGAGTTTTTTTTATAGCGATATCGCTTTCGATTTTCCAAAAGGAATTGTTCATAAAGGATTTTATCTTCTTGGGATAAATGATGGAGTTCACTTTCGGAAAGGAGCCGAAATGCTTTCATTCTTTTTCTATATTCAATTTCACGGGTTCTTTCTAAAAAAAAAATTTATCAAAAAATTAGAAATCTTTATTATAGAATTTCTTATTTTTACTAAATTTTAAAAATTGTTCACCTTCTTCGTGTATCATTTCATTTTTCCATTTTTTATAATTTTCTAATGTATTATAAAATGTAAAACAATGAAGAAATTTTATGTTTCCAGCAGCAGCTAAAATTGTTGTTAAAACATCGATACTATTTGGTATAAATCTGGATTTTAAGCTATCAAATATGACACCACCGGAACAATCTTCATTAGCAAGCCTGTTAGTGTTAAAAAAAATTGTTAAGATTAATTTAAGTTTTTAGGAGGAGAAATAAAAAATTATAGTTCACCTTTGACGTATAATATGTTCAAATAAATTTAAAGGAATGTTTGCTAAAGTGCCTTCAGATTTTAAAGGGCTTTTTGTCAAATTATTCAAAATTCTTTCAATGTTATCTGAAACATCTGAATAAAATTTTAATTTATTTAATTTAATTTATTATGATATATTATAAGATTATCGAGTGCTCGGATCTCTTAAAAAAATATTAAATAAATAAATAATATTAATTAAAAACTTTGAAAAATTAGATCATTCATTTTTGTTTAGACGTTATTCTACTATATTATTATTATTATTATTTTCTTTAGAATTATACTTTTAGATAGAAAAATATTCGATGTAGGTTTTATTTGTAATAATTAATAAATAAAAATCGTTTATAATTAAAATTGGAAGTTAAAACAAAACACAATAGATATACACAAAGAGACATTTTTTGATCATCATGACATTCTCTAAAAATCTGGAGTGTCTCCACTCGATTATCTCGCAAATTTGAATTATTAATAAACATATATTATTAATTTATTAATTTTAAAAAAAATAAATTTACTGTAGAGTATCGTTATTCAATCAAATTAATTAATTTAAAAAAAGTAAATTTACTGTATAGTATCGTTATTCAATTAAATTAATTAATTAACATTAATTAAATTTAAAACTTTTACCTCCATTTTTAAATAATATATTTAAAAATTTAAAAAATTAATTTGCGTGTTTGGCTCTTTGTTGATGATACCACGTCACTTGCTGGCGCATGATTGGAAGTCAAGATGTTGAAAAAATAAAAAAACTAATCTTTTAGCGATTCAATCAAGCTGAAATTCTATATATAGCAGTTTTATACAATTTTTATTCATATGGAAAACTATCAAATATATATCTTTATTTTTTACGGTTAGTTTAGAGGAAAAAAAATGAAAACGTGGTAGGTAATGACTTCCAGATGAGCTACATTTCTCAAAAGTTGATAGAAAACTACGAATTTTGAATAATGCCGGTTTACCAAATTTCATTATTCTAGCTTCAACCGTATTTCCGTAATCTTGTCTACAAACACACACGGAAATTTTTTCAACCTTAGTGAAAATCACTCAGGGACCTTCAAAACGTATAAAAACATCAAAATCTCGACATCGAAAATTTTCGTGATCGCAATACAATCTCTGCGAAAAAATTCTCTCCAAAGATAAAGAGCTTCTTTGTAAATCCTCTAACTTCCTCTTTTCATTGTTCTCTCCTACTTCAAGGTACACACACATACTACTTCTAAACACACTCATACTCTCTACTAAAATTAACATCTTACTATAAGTAAGATAGATTATAGTCTTTATAATCCAGTCATTTGGTAGTTTTACCTGGAAAGTTTTACTGAAGTTTTGAAAATAAATTTTTTTATAGATTTCGACGTGTTCTTTCCGAATTTCAAAGTTCATTGACAAAGTTTTCAACTTCGGAAAAAGCACGTTGAAATCTATAAAATTACCATTTTTCAAAATTTTCCAGGTAACCCCCTTTTTAGAATTAAATAACTAGTCTATTGGGTGGAGCTCTATTGACAATTTTTTTTAAACGAAAAATTAGAAAAAATTTCAAATTTATTATTATAATTATTACAATTAATTTTTAGTAATAATTCAGATTAAATTTCTGATTTTGAAAATTGCCTTAAAAAAATAATATTTATTTATTAAGCAAAATAATTTTATCTTTAGAATCAGATTACAGAAATAGTATGTTATTTTACCTTCAGAATCAGTTGTATTCCATGAGGTTTTAAATTCAGCTGAAAATAGATCGAATGCTTTTAGAGAACTCAAAGAATTTGGTTTTGACAGCGATTGTTTTATTAAATTATCAATATTTAAAGGGACCATATTTAAACTCCTTGCCATTTTCCAGGCATATTGAATTGAATCTATATTTCAAAAACAAAACAAAAATATTGAATATGGTCAATTTATATAACGATTATATATAATGATCATAATAACCTGTTAATGGTGGGGAATTAAAAATAATCACCAATCCAGGATTAGGTTTGCCTTCATCCACTGGATAAAGTTCAGCAATTCGGGATTCTATTGCTTCTTGAAGTGGATTTACATGATCAAAATATACTCGATTTTTCTCGTCTTCTAATAAATCTAAAAAACAAAATAATATTTAAATTCCATTATATGATAATAAATTAAATATTCTAATATTTATTAAATTACTTACCCACTAAAAGAGTATTGATTTCCGAATTAGAAAGATCAATGAGAGGGTCTATTATTGGTTTATTCGGAGAATCTAAATAAATAAATATTATTTTGTAAAACGCTGATAATACTATTTAATTAATTTTAATAATTAATTATTGTATTTAAATAAATACCTAATTTAGTTTTTTTCATTGTTTTTGGACTTGATGCTAGGATTTCTTGACATATATAAAAAATAGAAGCATTCATTTTTATTATAAAATTTCAAGAGTTCAGTCTTTTCATAAAAATTAAATTGAATTTTTAAGATAAAATTAATTTTAATATACCTTTATCCTCGAATAACTTTTTTCGAAGTGCATCCTTCGCTTTATTATAAAAACTCAAAATCTCAAATGGAAATCTCTCACCGGGATTTCGTACAGGTATTAAAAGTTCCTCCGTTTTATAATAAAGAAAGAGCAAATTGAGAATATTTTTTTCATCTTGATATTGTCTAAAAGCACAATAAAAAATAAATCAGTATTTGTTTTGACTAAATTTAATTGAGCAACATTGTTTACAAATATCTTACTTATCATATTGAGGAAAATATATTTCAATTGGTAGAGTCAGCGGATTTTTAATTTCGAAAATTCGAAATTCATCTTCCTCATATGGAAGTACAGAACCAAAATCAATTTTATTAGCTGAAATATATAAGACAGGCTCAATTGCTTCACCAGAAACTGGAATTCGTATCTTTTCACGAATATTTTCTATTGCTATAATTAATTCACTATAATCCATTCCTTAAAAAAAAAAATCAAAAATAAATTGAAATTTTTAAAATCAAGTTATTATGGCTTTAAAATTATAATTTGGAATTCTGAAATTTATGGATTTTCGTTTTCCAAGACAAAACCAAAATAGATTTAGGCAGGATATTTGAAAATACTCTACCTAGCAGAATTTACATATGAACCAAAAAACAAATTGAAATTATTGTAAGGAAATAGAAGAAATTGCATCAAGACTATTAATTACATAACCTTTTCCCAAATATATTTAGAATTATAAATTGGAAAATATTATGTGGAACACATAATTCAAATGGATGAAGAAAGATTAGCTACAAGTTTGATTGTAAGGAAATCTGGATTAACAATATAAAAGTTGGTAAAAAGAAATTAGAATATGTAAAAATTAGATGAAGATAGCTCAAGGAATAGGTAGTTTATGCGTCTAAAGAGATAAATCGATATTAAAATTAAATTGTGAGATTTGAACCAAGTAGCCGGCCTCGCGCTGTCGTTAGGACCAGATGTGTATCAGTGGTAGTATTAGCGCGAAGGATTCTTCGGAGTTTCGGGGGGAACACAATCCACTCAATCAACTCAAAATTCCAACATTCCAACAAAGATTACGACCCAAAATCCGCGAAAAACTCCCCTTCTAAATAAAATCTTTTGAAAACGGCACCAAAATGGGCACCGAAACGTTGAGTCTCAAATCTCACAATTAAACGTGAAAATAACGGGAAATAGTTTTTCATAATAATAAAAAATTTCACGGAAACCTAAAATATATATATATATATATATATATTCCTAAATATACCTACATTATATACATTATTTGAGGTGATAGATGATTTATTAATCTGAAAACATAAATAATTTAATAATAAAGAGAGGATACTTATTGATTTGATGGGTTTATAATAAAGTTCAATATAACCACATTCTCTTGGTTGATAAGTAGTTGGTTGGGATGTTAGAATAAATGGAGAATCATCCACCGAAACTTGATAAGTGATCTTCGAATTATCTTTGATATATGTGGGATAAGTTTTAACACAACGTTTACGATAAATTTTAGATGAAATTGCTGGTGTCCAAGTGCATGGAATTAAACCACTAAATAAATAAAAAGAGTTGAAAGTAGAAAGATTGAAAATTATTGAAAAGATTAAAAAATGTTAAAAAAAACTTATATTTAAATAAATTTCTATAGAAAGTATAAATCTCTTCAATGACTAATGAATAATGTTTTTGTACAAAGAAACATGCGTTATTCGCTTTTTTAGAAAATTTTTTTTTCTAGATCTCGTGTTTTTAAGATTAATCTATTTATTGATAAATTTATCTTTAAAAGAGTAATTTAGTTTAGTTCAAATAAATTTAATGTAGAAATTGTGTCATATAATATAAATTTTAGAATATTAATAAATACATTTCTATTATTTGTAAAATTTCCTATTTCTCTTTCGTTTCCAAATTGTATTACACAACTGATATTGTAATTATATAGAATGAACTAATTTGAAATAGATGTTCAATTTTTTTTTTATAAAATGTAAAATTCAATATAACAAAAAATTATAATAATTAACATTATATTTACAATAAATTAAATAACTAACTCGTTTATAACATGGATCACTTGGAGACAACATTGTCCACTTTTAACTTTTCCAAAATTTACTGATTGTTCTTGTAAAATAATATATGGACGGGTTACAATAGCACGAATATTAACAGGAATTTTCGCTCCACCTAAAACCTTAAAATTGATTCCAGAATAATAAGATATCTTCATTCTACATTCTCTTATTAATATGGTAATTGTTCAGTTTATCGTATATATGATGGATTTGGATAAAACTTTACCAGTAGATTCCTTTTTTGATTCCAAAGAAAATTTCCTTATGCAAAATTTGTCGGTCGCTTCTAGTTTACAAGATAAAAATTATTAAATTTTGCAAATAAATCCATTTATTATTTGACCACCAGAGGCCTTATAAGATAAAAATTACAAAATTAATAAATTAAGTAATTTCTCTATATCCACAAACCAAATTTAAAAAAAAACACAGAAATTACTGCAGCCCTCTGGTGGTCAAATTAATAAAACATGGTAGCTAAATAGAATATCAATGGATTTATGTATATGCAAATTTTAATAATTTTTATCTCGTAAACTAGAAGCGACCGACAAATATTGCTTTAGGCAAGTTTCTTTTGAATCAAAAAAGGAATCCATTGGTAAAGATTTATCCAAATCCATCATACATACGTTAAACTGAACAATTATCATTAATATAAATAAATAATTTACTTCAATATGGAAAATATCTTCAATGTGATGTTGAAGTTCGGGAAATTTCTCTAAAGTTGGATGAAATGTGACTGTAATAGAAAAGGTGGATCCTGGTGCAATTAAAGCCAAATGATGAAAATATAATGATATATTATTTTCTGACAAATTTCCATAGGATTGATTGATTGTTAAACGAACAGAATTTGGAGACATATTGATACCCGTTGCGGTATAGGAGGCTGGTGTATCCGTTATTACAAATCCTAAATCTAAATAAATTTTTTTATTTTTAAATGATGGTACTTTGTTTAATTAAATTAATTTTTTTTTTTGATAAAGTTATCACTATATTAATTAATAAAATAAAAAATTACCAATAAGATAAGAGGGTACAATAAATTTTTGAATAGTTCGATTTTTTGCTATTGTTATAAAAATATTAGGATTAAATCGAATATGTTTGATTAATAATTCTCTTTCTAAAGATAATTCAAATTCCAATAATTGTGGAAAATAGTTCTAAAAATAAAAACAACGAATAATTAAGAATTTTTCAAAGTTACTATTTAAATCTTTTTCTATGTTTAACAAAAGGTCTGGACATTGATCAGAATTTAAAAATTTGTGCATATCTTCATTCATTGCCGTCATCGGCTCAGTCAACCTTTCCATTCATGTCCGACACTGAAATTAAATTAATTCTAGCAATTCCATAAAATATTCTTATACAATTTAAATTTGTATTTTAATTTCTCTAATATTCAAATATTTCAACCAAATACTATGTATCACTTCGAGATAGAGTTCTCTGCCTAGGTGCGAAGAACACTAAAATTTATTAAAAATTGAATACTAATAATAATTTGCTTACTTTGGGATCTTCATAATTGATTACAACCCATTCATCAGGATTATCGAAATCATTATAATTGACGTCCTCAATGATTTCATCAATTTCTAATTGGTTTAAGTTTTTGTTTTTATAACCTTCCCCATGAATATAAGTCATCGAAGTATTCTTTCTTTGACTTTCATCAGTCAGTCCCGCTTCACAATACACTTCTAAAGCTCTTGCAGAATTGTATTGCAAGTTAATATCAAGATCCTGTGAGTTGGGCCGGGGAAGATGAAGATAAATCTGAGGGAAGCCGGCAAAGCCTGAAAGCTCCAAAATTATTGGTTCATTGTGTCCGATCTGAAATAATAAAATAATCATATAAACTAATGAAATAAGTAAGAGTTTTTTCTATAAAAAAAAGAATTCAATATTTTTATTTAGTTTGATAATTTTCTACAAAAAATAATTTTTTTCCTATATATTGATTTAATTAATTTAAAGTTTGATATTATTTACTTTTAAATTTTTATATTTCATAGTTTTAAAATTTATTAGGACATTAAAATGATTCAGTAAAGAATAGATTTGAATTATACAATATTTTTTTATTTATTTTCAGAAATTGTTAAATTCTCGATTATCTATTGAATTTATTTCTAGAAAAAATAAAATAAGACAAAAATAAAAACTGGTATACAATTTAAAATTATTTTGATATCGTTGTATATATATATATTGTTCAAACGAAAATGTTAATTTTGAATTATTTCGAAATGTATTTATTTATTCATCAATATCCATTTTGTCCCACATTCAAAGTAATTCCCCTCAGATATAATGCACTTATGCCAGCACTTCTTCCAATCGTCGAAGCACTTCTGTAATGCGCTTTTCGGTATGACCATCAGCTCGTTCTTCGATTCCAACTTTCATTGGTCTCTTTAGTTTTGGGAATAGGAAAAATGTCGCAGGAAGCCTAATCTCGTAAATATGGTGGTTGAGGCATGATTGTTGTTTTTGGCCAACAAAGTACGAACAAACAATGATGTGTGAGCTTCTACCACTTATAAACATTTTTTTGAAAAAAAGAAGAGTCACCAAATGCCACATTCAACATTTTAACTGCGTTGAAGCACTTTAATCCATTTTTAACGCAAAATTTAATACACTAATTTTTTCAGTTGTCAAAAACAAACTACTAATCCCAAATGGCTGATAATGTCAACATATGAGAAACATATGTGTACCAACATACAAAAAAAAATCGATAATCGAATGTACACAGCCCGCGAAAATTCAAAATTTACCTTTCCTTTTGAAGAGACCTTGTATGCAATGAAATCGCAAAATAATTAATTTTTTGGAAAGTTAAGAAATATACTTAACAAATCTTAGATTCAGACCTTCTTTCATTAAGAAAATCGTTTTGCTGTACCAAAATCGATATAGTTTTGGTATGTTATTTTTAACAAAACTCTTTATTATCTATTTAATAATTATTATATATTACCTAATCCACCTTCCAATTACAAAGATTTTTATTACTCAATAATATTAAATTTTATTATTTTACCTCAAGGAAAACTTTCAACTCGAAAGGTCCAATTAAACCGGGCATGTAACGCAATTGAATATCAATGCTTTGATGTCCGTCAAGGAAACCTTTTTTATTATCAATCTGCAGAAGACCTTTCGACATAAACATTTTATTACTATGAAAGAATTCGATAATCGACGTTTTCCGATTCATATTTCCTATAATAGGTTTCTTATCCACCCTTGAAAATAAAAATTTAAATCCTAATATATTTGTATTTTCAATTGTAATCGATTTTTGACAAAATTCGCTAAAATTCTAAAACAATATAAGATTTACTATAAAAGTTAGAAGAATATAAATTTAATTTTATTTAATATGTGATTGACATAGTTAAATCAAGAAAGATATTTTAAATATAAAATAAAGTGGAAACTTACTACTCTTCCAAAATTAATTCGTGTATTACTAATTGAGTAGCTCAACTTTGCTGAGATTCCATGAATCATTAAAGATTCCGTTGGACCACCTTCGACTAAACAAATTGCCTTCACACTCGCTTTGAAATATGTAAACGCATTAAAGGTAAAATGAATTTTCTAAAAATTAAAAAAAAAAATAAAATTTATTTAATTATTTTTTTGACATAATAAAACGAATATTTACTCGACTTTGAAGTGGTTCTAAAATTCCATAAAAAGGAACAATATCGTATATTTGAGCAATATCTTTCACTTTATTAGCTTCTTTTGGTAAAATTTCAAAGAGAAAACTATTAATTTCTTGTTCAAAATAACATTGATAGATTGGAAATAACTTTTCTTTAATTCTATCTTTATCAATTTGTTTTTGTGCCGAAATTCTTTTATTTTCATCTTCAATCGATTGATTTTCATTTTCTAAACCATCAACATCAATAGTCAATTGATCACAAGAATTTTCCTAGGAAAAATTGAATAAAAATTATTACATAAAATCTAATTAAAATACTAAAAATAAATTTATTTAGTATTTACATAGTTTTAATTTTAAACATATAAAAAAAGTATTTACATTGAAATATTCAACATTGACAGTATCAGCAGCAAAAAACCAAAAAAATCGTGTTTTCATTGGACTATAGTTTGTAATTATAATATCTTTAGTAACATTCATTCCCAGAGAGACGGTTTCAAAATCTATTTTATTATTAGGACACATAGTAAGATTTGGAAAGTTAACTTCTCCTGTGATCGATACAAACTCTTTATGAGGATGATCCTTATATTTAACCCGTATTGAGCCTCGGGCTATTCGTGAGTAACGGTTGAGTCTTCAAGAAAAATAAATTACACAAAATTTTATAAAAATAAACAATTCAATTAAATAATATTTAAATTTAAACTAATAATAAATAAGTTTTAATAATCAAATCGTAAATTTGACTGGTTAAGTCGTAGTTTACGAATAAATTTTATAATAAATAAAGAAAATGTGCTGTGGCCAGGCACAGAACCGACTGACAATTTGAAAAAATTTGAATTAAAATGATTAAATTATATTAATTTGGTTTTTATTTTTAATTTAATTACTCAATTTTTAATTACTACTATATTTTAAGTGAAAATTTTTCGACAATGAATATAAAATTAATACTTTGGAAACTACCATATCCGGTTTCCGGGTATACACCAAAAGTTGATAAATTCATGCTACTGATGCATTAAGTAAATACACTAAATTTTATCAAATTCCGTTGATTCGTTCAAACTGTACACGTCTATACGGACATACAACGGACTGACAGAGGGACAGACATTTTGCTAAAAATACTTTTTTCTGTTAACGAAATGTATGATTCCTGGAGATATGTAAAAATTTCCACATGTGGAATTTGCTCTGAAAACAATATCTTCCCTTCCTTTTGTCGGTCGGTAAAAAATGATTTGAAATAGAGTTAGATCTCGAATTTAAATTAATTAATTAATAATAATAAGTTAAAAAATCAAATTATTTAATAATTTTTATCTGTTACTTGAACATTGGATCCATTTGTAGGTGAATGAGAGTTCCTTTTTTCCCTGAAAGTTCTCGTTCTGTTAGTTGCCCCAAAAAATATCCTTTTCCATCAATAAAACTAAATGGATAATCAATTTCTAAATCAAAATTTAAATCTAATGTTGACATATTTGTTAAACCAATTGTGGCTAAAATAATCATATTTATATAAATATTAATTCAATAAAAAAAAATAATAAAATTAATTTTATATATTTAATTATGAAATAGATAGGTTAATATTTGTAATAAATTGATTTAAAATAATATAGGTATTACCAGTAGTAGTACAAGAAGTAGTGTAGAAGTATGAAACCGGAATTATAGTATGTCTGTTATTTGAAAATTATAAAAAATATTTCCTTCCCACCTCTTCGGCAGGGTACGAATGCGACGCCAAAAAAAAAGAATTCTTCCTTTGAAACGAACCAGTTGTCAAGCCATTTTCGTAGATTTTCATACGAATCCAAGTGTTATTCAGCGAGTTCACGTCCCAATGATGCGAATAGGTGGTAATCATACGGAGCCAAGTCTGGAGAATAAGCCGCATGCGCTAGTTCTTTCCAATTGAACGACTCGATCTTATCCATGATCCGTTTTGCTGTGTGTGAGGGGGCATTATCATAAAGCAAAATGACTTTATGTTGCCTTTTTGCATATTCCGGTCGTATTTTACGTATTGCTCTATTCAAATCGATCATTTGTTGTTGGTAGGGTTCAGTGTTAACGGTTTCGCCAGGTTTTAGTAACTCATAATATATTACACTCTTTTTTATACTTTTTCGGTTGTTTCTCACGCTCCTCGTTTCTCACGTCAAAATCACCACTTTTAAATTTTTTGAATCACTCCAAGCATTGAGTTTTGCCAAGAACATGTTCACCGTATGCTTCGACAAGTATTCTATGCGACGCCGCAGCACTTTTCTTCAAATGATAGCAGAAAACCAATTATGTCCGCAAACCATAGTTCGTAGGCACAAAACTCGACATGTTTGAGGTTAAAGAAAAATATACCGGTGTATGAAACTTAGGTTATTGTGTTGACAAACTTCGTCAGCTGTTAGAGGGAGAAGATAGCGCTACAGAAGCGGTCTTACGATATTTAAACTGATAGCAAGCACTATCAATAGGGAAATTCCGGTTTCATAATTCTACACCTGGTATGTTTTCGGCATAATTTTCTATATACTTTTAATTTATTTGTTAAAAAATTTATTAGAAAAATCAAAAGGATGTGCAATGAGAAAAAATAAAATTACAAAAATTCACCCCGAAGGAATTCCATTTTCATTCCAGGTATCACATCACATCGAAAAATAATTTCACTACGAGAAAATAATAATTTAGGTATAATAAATTCAGCGCTCAATACAGATGAGAATATTAAATGTTTTAAACGATTATCAATCAAACCATGAAGGAAAATTTCTTCAGTTAGAATTCCTACTCTGTAATATTATTGAATAAGATTAAAATAATAGATGAATTTTTAAAACAGAGTGAAAATGTTTTGTTACTTATTATAAATTCCTTCCACATGGAATTCCATCGATTCATTTGGACCTAATAATATTTTATTTGGCACAACTTGAAATACATTTCTAAAAACGAATAAATTTTAATATATTGATAATTTTTCTATTATTTTTTTATTAATAAAGAAATCAAATATTATGAGTTGAAAAAAGAATAGAAGGATACAAACATTCATAATAGTTATTATTATTTTTATTAATTTATTATAAATAGAATTTTAATTATTATATTATAAAATTTGCTATACCCTGTTTAATTATGGAATCCTACACTTGTTCTCTTTTCAAATTTTCTTTTAAATAAAATATTTTATAAAGTAAAATTGAGATAAATTATAAAATTTGGTAATTATTCAGTCTAACCGATGTATGATGGATTTTGATAAAACTTTACCAGTAGATTCCTTTTTTGATTTAAAGCAAACTTTCCTTAAGCAGTATGTGGCGGTCACTTCTAGTGTACGAGATAAAAATTATTAAATTTTGAAAATAAACCCATTGATATTCTATTTAGCTATCATGTTTTATTATTTCACCACCAAAGGTCTCCACTAATTTTCTTTATAAGTTATAATTAATTAATTTTCTTATATCCAAACTGAACTTTAAAAACCGAAAATTAATGAATAAGTCAATACAACATTATTAAAAGTCTGCTCATTCAAACTTTAACAATTTTTATCTCGTAAACTAGAAGCGACCGTTACATACTTCTTAAGGAAAGTTTGTTTGAAATCAAAAAAGGAATCCACTAGTAAAGTTTTATCCAAATCTATAATACATCAGTTAGACTGAACAATTACTAAGATTTAAAATTTTTAAAGATGGAGGGAACAATATTTTCCATTCTCCATCCCCCCCCCCGCTCTTTTCCCCTTTTAAATACAAATATCAAGACTTTGTCCATATTTATACTAACTTACTCTGGTGTCATATCCACAATCGCTCTAGAAAAATTTTTCAAATCTTTATTGATAGACCATAAAAGTTGATGAACTCGGGAACCACGATTAGTTATTTTGAAAGGAATTCGAAAAACTTGATCGCTTGAAAATTAAATAAAAATACCATTCAATGATAATTAAAGATGAGTTTATTTTTAAAAAATGATTATTTTCTTATTTATTTAATCATTAATTACCTAAAAAGTTGTCCAAAATTATAAGTAGGAGCAATATTAGGTTCTATAATAATACTTGAACCAACTCCAATAGCGAATAAATCCACTTTGATAACTCGACTGTCTTTTACTTCAATTGATAAACTATCTCGGTATCGTCCAGAATCTCTCAAGAAGATGGTAACCGTTACTTCAAAGGCTTCCTCTGGTTTTATAACACCCTCATGGGGTTTCACTGTCCAAGGACTTCGTTGGGGCTAAGTATATTAAAAAAAATAAAAATAGAATTTAGTATGTATGTATATACCTGCAAATAATAAGTTCAAAATTCTTCATTATTTTAAAATAAATAAATATTTTTAACTCAGACTAGCGGAGACCAAATGTTAATATTCGTATAGATAGAACTGGTTTGAGGTATGTCTTTAGAGTTTAGTACTAAGTTTAGTATAAATAATAAGTTAGTTAGTATATATATATACATTATATATATATATATATATATATATATTATATTGGTGGGGAGACCGATTGGGAAACGTCCGTTTGGAAGACCAAGGACGCGGTGGGTGGACTATTTATGAAGGAATGTGAGAGAGATAGGAGAGGGTAAGGCTTGGATGGTTGAATAGGGACACTTGGTGAAATATGGTTGCTGAGGCCAAGAACTTTCAGTTGCGTAGAGCCAAAGATATATATATATATATATAAAATTTGGGGTTTCAAAGCATACTTAAATCCTTAAGTACTATTCTAAATTTAAATGAATGAGGTGAAATCTTATCAATTCCAATTGAAAAGTTGAAAATTGTGAGGAAAAACAAGCATCATCGTGGAATGATGGAATTAAATGAAAATTATTTCTGCAAAACTTCCTTTCAGTAGTTACAAATTTTGAAATGTCGCAAATTAAAGGAAATTCGTTCACTTCAAATGTGATCATTTAGTGTAATTAATGAGCATAAAAATTTACTCGATTTTTAATTAATTCGAAATATATAAAAAATTTTAGTGCTGTATAAGATCCATAGAAAGTAATAACACTTAATAATTTTAAAACTTACCAAACTGATTGTAAAAATTGCAGGAATTGGCGAATCATTAGTTAGTGTTAAAAATAGTGATTTCTTTTTAAGTATTTCAGTTGAACCCCAAATTAATTCACTTGGTGATAATGAAATGACTGCTCCTTGTCCGTTACAGCCTAACATACAACAAGTTTGTGGTCTGCATTGACCCAAAATTAACAATCTATAATCAATCAAGGATTATCATATAAATATAATTTGATTTAAATTTCATTTAACTAAATGATTCATTATATTAATAAAGTTATTCATAAAATAAAAATAAAATATTTACAAGAAAAAACATTACATTTCTGTTAATAAATGAATGAAACAAGTGACTATATATAAGCTGTAAGACTGAATATATAATCTAAAAACTAATAGAAATTTATTTAAAGAAAAAAAAATAACCTTAATTTAAGACTTTGTCGACCAATCTTATGTGCCATAATAGAAATGGCAATTTGTTTGTTTTCTTTGGCATTAATAACTCCTTGAGTGACTTGGGCAGTATACGACATTCCAGCAGTATTGATATTTTCCTAAAAAATGTTCATCAATGAATTCTGAAAACCACAAATGAAATTTAATCGTAATCAAATTTACTTTTTGCGGAAGCAGGTAGAAAAAGCCAGGAACATCCGAAATATTGTGAAGGGTAATCACTCGATTATAGGGGTAATTTAAAAAGCAAAATCGTACAATCAATTCTTCTGGCTTACAGATTATTTCAGGATATGAAGAATTGTAACGAATTTCAAGATAAACAGACTCTGATTTGGAATCCCACATATCCACCATGAGGTAAGTTTTCCAATCACGCTCAATATTAGCTATTAAGTCTAACTAAGAAAAGAAATAAATAAAAATTAGATGTACATTTTATTTACACGAAGTCACGTCTCAAGAAGTTTTTAAGGTGATATATCTAAAATCAACTCCGTCGGACTATATTTAATTATTATATTCTATACCTTAACTTCTAATTTTGAATGAGCTTCAACAATACCATCTTTAGGTTTAATTGTAAATTCTTTAGGAGTTAATGGCAATGGTAATTTATTTTGTTGATTTTCAAAATGAGAATATGTGATGGCTTTCTCAGTACCATCTTGTAAAACACGTAATGAGAATGCAACAGGTACCAACGAGAGATTCTCTAGTTCAAATTTTTTCCTTATACTGAATCCTATTAAAAATGTTTTGAAAATAAATTGAATAAAACTCAATATTATATTAAATATATATATCTACCGATTGGAGCTTTTCCAAAATCAACAAATTTTACACTAAAATGAAGTGTCGGACTAATTATTTTCCCCCTGCAAAAATATATATGTTATTATAATATATAAAATAATGAAATTACAGCTTTATGAGATATTTTACTAGAATATCTTACTTTAACATTAAAATCACTTTCTCATGAGATTCATTTATAATGAATGAAATCTCCTCGATAAATGATCCTTGTTGATTGCTTGAAAAACTTATCGTAAAACTTTTATATTGTCTCGGATTTAAGGTAACTGAAGTTGGAAAACAATGTACTCGTCCTCCAAATTTTAATTCTGTCTCTACAAAGCTTAATGTACCTATAATATCACCTTCATTGGAGGCAACAATCTAAAAAATATTTGATTTTATTGTTTGTTCAATTTTTTAAATTTAGTATATTAATATCTAAAAGTCATCTTTTTTTGTTTTATTAATCATTCTTTAAGAAATCCAAAGATTACTTTGTTTTAAAATATTAGGAAAATTTAAATTTAAATGTATATATTAGGAATTTACCAGGAGGTTCAGAAACTGGAAATTGACCAAATTTAGATAGTCATAATTCAAAATATATTAGATTATAAGTACAAGCAATTTATTTCTATTTTTTGCTTACTACGTTGTTCAATAAGTTCGCGGAACGGAAATGAAGAAACCAATTTTTATTTGTAAAAATAATTTTATTTTTCAGCATAGTTTCTCTCAACTTCAATACACTTATTCCAACGGTCTTCTAATTTATGGATACGTAGTGATATGTAGTGGTTTTCCACGGAGATATTTTTTGAGATGTGGGAAGAGCCAGAAATCGGTAGGAGCTAATTCTGGCGAATAGGCTGGATGTTGCAAATATTCGTACTTATTTTAGTTATTTTAACAATGGTTTTTTGAGCTGTGTCCGCAGGTGCTTTATCTTGGAGGAAAATGATTTTCTTCTTCTTTAATTCGGGTCTTCTTTCAATAATTTTTTCGTCTAATTGATTCTAAAGGTTACAATAATAATTCAAATTGATTATTTTGCCAGTTTGGAGGAAACCTATAAACAAAATTTCTGATGCTAACACATTCTTGGCTGATTTTTGCATACGAGTTTGCTTCGGCGCCTAAGAGCCAGGTTAGAGAATGCGACACCCATTTTGTATATAGTTTTTTGAAACCCAAATTAACACTCAAAATATTCCTCACTGTGCCCAATGAAATTCCTAAAGCCTTTGTTAAATCTTTTAGGTCTAATATTGACGAATACATGGCGCTCCACGAACTTATTGAACAACTTAGTATATTCAGTATTTAAAACAAGTGTTGTCAATTTTCTACATAACGCAAAGTAAGTTTAAAGGATCATAAATCGTAAGTTGAAGTTCCATCCCTAGAAGTTGACTCTTTTTAAAATATACTGATTATCATCCGCGTTTAAAATTCAAACCAGAAAGTTTGTCTTTATTCGAGGTCAAAAACAATATGCTGTTATAAAGTACATTTTGTGGTGAATGGTATTGTGAAAACGAAAAATGCCATTATTATCCGACTGAAAACTTTCAAAGTCAGTCACAACGGATGCTGCATAGCGACATATGCTCGATATATTTTTTAAAAATTTAAATGGCATAAATTTCTTTCTTATTCACAAACTGTAAATAATATGGTTCTGAATTATATCAATTTGTAGATTTATTTCAAGATAGTAGCAAAATAAAAAGCTGGAATAATAACAGAATAATAATTATAATTATATAAAAAAAAATAATAACCTCGTAATGATGAACAGAACAAAGAAAGATGTAATCAATATCAAGTGTTTCGACATTTAATTTAATTCGTGGTCCAATACCCTTGGCTTGAATTTCAAGTGGAAGACGTTGTTGGAGTCCGGTTACTTCTAAATATGCCTCTGCATTAAATTTCTTTGCCGAATCCGGTGTAAAAATAATATTAAGTTCTAATTTACTATGAGGCCAAACTTCTCCATTCTAAATAAAATTAATTAATTTTGTGTGAGGAATTAAATTAAATATGTATTAGGCATTATACAAAATATCTTGAAATATGTATTAAAGTAAAACTCAAAAAATTGATTTTTGCAACTTGATTTTTGAAATTTTCTCTTTATTACAAAAATAAAGTTTTTATGTAAATTTTTACTTATTTTTAATCTTACACTATTGTAAGTTGTTAGAATCAATATTAAATGATGTTATTTTTATTATTTTCACAATGTTTAGTTTGTAACATGCAAGCCTATATATATATTTATATATAGTAAAATAAATATTGCGATAGGTCATATATCTGAATTCGAGTTTTAACGTAAATACACATTTTATATGGCCTTTTAAATTCAAATAATATAAAAACGTTTTTCCAATGGACTAAAAAGAATAAAATAATTTTTCTATAAGCCTGACAAAGTATATGGGTGAATTGCTTCATATTCAACGAAAAACGTTGGGCGCATTTAGTATTATTTATTCATATGAAAAATCAAATCAATATTTTGTAATAATAAAAATTTTATTATAAACTGACAAATTTTTTTATCATGCAATAAAATTGATAGGTTAAGATCTAAGAAATTTATTTATATATCAAGAGAAATATTGAAAAGATGAAGTTATACGAATTTACAAATTGAATAAAACAAAAAATATATTTTTTTTTTATTTTCCAATTAAGATCTACATCTGCCCTTTCTTTGTGCAAATTTTGGATTAAATTATCTTCGTCAATCTTAATTAAAATTTTCCTTAATATGAGGAAATCTTCATCCATTTTGAAAAGGCTTAAATGACAAAATTCAAAAATCTGTAAAATATCTTTAATTTTATTATAATTTAAATAGGAACATCAGGAAAAAACAAAAAATCAAAATGGCAAGTGAAAGTTGATGATGTAAGGACCTGATTTTTTCAATAAAATATTCAGATAGATAATCAATTAATAAAAAAAACTCAATCATTTAAAAAAAAAATCAAAATGTATAATCTCTTTATCAATAGCAGAGTCATTCCAATTCTTTAATTTTAGGATTAAATAAATAAAGTCTCATTATCTACCTTCGGGTTGATTTCAAAATGTGTATTATGAAAAATAAATTTTTCATTATAAAGTAATTTCACTTCATCATTATAAATTCGATTGTAAATATCTCGGTGAACTTGTTGGTTAGAGACAATATTTTTATATTCAACCAAATTTGATTTACAAGATTCAATATCTCGTATTTCTTTATAAGCCTCTTCTAAACTGGATAAATAAATTATTCATATTATTATCAATATTTTTTTAAAAAAATAATATTTAAAATGGTATAACTAATAATAACGAATGAAAATTAAAGGCTATTATGCTATAAAGTCAGAGACTTACCCAGTATCAAAACTAGAAGTGAAACCTGACCATATATAATACAAGTCGCTATTTTTAGTTTTAGATCTATTTTATTTTATTTGATAAATTCTAAATACGAGGTCTGTTCAAAAGAAAAGGTGAAGTTTTTATTATTTTTTTTATATTTAGAAGACCTCTCAACCTGCCCATTTCTAAATATGTATAATATCAGAAAATAAAAGACGAATTATAAGGAATATAACGATATTTATAAGTAATTGTCAATGAAAAATATTAATCCCCTTAATTATAAATTAGTTTCTCTCTTTTTTGATATAATATAATTGATCATAAAATAAAATTTGGAAAAATAATTTAAATAATATAAAGTTAAATACACATATAGTAAAATAATGTAGAAATATTTTAATATTTATTAGGTAATAATCAATTATTATTCGAAGGATTCAAAATTAAAATATGTAAAACAATTATTTTGCCAGTTGTATTATATGGATGTGAGGCATGTTTATGGTTTGGGAGACGAGAGTAAAGCAGATTCTCAATATGTGGGGCGCAGACTTTTTGGGGGGCGCGAGAATATCTAAGAGAAAATACTATTTAAAAAAATTGATTAACTGACTGAATGAAAACACACACATATATATATAGAAAAACTATAGTTTTAGCAGTTAGTTAAAAAAAAATTTAAAAACAGAAATCAAAATACTCAATATATATTATTGTTGCTTTGATTTCATAGTGGAGGAGCGAATAAAATTATGATTGAAACAATGAAAGAAGGCACGTGAGGAGATTGGAGAGAGTAGGTGTTGGCTGGAAGTGGCACAGGATAAAGAGAAATGTGATTGCTGCGGCCAAGAACTTTCGAGTTACGTAGACCTACAGAGATAGATAGATATAATAAGTATCGTAAATCAATAATTCGTAGAATGATAATTTTTTTATTAATTATGGCTGTCAGAAGAGTAAATAAATAGAAAACATTTTTTTATGAAATCGATATCGATTTAATTTTTTTTATTAATTTTTATGATTCATACATATATTTTCTTTTGCTGATTAATTTAAATATAATATAATATTATTATTATAACATATAATAAGATATAACTTAAAATATACATGATTATTTTTTAAACTAAAATTATTTTTATTCAATGTAAATTTATTTATCAATGAAAGAGAAACTATATGATAATTTATTGGTTACCCGAAATCTTTGTGATAAGTAATCTTATTTTATTTAATTTAATATTAACCTTGACTTAAATTTTGCTTTTTGACCTTCCCCTATTAAATTTAGAGATTGTAAATTTTCTGCTTTTATTTTCTGCTTTTATAATTTCTTCATTATCATTTTTATTTATTGTATAACAAATATATATTTATTAATATAGTAATATACACATTTAAATAAACTATCTATATTTAAATTAACTATTCTGTTGTCTTTTAATGTTGTTTATATGTTATTAGTTATTAATATAAAATTAAATAATAAATAAATATAAATTTTATACGGGGTCTGTTCAAAAGAAGAGGTGAATTTTGAATTTTCGCTCGATGTGTACATTCGATTATTGAATTATTTTTTTTTTTTTGTTATGTTCGTACACATATGTTTCTTATATGGTGATATTATCAGCTATTTTGGATTGGTAGTTTGTTTTTGACAACTGAAAAAGTTGTTTTTGTGTGTTTTTCGATTTTTTAATGAAACTGTATTAAATTTTGCATTAAAAATGGAATAAAGTGCTCCAACGTGCTTAAACTGTTGACTGTGGCATTCGGCGAGTCTACTTTGTCTCAAAAAAATGTTTAAAAGTGGTATCAAATGTGAAGGTTTTGCCCACTGTTTTCTTCGAATAGGATGAGTTCTTGCCAACAGGACGTACTGTTAACAAGGAAGTTATACAACGTTTGCGTGAAGAAATACGGCTCAAACGACCGGAATTGTGGAAAAACAAATTATGCATCATAATAATGCACCAGCACACATATCATTGCTTGTTCGTGATTTTTTGGTCAAAAACAACACACCATAAACATGCCTCAACCACCGTATTCATCAGGTTTGGCTCCCTGTGACTTTTTCCAATTTCCATAAATGAAGAGACCAATGAAAGGAAAGCGTTTTGCCATAATTGATGAGATAAAGTCGGAATCGAAGAACGAGCTGATGGCCATACCGAAAAGGGCATTTCAGAATTGCTTCAACATAAGTGCATTATATCTGAGGGGAATTACTTTGAAGGGTACAAAATGGCTATTGATGAATAAATAAATACTTTTCGAAATAATTCAAAATTCATCTTTTCTTTTGAGCAAACCTCGTATATTAATATACAATAATAAAAAAAAAGATTATAGAAACTAATGAGATCAAAATAAATAAGACCTACTTTTTATATATTTCATTTTCTTTTTCATGACTTGGATATTTTCTCCATGAAAATGTGATAATATGATTAGAATTATTGATCAATTCAAAGGTTTTAAGTCTGTTTAAAGTAAAATATGTATCCTCGATAATTATAGATTTTCTTGATAAATGAATGGGTGCCTCAAATGCAGAACCAAAACATTGAACTTGTATAATTTCACCTTTTGATAGAAGAATATTAAATAATAGAATTAAATATTTATTTTTATTTTTTTTATATTTTATTAATAATCTCAAATATGTAGGTAAATGAACTGCCTTATTTCATTTAACAGAGTCATTAAATCAATTAAAGTTTATAATTTCTTTCAATAAAAATCAAAACATTTTAATATTTCAGAAACTCATGTATGATCAAATTAAACTTCAAATAATTTAAATTTTAATAAGATTAGAAAAAATAATACATTTATATAAATATTTTAATATCATTAAATAGACTAAGAGATAAAATTTTAATTATATATAAATATATATGTATATTAATTATACAATGTATATCATTTATTTCTCGTGTTTATATTATCACAATTATTTCTATGAATAGATAAAGAATAATTTTTACCAGAATCATAATTAAGGATTAAATCTCTCTCAAAAGTTCCTATTGACGATGAGTGGAAATATATATTCAATTGAATTATTTCTTTACCTTCGATTATTCCTTCAATTGGATCAACCCTGAAGGGCCTAAAACAAATTAAATTAAAAAAAAAATTCAATATTAATTTTATTTGATTATAATAAGTAAATAAATAACCAGTAGGAAACTTCCTATATCTATAGGATAAAATTAATCTTAGTGTTATAAGTTGTCAAATGTCTAATTATTTGAAAAATTGAATATTACATTTTTTAAGTTCAGTCAGGGCCATTCATCAATTTTGGCGTTCAAGGGCCTAGGCATTAAAAATCATTTTTAAAAACTCATTTTTACCTTCATGGCGCCCCTTAAGTTACGACACCCCTGTGCTGGAGCCCAAGCAGCCAATAGCAGTGTTTCCCAACCTTTTTTGTGCCATGCCCTAACAAAATTCTTAATTCTTATGCCCACCTATGTAACATATACATAATTCTTAATATCAAAAAATTGAATTGTTCAATAAGAACCTTAAATGATAGACAGACAAATTTAAAGTATTTATTGGCCGAAATTATTTAAAAATTTACCTTTTTCTTTCAATTTTAGGATCGAAATCTTGCATTTGAATGGCCCAGAACACGTGTTAAACTCGTGTCACGTCCATTTTCGAATAGCCTATTCACATATAATTGTCCCCCTATACGGTTATTGTAGGAGGCAGCTAGCCGAGAGTGTAACATAACAATTTTCTACACAAGAAGTCGGCGTTCGATTCCAACTAAGAACAAATTTTTCTAATAAATTCAATTTAACATCAGCTGCCTCCGGCTCCAGGAACTGTCAGTTCCTGGTTCTATACATGCGGAAGGCAACGGGAAACCACCGCATTAACATTCCCAAGAAAAATTATCATGGCTGGGCAGCTTCTAAGGCTATCCTAGTCATGATGATAGCCAAACTCCGAAAGGGAGACGGCACCTTAAGGAGATACGGTTATTAAGACTCTGAGTTCGGTGTATTTTTTAAAATAATTTTATATATCATTTATTTAGAAAAACAAAATTCTTTACGTTTACTGTATACAAATAGTCTTGTTTGACCATTTTAAAAAAATTAGATAAAAATACATATAAATCTATTTAATAATTTAATTTATTTAAAAATAGAATTATTATTTTTTTAGATAAACATATTTGCAAATTGATAAGCCCCTTATTAAATATATAGCTAGATTAAATCAGATTTTCAATAAAACAACCAAAATTATAAATTAAGAAACTTTTATATTATATTGTATATATAATAAAATAATCTTACTCAGAAATTTCAAATTTGAAATGAGTACCAGCTGTACTTAAATTGCGCACCATGAGCGATTTAAAAATTTCATTTTTAACAGGAGTCTCTGGCAGATAAACGCAATCGGGAAGATCAAACATCGCTCTTGGGGCCAAAGCTACAAATAAATTATATATTTATAATAAATTAATATTAAAATTTCAAAATGAATGCTAACCAATGAGAGGGATAAATATTATTCCAGTATCGTCTGATTTGGTTAAAATTTTTATTAATCCAAAAAAATCTCTTTGATCAGGTGCTTCAAAATAAACTATAATTGTTGCGGATAATCCAGGTGCTAATCGAGTTCCAGTTTTGGAACAAAATTTTATGGTGAAACACTGATGATTGTTTGTATCAGGGGAGACAATTTTCATAAATACCATGGTCTAAATAAAAATAAAAATTAAAATAAAAAAATAAAAATATTACTAAAAAATAAAATAATTCTAATCATAATCTGAAAGAAACAGATACTATTTTATTTTATTATTTTCATATTAGACTAGAAAAATATCCAGTCGTGTTTGAGTTATGAATTATATGAGCTCACTAAAGTTAGAAGTACTACTCTTTAAAGTACATCTCCTACTCAGTAGGATTTTCAAATTTAAAAATAATTTATATATTTATTCATAAATTATAATAAAAATTTTAATTAATTTATAAATTATAAACACAAAATACAGATAGAGAAAGTTTTTATTTTTATGTAAAAATTAAATAAAAAATAATATTGTTGTTGAAAGCTTAAGTTTGTTCCAATTTAAATAAAAATGTTTTCTATATTTTCTTTTTTAATAATATTATACCTTGGAGGTATTTGTGATTTTAATATTGAAATGATATTTTTTATTCTCATTCCACCCTTGAATAACAAGTATATTTGGTTCTAGAGTTAAACATTTGGTTTGTTCTGGTGGTGTCCAGTTATTAGGTTTAAGGGACGTACATCGTCGGAGAGGGTTTATAACATGTTTATACCTTTCTTCTAAATTCATACTCATTTGTTTTATATAGACACTGGGGATCATCTAGAAATAGAAGAGAGAAAATATCTTTAAGATTATTTGAAGAATATTCAATTTTTAAAATTAATTTCCAAAACAAAATTGTTAAAATTTAATAAAAATAATTATTAGATGAAATATCCTAAAAACTAAGTTATTTACTGTTTTAATTTAATAAAATAAGTAGGAAAATAATTTTTTCAGTCAATAAATTTTACATTAAATGACTTTTGATTTTTTTTAACAAAATATCTGCTGATTTAAGATTTAGTAAAGAAATAGAATATAAAATTTGAATTAAGTGGCCAACTTTTAACTTAATCACTGAAAAAATAAAAGTATTCGAATTCGAATGATTTTTACATAAACATATTCATACTTTCAATAAATGTAGGTAAAATAAACTAAATTTATAAATATTTAAAGTGTGAGGCATGGTCTATGACTCTGGGAGATGAGAGTAGATTTATGATATTTGAGAATAGGATTCTTCGCAGCATTTATGGACCAAAGAAAGATCAAGTCAATGAGGAATGGCGGCTGCATGACCTCTATGACTCTCTAGACATAGAGTTATAAAATCGAGAAGTCTGTGATGAGTAGGTCTCGTGGCTAGAATAGGAGAGGAAAGAATGGCGAAAAATATATTAGTGGGGAAACCGATTGGGAAACGTCCGCTTGGAAGACCAAGGACGCGGTGGGTGGACAATGTAGGAAGAGTCGTGTGAGAGAGATGGAAGAAGGTAGGAGTTAGATGGTTATGGCTCAGGGTAGGGACACTTGGATAAATGTGGTTGCTGCGGCGAAGAACTTTAAAGTTCCGTAGAGTCACAAAGATATAGATATATATAAAAGAAGAAAAGATGAAAACAAAAATCGAGTATGATTAAAATAAAATTTGTCTAACATAAATATCTGTGCTCAATTATCAAAAAGATGAATAAAATTACATATAAAATATCCAAATATATAAATTATTCATTAAAATGAAAATAAAAATGTTTTTTTTTTACCTTTACTAATTTTAATGGATCGGGCTCATCAACCAGCACTCGAGCAATCTCGTTCCATGTATAAGAAATATTTTCCTCATCAGTAAGCTTTAAAACAACCTCCTCTTCGCTTTCCATTTAAGTTAATTAATATGATCAATTTGTTAAAATTATTTAATTAGCGCAAGTAAAATTATATTCAATCTCTTTTAAATATTTTTCAATTAGTTTATTTATTTACATATAAGATTAATGTTTATTTATTTAATAAAATGCAAGTCCAATCATTTAGAGAACAATCAACTAGCTAAAAATTATTATTAATTTAATATTTATAAATTCAAATATTCAAACTATTTTTTAATGCGCATTTTGGCTGTTACACCATCTTCGTAATCTGATGAATGCGCATAAATCAAATCTATCAATCAACTTAAAACTTCACAAAATTTTTTTTTAAGTTTCATAATTTTGAGATTAAATTTAGTGTATGTAAATTATCAATATTTATATTAATATTTTGTGTGATTACGAATTACAAATATTAAATGTAAAAATTATGCAATTGACAAAAGGCTCATAAGTCCTAGGGTTGAGTAGTAGGGACAAAATTACAGGATTAAAGATTTCTAAATAAAACTAATCAAGAAAATATAATTTTTGGTCTCTGTGATAATATTTATATTGTAAATATTTAATTAAATAATTTACAAAGCAAATGAACGGAATTTTTTTCAACTAATATAACATTTTCAATTTATTAATTAAATTGAATGCAAATTAAAATATTTTTCTGCTTATACAGTCTAGAATAAGACACGATTGATTGCAATTAATTATAATTGAATTGAATGTCTAATCTTTTATAGAATTTGTTTTTTTTTTATCACCAATGTATTTGACGTTAATCATCGTCTTTATCTAAGAACAGGTATCTAAATCACACTTGAAGGGGAAACATTTGCCGTTCGTAGAAAGCAATCAACGTTTTAAAATAAGCGTTCAGTTCCGTTGAGAAATGTTTAGTGACAACCTCGCTTTATTTTATCTAAATACTATTCATCATTAGATAAATGCCAGATTTCATAATGGATTCGATATCAGCAACCCTTAGAAAGTGGATTTAATGCCTTTTTTGACTTGTCGCTAATCCTATTACAAGCCTCGTAAGTAATACAAAATTGTAAATTTTAAAATATACAAAATAAAATAAAAACTTGGTTCAATTTATTATATATTTATTTTTTTATTGTAATTTAATTAATTTATTTAAAACCTTTCAAAATTATTTTTTCGTTCTGATTCCAAAATTTTTTTCAAAATAATCAATGTTTTAATATATCCTATTTTAATTTTTATTATATTTACTTTGACAGGGGTAGGATTGGAAATAATATTATTAATATTAATAATATATATTGCTAGATTCCTACATATGGGCGGATAGAATATAAATTTATAATCAAATTAGATAAAATATATTCTTTTAAAATAGAATAAAAACATAATAATAATAATATTGAATTTTAAGGTTTTTAAAAGTCAAAGTAAATTTTAAAATCAATAATTAATTTTTCAAAATGATGCAACAAATAACAAAGAATTAAGCCAAGGACAATTAGAGAAAAAAAGAGAAGATACTAAAAAGATATTTAAAAATATGAATCATAATCTTTTAAAATAAATTCGATTTTATTTATTTTAATTAAAATAATAAAAAAATACAAATAGACCACTATATAAAAAAATTGATTTTAAGTTAATTAAATAAATTATATTTTATTATATTTTTAAAATTTTATATTTTTTTTTTTAGTAAAAATTTATTAAATTTTAAAATTTTCAACAATGATTACATATGAAAATTTTATTTATTTTTATTAATTTATATTAAAATGATTTTCAATTGGCAAATTAGCAAAAATTCAAATGCCAAGGTTAATCAATTAAAAAAAAGACAAAATTAATTGATTGATAAGTAGAACTCAAGAAAACGTAATCTCATTCTTATTAATAAGATTTTCACAATCTATTTGTCTAAAATTCTTAATTATTATCCGTGATTATTATTTTAATTTTTATATATATGCAATTTCTATTCTACTATAAAGAAATAATGAAATTATTTTTTTAGTTTTTATTTTTTTTTATTTTGATAAATTTAATTTCAAAAATGATTCTTTATAACAATAAGATTTGATTTTTTAAATCATTATTCACTTAGAATTCACCCATTTTATATTGTAGCAATTTGAACAAGAATAGAATAATAGATATATTTATTTCTGAATCATTTTCAAAAATTAGTCATATTATGTTCGTTTTAATTTCCTCATTCCTCATTTTTTCCTTATTAAATAGGAACCTTCTTTTAAACTAACGACTTATTGAAAAGAGAGTCACTGTCTTCCATTAATAATAATCATCATCATTTTAAACAAAAATAGATAACTTTTCATTCACCAATAAATTATTGTCTTTTTAATTTTTTTAATTGAAATAATCAATATTTTGTATAATTATGAAAATTGAAAATTAAAATAAATATTATTAGTATTTGAAGAATAGGGGTTGTTTTATTATTTTTGAAAATATTATTTTAATTGTACGTGTATATATGCTCAAATTATTATGAATTTTACAAATAAATGTATAATATATATGATTTATATATATAAGATTTAGCCAAATGGCTTTTGTCTAGGTAAATGCTATTTTCCTAGTCAAATTGAAATGAAATACTAGTTGAAGCTATTTGGCAAGGCAAATGACTTTTGCCTAGGAAAATGCTATTTTCCTAAAATTGTCATCTGCCTACGACAATAAACACAAATTTATATAAACGAATATGTGCATTTTAATGTTTAATGAGCATTTGAAAAATACTTGTTAAGTTATAAACATTTTATATATTTTTTTTAATAATTTATCTCATACAATCTATAGATGTTTATCAAGAAGTAATCTATTTAATGTATTAATGTATATATTAATTTATTTATCTTCAAATAATATAATATATAATTTTGTTAATAATCTTGAGGGAAATAACAAGTTATTGATTCATTGACTTGTCTTCAAGGTTTTAATTTTAAATATTAATATATTTATAATATATATATATATATATTTCAAATTTTAATTACTTAATCGATTAATATAAACCATGTTTTATAATTTAAAAGTATTGCAAAAAAATTCAAATTTTAAAAGGTTATTACTTAAATCAGTGATTCTCAACCTTTTTTTTTTACCGCGGCACTGGTTAAAAATTTGGCGGCACATTTTGAAAATCTCGCGGCACACAAAAGTGACGCGACACACTAACTTAAACTGATGATAGGACATTCGGCAAGATTTTCTTTTTATATCTCTTAAGACTAATTATTTAATTAAATAAATTATAGAAAAAAGTATTTAAGATAAATACTTACTGTGAATGAATTTGGCGGTTAGATGGATTTTGTTATCACATGATCTTTAAAAATGAAAAAAAAATGATATAATAAATAATATAATAAAAGATAATATCAATAATAATCAAGGTATTATGTAAAACCAAATTTTCCATTATTTCAAGATTCTATTTAAAGTAATTAAAATATATTGAAACAATTTTCATTTGTTTATTTTGTTCAAATTGAGTATATATTGATCTTTACGAGGTCTGTTCAAAAGAAAAGGTGTATTTTGAATTTTAGCGATCTGTGTCTATTCGATTATCGAATTTTGGTACACATATGATTCTCATATGTTGACGTTATCAGTCATTTTGGATTAGTAGTTTTTGCGTAGATCTTTGCACTTAAAATGTTGACTGTGGCATTCGACGAGCCTACTTTGTCTCAAAAAAATATTTATAAGCGGTATCAATTCTTGCTAACAGGACGTACTGTTAATAAGGAATACTACAAGGAAGTTATGCAACGTTTGCGTGAAACAATATGGCTCAAACGATCGGAATTGTGGAAAAATAAATCATGGATAATGCATCAGCTCACACATTATTGCTTGTTCGTGATTTTTGGCCAAAAACAACACCATAATCATGCCTCAACCACCGTATTCATCAGGTTTGGCTTCCTGTGACTTTTTCCTATTCGCAAAACTGAAGAGACCAATGAAAGGAAAGCGTTTTGCCACAATTGATGAAATAAAGTCGGAATCGAAGAACGAGCTGATGTCCATACCGAAAAGCGAATTTCAGAAGTGATTCAACGATTGAAAGAAGCGCTGGCATAAGTGCATTATATCTGAGGGGAATTACAATGAATGGGACAAAATGAATATTGAAGAATAAACAAATACTTTTCGAAATAATTCAAAATTCACCTTTTCTTTTGAACAAACCTCGTATGTTATTTTTTTCATTGTGGTCGTATTTAGTTAAAATTTTAAAGTTTTTTTATTACGACCAAACTATATAAATATATATATATATATATATTGTAATTCATATATTACTTTTACTAGGATATAAATTTGTATTCTTAAAAATGCTTTATTGTAAACTTGTTTAGTACTTTACTACATATAAAGTTATTTCTTTAGTATATATGAAAAACTCTTTGACGATATATGTCTGAATAATGATATAAATATATATGAAATATATCTGATCTGGATTCCTTATTTGTTTAAATTATCGTTTACATAAAAAAAAATTTTTATCTCTTATAAAAATATTAATTGTAGAAAAAAGTACATATATAATAGTACATAATAATTAACATTTTATTATAATTTAAAATATACACACAATACTCCATATAAAAATAATATTTGGAAATATTTTATGGACTAATTCTAGGGAAAAATAAGGTGGATTCACATTTGTTCTATAACTTTCTTTTTACCTATTTAAGAAAATACATAAAAGATAAGAATAAAAATCAATCGACAAATTTA
Organism: Labia minor; assembly: GCA_963082975.1. Lineage (NCBI taxonomy): Eukaryota > Metazoa > Arthropoda > Insecta > Dermaptera > Spongiphoridae > Labia > Labia minor. The sequence goes on from OY720349.1 coordinate 26,447,904, forward strand.
TTTTATTTTAAATTTTTATATGAAATAAAAATAATAAATAGTGTGTTGATTTAAAAAAAAAATAACAAAACAAACTATGATAAAGCCGTCTTTGTCTTTAATGATGATACTCATTATTTATTTTGTACATATCTCTTTTATATCATCGATATTTTCTTTATCTTAATCATTATCGATTATTTTTTAAGTCAATAATTTCTTTCGATGTTGATATACCAAAAAATATATGTAGACTCCTTAAATATCGATTCTGATATGCTGAGATTGAAATTTAAATAAATATTTAAAGAACTATTTAAAAATAATTTATAAATAAGATAATAACTTAATTATACCTTTTTTTCAATTAATAATATGGCACTATATAAGTCCTTAAAAAAATTTATATTATTTTCAGTTTGCAAATTTCAATACTATAATGGAACTATTTGCTCGCACAAGTTTAAGTGCCACTCGTCCTTCAACCATTTATGCATCAGAACTTTTAAACCCCCAACCGGATGATGACAGTGCCTGGTCATGGTCCTTTCTTCGGGTAAAATACTCTACGTTTTTTTCTAAATTATTATTGACTAAGTACGCGTTCCTTTTTAACTCTAAGGCAGTGTTTCTCAACCTTTTAATATTCACGGCCCAATTTTCAATCATAATTTTCATCGCGCCCCTTTTTTATTGAAAAAAATTGAAAAATAATCAAAAATAGAACCATATTGAAATAAAGTCGGAAATTTTCCCTTGAATATGCTCGCCCCCCCCCCCTCCCCGCATCACGGATTGAGAATCACTGGTCTAAGGACAAAAAGCGGTTTTTAGCTAAAATACATGGGATCTAATCTCGTCGATTTTGATGGGTAAATGTCACCTAAGTTAAAGACTGTAAAATCTTAAAAAAGCGGAATCGAAAAAATAGTTGATCATAGCTTTGTGTCTTTGGACTTAAAAAGGAACGCTCCTAAAATTTTTTTTTTAATTGTGTTTAAAAATACAATTTCCTTTGTTTATAAATTTATAACTATTAAACAAGAATTTGAAAAATATCCTACATTAAAAATTCTTATCCGATCATCACTACCCTCATTAATTTCAATGACAATGATTAATAGTCAGAATAATTAATTTCTTTTATCAAATTTACTAATTGAAAAATTGAAATTTTAATCAAAATTTTAATCAAATGTGTACATGATATTGTTTTTATTAAATTCTAGGTCATTTAATAATCCTCTAGAAAATAAGTTGACCTGTGGCCAGGTCCGAACCGACCGACGTTTTGAAGTAAATTAATTTTCAGCTACAGAAACAATTTCAAAAAATTTTAATATATCTATTAATGTAATAAAAAACAGATATGAATATAACATAAATATTTTTAATTTTATTTTATTTATAATATATATGTAAGACCAGGCTGTGACGTCATGAATGGCTGGATGACGTCATATAATTTTAAATCAAGAAAAAACTAATAAAGATGATTTTTCTCGAGAATAAAACCACCACAAAGTGCATGATTTGTGGTGATATGTAAAAAATCTCCTCATGTGAAATTTGGTGTGAAAATAACCCTTACCTTCCTATCGTCGATCGCTAATACTACCACTTCCGGTTTCCCGATTTGCACCAAAAGTTGATCAATTCATCCCACTGATGCATTAAGTAAATATACCAAATTTCATCAAAATCGGTTGAGCCGTTCAGGCTGTACACATCTATACGGACGGACGGACAGACGGACAGACGGACAGACGGACGGACGGACAGACATCATGCTAAAAATACTTTTTTCTGTTAAGAAAATGCATGATTCGTGGAGATATGTAAAAATCTCCACATGTGAAATTTGGTGTGAAAACAATACCTCCCTTACTATCGTCGGTCGGTAAAAAATTAGTGAAAAGTTTTTTAAACTATTGTAATAGTCGAGTCCACGTTATAGAATTTTTTCTTAATCTTTTTACATCATGCCATACCAAAGCTTCTAAAAACTTAAAATGTTCCACCCCCTCATGTTAAATATATATAATTTTTATTATTAAAATGTTTAAGGTGAATGTACCAGTAGTTGACACTATAAAGACAAATTTATGAGAAAAATTTGATATTTTCTATTTTTTATCTGATGTCAATTTGAGTTTTGGGCGATATGATTCATTGGCTAAGAATTTACCTGCAAACCAATTCAATTTTCTATTTTTTTTTTTTTTATTTTTTTTAACATTATCATCTAAAAGCAACAGTAGTTGACACCCCTAATATTCTAATGATGCAGTAGTTGAAATTAAAAATTTATTTTTTATCTTTATTTATTTAATAAAAATACAACCTAAATTTATAAAATACAACTTAAATGTAAAATTATGTTAACAGATTATACTATCTCAATGAAATAATGGGTTGTTTTTCCTTTTTCTTTCGATGATTTTTAGCTTTCTCTTGATTTTTTTTTAAATTTTTCTTTCTGCTTCTTTTGTAGTTCTCTCTTGTTTTATTTTTTCGGCTCGAAGTTTCTTTAGCAATTTAACATTCTTACTACCATTTATAATAATTACTTTTCTAAAAGGGTTAGGCATATTTGGTTTTGAGGTTTCTGGCTGAGAATTTATCTGTAAACTATCACTATTTTGGTTGGAAATAGTATTATTATTCTCAGAATTATTAATACTATCAAATGCTGTAAAATCCTCATTGTTAACCTCAATTTCTTAAAAAACTTTTTCAATCCTGAGTTCTTCCTCTACACATTCTATTTTAGAAACATTAGACTGATAATTTAAATTAATCGAATAGTTAATATTTTTCCATATATCATACACATTTCTATGTATTTCTGTATTTCTTTCTCAATCATTTGTTTTCATTAAAACAGTGAGACATTCCTTTGCATTTAAATTTATTTTAAAGTGCAAATTTTCTTCACTTTTTGCAATTATGTTATGTTATTGGAACCATCTTGTACCAGTAGATGACATCGATGTCAACTACTAGATAATGAAATGACAATGTAAAAAATAAAGCATTTTTGTGTACAGTGTGACAAGCAGAATAAAATTTAACTTAATATTATGATTATTATACATCACCGATTGCACTAGTAATTGACATCACTGTCAACTTCTGGTACATATACATAATCTGAGTACCCAGTACTTGTCATAGCCCTAATACCAATTATTTTTTTCAATTAAAATTAAGATCTTAAGGTATTATTTTCTAGGTAATATAGACATTCAATTAATAATATTTAATATAAATGTCAATACTAAAAAAATAAAAATTAGTGATTTGTCTCCTTAGGCATTTGAAGAACGAAATATTAGGATATCCATTTGTTCGATTCTATAAAAAGTAATTATTGTGTCGTTTACTAAGATGGTGACTCAAATCTTTTATATTTACACATCTTCAATAGAAAAGGAATTATTTTCGTATAGCTCGCATTTAGAAATGTTTAGACAGATGTAAGTCTTATTCGATATTACATGTACAAGTGTCAACTACTGGTACCTTTACCCTAATTGTTCAGTAAGCAGTTTAAATGATCAACTTCTTGTATATATGTATATTGATGATCTTGCCATGACAATCTTTTCCATATCCTCCCTGCACAGTCAAATCCCCCCCCCTGAGGGGCGTATGTCCTACATTGCGTTAAAATATTAAATTTATAAAATACACCTATAATAATTAGTAATATAAATATTTTAGAGAAAATTTCATGAAGATAATTTAGAAGAACTTTATTCAGAATACCAAAGGAAATTACATAATGGCTATTTCAGTGTATTCATTTTATTACAAATTATAACAACAGCTTTATATATATTGATATTAATATTTTCAGTAAGTAAAGATTTTATTCATTTGTAAATATATTTTAAATATGTATAAAGATGTTTTAATTTTTTTATTTATTTTTTATAGAAAGGGGATGATGACATTTTAGCTGATATTGTTATTTATTTAATCAGTACAGTTTTAATATCTTTATTAAGTTTGTTTGTCTTTCGAGAACAACTGGTTAAACGATTTGCTTGGATGCCACTTTTTGTCAGTGCCATTATTATGATTTTGCTTGTGATCAATGATGTTGGACTTCTTTTATGGCATATTTATTGGGGATCAAAAAATTTAAGACCTGCTTTCACAACACATACCATTATTTCCTGTTATATTTTCTTTCCTCTTACAAGCAACAAACAATCATTAATTTTAGCAATGACGGCGAGTGTCTGCGAATTTATTAGCCTTGGATGGATCGTCCACGCTCACACCAACGGACAATATTATAAGGTAAAATTTAATTTGTTTCAATAATTATTATATATATATTATTATAATAGGGCGCCACAGGGTGAGAGGTTAGCGAAGCTACCTCACATTCTCGTGGTCCCGGGTTCAAGTCCCGGGCCTGGCAAGGGAATTTCTCTAGCTTGTGTCTATGGGACGGAGTCAACCCAGCCTCCAGGATCAAAATTGGGAAAGCTACTTGATAGCGCCTCTGATCAAGAAAATCAAGGTAAAGGTTGATAGGACCCATTCTACTGACCATAGGACACCTAATTGATATAACCGACATGATAGGCGTTGTCCTTGCTTAGGACGTACAATGTCAGAGGTTTTTTTTTATTATTATTATTATAATTATTATATATATTTCTATTAATTAATTATAATTTCTTTTAAGCTTGCTTCCGATACGGTCTATTTAATCACAATAAATGGATTAGGCTTGTATTTTCGTTTTTTAAATGAGATTACAATTCGAAGGACATTTTTAGATCGGCGCGCTTGTGTACAAACCACTTATAAATTAAAATATGAAAAAGGGCAGGAGGTAATTGTTCAAATAAATTTTACTATTATTCAAAAATTAATTGATTTTTTAATATTAAAATAGAAAAGTAATAATTCTACTAAATGTATACAAGATGATTTTTTTTTCTTAATAGGATCAGCTTCTTTTAAGTATTTTACCAAGACATTTTGTTGATGAAGTGAGACAATATCTTCGAGAGGTTCTTACGCACGTTCAATTATTTCAAACTGCACCCCCAGAACGTTCACCCTTCAGGTTAGTTTTCAATAAAATTATATATAAATTATAATTATAAAAAATAGAATAAATTATATATTTTTAAATTTGTTTCTAATAAAATATCTCTCTCTCTCTCTCTCTATATATATATATATATATATATATATAGTCGAATGTATGTGAAAGAGCATCGCGATGTTACCATCATTTATGCCGATGTTGTTAATTTCTCTAAATTGACAGTTTCAATGAAAGTAACAAAACTAGTAGAAACTTTAAATGAACTTTTTAGTAAATTTGATCAAGCATCAGAGGTTAGTAATATTATATATATACTTACTCTTTAGATTTTTTCTTTATTTTGATTTGATTTTATGGTTAATATCAGCATTGTCAATTATTTTATATTAATTTTTAAAATTATTTTTTGAATATTTCTACCTTTGATAAAAATTTATTTAGATAAAACTTGCCAAGAATATAGGTATATAGCTCAATTATTGTAAAATTAACAAATAAAGACTTAAAAATTACAATTCTCTAAGCCAATGTCTATGATTATTTTATGGTAAGTCCGTGACTTATTGAATTTCCATACTTTTAAATGAAATGGCAACACTGCTTCTATCAGCAGGCAACTATCAGGTGACTCCTGTCGAAATTTGAACCAGCTGGGTTTTTTAGTTATTGTTTGACGTCCATTAATAGCAGATTACCTCGTGATTTGAGAGGAAATTGGAAAAAAGTTAATTTCGTGTGCTCACATTTTTCATTATGGCTTTGGCGTTGTTTAACCGCAATATAAAGCAGTGGGGTTTTCGGGTTTAATCGGCAACAAAGAAAGCCTCGACAAATCTTATTTTTTGGAAAGGTTAAGAAAATTGCAGAAACGTTGGACAAGGTGTATAAAGATCAAAGAAGACTACGTTGAAAATAAAATAATTTTTTATCAAAAAAATTGTTTAATTCAAAAAGTCACCGACTTATTGACCTTCCCTCTTACATACGTTATTGGAAAAATTTATAAATTATTTTGGAGTAAATTATAAAAAAAATTGAACCCATTGAAGTAAATTAGCATATTTTTTTTAATAGAAAATAATTTTCAATGCACTCTATTAATTTTCAACAATTTAATGCCTATTAATTGATAATAATTATTTTCATTTAATAATTAATATTAGTATTTAAAAGCTAAAAAGATCATTTAATATTAGATCACTTTTTTTAGGACCATAATGTGCTTAGAATTAAATTTTTGGGAGATTGTTATTATGGAGTATCTGGAGTACCTGAAATGGATCATAATCACGCTAAAAATTGTGTTAATTTAGGATTGGATATGATATCAATTATAAAACATATAAGGTCAGTTTAAAATTAAGTTAATAAATAATAAGATAGCCTCTCAAATTAATATCTAAAAAATAGCCTTACGTTAAATCTTTAATATAAATGTAGTAATATGTGAATTGATTTTTATTAAATACAATACTAATTACTAATTATTATTTTTAAAAATACTTGAATTTATTTACTTAATTGAATTTCATTCGATTTCTATCTAATATTCTAATGATAATTTAAATAACATTGGTGATAGAGAGTCTCCTTGTTATGCATTTTACTCTTTCTTCACTACTTTCAAGATAAATTTGAATCATACGCAGTGGTGTATTGGGAGGAGAACGCGGGGGAACGACGTTCCCTTACCTTTTTTCAGAACCGGAGCGCGTTTCAGTACTTTTTCATGTCCCGACGACTCCCACTTAAATCTACTTTTAGAATTTGTTTCTTTGTGTTCGTTAATATTTTGTATAGTAAGAATAAGAAAAAATAAAAATTTATATGGGAAAAAATAGTTTGCTGAAAATAGGACTTTTTTTTGCTCCCACTATGCGTTCCCTTACTTCTTATTTTACTAATACATCATTAATTTATTTAGAATTCCCAATAAAGAGTCATATGCTTTGTCTACGAATAGTTGATGAACCGAAATATTGAAATCCAGTTTTTTATCTAATATTTGTCTTAACGAAAATATTTGATCTAATGTTGCTCGTTTTGGTCTGAATTCACATTGATATTCTCCCAATATTTTCTCTGCATATGATCATAATTTTAATAAAATAATATTAGAGAGAGTCTTATATGATGTCGCCAAATTAGATTCTCCTGTAGTTATTGAGGTCCGTTCAATTTCCTTTTTTAAAAATCTGGAGTCTCTTCAGTTGACTATTCGCAATATGAATTGGATTAAATAACATATATTATATTTAAATTAAATTTAATTAACTAAATTATAAATTAAAATTGATAAATATTTATTAAATCAGCGTGTGTTTAAAATTTAAAACAAAACACAATAGATATACACAAAGAGACATTTTTTGATCATCATGACATTCTCTAAAAATCTGGAGTGTCTCCACTCGATTATCTCGCAAATTTGAATTATTAATAAACATATATAAGATAATAATAAGATGTTTAAATATAATAAATTGTTGTTGATTTAATTTCATAAAATAAAATTATAAATTTAATAATGTTTTAATTAATTAACCTAATTACACAATTTAATATCAGCATAAAATTTAGTTATCTAAAGGAATCTGATGAAAATATAATTTAAGTTGTAAAGATTTAGTGATTAGACATGTTTATTTCAGTATTTGGCCACGTGGTCCACTACTGAATAAAATTGTTCTAGACACTTAAAACAAAAAAAATTAGCATACATCACATTTATTTTAGTAAAAAAAAATTTTAATCGTATTATTTAGTAATGGGCCATCCCGATCCACTTCTGAATTAAATGAGATATTTGTTTCAGTAAATGACCACCCTCTTAATAATTTATAATCATCACATAAATTAAATATTTCAAACTAATTAATATATTATAATTTGTAGTATAAACTATTGAATTTAATTTTTGGATTTAAATTATTATTAAATAAAACATAATATATTAACGTTTTGCATAAGAAACTAACCTTAAAATGCAAGAAAGCTTTCCTCGTGTTTTAAAAAATTCATAAATATAATATAAATGCAGCGATTGGTCTCTGATTCATTATTAAACAATCCGAAAAAGGCTCTTCTTGATATTTATCGATATCTCAAATTTAATTTGAAATTAAAAAGCTTATTTTGATCAAAAATCTATCAAATGGTCTATTACTGTTACAGTGGTCCACGACTGGTACATTTACCTTATATATATGAATAATATTTAGCTAACTGTGTTTTACATTTCCAATCTTTAATTTTATACCATATCTCAATATATATTAATAATAATACTTAAAATGTTTGATCTAAAGAGAAGATATTTTTTAATATATTTTTTTGGCTAGAGAAGAACGAAGGCTCAAATATCATCTAGATATGAGAATTGGAATTCACAGTGGAGATATTTTCAGTGGATTATTAGGCGCTGACAAATGGCAATATGACATTTGGTCTAAAGATGTCGTCATCGCAAATCATATGGAACAAGCAGGAGAACCTGGGTAATACATTCATTCAAAATCAATATAAGTTTTTCTTTTAATTTTAAATAAAAGTAATTAAAAAAGTAAACGAACAATTGATTATTGAGCAGTCACTGCTTATATCAGATTTAATTTTGGGTTTTTGTAGCAAAGTGCATGTTACGAAGCAGACACTCGATTTTCTAGGCCAAGAGTTCAGCTTCAAGCCAGGCTATGGAGCATCAAGAAATAAACTCCTGGCCAAATATAATATTGAAACTTTTTTTATTCTACCAAAATATTCAGTAAGTATTATTCAAAGTGATATTCAAACATCATATGGAGGAATAATATAATATAAATACCAATGCGAGGTTTATTCAAAAGAAAAGGTGAATTTTGAATTATTTTGAAAAGTATTTAATTATACATCAATATCCATTTTGTCCCCTTCAAAGTAATTCCCCTTCTTCCAATCGTCGAAGCTCTTCTGAAATGCTTTGGCCATCAGCTCGCTGTTCGATTCAGACTTTATTTCATCAATTGTGGAAAAACGCTTTCCTTTCATTGGTCTCTTCCGTTTTGGGAATAAGGAAAAGTCGCAGGGAGCCATATCTGGTGAACACGGTGGTTGAGGCATGATTACGGTGTTGTTTTTGGCCAAAAAATCACGAACAAGCTATGTTGTGTGAGCTGGTGCATTATCGTGATGCAAAATCCATGATTTGTTTTTCCATTATTCCGATCGTTTGAGCCGTATTGCTTCACACAAACGTTGCAAAACTTCCTTGTAGTATTCCTTTTTTTTTTAAGTAAAAAACCTAAGAACACACAAAAACGTGACTAAATTGTCCAAAACAAACTACTAATCTAAAATGACTGATAATGCCAACATATTAGAAACATATGTGTACCAACATAACAAAATAAATTTCGATAATTAAATGTACACAGTCCTCGAAAATTAAATATCCTCCTTTTCTTTTGAACAGACCTTGTATAGCATCGAATCGTGTATTATTTGTAATTTATAACCAATTGTTTGTTTTTTAGTTTGAAAGTGACAGTGGATCTTTGACACCAGATAGCATACGGTCTGGCAGTCCAACATTTCCCATATATAATCAAAAGCGTAATAGTACAACTAGAAGACTTACAGTAACCAAACCGGTAATAATAATTATTATTTTTATTAAAAAATATGATAATGAAAATTTTAAATAATTTTTTTTTATTAAAATTTAACATTTTAGAACTTTTCTCGTCGAGCTGGTGGTGGGGAGGGTTTGGTAAGTGCACGAAGAAACACTCTCTTCATGGATTACAGTGTATTACAATATCAACAGACATTAGCACAAGCGGACAATCATATGGCAGACACAATTCACAATATGCATATTGGCCTTTTCGAGTTGGTTAAATTATAAATGAAACATTGCAAAAAAAAAATTGATTAATTAAATATTAATTTTTTTTTAACAGTCGTTGGTTAAAACGTGAACAAATCAATCCTTGCTGCTTAACATTTAATATTTTTAAATGGGAATTGCCATATATTCTTCAGCCGGACCCTCTTTTTAAATTTTATCTTTTGGGATCATTAATCTCACTTTTATCGATTATCATTATCCATGTTCTTGTTATCGTAAAGTAAGTATATGTATATTAAATATGCAATTTTTTTCAAGATGAAAATATCAATTAGAAGAATTAATGAAAATAAGAATTTCGTTTTTTAAAAAATAAGCTAAATTAAGTTAAATTCTAGTTAAAGATTTTATAATAAGTATATGTTGATAAATTTAAATTAAACAAAACAATAATTATTATATTAATACTCTTATTAATTTAGAAAAACTAATTTAGTAATTAATGAGAAAATAAATATTAAAACTTATATAATGAGAGAGAGAGAAAGAGAGAAAGGAAGCAATTATTCAAATATTATTCCTTAATTACATCATTAACGAATGTGTTAAGGTGATAAATTTAATTTGGCTCATCTTTCTATTCTTTGATAATTAACAATAAAAATGAGCTGTGATCAGGCACAGAACCGACCGACGATTTAAAAATAATTAAAAACAACATTAAATATATATATATATATATATATATATATATGTATTTTTTATTTCACCAGTTAGTTTAATGTAATAAAATTTCCGACAATGAATATAAAATTAATACTTTGTAACTACCACTTCTGGTTTCCGGATATACACCAAAAGTTGATGAATTCATGCTACTGATGCATTAAGTAAATGTAGCAAATTTTATCAAAATTCGTTGAGCCGTTCAAGCTTATACCGACACACCGACAGACGGATAGATATCATGCTAAAAATACTTTTTTTCTGTCAACGAAATGCATGATTCGTGGAGATATGTAAAAATCTCCACATGTAAAATTTGGTGTGAAAACAATACCTTCCCTTCCTATCATGAGTCGGTAAAAAAGAGAAAGAAACAAACACATTCACATGAAAATAATACTTTTTGAAAAGATTATGTCTAGAAATAATCCCCCAAGCTCATTAGTTAATATATTTATTATATTGTATATAGATATAATATTAAATGAAATATTAAACTATTAAAACTTTGATGGTTATGTTTATTAATAAAGTAATTTTGAAAATAATACCACATAAGTATACTTTATTGAAATTTTAATAAAAAACACAAAAAAATACGTTTCGCCGAGTCGCCGGGCAGTAAAGTTGCTTGATAATGATTGCAGAAAGTACAATCGAAACGTCGTGTATTTTTTGTGTTTTTTAATAAAATTTCAATAAAATATAAATATATGATATTATAATATAGATATTTTATTTTAATTTTTAGTATATCCTGGTATATTTGGTTAGTGGATGGACTTAGTCTACTAATAGTAACTATATTATTATTGTTAAGTTGGACTTGGAGCGAAACTCTTCGAATACTTACATCACCTGGAACTTGTTTCTATAATTTAATTCATTTTTTCCATAAAATAGCATTAATAATCAGCTGGAAGGTGGAAATACGCACTTTATTTTATTTTATTATCATTTGTACATTTAATGGATGTATTTTTACTCTAATGGTTTGTAAAATTTTTATCACTTTGAAAAAAATATATTAATTTAATATATATATATATATATATATTTTTTTAGTTGGACTCTTCACTTAATATTAAGAATAATATAGGAAATGATGATATTCCATGGGTAAGAATTTTTATTTCTTTTGTCATTAATTCATTCTGAGGAAAATAAAAGCTTAAAATGTTAACAAATTTCTCAGAGATTTTTAAATTAAAAAAAAAACAAATACATTTTATTAAAATTAATTTAACACTTTTTAATAAATGCAATAAAACTTAATTAATAGATAATTATATATATTTTTTTTAGCATATTTCACAATCTTTAACACTGGCTATCATCATGAGCTTCTTTTTTTTTAAAATACATTATCTACTCAAATTCTTAACTGGTTGTTTAATTGCAGCTGGCTATGCTTATTGTATATGGGAAGAGAGATCTTTGTTATATCAGGTACTGGTAATTTTCTCATGTAATATTGAATTAAAAAAATCAATAATTATATTTATATTATTTTTTATTTATTTAATGAAAAAATAAATTAAATAAATAGTAACTTATATAATAGTAATAGTGTAAATTAGAAGAAAACAATGAAAAATGTTCAATAAAAAGTTAAATAAAACTCATTTGTATGATAATAAATATAACTAAAATGTAAGTTTATGTAATTATTCAATAGACTAATATACTTCACTCATGAATTCATTTTAACTTAAATGCTATGAAAATCAATTAAAATTCTAGATAAATTGCTGAAAGAAAGACATAAATTTAACAGGAAGAATAAAATGCAGTAAAAGGCTGTTAAGTCTAAGCCTTACAAAGATAGGAGAGGTAGTTGTATGTAAAAACATGAAATACTCCATGAGGGAAATCACAAGTAATTCAAATCATAAAGTTTCAATAAATATTTTTAAATTTTTTGAAAAATAGTGGAATAGTTATTCAAATCATAAAAGGAATTAGAATTATAACGGATGGAAAAATGCTAATCACTACAGAAAAAAAAAAATCAACTGAATTATTATTTAATAAAAACAGCATCAGAAAATATTGCGGTAAGAAAGTTGGTATTGAACGAAAGGAAACAATTTTCATTAAAGGAATAGATAAGGATATAAAAAAATGATATAATTACAACAGCAAAAAGAGATTGGCTCCAGATTGGCTCCTTACAAAATAAAAATTATAAACTTAGTGATTTAAGTCCATTCAAAAATGATATACTAACCGTTTATCTTATAATAAATCAAGAAGATGCCAAAAAATACAAAAAGAAGTGGGTTTTATTAACTGATTAATAGGATTGAGTTCAATTGAAATAAGTTGACCAGGCACACAACCGACTGACGGTTTGAAATAAATTAATTTTCAGCTACAGAAACAATTTCAGCAATAAAAAACAGATATGGATATAACATAAATATTTTTAATTTTATTTTATTTATAATATATTAGAGCTGGCTGTGACATCATGAAGAGCTGGATGACGTCATATAATTTTTTAAATTAAGAAAAAATAATGAAGATGATTTTTCTCGAGGATAAAACCAATACAAAGTGCATGATTCGTGGAGATATGTAAAAAATCTCCTCATGTGAAATTTGGTGTCAAAATAACCCTTCCCTTCCTATTGTTGATCGGTAAACTTCCACTTCCGGTTTCCGGATATACACCAAAAGTTGATCAATTCATCATACTGATGCATTAAGTAAATATACCAAATTTTATCAAAATCCGTTGAGCCGTTCAAGCTTTACACATCTATACGGACGGACGGACAGACGGACAGACATCATGCTAAAAATACTTTTTTCTGTTAACATGCATGATTCGTGGAGATATGTAAAAATCTTCACATGTGAAATTTGGTGTGAAAACAATACCTCTCTTAATTTCGTCGGTCGGTAAAAATGTTTAAAATGCTGGTCTTACGAACATCTAATAAATGATTGCATTGGTTCTGATAGAAGAAAAGAATGCTTCAGATTGTAAAGAGGAAAACTATCCTAAATGCGATAATTTAGGTCATAAACAGGTAGTTGAGGATGTAATAATTTTAGACAATCTCTGAAAATAGCCAAGAAAGCAAAGTCAAAAAATGCAAGCTCGATTAGATTTCTACAACTAAACATGAATCGATGCAAGGCAGCGAATGATCTTCTAATCCAGTGGTCTTCAAACTTTCTGGAGTCGCGGAACCCTATATGGTAATATATTTTTCAAGGGAATATTAATATTAAATTAATACTTTAAAAAAATTCGTTATATTCGAGCTATACGGTATTTTACTTTTATTATTATACCAAAGAACGATAATGTTAAAAACACTTTGTAAAGAATGACAATTCACAAATGAAAAACTAAGGAAAAAATAACGATAGTCAGGAAACACTTGGGTTTGGTTCACGGAACCCCAGGGTTCCGCGGAACCTAGTTTGAAGACCACTGTTATACTCCAATCATCGGTAATTGTTTAGTCTAATCGATGTATGATGGATTTTGATAAAACTTTACCAGTGGATTCCTTTTTTGATTCAAAACAAACTTTCCTTAAGCAGTATGTGGCGGTCGCTTCTAGTTTACGGGATAAAAATTATTAAAGTTTAAACGAATTAATTTTATTATTTATTTAATTATTTATTTACTTAATGTGTCATCATGTTTGTTTTAAATCGATACACCTTTCTCACTAATATTAATATATATTTCATTTATTTTTTTTAAACGTTATCTTACACGAATTGTCTATGTTATTAGGTGGGCGATTCATGGCATCCCAAAATTGAACCAAAATTAGCACATTTGGTTCATGTCGTTTTATTAACATTCTCTTTACATTTAATTGACAGACAAGTAAGTATTTATCAAAAGAAATAAGAGAAAATGAAATCATTTCAGAGATTATTAATATTAATTAGAAATATCTTTATAGGCTGAATTTATCAATAGACTTGATTTCCGCTGGAAAAGACAACTTTCTGAAGAGCAAGATCAAACATCAGAAACACGTGTCATTAATAAATTACTTTTGAGGAATATTCTTCCAAACCATGTAGGTAAGTATTATTTTCATTAGAATATATTTTAAATTTAAATCAGATCCCATTTCAATATACTATGTATATAATTGTATTATATCTTATCTTATCTTATTATACTAACAAAAATTGTATATATATTTGTATTTTTGAAATATTAAACTGAGCGAAAGATTTTTTTTGAAATTAACACCATAGATAATTTTTATAAAGAAAAATCGATCTGTATTGGTTACAGCCTCGGGAAAATCATCTTTATTAGTTGTATTCTTAATTTAAAATAAAAAATTTAAATGACATCAGCAACTACGTCAGACAGCGTTTCCTTAAATACAAAATATTATAAATATAAATATTTTCAAATTACTGACTGTCTTTTAGTGAATTAATATGAACGTTTAAGGGGTGTATGTTTTATGACTATTTTTTATTAATTTATGTTCTTTTAAATTATTTGAACGGTGGCTCGGTCAGGTATTATCAGCCAAACCCGATAATAAAGAATATTTTTTTTTAATAACCGTGTGGTGTCTCAGTGAACCAGGTACTTATATATTATTTCAAATATACAATTTTTATGGATAAATATTTCATTTCTTATCTATTTAGAATAAATATTGGGTTGAAAATTAAAAAAACAACATAAAAATCATGAATTTAACAAATTTTTTTTTTTTCTTCCAAGCCCAACATTATTTAAATATGGATCGGTCAGTGGAAGATGTTTATTGTGAAGAATATCAATGCGTGGCGGTAATGTTTGCAAGTTTAATTGACTCATCTGAGGAGAGTCATTCTGATGGTGGAATAGACAAAGTTAGTCTTATCGTCTTAAATGAGATCATTTGTGAATTCGATAAAGTATTTATATTATATATTCCAAACATGGATTTTTTATTGATTACATTATTATTATATTGTGTTTTATTTTTCTATTAAATATATCATTGTATAGCTATTAAATGAAACAAATGGCAAATCGGTTGAAAAAATTAAAGTAGCTGGTTGGACATATATGGCAGCATGTGGACTGGATACTCAAAGGGATAAACATGAAGCTCAATTACCTTTCACCCAAAACCATGTGGTTGTTGTTCTACTGCGTTTTGCAACACGTATGATGGACGCACTAGCAAAGTATAATAAAGAATGTAATAAATTTCAACAACAAAGTTTTCAATTGAGAGTAGGCAAGTAAATTTTCTCTTTTACATATGATTATAATAGTTAAATGGAATTATAATAAATTTCTTATATTTATTGATTTGTTTCAAGGTATATCTCATGGGCCAGTAAATGCAGGGGTAATAGGCGCTCAAAAACCTCTTTATGATATTTGGGGGGATACAGTAAATGTAGCATCACGAATGGATTCTACTGGAATCCCTGGAAAAATTCAGGTATCACTACCATAATAATAAAAAATTGTTATTAAGTATAAATAGAAATTAATCTTTTGCACCAGTTAATAATTAATTTCTCTTGATATATTATATACCTATTTTCCAAGTAAAAATTTGGAATTATTTTAGAATTAAAATACATACCCTTGAATATATATTCTTACTGATAATAGAATGTGTTAATGAACATTTTATTTTTGCATGTCTTCATGAGATGACAGATGGTATAAATATATTTTTACAAATTTTATAATTAAGCTAGTTAGTTTCTACTCAAATAAAAAAATTATAAAATTGTTTTTTCCTTAATATGAGTCTTAAATGTTGAACCAACATCTATCATTTTCAAAAAGAAAAATGAAATATAGTATTAAATAAAATTCATGAATTATAGGATTAAAATGTGCAATAGTTTGCTGGAGATTATGCAATTATGTTTTCTTATAGATTAGGGTGAAAAATTAGGACGTAAGAATTAGTATTTACTTCTTTAGGTAATTATATGTAATAGAGATGAATTCTTATTTTAGGGGTAATCATGAGTTCAAGTCCACATCACTGAAGTAGATCTTATCTTCATTAGTTACATTGGAATTGTACTATTTTAAAAAATTATAATTTTTCATAAAAAAAAAATTAAAATATATAAAACAATTATTTTGCCGGTTGTATTGTTTGGGTGTGTGGCATGGTCTATGACCTTAGGAGACGAGGGTAGATTTAGAGAGAGTATTTGAGAATAGGATTCTTCGCAGCATTTATGGCCCAAAGAAATAACAAGGAATTGCATGACCAATTGTATCTCCACATATAGTTAAAATTATCAAATCGAAAAGGCTGCGATGGGCAGGGCACGTGGCTAGAATGGGAGAGGAAGGATAACGAAAAATATATTGGTGGAGAGACCGAGTGGGAAACATCCGCTTGGAAGACCAAGGACGCGGTGGGTGGGCAATTTAGGAAGGGATGTGAGAGAGATGGGAGAGGGTACGGATTGTGGCTCAGGATAGGGATATTTGGAGAAGTGTGGTTGCTGCGGCCAAGAACTTTCGAGTTCCGTAGAGCCACAGAGATAGATAGATAGATTTTTATAAAAAAAAAATATTTTTTACTGAATGTTTTAATTATATACTTGAAAATGTTAGAAAAATAAAAAATCAATCATGTAATTTTAACATTTAGTATTATTATTATAAAATTGCATCGTTATAGAACTTAATAATAAAAGTAGAAACCTTTAAACTTTAAATGAAGAATAGAATACTTATTGATTGAACTCAACCCAGGGTGGGTCTCATGATGAATAGAATATAATTAAAATTAAAAATATATAAACAAATTTAATAATAAAATTTAAATTAAATTCAATATTAAATAGTTAAATTTTAATAGATTGGAAATATATAAATCTTAATTAAATTATTATTATTTTTAGATAACAAAACATACAGCAGGAGTGTTAAAAGAAAATAATTTTGAATGTGAATTGCGAGGTGCAATACATGTTAAAGGCCAAGGTATTATGTCGACTTATTTCGTTAATTTATCAGAAAATTTTGAACCAAAAGTAATTATAAAAAATTCAAATGATATATCAATAGAGAAAATGAAACTGGAAAAGGAATCAAACGAAATTAATGATAAATTTAATACAAAATTGTAAAAAAGAAAAGCAAATAAACCTAGTCAATAAGAAAAAAATATAACTACCATATTTTAATTTCTTTGCACCTTACACTTTATTATTTTAAAAGAATTTGTTTTTTTTTTTTAAAAATTAATTGATAAGCACAGGAAAAATGATGTTAAAAAAAAGTTGAGTTCTCACAAACCTTTCGAATTATTATGTAACAAATTTGATAATATAAAAAATAACATTAAAAATTAATTTTATAAATTTGAACCGATGACTTTATTAATTAAATAAAACAGAATTTTTAAAAGGATTGGAAAGGAAACAATTTGGAGTTTATATTTATATAGATAGATATAATAAATTCAAAAAAACACAAGATTTTTTTTTAAAATTTTTTTATATTATTATTATATAAAAGAAAACATGAGATATTAAAGAAAAACTCAATAATTTATAAATTATATATATATATAAATGGCCCCTTGCTAATTTTTGAGTCTCAAATATTGATAAAATGGATATAATAGTAGTTTTTATTTTTTTAATTTAATTGTGGAATGGTCAAGTATATTATTTGTTGTTTGGAAAATAATAATCTATTTAAACGATAATAATAATAATATTAATCTAATAGTAATTATATATAGATGTATATAATTCGAGTTATATATATATAAATATATATATATTATATAAACACAAATTCTTTACTATATATATTTATATAGTGAGCTTTTTTAATGATTAATATAAACGAATATTTAATTTAATTCGTTTTAAGATTTTCTTACACAACCCCTCTACCGAAGTTATAAATATAGAAATATATTTATATGAATATATATATATATATATATTTAATATTAATTAAAAGATAAATTGGATAAATATTTTGCACATTATTATTATACTAAGCATATAAATTATTACATTAAAAAAAGATTTTTACAGAGTTGATTTTTTCTCATTATTATTTATATGTTAATATTTGATATTTTTTCAATTATTTTTAAATAGATGTTACATAAAAATCAAAGGGGACAGCCTAAGAAGCTCACTAAATTAGTTGCCTTCAAATGACTAGATTACTCATAAAGAGAATTAAATAAAAAAAAACTTGAGGGCTTAAATAAAGTGATCAAAGAGAAAGATAGATTACTGCTTTGAATTATAGGATTAGAACATTAATCTGGCAAAATTGAAATATAAAGAAATAATAAGTGAGAAATAAATAAAAGGGTTTCCAAAGAACTAAAGATTTATAATTAAAAAGAAAAAATAATTTAGCTAGATTTCTAATAAAGGCGTAATTACTAGTATATTCATCTAAATTAGATATTTGTATTCATGGATATATGAAGATCATCTATCAAATGTAGGTACAAATAATAAGTTTTTTTTTATATATCAGGATAAATATCTTCGATAAGAAATCAAAATATCTCGATAGAAAATATTTTAAAAATATAACTGATATATATATATATATTTATAATATAAACAAAATAAATCAACATGATATTAAGTTAGTTATTAATTTAAAAAAGTGGTAAACTCAGTGTAACTATTTTTATTTATATGAATGATACAAAAACAAAATTAAGAATTTTTTGTTATTTTTATTCCAGATTAATTATAATATTAATTAATCATCCTTTATTTCTTTTACAATATTAACATTTAAAAAATAAAAAGAGAGTAGTCTAATTTTCTAATTTTTTCCTAATTTTCTAATATAATTTATTGTGATGGAAAGTTTATTTATAATAAAAAAATCGAAACTATATATTTTGTCCCCTCTTTTAACGTTCATAAGGTTAATATTCAATTTGCTTTGAGCATTAAACGTGGTTTATAATAAATGTACTGACTAGAGCAATAAAATTTCAGGTTGTTAATTTTTCTTGTTTTCGTTATATTATTGATATGTTTTTCATATTTAATCATTTGAATATCTTCATTAAATTTCTTTTTGTAATTATGTTATTTAGTATAATTTTGGACGAATAGGAGAATATTCCACACTTGAAAATTTTTTTTAGAAAAACATTATTATTTATTTTTTGGCGACCATATTATCTTGAAAAATAGAAAAAAGGTCGTTCATTCTTTAAAAGAAATCTTTTATAAATATTATTTAGGCATGTTCGTGAGATAATTTTTAGTTCATCAATTAATTTTTATTGTCTTGTTTCTTATTCATTTTAGCCCTTTAAATTGATTTTATGAAAATACGATTATTAAAAATGTGAAAATTATTATTTTATCTATCTTAATAATTACAATGAAAACCTCACATCTGAAATATATTATAGTCAATTCAATGATTATTTATGAAAATATATCATCTATTTATAGTATACCCTGATACAGTAATTGCAATGAATCCGAGATGTGGAGAGTTGACCAAAAAATATTAAAATTATTATCTATATGCATGGAACGATTATTAATTATTCCAATGAATACACATATCATGTCATTTGTCTGTCTATAAAATGTACTTTGGAAAAGAAAAAGTGATCGCAACAAATATTTCTTCAGATTAATTTTTAAAGTGAAGTATTGCGAGGTTTTCTTGTATTTATTATTTTAAATAAAGAGATGAAAATATTTTGTCAAGTGTAATCTTTTAATTTCAAAATAAAAAATAAAATTAAATCATTTTGATAAGAAAAATAATTTAAAAAAATGACAATTAAAATAAATTTGTTATTTTGCAATTTTTAAATTATCTAAAATTTTGTATCAATTTATTATCAGTCATAAAACTTTTTCTGAATATATATTTATATTTTATTTATATATAAAAACTAGCCACATCAATTCTCTTTATCATTTGTCATTATCTGTATTATATATTTTATTAATTCATATACTAAAATATTTTATATTTCAACATTTAAGTATTTTTCATTCATAAATATGAGTGATTTGATAGTGGAATTTTTATATAAAATAATCAAAAAAAGTAATAAAAATAAAAAAATTACAGATATTTTTTTTTTCTTATTTATGAAGTGATATTTTAGATCCATTCAATGGATTAATGATGTTTATTTTTATTTATCATATATATATATATAAATATATTTATAAATATATATATAATCTATTAATTTACTATTTTAATAGTTTTTTTAAATATATTTTATTTGATTAGTAGTAAAAAATGATGATAATTAATGAAACTTCTTCTGGTGAATGGAATAGTCATGATTAGAATATATAAAAAATGTTTAATTTTAAAAAATATTTTTATTATTATTTGTTTGTTTTTTATTTGTAAAAGAGGAATTTTTAAATTTGTATTCTTTCTTTGAATAAATGAGATCGCATTTTGTTTTTCTTTATTTATTTCAATTTTGTTGGTAAATTGAGTTGATATTAATAGATAAATAGATAGAAAAAAATAAATAAATATAAAAAAAATTATGGAGTATATTCAGAATTCAAAGTATATGGAAGTGATAAAAGTAAAAAGAAAGAAAATAGAAGTAAGTGCTTTTCTGGCACTTCTGAAACTATATATATATATAGGATATATAAAAAAATCCCTTTGATTGTCTTGAACAGGTAAAAAAGGAAAACTTAGCTCTGAATAATAATATAATTAAGGACTAACTGACTTTTTTTGACGTTCAAGAAAATAATACAATATACCTGCTTGTGCCATGACATCAACAGTACCTGCTGCTAGCATATCTTTTTGTCTATTAGCTTCAGCTTTAGATGGGCGTAAAAGTGTCGGCCCAAAAATAGTGGCCAAATTATGTAAAGACATTTTATTATGGGTTTCATATTTGTTCACTCGTACTAAATGAGCAAGTAAAAAGTTAATTGTATTACGATTATGAGGCGGCAATTGATCAAGACAAAGATGAAGTTTTGCATGTTGATTTCCATTAAATGCTTCAAGAAAACGAGGATAGAGAGCATCCGTAAAGAGGGCTTCAGGTAATTCACGAAGATACAGTTTCAGAATTCCAGTCACACAATGCACATCGACTTCTTTTAATAATTGTTCCGCTTCATAAGGATCTAAACATATTAACCAAAAAACAACAAACAAACATAAATCAATATTCAGAAACGAAAAGTTATTTTAATTAAATAGCTGATTATAAAAACCACAGTAGATCTTTTTTAAAACAGTGATGGTATCCAAATGAAACCAAATGTCAATTTATTTATTCATAATTTATACAAACCTTCAATTACCTTCATACTTCTCCCCTGGCATTAATAATTACTAATAATATCTAGAGTTTGAAAACAGCTCCACTAATCTCATCGTTTTATTTTTATTTTCAAAAGATAAGTTCATAAATTGGGATGCTTTATGAGGTCCGGAATTTTTCTATAAGTCAACAACATAAGCAAAACATTTCCTTTAATGTCTCTTCTCAAAGGACAAGGTTGAGGAACAGAAGTATTGCTACTTCAAGAGTTGTGTTGTACAGATAGGACTGTGTGAGTAGTGGCATTGGAAGGAACAACCAAAAAATTTCTGTTTGTCTGTGGGGAGGGAGAAAAGGTCTCGGTGGCCACTCGCAGATCACTTACAAATCAAACAAGATTTTTCAGAAAGAGAGAAATAAAGTACATTGCCCTGGGCGCCAGTTATATTTGCTACGCCAATGTTGTATATAAATATAAGTCTTAAATTATACTATACGCTAATATAAAAAACATTTTAATCTGTATTTCTATTTTTTCAATGATTCAATATAGAAAAATCTCAATGTGTAGAAATAACATTAGTCAAAGTAAGATTTTTTATCTATTTCTTACTAATTGATTATGATTAATTTTTTAAAAAGTTAATCCTATTTGATTCACATTTACAATACTTTGAAAAACTTTATGTATGTGGTTTTTAAATCAGCTATTGAATTGAAATAAGTTTAAAAGAATATATTATTAATAATATAATTATTATTTATAATAGAAATGTATAATGATTTTACTTGTTTCGAAGGCCTTTTTTAAGCGAGCAAGATCTGAGGCAGAACCGGACACTCTATAGATTCCAACTTCATTCATTCCTCGACGTTCAACTTCTCTAACACAAGCAGTTACAATGAATGGAACTGGTCTTTTTTGGCGTCTGAAATGATCCCAAATAATAAGTTTATTTTAATAGAACAAAAAAAAAAATAAAAATATAAATGAAATGAAATTAATTTACTTGCAAACTTGCTGAATTTTAGCACCAAATTGTCCAGCAGTCTTTGCTGTAGGCACTCTTTGTTGAGTAACTTCACTTTGGACAAAATGTAGATTGACTGACAATTTATAAGAACTAAGTGGTAACATTTCCGAAACAGGATCTTCTCCTAACCATGAACGACTCAACTGAAAAAAAAAAAACAAACATTTTTTTTTTATAATTATATATTAAATAAAAATAGTTTTAACATTATTTCATTCAAAATAATTTTCTTTTTAATAAATTTGCAATTGTAAATATGTATTGTAATATTTAAAAAAAAAATCATATAAATATCAATGAACAATATAAAAATTGAAAAAATAATTTTAAAGAATTACATTTTCAATTACAATCTATTTAATAAATAGAAACTGGCAAGGCAGTCATTTAATTCGAAAGCTACATTAAAATAAAAAAGTCTATTTAATTTTCTACCTTATTTTAAAGAAAAAATAATAGTATAATAATTATCATTTGTTTTAAATAAAATACTTTGATAAATGTGCCACTCAGAAGCCAAAGCGATTAACTCCACATTTAAAGAAACTGAGAAAATGAAGCCCAAAGTTCACAGCTTGTAGAAAATTCAGGTTTATTGATTACAGAAAAATATATATTGCATTGCATATTAAGATTATCAAGTTCATTATTCACTTCGTATGTTGCAGATTACATTACATTACAAGCAAAATTTTAAAAATTGGAGTTAATCGGTTTGACTTCTGAGTGGCACAAATAATATTTAATTATTTTTAATATATTTAGAGAAAACAATTGATTTTATAATAAACTCCTATTATATTTTTACAATCTTTATTTTAAGAAATTAAACATTAAAAATGATTATTTTTTTCTAAAAATAATAAGTTATGAAGTTATTTATTATTAGATTATAATTATTACCTTGTGTGTACATTTAGCTCTTAAAATAGGCCTATCCTGACTCTCTTCATATAATAAAATTCGAAGATTTTGAGATCCTTCTAAATCAATTGTAAATTTTTCGTTCCATTTGGGTTTGTCTGTTCCACATATAAGTTTAGTTCTAGCTTTTCGAAAATAATGGCCATATGAATCCACCTCTACACATACATATACGTCTATAAAAAATATATAGATATATTAATTTATTAATAAAAATACATTAAATAAAAAAATTTTAAAAATAAATAAGTATTTTGAGGTGAAAGTTTCTTACTTGCAGGTTGATCTAACGTTGTCAGTTCACCAATGGTGAGATGAAGATCGCCAACCAAAAGACTTTCATCATGGCCTGTTCTTAATAGATAAGACCCCATATTTGTCTTTAAATAAGTGCGACAGGCGGTGATCCATGCTTGAAGTTCGTACATACTAACTGATGTGCCAGGTAAAGGTAATTGGCTAAATTGCAAAGCGTGGATCGCTTCAACCCATTGTGTCCGTTCAAATTCCGAGGATAGGAAAAATGTATAAGAACGTGCTGTTGTACGATTGCCAACGCGAAAGACAAGATTAGGGGATGCAAGTACCAACTGAGCTTCGAGATCAGCTAATTTTTTACGTTGTTTTTCACTTCTTGCTCCGCCCCTCTGTGCTCACCCCAAAACAAATATAAACATTAAAAAGTGAATTAAAAAAAAAAAAAGTGAAATAATAATGGGAATAGATCATTAGACCAAAAATTTTGTAGAATGGTTCTAAATTTAAGATTTGAAAAAAAAAATTCTATTTTTTTTAATAATTAAAAGAAAATTTGTGAAAATTTTCACTAATATTTGTACGTTAAGCCGGGATGGTGTCGTACTCAGGCATATAAATATAATATAAATTATAAATTATATTCATTTATAAATATAATTATAATATTACCTTTTCATCTCCTTGTTCTTCCCATAAAATTTGATCTCTCACAGTACAAGCTTGTGATTTTAAAACGACCAGATTAGCAGGATTAACTTCCCGAGGTTCAACGGCCGGTTCTTCAAAAATTACAATATCACTTAATGCGATGTACCATTTTAATTCGAATGTAAATTTATCCCTTCCTGATGCCTACAAATGTTTTATCAAAGTTAAATTATATACATAATAAGGTGGGTTGATGTTTTTTTTAGATATGATGGCATGGTTCTATGGTTAATTTCAAACAACTTTGCTCAAAGAAAATTATTTTGGAGTCAGTCTCTTTTTCATAGAAGAATTTTCATTCAACCTTCTATGGGTTTATTTATAGAAAATCTAATAAATTAGAACATAAAATAATAATAATTTTTGTGGTAAATGATATTTTTTTCTTTTTTTTTTTTTTTTTTTTTTATTAAAGCTTTTGTGGTTATTTTGATAATTATTAAGAGAATTTTTATTAAAAGACCACATTATTTGTATAAAATTATTTATTAAATTAAAATAATTGTACAACGTTTCAACTGCTTATTCTGCAGTCGTTTTCAAGTAACCGTACGCTTGCTCCGATTCAAGCGGACTGATGCATGTCGGGACACGTCACCTCTTATATAGGCAGTGATATTGGCGCCAATTTTTGGTTCCAATTTTTACCGCCAATTCTTAATCTCAACATGAAGTCAGCAGCAATTGTCAAAGCAAGCGTTTACAATCAAGAAGTATGATAGTGCATTATGTCTCTAAAATGAAGATACTAAATTATTTCCATAATCAAGATATATACACAAATACACATTAGATTAATTATATTTAATTTAATTTGACAAATTTTACTCATCCAACACTATGTTCCACATCTTATTAAGTCTATATCCATCCTCTTTGTTAATATTATTGGGATGATTATCAATTTCTATAGATTCTTTTATTTTTCCTTTTCCACCAATTATTTTCAATATGAAGTGTTTCTACATTATCTAAATTTATTTTATGTCCTGTTGTTAAGGCATGTTCTGCAATTGCTGATTGATTTGGATGTTTCAATCTAATGGCTCTCTCATGTTCAGACAGTCTTGTAGAAATCTTTCTACTTGTTTCACCAATGTATACTTTTTTGCATTCACAAGTTACCTTATAAACTCCATTATTTTCGTTTTTAATTTTGTCTTTTATATTTGAGGTGAGAGAAGACATTTGTTTATGAGGTTTATATGTTACTCTGATGTTGTGTTTCCTCAATTTTGACGCTATTTTTTCTGTTGTTCCTTTTATATAAGGTAATGTTATTTGTGATCTGTATATTGGTTTTTCATTTTCATTTTTGATTTCTGTCTTTTTTGTTTTACTGAATTTTCTAATTTCATATTCCGAGAAGCCATTGTTTATGAAAGCTTCCTTCAATCGTTGTTTTTCTTTTTTAATGTTTTCATTTGAGCATATCTCTTCGGCTCTTTTGTGCAGTGTTTTTATCACTCCATATTTTTGTGATGGATGGTGGTGGGAATCTGCGTGGATATATCTGTTGGTGTGAGTTGTTTTCCTGAAAATATCAAACCTTAATCTATTCTGTTTCTTTTTAATTAATACATCAAGAAACGGTAACTCTTCATTTATTTCCCATTCAACGCTTAGTTTTATATTTTTATGTAAATTATTTGCTGCTTCTACAAATTTAACTAAAGAATCCTTACCATGAGGCCAAATCATCAAAATATCATCCACATATCTAAGAAACAGTTTTGGTTTCTTTATTGCATTATTGACCAATTTTGATTCAAATTCTTCCATGAATATGTTAGCGAATACTGGGCTTAGTGGACTACCCATAGCACATCCTTCTTTTTGCTTATAAATCTTTTTATCATAAATAAAGTATGTAGATTTTTGGCAAAATTCTATTAATTCGAGAGTATTTTTATCTAATGTAATGTTTGATTTTATAATCTCAATGGTCTCGTCAATAGGAACATTTGTGTACAAGGAGTCCACATCCAGACTCACCAATATATCATTTTTTGTAATTTCTACTTTTGATAACATTTCTACTAAGTGGGTGGAATTTTTAACGTATGAAAAATTAGTACCTGTAAATGGTTTTAACAAATGTGCTAGATATTTTGATGAGTTGTAAGTCACTGAATTGATTTGACTAACTATTGGTCTTAAAGGTTTGTTGGTTTTATGGATTTTGGGATTACCGTATATTTTTGGTATTTGTGGATCTTTCGGTTTTAATTTATCTTTATCTTTTTCCTCAATAGGTAGATTCTTTATTATTGATTTTAGTTTTCTACAGAATTTATCCGTTGGATCTTTTTTCTGTATTTCGTAGGTAGAAGAATTCAAAATATTTTCCATTTTTTGTTTATAATCCGCTGTATTCATTACAACAGTGGCGTTACCTTTGTCGGCAGGGATAATCTTTAGAGAGTCATCGTTTCTAATTTCCTTCAGAGCACGCATCTCAGATTTGGTCAAATTTGGTTTGGGTGGTTTAGCATTTTTCAGTATGTTAATCGTATCAAGCATAGATTCAATATCATAAATATATTCCTTATAAAAAAACCCTTATATATTATATTTATTTTTGTATTTTTATAAGATTTCTATAATAAGCCTATTTAGGATTAAAAGCAAAATCTACGAAAAAGTGCCACAAGCTCAAAAATAATATTTGAGCATTCCCAGGTTGTTGTTCAAAATTATCCATAGAATTATACCATTCGATAAGATATGTCGAAAAACATTAGTCATTACAAATCGCAACAGGGTTTAATACATACTTTATATTTTGCACATGCTAGGACATCATTAAATAAAAATAAATGACGAAGTTTACGATGACCATCAGCAAGTTCAACGATAAAAGAATTTTTTACAAGACGTCGCTGTGCTCGGTCTGCAGTCTATAAAGAATAAATAAAAACAATAAAATTAATAAAATCATATACAAAAATAGTAAAAAAAATACCATCGAATTTAATAATAAAATTTTACCGGGAACATTGTTTTGGTTTGAATCATATTGAATTCATCTAGAAAATGTTGTGTCATGTTTAAAGCATCAGTCAAAGTTTTATGATCAGGATGTGAGATCGGAGTATATTTGAGCAAATCCTATAAAAAAAAAATAAGAATTATACACATTATTATTTAAAAAATGTAAATGATATTCATTTCTTCAATTCATAAATATACATATGTTAATAAACCATACAGATTATATATACACAGTTAGAAAAAATATAAAAAAAATGATAAAAATTAAAATTTCAGTTTTAAAAAAATAATAAATAAAATAAATTTCACAAATATTATTAATATTATTATTATTAAAATGTTTATTCAAATATTTATATTAATTATGAAAAAAGTAATATACTGCTTTTAAAATTTTAGAATTTATATTTATTTAATTAATTAAAACTGATTGAAGTAACCAAAAGTTTTTTTTAAATATTATAGAAAATAATTTATAAAAATTCTCAGTCTTTTAGTAAAATATAATTAGAAATTTTTTTTTCTTACATGTAACACAAGAGCATTCTTTTGTACACGGGCAACCGGTTTATGTAAAAGATCTTCAAGCGTGGCATTTTGGCCATCCCGCATGCGCATATGTTGACTAATTTCTGCAAATTGTTGACTATTTGTATTGCATTTTCTAACAGTATCTGTAGCACGGCCATAATTATGAAGAAAAGCACCATAAATATTTATATGACTTGCCTGAAAATAAAATCATCAATCAATATATAATATAACAAATCAATATCTTAGAATATTTATAATTATCAATGCAATTTTGATAAATTAAATAAAAAGATTTATATCAAAATCAAATGATTGCAAAAATTACTTTTTAATTGGTAATTTAGATTATATTCACTAATCGTTTTGTTTATTATGTGAATAATATTTTATTATTTAGAAATTTTAAATTATGATACATTTATTTTAATTGTATTTTTAATATAGTTTTATAGTTTATAAGTAAAAGAGTTTGATTTATATTATTTTTAATATGTCATTATAGATTAACATAATTCATTTATTATCTCTTGAATTAAAATCTTAATTATATATTATATTTATTAAAGTAATATTATCGGATAAGAATATCTTTTATTGAGAGAATGAATGGCGAAGACTTAGAAAGTTAAAAAAAAGGGAAAGAGGAAAAGTAGAAAAAATAAATATTTTGAAAATTAAAATATTGTAATATCCAAAGATAATTATAACGAAATGATTGTTTTATCTACAAATTTTTCTGTTAAAAAAATTTTATTTTGAGATTCCAGGGAAAAAAAAATATTTTCATCAAAAACAAATTTTTGAAAATATAAATTTTGCTATTTATATATAAGAAATTTTTTTAATGAAGTTTACCTCTATTGTAAATAAATTAATAAATTTGACCCTGAATGAAAGGAAATTTCTACAATTTGTATTATATATTTGAAAGGGCGACCTATTCTTAAAATATTGAAATATCCAAAGTTCATTATAAAAAACGCGAAATGATTTACGAAATTATCTACAAATTTTTCTGTTAAAAAAGTTATTTTGAGATTCCAGAAAAAAAACAATATTTTCATAAAAAAAAACAACAAATTTTTGGAAATATAAATTTTGCTATTTAAATAAATGGAGAGTAATTTCTTTTAAGGAGGTTTACCGCTATTGTAAATAAATTAATAAATTTGACCCTGAATGAAAGGAAATTTCAACAATTTGTATTATATATTTGAAAGGGTGACCTATTCTCTTCTTTAATTACATCCAATAGGACATTTGAGTGACAAGTTGGAATGAAAGGGCTGGAATTATTATCATTTTCGGAAACACGAGTAAATTTAATCCAGGAAACTCTCAACATATATATAGATTGGGTTATTTTTTTCCACACTAAATTATATACTGATTAATACATTGAAAATTATAATAATAATAATAATAATACTGACCATAATTCGGAAATGATCGCCAATTGTTAATCGGCCATCCCAATTGTTTGTTCTCTGTTTAAGTCCATCAAGAAAGTTTTGATGTAAATTATGTAACTCCGGAATTTTATAAAACATTGTATTAAAATCGTCCTCGCTGATAACTGGTTGTGAGGTAGTCAATGTTGCTTTGATCGCCTTCATGTATTGTAAAATGACGGAGAGACATTCAAGATAGAGAGTCTCGCTTTCGATGATACTTGCGATGATGCAGCGGTACATGGCCAGTCGTTCAGCCTCGGCTTTACTAGCTGATTGGAACGCCTGGATAAACATAATTTCACTGATCAGCTATGAGAATTGGGGGATCCTGAAAAGAGAACTGATGACTGAAGACAGTCTTCTCGTTATTAAATGGTAAGTAACTTTTATTACTAGGAGAGTGGATGCATCATGATATCAAGATTGAATAAATAAACAACTACTGTTTGGAACCCTACACAAGATGAATGGTCTGATAAGAAAAAATGAACCATAAGTTAAATACAGAAACAAAAAAAAAGTTAAAAAAAATATTAAATATATATTCATTTATTAAATAAAAAATTCCGACAATATGTCAATGAATAATAATTGTACTATATTTTAGAATTTATTTACTATTTATTTATATTTATAAAAATCTGGAGTGTCTCCACTCGACTATCTTACAAATTTGAATTGGATTAATTAACATATATTATATTGAAATTAAATTTAATTAATTAAATTATAAATTAAAATTAATAAATAATATTTATTAAACCAGCGTGTATTTGCTTCTTTGTTGATGGCACGAGGTCACTTGCTGGCGCGTGATTGCCAGTCAACGTGTTAAAAAATTTAACAAATTAATTCCGGTACTTTCAGCGATTCAATCAAGCTGAAATTCTATATATAGCAGTTTTATATAATTTTTAATCATGTGAAAAACTATCAAACATATATCTTTATTTTTACGATCAGTTTAGAGGGAAAAACATGAAAACGTGGTAGGTAATGACCCTCTTCCGGATGAGCTATATTTCTCAAAAGTGAATAGAAAACTACGAATTTCGAATAATGCCCGTGTACCAAATTTCATTATTCTAGCTCTGGTGAGATAGTAAAAATGTAGATATTCAATGAATTTTTACTATTAATATAATTTTAATTTATATGATTAGGAGATAATTTAATTAAATTTAACCCCTCAAGCCTGGAACCCGAGTACGTACTCGTGCGACAATTTAATTCCGGCTTGAAGGGGTTAAGATTAATTCTTGCTAATAATATTTCAAATTTGAATTTATAAATGAACTTAACAAATAAATAATAAAAATAATCCATAAGCTAAAGGTAAGTTATTCAAAACACTAGGTTTTAAGTTTTAACAGAAATTCTATTCCACTTTATGATCATTTTACATTTAACATAAATTGAAAATTGTTTTAAAAAAATTGCATGTTAAATATCCAAATACCTACAATGTTACAAAGAGAGCTGTCAGTTCAATCTTTAAATCTAATTAATTTTGTTAAAATAAAAATAAATAAACTGATAATAAGTGTAATAATTGAAAAAAATATCTCTACTAATATTTTTATATAACTTTATTTTTAATAAAATATTATTTTTAAATATGAATTCTAATCATTATAAAATTAATTTAGATTTCATTAAAAAAAAGACAATTATTTTTTCCTTTAGTAATACTTTCCATTAAATGAGTAATACAAAAAGCAATCATCTCTTAATAGACTTAATAAGATGCTCTTCTTATTTGACTTGTCTAATTACCTGAATGGTGTCCAACGAGGCGAGGCTGCTTGAATCATCAGTCTCAATTGATAGAGTGCGAAGCAAAGGAGGAACTTCATCATCTTCCGATTCATCCACAGAACTGCTACGAGTTTCTTCATAACGTTGTCTAATAACAAAAAATACATAACATAAATAAAATTAATGTAAAATATTTTTTTTTAAATAATCATTTTTTATACTAAGGAACCAACACACAAAAACAAGTGTATTACAAAAACAAAATAAAAAAAAAATTAATTATAATAATTAAACCGACATAAGTCTTCACAGTCAAGTAAATTCAAATTAACAGGCTCAACTTACAGTATTTTTATTTCAATGTATGTGTTAATTATGCAACTATGAATCAAAATTAAAAAAAGGTAAATACTCTCTCTACACAAGAATATTCCTTTATTGCTTTGTAAATCAAAAAGGTAATTATATCAACTGGTCATCCAGTCATGGATTTGGATAAAACTTTACCAGTGGGTAGCTTTTTTAATTCTAAATAAACTTTTCTTATGCAATATTTGCGGGTCGTTTCTAGTTTACGAAATAAAAATTATTAAAGTTTGCATATAAATCCATTGATATTCTATTTAGCTACCATTTTTTATTAATATGACCATAAGAGGGCTCCACTAATTTTCGGGTTTTTCAGTTCGGATTAGAAATAAAAAAATTAAAAATTAATTAATTAAATAATTTCCCGAAAAAGCCAAAAATTAGGAATAAGTGAATAATTAGTGAATTAGTCAATAAAACATTACTTAATGACATCATATTTCGAGGTTCATAATAAGTTAATCTGGCAAACTTTAATAATTTTTATCTCGTAAACTAGAAGCGACCCGCAAAAATTGCATAAGAAAAGTTTATTTGGAATTCAAAAAGGAACCCACTGGTGAAGTTTTATCCAAATCCATGACTGGATGACCAGTTGATATAATTACCAACAAAAACAATAAGTAGCCTTTGTAATAGAAATTGTTATCATACACAAGTTGATTTATAAAATGGTGAATATTGTAATAAATAATTTATATAAAAATTTAAAAAATGATAGTAACATAAAATTTCGTTTGATTAATGAATGGAAGTGGGTATATATTCCAAATAAAATCAAGATAATATATATAATAATAATAATAATAATAATAATAATCTGGGATAATAGAAATCCAATCGTTTTCAAAACTTTTCTGCCTAACGAGCATTTTTGTGTTTTATTTTATTTTATAATCCCATCCCTTAACTTAAAGAAAATAAATAAATTATAAATAGAACTCCTACCTGGAGAAGATGAATAATATGATATCATTATAAGAAAACATAGAATAATTTAATATATAATAAAAAAATATGAGCAATTTCGTTAGGAGCAATGAGATCAAAATTATATAAAAAAAATCTCTTTTGCTTGCCGCTAGGCACCTAGAAAGACAGTAGAGGTAGTGAGTGAATGAGTTGTTGCTGGAGGCGAATCCTATTCCCCCAAGGCAACAACTTGTTCTAATCCGGTCAGCACAGTAGGAGGCCCAACCAGTAACAACCTCCACCGAGCCTAGCAAATAATTATTCATTTTTTTTTACTAGGTTTTAATAAACAAAATCGAAATCTTCATTTCGAGTTCAATTCACAATACTTATTATTTATATTTTAATTTAATTAATTAATTTATTAATAAAAAAAAATGAGCTGTGACCAGGCACAGAACCGACCGACGATTTGAAATAAATTAATTTCCAAACATTATATATATATATAAAGTTTCAAAAAGAGAATATTTTTAAAACTTGAATTAAAATGACTAAATTTCTTGGTTTTTATTTTTAATTTCATTATTCAATTCTTAATTACTACTATATTTTAAGTGAAATATTTTCCGACAATGAATATAAAATTAATATTTTGTAAACTACCACTTCTGGTTTCCGGATATACACCAAAAGTTGAGGAATTCATGCTACTGATGCTTTAAGTAAATATAACAAATTTTATCAAAATCCTTTGAGCAGTTTCAAGCTGTATACGTCTATATGGACACACAATGGACAGACGGACAGATACTTTTTCTGTTAAAAGAAAATATATAAAAATCTCCACATGTAAAATTTGGTGTGAAAACAATACCTTCCCTTACTATCGCCAGTCGGTAAAAATTGATACGAGTTAATATCAAAAT
This sequence comes from Labia minor, assembly GCA_963082975.1. NCBI lineage: Eukaryota > Metazoa > Arthropoda > Insecta > Dermaptera > Spongiphoridae > Labia > Labia minor. Next base: position 26,481,649 of record OY720349.1, read on the forward strand.
AGGGTTGTTTTAAGTCATTTCAAATGAATTTTGAAAGTTGGAAGAAACCGCTACTGTGATCACTTTCTTTTATTACATATTTTTTTTTTCAATGATTTCAAAACATCAATTACATTAATCTTCGGATAATATTTGCGAAGAATACAATTATTCTATAATTACTTATAAATTACTAACTAAAATTTGAAATTTTTTTAGTGATAAAATAAACAATTTCAAAATAATATTATTTAATATCAAATAATTCATTATATATTTGAAACATATAACAAAACAATATATTTAGAATGTCTTTTTCTATGTCATCAATAAAACAAGTAATGATTCTGGTTAAATTAATAAAATACAATCGAAAGTGAAATGTCAATGTGTTTGTTTCGATGACTTCTTAAGATTGGAATTCTCTTCCCATTTCTGGGTTAATCAATAAAGACAACCTCACCCTTATAACCCAAATGAATCTGGGTCTTTCAAATGGTACGTCTTTTTTTAATAAATAAAACCCATAATTACATTGACTATCAAAATTTTTTTAATTATATTTAAAGTATAATTTATATCAATTACTAAAATAAAATAATATCCATCAAATGACCACACCTCTTGTTGCACCACAATGGTTAACAATTTTGATAAAATTTTCAATATTAATAATTACGACATATCAATATTATATGATAAAAGAGAGAGGTGTAGTGTTAAGATTTGGATTTCAAGTTTTTAAAGCATATTGCATATTTAGCAGATATTGTATCATTTGTATATTTTCGAATATTATTAATTATTTTTTTAAAATAATCATATTTTTATATCTAAGAGATATGTACTTATCATCCTGACAACAATTTATTTTTTTTCATTTTTTCCATCTTTATTGAAATTCCGATTTGTACGAGGGCAGGTCAATAAGTCCGTGACTTTTTGAATGAAACGTAGGTTTTTTTATAAAAAATTATTTTTTATTATCTCTATACATTTCGTCCAACGTTTCTCCAATTTTTTTATCCCTTCCAAAAAATAAGATTTGTCAAGAATATCAATATATATATATTTGTTTGTGAGATGATTTGGAAGTTGGAGTTGGAGTCAAATCTTTTTCCGCCGAGCCATTTCTTCAGGTTTGGAAACAAGAAATAGTCATTCAAGACTAAATCCGTAGAATAAGGCGGATGAGGGAGCAATTCGTATCCCAATTCATGGATTTTCATGGAAATTCAATTTTTTCCATTTTCTTCTCAAATCACCAGGTAGTCTGATATTAATGGATGTCAAACAAAAATTAAAAAAACCAGCTGTTTCAAATTTCGACAGGAGTCAGCTGAGACATGTTGCCATTTCTTTTAAGTGAATGGAAATTCAACAAGTTATATTGACCTGCCCTCGTATTTAAATTTTATGGTATAGTATACAGAAAAGTCTGTAAAAAAATAACCAAAAATATCGTAAATAAAATTTCTTTAGAAAATAACAAAAATAGCCATGTGATTGATATTTATTTTTCTAATAAATCATTAATATAATTTATATTAAATATTGAGATGCATATATTATTAAAAGCACAGTTAATTCACACTTTTTCATATTATATATATATATATATATATATTTAGAGCTGGTTGGTTGGTTTATTATTAAAACGTGTGAGCTTTTTATTTATTCCAGGTGGAGTTCTTCAATGCCATTCACCACAGGTGGGTACCTTCGAAAGGACTTTTTTAAATCATCTATATTCTACACAAAATAAAAATAAAAAAGACTTAAAAGAAAACTTTTTTTTATTATTATAAAACTTTTCTTTTAAAAAATGTATTCAAAATACTTTAGCTTGAAAAGTAAACCGGAAATAAATAAAATATGTGTATTATATTATTTATGGCAATTAATATTCTATAAATATAATCCTATCTGAGTATACTTTGGTGATACAAAATTATTCACTACAGTCATAGTTGGATGAACAATCAGAGTAAATGTACAAAAAAGAAATCTGCTTTGTTGGATGTTGTTGCAGAATTTCTGGGCAGAAACCTTCACTTGGATTATTAATGAATTATATTTGTTTTCTTTTTCCAAGTCAGGATGTATAGAAGTGAGAAGGAAAAAAAACAACTCTTACTTTCTAACAGTTCTATAAATAAATTAATAATACTCCCTTATTTTATTATCAAAGTTTTTAAGGCTTATATAAATAAATATATATATAAATATAATTAAGTATATAACGAAATTTCTAAATATTATACGGTCAAATGTTAAAGATAAAACAGTCGAGGTTTAAATAAATATATATTGCCTAGTGAATATAATGTAGAGATCAATCACTTCAATTCAAATCTTTCTTAATATTCTTTGATTAAATTACAACTATAAATTGATTGAATTAGCAAGCCAAAGAAAAAATTTCTTTGCATGATTGGTCCCTATGTAATAATATATATTGAAATCGATATTAAATCATTTGTTCCCTCTTTCCTTAGAATATTATATATATACGAGTATATACTAATAGAGGGAGAGAGAGAAAGGATGAATCAATAAGCAACAAACCTACATTTATCTCTGATACAGATTATAATAAAATTTTCAAGTTTTTTTATTAGGTGAATATTAATTAATAATTTTAGATTAAATTGACAAAATAATTTGAAATATCTAAAAAAAAATAAAGGTAATAATTAACGATATTTGTCACCTCTTGGAATTTTAATGACACTTGGCCAAATGGATTAATTCTAAGAAACTTTTTCCTTAGGCAATATAGCGGGCAAATTTATAGTTTTCGAGATAAAAAGGATTGAAAGTTTGGATATAAATCTATTGATATTCTATTTAGCTTCCAGGTTTTATCCGTTTGACTAGCAGAGGGCGCCACTAATTTTCGGGGTATTTTTTTCAGTTCGGAAAAAAAATTAATTAATTAAATAATTTCCCTAGATCCAAACCGAACCGAAAAAATTGAAAATTAGTGAATAAGTGAATAAACAGATAGTTTTATAAATTTTAATATATTTTCACTAAAATATCATTTAAATTTTATTAATATTATTTATTATTATTAAGGACCCCAAGTTCCATTCATTTTAATCAGATTGATGCAATGATGTAACATTTAATAATTGTAATAAATAATTAAAGAATTGTATATCAATATTTTTTAAAGGGTCGAGCGATAGCTCGGTGTTCCAGTCACTAAATTAGTAATAGATAATTGAGAGATCAAAAGGTAAAGATAAAGTATAACCTGAAAACGTATTAAATAAGTAGATTAATAGACAAAAGAATTACAAAATAGAATAGATAATAAACAATTATAACATAATTTTTAAGTAGAAAATAATTATTATTTCTTAAAAATATCAATAATAATAGTAAAAATAATAAAAATATATAGTAAGACTTATTAGAAAGTTTTTTTCGGGTAACGGGTAGTCTATTCTCTATGATCCCAATAGAAAAGATTTATTCTTCAGGGAGTAGCGTCCCTGCCCTCACGTGAGCTCATGAATCCTTTCTTGCATGGGAGGAGAATCATGTCTTTTACCCATTGACTCCTCTCCATCCATACCCTTACTCTTACTCTTCCCCCCTCCCTTGATCCTTTATAAAATCAAGTTTATTTGGATGATGAAGGAGAATACCTAGCATAGATTCATTAAATAGAAAAAAAATAAAGAGTCTCCTATATATGCTGATTAGGCGCAATATTCTGACTAGCAAAACCTCGTAATTGACGAGTGAGACGCATCTTATAAGTGCCTCTGAGAGGATCCACCTCTCGTACGCTTCATATTAGTAGAAAACTTGAAACTCATATTAATTGTATTCTTTGAAGATTTAGAAGAACAAATCTATTCAATGTTTTTCATTTTATTAAAATTTTTGACTAAATCTTGTAAATTGTGACCAAGACAATCAATCGAACATAATTTTAGCCAGATTCTAAATAAAATTGATTTTTAGTATCATTAAATGGAAATTTTTAATTAATTTTAATATCGGTTTATTTTTACAGTTCAAAAAAAATATTGCCTTATAACAACAGGTAAAACCTATACGAATAGATTCATTATGAAACGTAGATTCATTTTCAGTAGTATAATATAATTTTACAGTGTTTCCTTAATTAAATATTAATTATTGAATTTTGACAGATTGAAAAGATTCGCCGCCATGTTGATTGGCCGCCACCTCCAATACTTTGCTTATCCGTAACCTTGAAGAGGACAATTGTTTTTTAATTCCTGGATAGGAATTTCTTGCTTACCCTCAATGATTGAGATTCAACTGCCTTTAGCCTTATTTCCCTATACACTCTTGCTATATACTCTACATTAATTTTACATAATCTATTTTTCTTAAATTTATTTTCTTTTAAATTTGTTGAAATTGTTTCATCTATTTTGTCGTTTATTTATTTTAAATAATAATCTTAATCTTAAATATTCATAGTTCATAAGAAATAATTTTTTTAAAGTACCGAGAGGCGGCTCGGTGAACCAGGTACTATATATGGTGAAACAAACATATAATATAATAAATAAATGAACAAGAAAGTACTTTTAATTTATTTGTTTAAAGTTTAAGGTGAAATAAAATGAAAGAAAGAAGACAATTTCAAATTTGTAAGCTATTATAGATGACAATTTAGAAGAAAGGGAATTAATTTTTATTTGAATTTATTATTCATTCTGTAATTTTTCAAAATTAAAAAAATAACTGATTATTATACTTAATTGAATATCATTTCAATATGAATTTGTGGAAAGGATAATTAATTAATTTTCTGAAATTAAATACAAAAAATAAATAAATAAATAGGTGTGGTTTGTTAAAACACAATTTTGTTAGAATATGCATTCAGTTTAATCCAAGCTTTAGATTAAATAGAAGTATATAAATAAATTCAAATAAAAATAAATAAAGGCATCTTCCATATTATCATGATCCTCATAGTCAAAGGATTTCGTAGAAGGTCAGAGAGAAAAAAAATATCTAAAATAAATAATTATTTAGTTTAAATGTAAATAAAACTTAAGGATCAGTCACAAATTTCTATGAAGTTATTTAGTGGAAAAATCGATTAAAGGATAAATTAAATATAGGAATATATGTGTAAGTAATATTATTATTGGTGACATAATAAATATTTATATAGTTAGATATATAAATAACACCTTACATATATTATTATTAATATTTAATTTAGAATTCAAATAACGATTAAGATAATCGTTTGAATAATATCAAACGAGCCATACATTTTTATTAACTATTTATTCTTGAGCATAAAACTAAAATATTGCACATGATTATCAGAAATCAAATAAATGGTATATTAAGAGTTCGGCACACATAATATGTAAGGCATTTGTATCTACTAAGTTTTTAAGGTAAATTATTTAATTCCTAATTTTAGGGTTTCTAATGGACGCAATTAGAATAAAACTTTGTTTATTTGATTATAATAATTCAGTTGACCTTCATCTTTAGCAAAATATTATATTTAAATTTTTTAAGTATGATTATTATAAAATGAAATAATTATTACAATATAGTAAGATAATAATAGGTTACAATCAGGTAAATAAGAAAAGTAAAGAATGAAATAAAATAGATAAGTAATACTAATTATAATTACTATAAATGATACAATCATTATAGTTGATCTGATTTATAAATTTGAAAAAAATGTTAATGATTTTAACTAAATTGTGAGTATATGTAATCTTTAATCAGAATAATATATAAGGACAAATAATAAATGAATTATAAAAAGTTTGGGTATACTTAGTTTCAATTAAATATTTTTTTTTTATTCCCGGGAAGAATTATTTAAGAGTTTTTTTTAATGAAAAAAACCTCCGGTTTTTGTACGTTCTACGCAAGGACAACGCCTATCAAGTCGGTTATATCAATTAGGTGTTCTATGATCAGTAGAACGGGTCTTATCAACCTTTACCTTGATTTTTTTGATCGGAGGCGCTACTTTTTATCAAGTAGCTTTCCAAATTTTGATCCCGGAGACTGGGTTGAGTCAGTCCCATAGACCCGACCTAGAGAAATTCTCTTGCCAGGCCCAAGACTTGAACCCCAGACCACGAGAATGTGAGCCAGCTACGCTAACCTCCCACCCTGTGTCGCGTTTTTTTTTAATATAATCATATATATCTCAATTTAAATATTGAAATATAAAAGAAAAATAAAATATATAGGGAAAAATGGCTAACTTTAGACACTTTTTTTCAATCTTTTTTCTAATATTTTTCCTATTGATGAATTATTCTCAAAGTTTTATCTAGTAATTTTATAAGCGTAAGCGAAACCTTTCTATACATTATATTAAATAACTTTCAATCTTATATTCATTATAGAAAAATTTTACAAATTTAGTATGCTTATATTTTGTTCCATACTGTTTTGTATACTGCCTAAATGTGGCTCACCTTGGGACAATTAAAAGTAAGTATGAAAAGTTAAATAAATGAATTACAAGTTAATTGGAATAAATTGTTTCTTCAAGAAAATAAAATTATTTCAAGTAATAAGGAATTAGAAGTAAAGGGATAAAACTATTAGAAATTAATATTTTCTAATATTATTTATAAAAAAATTAACTGCATTAATTTAATAAAAAAAATGCTTTAAATTTCGTTATAGTGACTCTTATTTCAAAATATTTTCATTAAAAATTCACTTTATAATTTTTCGATATTTTATATGAATGCTACTAGGTATGTTCTAAAAATAAAAATCTTAATAAATTCTAACCTGATTTTTCAATGGAATTAAAACATATTTGACGATTTGAATGTGACCCCTACGTCTGCAAGATCTAAGAGTTAATTTAAAATTTAAGGCAAAAAAGCTGTTCCGAGGTGTACAGTGTCCTAAGGTGAGCCACTCTTCCTCCCCTTTATATTATATTTAGATATTATTATAAAGTGAAAGATATCAGCATCACTGATCATTTTTCAATTAATTTTCCTATTGAAAAAGCAAGATTCGCTAAATAATAAATTCGCAATTGAATAATTCAATTTCTATTAAAGCGACAAACATTTTTGTCTCAAGAGAGGATATTAGATGACCAGTCAAGTAGAAATGACAAATCATTATAAAAGGAAATGCAAATTCAAGCCGGATCTTGCAATAACTTTCTTTTCTTTAAATATCGAATTTTGATCAAAATAATTTTCAATCCATTCTTTATTATTTATTATAATTATGACTTAATTTATTTACATTTATTGATTTGTAAATTGGACAATAATTATTTTTTGGTTAATATATAATATTTTTCTTTTCTGATAAATTCAGCTCTAATAATGACAAAAATTTATTCAATGGAATGAATGCAGTTTTATCTAAATGGGAGGAAAAAATGTGCCCTTTTGGCATATATTAAAAAAGTTAGAAAAAAAAAATTAAAAACTGAGGGAGAAAAAATGTCAAGTTAAGGTTAAAAAGTTTATGGACAAAGTAAATAAATTGAATTAATTTAGGTATTTCAAAAATTATTATTAAAATACTTCTATCAGTTATCTTAAATAAAATCTAATTTAATAAATTATATTATTAATATTATTATTTGCGGATATACCCTGAGCAGAGCTTTAAAGAGAAATGATTAATTATTGAATTTCCCTAGGCCCGAACTAGTCTTCAGTGTGGTAGGCTGTCGTGCTAACCACTAAACTACTGATGGGTCTATAAATATAATAATTTTATGTTTTTGATTTTATAAAATAATATATTATATAATAAATTAAATACTTATTACATCGAATTCAGTTAAGGTAAAAATTCAAATAATATTATATGAATTTAAAAAAAAATAAATTTATTAAATATATATTAATATATTTTAATATACCTATATATTAATAATTTAATATTATTTTTTCAAAAACTTACTTGATGAAATATTCTATATTGACGTAATTGGATTGTTTTCCAGGTGACAAGGGTTGTGGAAGTTGTTGGTTTTGATTTTGTTGCTGCTGGTGTTGTGCAATTACTTCGCCAATTGGGATAGTGGAAGTGGAGCCCGCGGCCCCTGCTGAAGAAGACTCGGTGGTATCCGTTCCAGAACTGGTGCCAGACGCTAACGTACTTCCATTGCGACTTCCGGCTAAAAAAATGATATTAATTCATAAAAATGTTTGATTTCTTTAGAGGGAAAGCGATGATTAGTCATATTTGCAAAAATACTTAAAATTTTTCTCAGGAAAAAAATATTGGTTATAAGCCATTGAAATATTTACACATTCAAAGAAAACAGTTACCTATTGAATAATTGATTATTCATTTTTTTACTAAGTAAGAATTTTATTAACTTTAGTATATATACTACACATTTAATTATTCTAATAATTTTTTATTATAATTTTATTTAAATATCTTTATTTAGATGATCAATCTAAAAGATTATAATAAAATCATATTATTTTGATGAATTATTACAATTATTCATTTATATTTAAATAAAATAAAGTATTTTCAATAAGAAAAAAAATTCTAGTAAACATAAAAGATTTTTATTATATTATTCAAATTCCACTATTCGCTCCTTATTTTTTTATTTAACTCCAAAAGGCATTCAACCTTTGTTCATTGGTAGTCATTCCGAATACTTTTGAATTCTTTCATGTCTTGTATAGATTTTATAATCAAGTTTAGTGACTATATTTTTAATGTTTAGTTTAAATTTTTTAAGTACATATTCATATTTTATATATATATTTTTTTTCCATTTTTTTAAAATATTTTAATCTTTATATTATAAATGGAAAAGAAATAAACAAAATATAAATATAAAATTTTTTTATAAAATAAGGTTTTTCCAATGGACTAAAAAGAATAAAATAATTTTTCTATAAGCCTGACAAAGTTTATGGATGAATTGCTTCATATTCAACGAAAAACGTTGAGCGCATTTAGTTTTATTTATTTATATGAACAATCAAGTCAAATTTTGTAATAATAAAAATTTTATTAAACAAATAAACTGACAAAATTCTTTATCATGCAATAAAATTGATAGTTTAAGAGCTAAGAAATTAATCTTTTATTATTTTTCACTGTAATATACTTATATCAAAGTATGTATCAAAATTTAAAAGAATTTTTATTAAATTTACATATTATCAATCAAATTCATGGTTGGTTATATTAGAAGAAATAGTGTTACTTGTTAATAAAGTGTTTTAGTGTGGTATGTATATATATATGAATAATAGCTCTATAAAGGAAGTTAATTGCATAGAAATCAAATGAAAACTAAAAGCGCCCAACGTTTTTAGTTCAATATGAAGCAATTCATCCATAAACTTATATTAATCTTCCAAGATTGATTTTATGCATTTATGTTAAGTAAATGTTAAGTATTATTGAATAATAATTATTATATTATACTTATATAAATAAATAATTTTTATTCATATGAGATTTTATAAATGTATATATATATATATAGTGTCTTCATAAAAAAGGTTATTCTATTGTTTTGTTTCCTTTCTATCGGGGACATATATATATAAAAAAGATCTTTTCTCTATGCCATCTGAGGGGTAGAAACCCCTTTTCATTGGCGAAACAACTAATTAATAAGAATTCATCATTAATTTTAATGCTATAAAAAAATTTTAAATACGTTTAAAATGAAAATCTATCCTGAAATCAATATTAATGTTTTAGAATCGGTTGAAAAAAAATTAATCGGAGCAATACAAAAGGAGTTAGTTTTAATCGCTAATTAATTACAATTAATTAATTATAATTCAATTATATTTCTTCTATACCTTCTAGGGATCCATTGAAATATCTATAAAAATTTTCAAAACTCTATCTCAATTTAAAGATGATGAAAAATCGATTTCAATTTGTCAAAAGAGCGAACAGACAGAGAGACAGACGCCAAGTAAAATTAAGAATAACGTTATGAATAATGTATCCCCAAAACCGGTAAGAAGGAAAGGGAAGAAAATCATAATATAAATAAATATTTTACTTTATACTTACATTAGATATACCTAATATAATATAATGTACTTTTAATATTCCTAAAGATCTTATATAAAAATAATCAAAGTTTTAGGAATAAATCGTAAACAAATAATTATCAATTAAATTTTCATTAATTTTCAATATATTTTAATAATAAAATTAAAATTCCTTTAATATATTAAATGTTTATAAAAATAATATTAAAGATATTAATAGAAAGGGGGTGCTTGATTAATTTATTTATTAATATTAATTCAACCTATTTTCTAAATTCATAACTTATAAGTAGAGTTATTTTAAAACAGAAGAATTTATTATTTCTTTTTCATCTGATTTCACTTTATAAGGTATATTTATATTCAGAAATATTTAAAATGTGAAAGCTTAATTTTATAATATATCAAGGAAATAAATATATTTTATATAGATTTAAAAAAGATATTTCTTCATATATTTCTAAGAGAAAATATATTTATATAAAAATATGAATAATAAACAATATATCTTATTTAATATAATATAATAATCTCTATTTTGTTCCTTCTTTTATCAATATATTAAATGACTTAACTAAAAAGAACAAATATTACTATATATTTATATAAATTTAGTCATTTTTGTATTTTATCAATAAAAAAAAATATGATAAAGAATGATTTAAATTTAAATGATTTTCGTTGTCAAAGTAGAAATAGAAACGAATATCTAAATAAAAATAATAATATTTTATTCTTTAAAGGCAGAGAAAAAGCCCTGAACTTTTAGTTTAAGAAAAGAAAGGGTTGCTAATTTGAATTTCTATGCTTTGAATGAAAAGGTAATAGGCAACCATCTTTCTTCATGACAGAACATAAAGACGTTAGCGTTTTTATAATTTAATAGACATCTTGAAATTAGTTTAAAGATGATTTAATAGATAATTTTAATATACTAAGGCGTGAGAAATTGCATTCATGCATTAATTCGATCAAAAGTATATTCAAATTATAATTCTATATTATTTATATTTTATATTTTTATAATTAAAAAAAAAAAAAAAAAAACTTGTTGATGTCGTAATTATCTTAAATACTCTATTCAAGCAACGTGTGATTCGGAGAGAATTATAGAAAAAAAAAAATTGAAAATTCTTCATCTTTTTCTAAATACATATATTAAAATTTTAGCATAATAAGTGGTAGTTTTATTTTTTAAATAAAGTAACTTATAATCTTGTTCACTTTTGCCCTCTCGTTACACCACTTGTAATTTCCTGTCATGTCATTTCAATTTAATTAAAATATTTTTTTTTCCTTCTTTCTCACATATATGGTTAGTTAGGATTTACTTATCTATCCTTTAATCTCATCTCATTTATTAATTATTTTTATTTTATCATTAATTCACATTCTAATAATTGACTAAAAGTTGAATCAGTGAAATCATATTAATATTATTATTAAAAGATTAAAAAGTTAAAATTATACTTCTATGATATTATTATATGGTATGTAAATGTAAATGATTCTATTATTTTTAAAAATCATTTTTTTCTGTCATTTACATAATTAACGTTTCATTCACAACTCTTTATTTTTGAATGAATGGAAAAAATTTAATTGAATGATACGAATATAAAGAAACATGAATTAATAAGTTCCATGATTTGAAATTAGGCATATTGTAATGATAGTCTTAAAATTATTAAATTTTCATAATAATTTATATGAAGAAAATTTTAATATATATTAATATAATAGGTATTGTATATCTTATCTTATTATACTAGCCAAAATTGTGTATATATATATATTTGTATTTTTGAAATATTAAACGGCTCGGATTTTTTTTGAAATTCACAGCATTTATAATATTTATAAAGAAAAATCGATATCTATTGGTTACAGCCTCGAGAAAAATCATCTTTATTAGTGTTTTCTTAATTTAAAATGGTAAATTTATATGTCTTCAGCAATTACGTCAAACAATGCTTCCTTAAATACAAAATATTATAAATAAAATAAAATTAAAAATATTGATTTTATATCCATATCTGTTTTTTCCAGTGCATTAATTATTAAATTATTTGAAATTGTTTCAGAACGTTTATTATTTTTTTCTTAATTTAAAATAGGAAATTCAATAATGTCAGCAACTACGTCAGACCGAGCGCTTCCTTAAATACAAAATATAAATATAAATAAAATCAAATTACGAAATATATATTATGTTATATACACAGGCCATACCTTTCTGTGTCTTTAAGTGCATTAATACGTACGTTAAAGGGCTGTATGTTTTATGACTAATTTTTTTTTAAATTTATGTTCTTTTAATTTATTTGAACGGCGGCTCGGTGAACCAGGTATTATTATTAGCAGCCAAACCTGATAATAAGAAATAATTTTTTTTAATGACTGAGCGGTGGCTCGGTTAACCAGGTATTTATGTTTATATTGTAGAAATAAGAAAAATTATATTATAATTAATTTTATTATTATTATATTAGTGGACAACCTCATTGAATTGCTATTCAATTTTATATATTATGTAGATTTAGGATTGTATTAATTATTTCAAATCTATTTAAAATAAAACATTACTAGTTATTTTTTTTTATCAGATTAATTAACTATTTTTATGGATTGGAGATAGACACACGAAAATAAGAGACAATTTTGCTTTGACAGAAATGATTATTAATCATACCAATATACCTTCAAAACATGATTAATTCAAATAAAAAGGTGTGTAATTGATTTATAATTTTTTTTTATTGATTATGATATAATATAATATACTTATCTTTAGAGAATAATTAATTATTTTTTAATTATAAAAATGAGTTTATATGTCTATTTGATAAAATAACTATAAAATTTATTTACCAGTGGATATTTTTCCAAATTAATTTTTTTTAACTGTACATACTATTGATGATTTATATGCAAAGCACGTGTTACTTCGGTGAAACCATTTTCAATTATATTATTTTTTTTTTTTTCAATTTTTGTTATAATTGTAAGATTTTTATGTGAAAAAAATTTCTCAATTGGTGTCTATAGAGTAACAGTTTTAATCCAAATAGAATAAATATGAAAAATTAAGTGAACAGATGTGTTGGTTAGATGTTTAACTAATAAAGCAGGTGGCTGTTTGTATTCTGCTTGACCGTCATCTGCACATTTTTTTTTATATCTAATAAATATTAAAATATAAAAATTGAACAAAATAAAACTATTGAATTTATTTTAAATTTAACTTAAGTAAAATAAATAATCTCAAATGAAATTTAATTACAAATCCATTATATATATGTTATAATAATTATTGTGTATTAATATTTATTTGGGAGACTTATATTATATATATATATATATTAGCAGCATTTATGGTCCAAAGAAAGATCAAGTGACTGCATATGATGATTTCTATAACTTCTATTCATCTCCATAAATAGTTAGGGTTATAAAATGGAGAAGGCGGCGATGGGCAGGACATGTGACTAGAATGGGAGAGGAAAGAATGGCGAAAATATATTGGTGAGGAGACCAATTAGGAAACGTCCGATTAGAAGATCAAGGACGCGATGGGTGGACAGTGTAGGAAAGTACTTGAGAGATGGGAGAGGGTAGAAGTTAGATGGAGGTGGCATAGGATAAGGACACTTGAAGAAATGTGGTTGCTGCGGCCAAGAACGTTCGAGTTCCGTAGAGCCACGGAGATAGAGATTAATATTTATTTTATGATAGCATTAATAGGTGATTGATAATTGACTTTTCTTACATATCCTATCTAAATTAGTTTGTTTTTTTAATAAATCAATTAAGATTTTAATAATAAAAAAATTGAAAATATCAATTTAAAGAATTTGGATTTTTCTAATCATGTTTTATTTTAGAATTATAATTTTTCTATTTTTATTTTTAATTATGATTTATATTTATATAGAGAATTTTTATTATTAATCTTTAATTTAACCGGAATACAGAATAAAAATAATTAATGTTTTGATGAATACTTTAATAATGATAAGAAATTTTACATGAAATATAATGCAATTATAAAAATGAAATTTCAATGTCAAATGTAATTAATATCACTTTACTGTAGATTTAGATAAAATCCGTAAATGCCGCAAATGTCTCGGTATTTAGATTCTAGATCCGTTGTCATTCACTGTAAAAAAAACTCGTCATTGGTTCGATACACATCGTTCATTCTGTATCACAAAATTTATTCAATTACCGTTGCTTTATAAAAATAAAATAACAGAATATATACATTATTTTTTTTTTTTTTAATTATCAATATAATTATTATTTAATATTTTTATTTTTGAATCTTTCATATTGAAATCGCTTTCATGAAAATGTCCAATTATTAAAAATATTTATTAAAAAATTGAAATTATTTTCAATAAAAATTAGAAAAAATTATAATAATGAAATTGTTTATTATTTGTAATTTCAAAAAAAAAACAAAAAAACTAATTGTCGGGGCACTTCTGAAATGCGCTTTTCGGTATGGCCATCAGCTCATTCTTCGATTCCGATTTTATCTCATCTATTGTGGTAAAACGCTTTCCTTTCATTGGTCTCTTCAGTTTTCGGAATAGGAAAAAGTAGCAGGAAGCCAAATCTGGTGAATACGGTGGTTGAGACATGATTACGGTGTTGTTTTTGGCCAAAAAATCACGAACAAAGAATGAAGTGTGAGCTGGTGCATAATCGTGATGCAGAATCCATGATTTGTTTTTCCACAATTCCGAACGTCAGAGCCGTGTTGCTTCACGCAAACGTTGCATAACTTCCTGCAGTACTCGTTATTAACAGTACGACCCGTGCACCACGCCATTGTAATCGAAGAAAACAGTGAGCAAAATTTGACATTTGATCGAACCTGGCCTGTTTTTTTCACCACTTAAAAAACATCTTTTTTGAGACAAAGTAGACTTTCCGAATGCCACCGTCATGTATAGTATAATAATACATAAAAAATAGCTCAATCCTCAGATTTGTTAAATTTCATTCATAACTGCTATTGTTGAAGGATTTTTTTACTATTTTTTACCGACCGACGATAGTAAGGGAGGTATTGTTTTCACACCAAATTTTACATGTTGAGATTTTTACATATCTCCACGAATCTTAACAGAAAAAAGTATTTTTAGTATGTCTGTCGGTCCGTCCGTCCGTATATGTGTACAGCTTGAACGTCTTAACGGATTTTGATGAAATTTGGTATATTTACTTAATGCATCAGTATGATGAATTGATCAACTTTTGGTGCAAATCCGGAAACCGGAAGTGGTAGTATTAGCGATCGACGATAGGAAGGGAAGGGTTATTTTCACACCAAATTTCACATTTTTTACATATCTCCACGAATCATGCACTTTGTATTGGTTTTATCCTCGAGAAAAATCATCTTCATTAGTTTTTTCTTAATTTAAAATTATATGACGTCAACCAGCACTTCATGACGTCACAGTCGGCTCTTACTTATTTATTATAAATAAAATAAAATTAAAAATATTTATGTTATATCCATATCTGTTTTTTATTACATTAATAGATATATTAAAATTATTTGAAATTGTTTCTGTAGCTGGAAATTAATTTACTTCAAACCGTCGGTCGGTTCGGACCTGGCCACAGGTCAACTTATTATGTTTAATATGAATTTCTATTTTCTATTATTTCATAAAAATTCAATATATATAAATATAATTAATATTTTTCTAAATATAAATTATTATACTAGACGATTGATTAATTTGTGTCCAAGAATTTAAAAAAAAAATACTTTGAATAAATTGCTCAATATAAATATAAAAACAAGATAATCCATTCAAATATATATATATATATATATATATATATATTTGAAAAATATATAATCTTTATCATATTATTATTTTACGCGTGATAATTATAATTAATATTATCACTTTTACTTAACACATATATAACTATTAGGTTAATTATATGTTGATATTTTATTTATAGTAAATAATTTAAATGCATATATAGTTATATTTAATTATTATATATTTAGTAATGGTTGTATCTATTTTTTTAATTAATTGTTATAATAGAAAAAATGTAATATAAATAAATAAATACTTTCCATTAAATAATGAGTTAAATAAATATCATGGCGTAATACCTTGTGAAAATTTGTCTAACAAAGGGAGTAACCTCAAAGGTCAATTTGGACATTTTATATCTCTATTTAAAATGACTTCAGTATTAAGGCCATACATTAATATATTTTTTATATTTATGTTTACTAAATTTGTAATTCTTATACGGCTATAAGCTCTATATGTAAAACATATTTATTGTCAGTCATCAAATTATATATATATATTGATTAAAAATTAATTCAATAACAATATGTTAATTAAAATAAATAAATGAAATCTTAAAGTACGAATTGGATGGGTGTTATAAAATAACAGATGAATCATTAAAATGGTATTTCCTCTAGAAATTCGAATCATTCGCCAAAAGGCTATCCATGAGAAATTGGTTTATTATTTATTGGAAGATAAAATGGATAGATCGAGTTTAATCTCTTAGTTTTTTTTTAATTATTAAAAAGAAATAATTAATTTATTTAAAGCAAATTAAATATGTAGTATAAGTTGTAGTACCTTGAACACCGAACTATCGCTCGATCCTTTAAAAAATATTGATATACAATTCTTTAATTATTTATTACAATTATTAAATGTTACATCATTGCAACCATCTGATTAATATGAATGGAACTTGGGGTCCTCAATAATAATAAATAATATATTTTAGTGGAAAAATATTAAAAATTATAAAACTATCTAAAAATAAGTTGACCTGTGGCCAGGTCCGAACCGACCGACGGTTTGAAGTAAATTAATTTCTAGCTACAGAAACAATTTCAAATAATTTTAATATATCTATTAATGTAATAAAAAACAGATATGAATACATAAATAATAAATATAAACATTTTTAATTTTATTTTATTTATAATATATATGTAAGACCAGGCTGTGACGTCATGAATGGCTGGATGACGTCATATAATTTTAAATCAAGAAAAAACTAATAAATATGATTTTCCCGAGGATAAAACCAATACAAAGTGTATGATTCGTGGTGATATATAAAAAAATCTCCTCATGTGAAATTTGGTGTGAAAATAACCCTTCCCTTCCTATCGTCGATCGCTAATACTACCACTTCCGGTTTCCGGAATTGCACCAAAAGTTTATCAATTCATCCCAATGATGCATTAAGTAAATATACCAAATTTCATCAAAATCGGTTGAGCCGTTCAGGCTGTACACATCTATACGGACGGACAGACGGACAGACGGACGGACAGACATCATGCTAAAAATACTTTTTTCTGTGCATGATGCATGATTCGTGGAGATATGTAAAAATCTCCACATGTGAAATTTGGTGTGAAAACAATACCTCCCTTACTATCGTCGGTCGGTAATTAATTAATAAAAAAAATAATGAATAAATAAATATAAATTAATAATTTATTAAAAAGTAAACGTGAAAATTGATTAAAAAAAAAACACATAAAATTAACTAATAAAAATTTATAAGAATTAACAAAAAATTAAAAAACATTAAAAAATTGTTTTTAAAATATCATACATAAACTTACAATGTTTTCAAGACAAATAAATTTAGATTTTTTTTAGTAATTTTTTTTTCATTTGTGTCGTCATATAAATTGAAATTAAGAAAAAACTAATGAAGATGATTTTTCTCCAGACTGAAAAAATACAGATCGATTTGTCTTTATAAATATTATCTCTATGGTGTGAATCTCAAAAAAATCCTTCGAGCAGTTAATTAATAAATTAATTAAAAAATATCCAAATATATAAATATATTTATATATAATTTTTGATAGTATAATAAGATATGATATAGTTTTATAGTTCATTGTGAATATTAATTATTATTAAGATTTATTAAAACTTTTGTGATTTTTATAATTGTAAAATGGATTTTTATTAAAACTCCACATATTTGGATAATTTATTTATTTAGTTAAATAAACATACAACGTTTCGACTGCTTATTCAGCAGTCGTTATCAAGTACCGTAAGAATAATTAATAAATATATTGAGACCGATTCTGTATGAACATAAGGAGAAAATTCATTTTCTAAAATTTAAAAAATTATAATTACTTAACTATGAATATAATCGCTATTAATAAGATGAAAGTGTGCGTTTAATTTCAAACGGTGTTTATTAATGATTCTCTTTTAACACGTTGACGTAAATGACGTCTATAGACGTCCGGCTACTGTTGATATAGGTGCAAACGACGTCAATCGACGTCTTAAATTATAATTATTATAAATAAATGTATATGAAGCAAATATTGATCATAAATTTATTTTTTTTTAAAAATCAACAATATCAATCAGTGTAATAATTAATTTCAATGAATAAATAATAAATTAATTATTATTTACCAACAAAAATTAGTAATAAAAATCTCCAAAAACTAATTTTGCAAAAAAAAAAAATGTGTTTTTTTAGACCTTAAATAGTATAAAAATGAGCGTAATTTTGCCTTATTTTCTTACAATTCAAATAGGAATAGAGATTATCTTATTGAACTTTATGGGATGGATTCTCTTAATTTTTGTTTCCTAAGTTTGAAAAAGATCAGTGAAATTACAAATTATGGTTCGATACAAACAATAGAATTAATCAGCCTATCCATCCTCCAACTACAAAAATTGATATTTCAATGCTAAGTACTTCTATTTTATATTATCATCCATGGAGACAAAATTGAAGTGGTCTTCTATATCTCTATAATCTGAAATGCACTTTTGGCCATAGAATATTTAAATGCAGTAACAAGCGCCTTTGCTCCAGAGAGCACGATTTAAAGAAAATCCCCCTGTGTATTCATTGCTCTGCCAAGTGTCTGGAATTTCAAATCTATAGGCGAATGAAAATCCTCATGAAAATTAAAAATTGATGACTTAGAGAGGCATGGAATCCAGTTAAATATAAACCATACGCAGAACCCATTGCTGTCTCTCCCGTCCAATCTCACTTGGCTTTAAAATTTTCTCAACATTGGAATATTGAAAATACTCTTCTTCATCCAAAAAATAACAAGTTGTTCCAGTGGTCATTATTATCAGATATTAAAGAAGCTTTATGTTAATAGAAAGGGATTTGTACTGATCAACCTGCAATCTTTGATTTTCCTATTTAGAACGAACAACTTTAACTAAGATTGGTTATTTTTAAAAAATATAATATCGTTGGACCTTGAATTATTTCAAAAGAAATTGGGCAGAGCTATCTTAAACCCTATAACTTTCTTCTTTCTTAAAGTAACATTCTGGAGTTAGTTTTATAATGGAATGAAATTCTGTTAAAAGTGTTTTTATCAAGATTAATTTTTATCTTGAAAAACACTCAATTAGACAGTTAGCCATTAATATACTTATATTCAAAATATTTATTTTAATAATATTTTAGAATCAAATTACGAAATATATTTATCATTCCCCCACCCATAAGAAAAAACAAAATATTCATGAAGTTAGCAACATATAATACATTTGAACAATTATCAAGGAAGGAATTTCAAATAAATTTGATCTAATAATATTAAATAAATTATATTATATTAATTATGATGTTTTTACATTAAATTATAAATAATATAAATGATATTTGATTATTACAAATAAAAAGAAATATAACCTCCTTTCTTAATTAAAATCTAGACAAGTTCAGTGTCAATATAATTTAAGAATTTATATTATTATCAGTAGTAAACCTTGGTCGAAACAGTGTCTATCAACTATTGCTACTTTGAAAATAAAACTTAAGACACTTAATTATAACTACATATATATATATATATATATATATATATATGCACGAAATATAATATAGGATCAAATATTTTATCAAGTAAATTTGAATATATTTTTCATCTTGAAATGAAAATCAAGTTATTTTAATTAATTTGTACCCTTTTATGAAAGAAATTTTTGAAGGTTCATTTTTAGACACCCCATTTAACAATTGGAATAAATAATTATAAAATTTTTAAAATTTATAATAATAAATTGTATAAATTTGTTAAAGGGTCGAGTGATAGCTCGGTGTTCCAGGTACTAATGTATTAATCCACGAATATAAGTAAAAATTGTGAAAATTATTTTATAATATATTCATTAATTAATTGACACTTGGACAATTGTATTATTAAATTTTTACTTATATTTTTTATATTATATATAGAATTAAAATTATGATTAAAATAATTATATTAAAAACCACTTTTATTTTATTTTTCTCAATAAAACGATAGATTTGTTTTATGATCTAATAGATACTGCTCAAAAGCCATCAAAAGACAGCCATTTAGTCAACTAATATTATTTTAATACGAATTCTTAAATAGCAATCTTATTTTGAGGTCAAGAAAATTATTAAAAGATACAATCTGTGAATGTATATACATTTAAATGGAGCAAACTAAAGTATATAGGCGGAGTAATTTTGATTAATCTTAAATTAAGTGATTAATTTTTATTAGGTATAAACCTTATATAATTTGAAAGAGAAGTGATTGAAGGGCATAAGCACTCATTTCTTATCATAAAATAACTTCCAGAACTTTCAACGAGAGGAGACATGGCATTGCTCTGATAAATCTTAGATAATAAATAAATAATTTTTTATCCGTTATCTATTAAAAAAAATAATAGAAGACATATTGCAATGGAAATTCTCAATTTAATCAATCAATTTAATTTACTGGAAAATTTTATATGATTCATAAAATATTATATCAAAATTATAACTGAATTTTGTAACATTAGATGTGATGACAACATTAAAATGAATGTATTACTAAAATATATTTTAAATGTAAAAATAATGGATCGAAAATAGAAATTAAAATTAAATTAATATTAAATTTAAATTTATTGGCCGATACGACACCTCCTATGACGGTAAAGGACAGTTTGGAAGTGAAGTATACTGTGTAACTGAAAAAACTAAAAAAAAAACCTAAGTTGAAGGCCCGGAAATTTTCTTCATTGGTTACATGAAATAGAAAAAAGGTGATGGATGAGAATTCTTGTATCTTGATCTTCAGATCGAGAAAGGAAAATAATTACATTAAAAAAGTTGGAATGGTTATTAGTGCCAGAAACAATTTGTGAATTAAATATTTAAAGGGTAATTGTATACAAAACGGGATAAGGATGAAACTTTGTCAAAGGATTCCTTTTTTAATTCCAAAGAAACATTCCTTATACAATATATCTCGGTCTCTTCTAGTTAACGAGATAAAAATTATTAAAGTCTGCATATAAATCCATTGATATTCTATTTAGCTACCATGTTTTATTCATTTGGCCAGCAGAGAACTCCACTAATTTCTGTTAATTATTTAATTATTTTTTTAATTATTATATATCCAAACCGAACCGAAAATAAGGAGGCTGTGACGTCATGAAGTGCTGGGTGACGTCATATAATTTTAAATTAAGAAAAACATAATGAAGATGATTTTTCCCGAGGATAAAACCAATACATTCGTGGTGATATGTAAAAAAATCTCTTCATGTGAAATTTGGTGTGAAAATAACCCTTCCCTTCCTATCGTCGATCGCTAATACTACCACTTCCGGTTTCCGGATTTGCACCAAAAGTTGAACAATTCATCATACTGATGCATTAAGTAAATATACCAAATTTCATCAAAATCCGTTGAGACGTTCAAGCTGTACACATATATACGGACGGACGGACAGACAGACATCATACTAAAAATACTTTTTTCTGTTAAGAAAATGCATGATTCGTGGAGATATGTAAAAATCTCAACATGTGAAATTTGGTGTGAAAAAAAACAGAATTAGTGAATAATTAGTGAATTAGTCAATAAAACATTAATTTGCTGCTCGTTCATAAATAGTTTATCTGTCAAACTTTAATAATTTTTATCTCGTAAATTAGAAGAAACCGAGAAATATTGCATAAGGAAAGTTTCTTTGGAATTAAAAAAGGAATCCCCTGGCAAAGTTTCAACTAAGAAGCTTCCCGTGTTGTGAAAAAAAATTTTCATTTAAAGATCTACAGCTAACCCTATTAAGGATCACACATATACTGGAGTAAAATCCCTCTCATGTAAATAAGTATAAATTATAGATTGAGTGCAAATATACATTCATAAATTAACTTTTTTATAATAATTACAACAAAGTTTTAATCACCAGTAACTTACGAAGCGTAAATGAGAACTGGTTAAAAGTGGGACTTCAAATTTTAATTATTTTTCATATATATATATATATATATATATATATATAGAGAGAGAGAGAGAGAGAGAGAGAGAGAGATATGAAAAATTTTGGGTTGAGTAAATTTGAAGAAAAAAAAATGTTTCATTCAATTATGTTAAAAAAAATCAATCCTATTTAATCAATATTTTCAGAGGGGAAGAGACAAAAGGGAGTGAGAAGGGAAACGAAAATGGTGTCTAGCTGAATTGGGGTTGTAATAAAGGGAATAAAGATTTGTAGGGTAATCAGAACTTCTTATAGTAAAATACAAATAGTATAAAGTATTTAGGTTTTAAAAAATATTTTAAAATTAAAGAAATTTGATTGATATTTGAGATTATTAATTAATTATATTTAAAAAATTTGTTAATATATAATTTAAATTCAAATTAGAAATTAAGTTATTTTTACTATCTCGCCATAAGGCCCCTGAGTCATTTTCACTAAGGTTGGGAAAAATGTCTTTCTGAGTGTGAGTGTATGTATGTGTGTATGCATGTAACCAAGATTACGCAATGACGGTTTGAGCTAGAATGATGAAATTTGGTACATGGGCATTATTCAAAATTCATAGTTTTCTATCAACTTTTGAGAAATGTAGCTTAACCGGAAGAGGGTCATTACCTACGTTTTGATTTTTTTATTCTTCTAAAGTGACCGTAAAAATAAAGATATATGTTTGATAATTTTTCACATGATTAATAATTGTATAAAACTGCTATATATAGAATTTGAGCTTGATTGAATCGCTGAAAGTACCAGAATTAATTTTTAACACTGCAAATCTCACGCGCCAACACGTGACGCGGTGCCAAAGAGCCAAACATGCGGTGGTTTAATAAATATTATTTATTAATTTTAATTTATAATTTAATTAATTTAATTTAATTTAAATTAATATATGTTATTTAATCCAATTCAAATTTGCGAGATAGTCGAGTGGAGACACTCCAGATTTTTTTAATTTTTTAACACGTTGACTGCCAATCACGCACTGGTTTAATAAATATTATTTATTAATTTTAATTTAAATATAATATATGTGAATTAATCCAATTCAAATTTGCGAGATAATCGAGTGAAGACACTCCAGATTTTTTTATAATAAAGATTTTTTTTCTATTTTTCTATAAAAAAATAAATTTATATATCACAATATCAATAATTATTATTCAATTGAATAATTAAATTTTTAATTAAGTCAAACTATTTATTTGTTTATTTAATTTAAAATGAACTATATATTGTATCTAATCAAAAACATACCTGTTAAAAAGGGGGCCAAGTTCCTATCGGCTATTTGTTTGCCTAAAAAAGGGTTCAAATCCATCCCAATGCCAAGTTTAGATGCACTTCAAAATCATTCATAATCATTTTTATCAACAGCCTGATCCACTGGTAAACATTTGGCATTCCAAAGAATCGCCAGCACACCCAGTCCTCCGCCTCCTGCATCCAGGCACGCCACTTTATTCACGTCAACGGTCCATCTGGCCGAAATTCACTTTACCATACACCCAACTTAAAATATGGTATAGTTGTTAAAATACGTAGGTACATGGTTTAAAATATCTAAAATTATAATACTTAGAAATTTGAACTTGGCAGGTTTTCGTGCTGTACAAAACACTCAGTCCCACACCAAGTCCTCCGCCTACTGCATCCAGGCACACTACACGCCACTTTATTCACGTCAACGGTTCATCTGGCCGAAATTCACTTTACCATATACCCAACTTAAAATATGGTATAGTTGTTAAAATACGTAGGTACTTGGTTTAAAATATCTACAATTTTAATACTTAGAATTAGCAGGTTAATTTATATATTTAAATAATAAAAATATAATTATACAATTAATCTAGTGTTACGTACAGTACGAAAACCTGCCAAGTTCAAATTTCTAAGTATTATAATTTTAGATATTTTAAACCATGTACCTACGTATTTTAACAACTATACCATATTTTAAGTTGGGTGTATGGTAAAGTGAATTTCGGCCAGATGGACCGTTGACGTGAATAAAGTGGCGTGCCTGGATGCAGGAGGCGGAGGACTGGGTGTGGTGGCGATTCTTTGGAATGCCAAATGTTTACCAGTGGATCAGGCTGTTGATAAAAATGATTATGAATGATTTTGAAGTGCATCTAAACTTGGCATTGGGATGGATTTGAACCCTTTTTTAGGCAAACAAATAGCCGATAGGAACTTGGCCCCCTTTTTAACAGGTATGTTTTTGATTAGATTTCAATACTTTTTTTTAAGAAAGCTTCCTATTTTTTCCTTTTTGTGCCGCGCCCGCGTCCATTCTTAGCCTTTGAAGTAATTTTATGTTTAAAAAAATTGCAAATTTTTTTAAATTAAAATTATATTTGTTTATATATTAAATATAATAATTTTATTTGTTCTTTTATTTTATAGTTCTGAATTTCCAACTTGTATTGAATAATAAATAATTAGAACTATTAATATTAATTGAAAATTATATAGAAACTGTTAAGTTATAACAATAAAAATAAACAAACATTAATTTAAATTATAAAGTAAAATGGTTTAACACTATTATATATATCTATGCGCACGGCAGTGCGCCGGCCAAGTTCCAGCAAGCCGCGCGCATGCCGTAAGTATATTTACACGAATGGTTTGGAGACACTTTTGACCCCCCTGTATCTCAGTGCCTATTGCAAGTACAGAGATAAAATTTTATCTACGTAGTCATATACTAGAACTAAAGCAGTATGCCAAATTTCATAGTTAAAGCTTCAGTAGATCCTGAAATATGACCCTGTGAAAATAGCTTATTTTGGAACTGATTCACTGATTGGTCAACAAAATTCTTAGGGTATTTCCAATTGTCCTAGCGCTATGAAATTTGGCATACAGGTCGTGTGTTATAAGTAGGTTAACAAAAAATTATGAAATTTAAGAAATCGGTCAAGCTTGAGTTGTTATAATCGAATATCAATGCGATTTTAACGAAATCAAACGAATTCATTGGTTTTGTCAGAAACTAATCAAGCTAGGACTTCGAAATTTGGTACACCGATATTATTCACAGTTTGTAGATTTCTTTTAAAATTTCGTCAAAATCGGTTAACCGGAAGTGGCACTTTACCTACACTGGTTGTGTTTACCTTTCAAGTAAAGTACCAGTTTGCTTCGAGATATTTGCTTCCTATTTTGTATATAGATTTAAAAATATGAAAAAAATTTAGATACCAAATTTCATCATGATCTGACTACCGGAAGTGACATTTTACCTATACAAGTAGCGTTAGGTGTAAATTATAAATATATATAATAGTGTTAAACCATTTTACTTTATAATGTAAATTAATTAGTTTGTTTATTTTTATTGTTATAACTTAACAGTTTCTATATAATTTTCAATTAATATTAATAAATTTGCAATTTTTTTAAACACAAAATTACTTCAAAGGCTAAGAATGGACGCGGGCGCGGCACACAAAGGAAAAAATAGGAAGCTTTCTTACAAAAAAGTATTGAAATCTAATCAAAAACATACCTGTTAAAAAGGGGGCCAAGTTCCTATCGTCTATTTGTTTGCCTAAAAAAGGGTTCAAATCCATCCCAATGCCAAGTTTAGATGCACTTTAAAATCAATCATAATCATTTTCATCAACAGCCTGATCCACTGGTAAACATTTGGCATTCCCAAGAATCGCCACCACACCCAGTCCTCCGCTTCCTGCATCCAGACACGCCACTTTATTCGCGTCAACGGTCCATCTGGCCGAAATTCACTTTACCATACACCCAACTTAAAATATGGTATAGTTGTTAAAATACATAGGTACATGGTTTAAAATATCTAAAATTATAATACTTAGAAATTTGAACTTAGCAGGTTAATTTATATATTTAAATAATAAATATAATTATACAATTAATCTAGTGTTACGTAGAGCACGAAAACCTGCCAAGTTCAAATTTCTAAGTATTATAATTTTAGATATTTTAAACCATGTACCTATGTATTTTAACAACTATACCATATTTTAAGTTGGGTGTATGGTAATGTGAATTTCGGCCAGATGGACCGTTGACGCGAATAAAGTGGCGTGTCTGGATGCAGGAGGCGGAGGACTGGGTGTGGTGGCGATTCTTGGGAATGCCAAATGTTTACCAGTGGATCAGGCTGTTGATGAAAATGATTATGATTGATTTTAAAGTGCATCTAAACTTGGCATTGGGATGGATTTGAACCCTTTTTTAGGCAAACAAATAGACGATAGGAACTTGGCCCCCTTTTTAACAGGTATGTTTTTGATTAGATTTATAATTTACACCTAACGCTACTTGTATAGGTAAAATGTCACTTCCGGTAGTCAGATCATAATGAAATTTGGTATCTGAATTTTTTTCATATTTTTAAATCTATATACAAAATATGAAGCAAATATCTCGAAGCAAACTGGTACTTTACTTGAAAGGTAAACGCAACCAGTGTAGGTAAAGTACCCCTTCCGGTTAACCGATTTTGACGAAATTTTAAAAGAAATCTACAAACTGTGAATAATATCGGTGTACCAAATTTCGAAGTCCTAGCTTGATTAGTTTCTGACAAAACCAATGAATTTGTTTGAATTCGTTAAAATCGCATTGATATTCGATTATAACAACTCAAGCTTGACCGATTTCTTAAATTTCATAATTTTTTGTTAACCTACTTATAACACACGACCTGTATGCCAAATTTCATAGCGCTAGGACAATTGGAAATACCCTAAGAATTTTGTTGACCAATCAGTGAATCAGTTCCAAAATAGCCATTTTCACAGGGTCATATTTCAGGATCTACTGAAGCTATAACTATGAAATTTGGCATACTGCTTTAGTTCTAGTATATGACTACGTAGATAAAATTTTATCTTTGTACTTGCAATAGGCACTGAGATACAGGGGGGTCAAAAGTGACTCCAAACCATTCGTGTAAATATACTTACGGCATGCGCGCGGCTTGCTGGAACTTGGCCGGCGCACTGCCGTGCGCATAGATATATGCATTTATATATAAATATTATTTAAGAGTATTAGTGAAAAAGGTGTTTCAAGTAATGAAAAGAAGATTGAGTGTGAATAGAAGAAACAATTTTTAGAAAATATTCTGACTGAGTCGATCAAGCAGACATTACATATTCCTCAAACGTATTGTCTTTTCTCCCACATGGATTTAACTCGGTAGTAAAGTTGATTTCAAGGTCAGATGTTTCTTTCTATTTTTGTTCATTGAATTTCCGTATGGAGTGTGTGTCCTGGTGAAAGCTGCCGGGTCACCTTTGACGCTGGATAGAGCGGTCAAAGCCACCCACCAATCGGGAAGAATACACAATAAATCGTTGAAGAAAATGGCACATCATGGCTCATTTGGGATTAGAAAATTACAAGATTATTAAAGAGAGTTATCTAGAATTAATAATTCTATTTATAATGATTTAAATTTAAAATAAATATAGAGATTTTAGTTTTATAGGAATAAATCCTTTCAATAATGATTTTGGATATATATATGTAATTTTGCAATTTATACAATACACAATAGATAATATTTATAAAGAAAAATCGATCTGTATTGGTTTCAGCCTTAAGAAAAATTAACTTTATTAGTATTTTCACAATTTAAAATAGTAAATTTATAAGACGTCAGTAATTAAGTCATCCATATTGAAATTTTCCTTTTGCCATTCTTTTTTAATTGATATTGTATTAATATTTTTTTATATTTAAAACACTAAAATTTTTATTTAATTTCGAAATAAAATTAAAAATATTTATTTTAATAATATTTTAGAGTAAATAAGACAGACATAACATATATTACATAGAAAATTATATATATTGTTGATAATAACATTACAAAAATAATTGATTAATTAAGATAAAATAAAAAAAAATAAATAAAATATTCTATAAAATATTCCCTTAATGGTGAAATTAATTTTATTCAATTAATTTTCCAAAATATTCAAATTTATTTTTATACCCACTTAGTCGGTAATCCAATACTTAAATGAAGGGAATATATTCTACCTGTCTAAGCCCTTCTTATTGTAAACATGAAATTAATTAAAAGTTATCCCTCCTATTTAATATCGCATTAATCTTATTTAAAAATTTCTAAAGTATTATTTTACACAAAATCTTTATTTAGAAATAATGGATAGTTCCTTTCCTTCCTTTCATTGCTTTGTTTTCACATGTCTTCCTACAAAATCAATAAAATTTATTCAAACTAAGAAAGTTTTTTTATCCTTAGTAGAGGTGTTAAATGCGTGGATACATTTAAATACATTAAAATTCATTGTAATGTTATCAGAACAAAGCAAATAATAGACTAAACAACATATTTCGTTTTTCCTACATAAAAAATGATAAATATTTATACGAAATGGAAAAATTTAAATATTTTTTCCATCAAAGATATGTTCAATTCTTATTGGGAGATCACTCCCAAAAATATAAGATTATTATTAATATTAAAATAATATAAAAACAATTATTTTGACAGTTGTGTTATATGGTTGTGAGGCATGGTCAATGATTCTGAAGACGAGAGTAGTTTTTGAGTATTTGCAAATAAGAATCTTCACAGCACTTATGGGCTAAAGAAAGATGTGTTTAAAGGGGAATGGTGGCTACATAACGAGGAATTGCATGAGCTCTAAGCATCTCCGTACGGTTATAAAATGGGGAAGACTGCGATGGACAGGGCACGTGGCTAGAATGAGAGTGGAAAGAATGTCAAAAAATATATTGGTGGGGAGACTGATTGATAAACGTCCAATTGGAAGATCAAGAACGCGGTGGGTGGACAATGTAGGAAGGTACGTGAGAGATGGGAGAGGGTAGGAGTTAGATGGAGGTGGTATAGGATAGAGACACTTGATGAAATGTGGGTACTCCGGCCAAGAATTTTCGAGTTCCGTAGAGCCACAGAGATAGTTATATCAAAATAATATAAATTAAATTTGACCTGGATATTTATTTAAAGCGATATTTGAAACCTTCTCAAGTTCATGGATATAGACCCCTATCCTCTATTCCCAACCCTCTCATTACTAATCTCCCCTAAGTCCGATTTGATGTTATCCACCCCTTGTTGGTATATCCACCACTTTTTTTTAATATGTGTTTTAGCTCTGAAAAATTAATTTGACCCCATTTCATACATTTTCAATGAATAATTTTAATTGTATATATTCGTATAAAGTATAAGAAATTCTTATTTATCATTATTTTTAAGATAATATCATTCATTTTTAAACAATTAATACAAAAACGAATTTTCTTTATATATGTTATCTTTAAAATTATTATAATAATATTAATTCTAATTTCAATAATTTAAAATTTAAAATTATATAATTTGAAGATTTCGATTATTTGATTAATTTAATAGATGTTCGTATGGTCATTGATTTTTACATTGTTTATTTAATGACTGTTAATTATTTTTTATTTAATAATAATAATAATGTTATTATTATTATTTATGTAATTTGTTTTACCAATTCAGCTAAACATGCAACAAATGATCGTGTCATTGAATATTAAAAGTAATTTGTAAATATAATTGAAAGAATTATTTGAAAGCAATTAATTAAATCATAATATTAAGTAAAATTAAAAATTCAAGCTTGATATGTGGGAGACTCTTATGTTCATCTATTAATCCAAAAAAGATATATAGAAATTAAAAGAGTAAAGATCCTGTCATTCATTCTAAAATTCCATCAATCATTTCTTTTAATTTTATAATAAATTTCAGTTTACTTGTTCTTACCTCCCCATATACCAGGTTTGTTCAAAACTAAAGGTGAATTTTGAATTTCTAAAAGTATTTAATTATTCATCAATATCCATTTTGTTCCCTTTAAAGTAATTCCCCTCAGATATAATGGACTTATGCCAGCTCTTCTTCTAATCGTCGAAGCACTTCTGAAATATACTTTTCGGCATGACCATCAGCTCGTTCTTAGAGCTACAGTTAACATTTTAAGTGCGCTAGAGCAGAGGTTGCCAAAGTGGTGGTCCGCGAGAAAATTTCGCTGGTCCGCAGAAAAATGAGGAATATACTTACTCATCATGTTAAGTTATGTTTTAAGATGCATTAAAACATGATTCAATTCATAACTATACGTGATAAGTTATAAAAACTCAATGTTTATGTATTCTTTGATCACAATTTTTATTTATAAATATATTTAACACTTAAAAAATCCTATTAGTGGTCCGCGGGATTTAAATTATGAATTAACTGGTCCGTGAGGTCAAAAAGTTTGGCGACCGCTGCGCTAGAGCACTTTATTCTATTTTTTCCAACTTTTCAAGCTGTCAAAGACAAACTACTAATCCAAATGGCTGATAATGTCAACATATGACAAAAACAATTTCGATTATCAAATGTACAGTCCTCGAAAATTCAAAATTCACCTTTTCTTTTGAACAAACCTCGTAGATAGAATTAAAGAGTGAAAAATTAATTATTTATTATTAAATATATTGTGAAAATCGTAAGATGGGATATTTTAATTAAAAAAAAAAAAAAAATTATATACTTGAATTCTCTTTTAGTCAGATTTAAGAATAATTAATGATTATTAAATAAATTTATTTTGAGAATTTATTGACTTACGTATGAAAATATTTATTGTTTTTAAGTTTATTATATTAGAAAGGTAAAAGGAAATATGAATATGTACGTATATAAGAGGAAAATCTAACATTATTTAGTAACTTTTCTGTATTTTCAATAAATCAATGTCTTCTCCTTTTAAGACACAAAGAAGTTTATTTTAAGTTTAATCTCCTTTAAGCTTCAAATATCCTTAAAAAAGATCCCTTCTACAAAAACAAACAGGGATTTTATGAATATAATTAAGTTTAGTTATAGAGAACAGAGTGGATAAAAAAAACATTAAAAGTAGAATTTTTAAAATGAGCGAGTAAATTTAAAACATATGGTGAGAATGAAGAGGCCTCCAAGGAAGGAATTATTTTCTTATATATTAATATTATAAAAAATGAAATTTTGAAATGAGGGTCTAGTATTTTTCAATATATAATCAATCATTCACGATAATAATGATTGATTCTTTTGTGAATGACAATATTATGTTAATATATATATATATATATATAGAATTATATTTATTATCCGATGAATTAATTTTATCTAAAAATTTCTTCGATATTCTGAGAAAAATAAAAAGGAAATTTTCTGATTAAAAGTAGTACATGTAAAATGTTCAATTTTAATTATGGTTAAAACGATATTCTAGGGTGATAGTCTGATGAACATGAGATAGAGGGTAATTTTGATATACTATAGAATTTAGAATAAAGTTAAAAAAAAATAATTAAAATATCTTAAAATGACTTGAATACAAATAACTTAAATTAAATGTAAATAATAATAAAAAATGTCAAGTAATATATTAATATAGTAATGAAATAATGAATTAAAGAAAAATTAAAATTTAAAATTAATTGTATAGGAATTACTTTTGTTTCCTTTTTTTATTATCTTATCTTATTTTATTATACTAACAAAAATTGTGTATATATGTATATATTTGTATATTTTTGAGAGTTCATAGATAATATTTATAAAGAAAAATTGATCTGTATTGGTTTCAGCCATAAGAAAAATTAATTTTATTAGTATTTTCTCAATTTAAAATAGTAAATTTAAATGACGTCAGCAATTAAGTCATCCATATTGAAATTTTCCTCTTGCCATTCTTTTTTAATTGATATTGTATTAATATTTTTTTTATATTTAAAATATTTTAAAAATTTTATTGAATTTCGAAATAAATTTAAAAATATTTATTTTAATAATATTTTAGAATAAAATTACGAAATATATTTATCATTTCACAAATATATATATATATATATATATATACTCATGAAGTTAGTAAGTTAGGAAGGAATTTCAAATAAATTATTGAATAAATTTGATTTAATAATATTAAATAAATTATATTATATTAATTAAAATGTTTTTTATATAACATTATAAATAATATAAATGATATTTTATTATTATAAATAAAAAGAAAATAACTTCCTTTTTCTTAATTAAAATATAGACATGTACAGGTGTCAATATAATTTCAGAATTTATATTATTAGCAGTAGTAATCCTTTGTCGAAACAGTCTATAAGCTATTGCTACTTTGACAAATATAAAACTGAAGCCATCTAAGTATAAGAACATATATACATAATATAGGATCAAATATTTTATCAAGTAAATTTGAATATATTTTTTCATCTTGAAATTTAATTAATTTGTTCCATTTTAGGAAACAAATTTTTGATGGGTCATTTTTAGAAAACCCATTTAACAATTGTAATAAATAATTAAAAAATTGTAAAATTTTTAAAGTTGATAAGAATAAATGGCATAAATTTGTTAAAGGGCCGAGCGATAGCTCGGGGTTCCAGGTACTAATTATAAAAATCCTAATAAATAAAAAAAAGTTAAAAATACAATTCGTTAAAATAAAATATGTAGTTTTTAAAAAAAAAATTGAAATAATAGGAATTGTTTATCTGACATTTAAATGAAATTAATCTATTTTGGTTCTATCTTGAAAAATGGTGTATATAATCTATGTTCTTAATTATTTGAGACTAGCTGCTCAGAGCGCCTTCGGCGCTCTTCACACCTAGACGGGGGCTCCGCCCCCTGTACCCCCGAGTGGTACATAGTATTTGGTTGAAAGTAGTAAAAGGTTTTCATCCATTTTGTTTCAATCAATATATTTCATAAAACATTCATTTCTTTTTGTGTTCTTATTTAAAATATATTTTTATTTAATCAGTAAATTAATTATATATTTTATTATTGTATATGGTATATATATGTATGTGGCTCAAAGATACTCGAAAGTTCTTGGCCGCAACAACCACATTTCTCCAAGTGTCCCTATCCTGAGCCCTTGTCCCATCTCTCTTACGTCCCTTCCTACGCGTCATTGGTTTTCCAAGCGGACGTTTTCCAATCGGTCTCCCCACCAATATCTTTTTCCTCTCCCATTCTAGCCACGTGCCCTGCCTATCGCAGCTTTTTCCCTTTTATAATCCTAACTATTTCTGAAGATGCAGAGAGGCCATGCAATTTCTTGTTATGCAGTCTCCCCCATTCCCCGGTGACCTCATCTTTCTTTGGCCAATAAATGCAGGGAATAATCCTATCCTACAGGCAAAATAATTTTTTTATATATTCCCTTTGATATAATTTTGATGAGATAAACCTCTTTATTGCAAGATAACAGGCGTTTCCCGATTGCA
The DNA here is from genome assembly GCA_963082975.1 of Labia minor. Lineage (NCBI taxonomy): Eukaryota > Metazoa > Arthropoda > Insecta > Dermaptera > Spongiphoridae > Labia > Labia minor. The sequence goes on from OY720349.1 coordinate 26,515,319, forward strand.
ACCCCGATTTAAATTCTTCTCAAATATTATTATCCTTTGTGATTACATTCAATTTTTCAACATATTCAAATTCTACATTTTGTATCTTAAGATTTTGTATGTTAATACTCTTCCTCTTTGTTACTAAATATTTTTTCTTATCACTATTAATTTCAAACCTCCATTAAATTTTCCTCGCTATCTGTAATTGCAATTGCCGAATCTCCTATTATATTTAAGTCGTCTGGGTAACCTAATATTTTACAATTGATTTCCGTATCTTATTTTTTCTTTACTACCTTCAAGACAAATTTGAAGATCAAAATTTGAAAAAGTTTATGCTGATCTATATTGAGTCATGCGTATGTTTTACTAAAGTCTACAAATAATTAGTGAACAGAAATATTGAATTCGCGATTTTTTTCCTAATATCTGTCATAATGATAATATCTTAATTAATGTTGGTCGATTTGGCCGGAACCCGCAATGATATCTCCTATTATTTCCTCCGCCTATGGTTCTTAAGTATTGTATATGTTATAATAGTGAAATAGAGTATAATATTTCTTGATCATTACATTTTGATATTTTATTTTCATTGCTAGATTATTATTGAATATTTTTAATTATAATGAAACTTGAGAAAATGCACTTGAGACAATTTATAAAAATTAACGGTATAAAACTATAGATAAATTACCAATATATACATTCATTAATAGTATTAATTTAAATTAATTGATTTATTTGTTTTTTTATTATTAAGTTCATTTATTAATTTTTTTAGATCATAGTTATTTTCCTCCCTTAAAAGAAACTTATCTAATTCTGTGGTGCTAGGGGATTTGAAAATTATTAGTCGCAATATGAAGATTTCGCTTACAGTTTCTGTCATGTCCGACCTCCGTCCAACAGTTATTTCCCTCAAGTTTCTTGCTTCGCTTAATCATGTGATCTATATATTTAATTTTTTTTGTGATTTATTGTAATAAGATTTAAACAAATAAAAATTTTCACTTTGTTAATTTATAAAAATTTCAAATTAAACTGATTGTGAGTGATACGCTTTGCCAATACTTTGAATAATTTGTGTATAGAAATATTGAATGTTCTTAGCGAGATTTGATATAATGTTGTACGATTTGTCCTAAATCTGAATTAGAAGAAAATTATAAATTGCATTAAAATGAGACCTTTTAGAATAAATTATTTAATTGAAATGATATTTAAATATAAGAATTTAAAAAAATATTATATTCTTTGTTTGGCAATTGTTATGTAATTATGTGCAACATGATTCGACTTGCACAGAGCATCGTTATTTTTTATTAATATCACATAATAAAAATGAATCTTTTAAACATAATAAATAAAAAAGACATTTTAATAAATTTAAAAAATATACCCAATTTAAAAATGTCAAAAATTTAAAACAACTTTATATCATCATATTTTAATTTTTATATAATATATATATATATATATATATTTAGTAATTAATAATAGAGTCATTAAATTAAAATAAAAAACAAAGATAATATAATTCAGTCATTTTAATTCAGGTTAAATAATATTTTTTTTTATTATTCAATGATAAAATTTATATATTATTATATATATATTATAGAAAAGAAGAAATATTCAATTAAATAAAAAATAATTTAAGATAAAAATATGATTTAATAAATATTTTAATTAAATTGAGAACTTTTAGAATAAATTATTTAATTGAATTGATATTTGTATATTAGAATTTAAAATAAAAAGGGAAATATTATAATAATTCTTCGATTGGGAATCTCTATGATAATTCATTGTTTGAAATGATTCCGCTAGGCCGACAGTGAGCCGCGAGCTGCTCTTGAATGAACAACACGGAGAATTATATAAACTTTAAAAAATTAATTTCTGCGGTTATTGATAAGATATTAATAAAATTTATAGCCTATGTTACTCTAGAGGTATGTAAGAATATTGTGATGTAATTTCAAAGAAATCGGTTCAGCCAATTCTGAGTCTATAAAATAGTAATTTTCCGGACAGACAGACAGACAGACAGACAGACAGACAGACAGACAGACAGACAGACAGACAGACAGACAGACAGACAGACAGACGTGAAAAATTCTAAAGTCACTTTTGGATTCTAGAGGTCATGAAACGCGAAGATATGCAAAAATTTTTAAATTCTGAGCAATGTGCAGACAAAAACCTTTTTTTATATATATAGACTAGCTGCTCAGAGCGCCTTCGGCGCTCTTCACACCTAGACGGGGGCTCCGCCCCCTGTACCCCCGAGTTGTACATAGTATTTGGTGGTTGAAAGTAGTAAAAGGTTTTCATCCATTTTGTTTCAATCAGTATATTACATAAAACATTCATTTCTTTTTGTGTTCTTATTTAAAAAAAAAGCAAAATGTGCAGCATCGTACACGTGGCGGAAGTGAAACTTCTTACAATCTAGAGAATAAGATAAATTTTAGTTGAGAGTGTGAGTGAGAGAGAAATAGAGAAAAATAAAGGGATCATTTCGAAAGACATATAACAGTATAAAATTTTCGTAACAAATATTCGCTTTATTATTATTATTATTATCTACTCTATCATCATATCTACATTGCCTGTACTATTGTCGGTTGGTGCTTCAATTGGTAATACTGATATTAATGGCTTGTGATAACTAAAATAAGATATATATGTTCGTGATTCGATATTTTCTATATAACGTGTAAAAACAGCATCTATTGTAGTTCCAGATTTTGTTGTTGATTCCTTGGGATCGTTATTTATAAGCAGACCAAATGTTTCTCGAAGAAAGTTGATCAACGGCAACGAATCATCTCAGATCCAAAATTTACATTAAAATCTCCCCCGAGAATTAGAGGGATTTTATCTTCGCCTCGTTCAAGTGCATTAGCACCTGTGTGGCTATAAACCAGTAGTGAACGGTGTATGAAATAAATAATATCGTCTAAATTTTGGTCGTTATTTTTTTTCGGCATAGTGAAATCTGTGGAGTAGAGAAAAGCAGTTTTAAATGCAATAATAATTTTAAATCGATTTAGTAGTGTTAAAGTAATGTTGAGATTCGGATAAATAACGTGAATGGTCATCGACGCACATAACTGTATGTGTTGGCGTGTGAATCGCCGACCATGTTCACACACACAATTACATGCGTCGGTATGCGTGCACGCTGTATATTTGACTTGAGAATTTTAATTATTTCACGATATATATCTTATCTTATTATGCTAGCTAAAATTGTATATATCTATCTATTTATCTATAACCATTGGTTCTCAAAAACCGCTCTAACGATTTTTTTCAAATTCACACTAGATATAGTATTTATAAAGAAAAATTGAGTTTTATTGATTACATCTCTTGAAACTTACAGCTTCATTATTAATTTCTTAATTGAAAATTATATATGGGTGACGTAAATGGCATCCATTTTGAAATTTTACTCCCGCCTTTTTTTAATTTTGTATTAATATTTTTTTTATATTTAAAATATTTTAAAATTTATTATTTAATTTCGAAATAAAATTAAAAATATTTATTTTTAATAAAATATATATATATATTTATTAATCCCGCTTTTTTTTTAAATGATATTGTATTAACATTTTTTTATATTTAAAATATTTTAAAATTCATTATTTAATTTCGAAATTTTATATTTAAAATATTTTAAAATTTATTATTTAATTTCGAAATAAAATTAAAAATATTTATTTTTAATAAAATATATATATATATTTATTAATCCCGCTTTTTTTTAAATGATATTGTATTAACATTTTTTTATATTTAAAATATTTTAAAATTCATTATTTAATTTCGAAATTTTATATTTAAAATATTTATTTTTAATAAAATATATATATATTTATTAATCTCTCTCAAAAAATATGAAATACGTTTAATATTAAAAATAAATAAATATACATATGAAATTTGTTATTTTTTAATATTAAAAAATATTTAATTTGAGATTAATTATATAAAAAATTTTAAAAAATTCAAAAAAACTTAGCTATAATATTTGACATATGATAAGGTTAATTACAATTTTTTAATAGACATCCTTAATAAATAGAAAAATAATAATTTTTAAATAATATAAATAATATTTAATTATAATCTAATCAAAGAAAATAAAAGTTTGAATCTATTTGATAGTTGATCTTTTTACATATAATTAATCTCAAATTAAATATTTTTTAATATTAAAAAAAAATAACAAATTTCATATGTATATTTATTTTTATAAATGTTTAGGCAAATTTTGAAATTAATATATATTTAAATTCAAATTGTATTTAATTGCGATATCTACTGGACAAGGTGGAGATCTCGCCCTCTTTTGATCATAAGTCATACTAATTTTTATTCTTTGACCCAGTAGAAGCTGAGAAATATTATTCCGGGTCAACGTACTGGCGCGCATGCGCGCCATGGACTTTGGACCTAGCGAGAGGGTATTAGAACGAAAGACAGCACAAAAGCAACACGCAGATAGCCTCTTTCTCAAGACCGAAAGACCGGACAAAAGAAAGACCCAGATAGCCTCTCTCTCAAGAACGAAACACCGCACAAAAGAGAGACGGAGATAGAGGCTATCTCATTCTCACTCGTTATATCTATATCTTTTTTCTCTCTTGCGTTTCGTAACGCGTTACGAAATTTCAATTTTTCAATTCACTCTCCATTCTCAACCAAATGTCAGGACGCCGCTAAAGAAGTTTCACTTCAATATATTTTAATTTAATCACTATATTAATTATATATATTATTATTGTATATGTTATATCTATCTACCTATGTGGCTCAAAGATACTCGAAAGTTCTTAGCCGCAACAACCACATTTCTCCAAGTATCCTGAGCCCTTGTTCCATCTCTCTTACGTCCCTTCCTACGCGTCATTGGTTTTCCAAGCGGACGTTTTCCAATCGGTCTTCCCACCAATATCTTTTTCCTCTCCCATTCTAGCCACGTGCCCTGCCTATCGCAGCTTTTTCCCTTTTATAACCCTAACTATTTCTGAAGATGCAGAGAGGCCATGCAATTTCTTGTTATGCAGTCTCCCCCATACCCGGTGACCTCATCTTTCTTTGGCCAATAAATGCAGGGAAGAATCCTATTCTCAAATACTCTGAATCTACTCTCATCTCCAAGGGTCATAGACCATGCCTCCTACCCATATAATGCAACAGGCAAAATAATCTTTTTATATATTCCCTTTGATAATAATTTTGAAGAGATAAGCCTCTTTATTGCAGATAACAGGCGTTTCCCGATTGCAACCCCGATTTAAATTCTTCTCAAATATTATTATCCTTCGTGATTACATTCAATTTTTCTACATATTCAAATTCTACATTTTGTATTTTAAGATTTTGTATGTTAATACTGTTCCACTTTGTTACTAAATATTTTTTCTTATTGCCGAATCTCCTATTATATTTAAGTCGTCTGAGTAACCTAATATTTTACAATTGATTTCCGCATCTTATTCTTTCTTTACTACCTTCAAGAGAAATTTGAAGATTGAAAATTTGAAAAAGTTTATCCGGATCTATTGAGTTATGCGTATGTTTTACTAAAGTCTACAAATAATTAGTGAACAGAAATATTGAATTCGCGGTTTTTTTCCTAATATTTGTCATAATGAAAATATCTTAATTAATGTTGGTCGATTTGGCCTGAACCCGCAATGATATCTCCTAATATTTCCTCCGCCTATAGTTTATAAGTATTGTATATGTTATAATAGAGTATAATATTTCTTGATCATTACATTTTGGTATTTTATTTTCATTGCTAGATTATTATTGAATATTTTTAATTATAATGAAACTTGAGAAAATGCAAAAATAGAGACTTGAGACAATTTATAAAAATTAACGGTATAAAACTATAGATAAATGACCAATATATACATTCATTAATAGTATTAATTTAAATTAATTGATTTATTTGTTTTTTTTATTATTAAGTTCATTTATTAATTTTTTTAGATCATAGTTATTTTCCTTAAAAGAAACTTAAATTCTGTGGTGCTAGGGGATTTGAAAATTATTCGTCGCAATATGAAGATTTCGCTTACAGTTTCTGTCATGTCCGACCTCCATCCAACAGTTATTTTCTGTTAAGTTTTTTGCTTCTCTTAATCATGTGATCTATATATTTAATTTTTTTTGATTCATTATAATAAAATTTAAACAAATAAAAATTTTTACTTTGTTAATTTATATAAATTTCAATATAAACTGATTGTGAGTGATACGCTTAGCCAATACTCTGAATAATTTGTGTACAAAAATATTGAATGTTCTTAGCGAGATTTGATATAATGTTGTACGATTTGTCCTAAATCTGAATTAGAAGAAAATTATAAATTGCATTAAAATGAGACCTTTTAGAATAAATTATTTAATTGAAATGATATTTAAATATAAGAATTTAAAAAAATATTATATTCTTTGTTTGGCAATTGCTATTTAATTATGTGCAACATGATTCGACTTGCACAGAGCATCGTTATTTTTTATTAATATCACATAATAAAAATGAATCTTTTAAACATAATAAATAAAAAAGACATTTTAATAAATTTAAAAAATATACCCAATTTAAAAATGTCAAAAATTTAAAACAACTTTATATCATCATATTTTAATTTTTATATAATATATATATATTTAGTAATTAATAATAGAGTAATTAAATTAAAATAAAAAACAAAGATAATATAATTCAGTCATTTTAATTCAGGTTAAATAATATTTTTTTTTATTATTCAATGATAAAATTTATATATTATTATATATATATTATAGAAAAGAAGAAATATTCAATTAAATAAAAAATAATTTAAGATAAAAATATGATCTAATAAATATTTTAATTAAATTGAGAACTTTTAGAATAAATTATTTAATTGAATTGATATTTGTATATTAGAATTTAAAATAAAAAGGGAAATATTATAATAATTCTTCGATTGGGAATCTCTATGATAATTCATTGTTTGAAATGATTCCGCTAGGCCGACAGTGAGCCGCGAGCTGCTCTTAAATGAACAACACGGAGAATTATATAAACTTTAAAAAATTAATTTCTGCGGTTATTAATAAGATATTAATAAAATTTATAGCCTATGTTACTCTAGAGGTATATAAGAATATTGTGATGTAATTTCAAAGAAATCGGTTCAGCCAATTCTGAGTCTATAAAATAGTAATTTTCCGGACAGACAGACAGACAGACAGACAGACAGACAGACAGACAGACAGACAGACAGACAGACGTGAAAAATTCTAAAGTCACTTTTGGATTCTAGAGGTCATGAAACGCGAAGATATGCAAAAATTTTTAAATTCTGAGCAATGTGCAGACAAAAACCTTTTTTTATATATATAGATAATCAAAGGTACACACAAACAATCGTCACCATAAGAAAATATCAACACATTAATAATAGAATTGTTTCTTAATATCTGATGTTCATCGCATTTCCGTTAAGATTTTTTAGATTTCAAGAAAATATAATAAAAAATAATACATATTAAATAGAAAATTCAATATAAAAAAAAATTGTTTTTTCTCTCATTTAGGTTAGTATTGTTATAATTATGTTAACTGTAAGGATGAATGTCTGAACCTTGTTTTGGGTTCAGTTCTTCCAGAATACATCAATACATCCTCAAAAACCATTTTAATAATTTACCCCGTCTACTTAACAATAGTTTTTCTCATTTACAAATTCAAAAGTTTCAACTTATTAATTTAATTGTTTTTAATCATTTTTTTAAAAAAAAATATATTTCTATATAAAGATAAAATATTTACATTTAGGATACTTAATAAATAGTTTATATATATATATATATATATAACTATATTCAATTAATAATATTTTTAAATATTTGCACATATAATAATGGTAAGTGAATTTAAATAATGAATTATTAAAATGAATTAATTTGATAAATTGGGAGAGGAAAGAATGGCAAAAAAATAAATTGATGGGGGAGACCGAGTGGAAGACCATGGACGCGGTGGGTGGATAATGTAGGAAGGGACGTTTGAGAAATGGGAGAGGGTAGGGTTTGGAGGGTTGTGGCTCAGGATAGGGATACTTGGAGAAGTGTGGTTGCTGCGGCCAAGAACTTTCGAGTTCCGTAGAGCCACAGAGATAGATAGATAGAATTTAATAAAATTAAATTAAAACAAAAATAAAATTGAGACAATTTAAAAGAAATAATTTCAAAATTTCAAAATTATAATATTAAGAAAATATAGATATATCAAAAGTGATGAAGGGATAAAAAAAGATGATAGAATGAAAAAAAACATCCATACAATATATTTAAAATAAATAGAACTAAAAAATAAAGAGAAAAGAAATTCGAAGAAATGGAGTAAAATCATCACTTAATGGGGATTCTAGAATAAGAAACTTAAAGAAATATTTAACTTTCTTATCTATTATACAATTATTGAAAAAGATAATCTATCTTAAAAATATCCTTTACATTTTTAAATTTTTAAGAATTTATAATAAGAAAAATAATTAATTTTTCAAAAATAATATAAAATGAAATAGTGTATGCATTTTATACCAAAGAATAGACTAAATAGGGAGATAGAAAAAGTCTCCCTTCTTTCGAGAATCTCGAATTATTCTAGACTCAAGAATATATTATTAGAAATCCTACAGACATGACAATTTATTTAAGAAGGTGAGATAAGATTTAAAGGTATAAATTGTTAAAGATATTTTATTTTATTTTTTAATATTCATTGACTGCATTGTAAATAAAAATTGTATCTCCTTCAAAAATAGAATATTAAAAAAAAATTATATTTACCGATCGACGATAGGAAGAGAAGGTATTGTTTTCACTCCAAATTACACATATGGAGATTTTTACATATCATGCAATTTCTTAACAGAAAAAAGCATTTTTAACATGATGTCTGTCCGTCTGTCCATTGTCTGTCCGTATAGCTTGAACGGCTCCACGGATTTTGATAAAATTTGGTATATTTACTTAATGCATCAGTAGCATGAATTCATCAACTTTTGGTGCATATCCAGAAACCGAAAGTGGTAGTTTACAAAGTATTAATTTTATATTCGTTGTCGGAAAATATTTCACTTAAAATATAGTAGTAATTAATAACTGAGTAATTAAACTAAAAATAAAATAAAAGATAATATAATTTAGTCATTTTAATTCAAGTTTTAAAAATATTTTTTTATTTATACTTTTTTATATATATACATATAATGTTGTGTGGAAATTAATTGATTTCAAATCGTCGATCGGTTCTATGACTGATCATAGCTCATTTTTTTTTTTTATTAATTGTTAAAAAATTAACTTTAAAATAAAAATGAAGATTTTTATGGAAATCTAAGTAAAATTTTAAATTTATTATTTTTTTATCTTTTTTCCTATAACATGTAGAAAAATGATTTCTTTTATTGAAAGAGTCAAAGGGATGAGCTTGAGATTGAAATATAAAAGCTAACACAAGATGTGCACGTGTCCGTAGTGAGTTTCTCTATCCATGGATAGAAAGAAAACTATTAAAAAAAAACATTAGAGTAGGGGAGAGGCGGAACATATGTATGAATTGGTAAACCTCTCCAATTAGAACTGTTGCTGTTCAGGGCAGCCAGTTAAAACAGGCAATGGTTTTAAGGGCAGTAGAAGGGTTTATTTTTATTAAAAAGAGATTAGTTAATGTTGATGAATAATTCAAAAACCAGCATCAATAATTTTTCTGTTAATAGAATTTAATTCAATTATAATGCGGTATTTATTTTATATAAAATTTTCAAGGTTGTTTTATTAATGAAAGGGGATATTAGAGGTAGAAACGTACACCTCGTTCAAACTTAAAAGAACTTATATTCATTCCTACGTTAGATTATGGATTAAAAAAAATGTAATTTGATTTTGAGATAATTATCAGCATCCCTGAAAATTATATTCATTATTTTTCACAAGAATGGCTTAATGGCTTGTATTTACCTTATTTTTATAAGTGAAAGTAATTATTTAATCTTATTAGGAGATAATTGCGAAAATTACTTAAGCATATTTAGAAATGTGGTAGTATAATTTACAGTATAAAGTGAATTTAAACAAAACCAAGAAGGAGAAATATCTGGAAAGGGTTGTATAAATATTGAATTAACTTTGGACCATGTGACATTTTTCAGAAATAGGTAGAAATTGAAATTGTTTACATGAATTAATAAAAAAAATTATCTTAATTAATATATCTAAAAATATTAAATATTAAAAAAAAATTAGATATCAATATAAATCTTCTCTCATATATTATTTTTATTAATTTTTTTTACTATATCGCCAGAGATAGTATTGCGATCACGAGTCGAGATTTTGATGTTTTTATACGTTTTGAAGGTCCATGAGTCATTTTCACTAATGTTGAGAAAATGTCTGTATGAGTGAAACGGTTTGAGCTAGAATAATGAAATTTGGTACACTGGCATTATTCAAAATTCGTAGTTTTCTATCGACTTTTGAGAAATCTAGCTCATTCGAAAGAGAACCATTACCTACCACGTTTTCATTTTTTTTTCACCCTAAACTGACCGTAAAAATAAAGATATGTTTGTTGGTTTTTCAAATGATTAAAAATTATATAAAACTGCTACATATAGAATTTCAGCTTGATTGAATCACTAAAAGTAAGTACCGGAATTAGTTTTTTAAATTTATTAACAAGTTGACTGCCAATTACGCGCCAGCACGTAACGTGGTGTCATCAACAAAGTACCAAACACGCGCTGGTTTAATAAATATTATTTATTAATTTTAATTTATAATTTATATAATTAATTAAATTTAATTTAAATATATGTTAATTAATCCAATTCAAATTTGCGAGATAGTCGAGTGGAGACACTAATAACTAATAAACGAATTTTTAATAGTTTATGTCATGATAGATTATTATAACTCTCATTTCTAAAAATCTTTAGTAAAAGGTAAGAAATTTCAAAATTTAGATCAATATATATTAATTAATTTTAATTAAAAATAAATGAGGATTATATATAGATAGATTTTAAAAAGTCAATTAATCTTTATCAAGATGTCAATCAGATGTCAATGAGTGAATGGAAAATACAAAAAAGGATATTAACTGTCATATGTCATGTTTAGTCATTTTTTTCATTTATATTAAATGTATTCCTAAACATCCTATTTATAAATATTTTATACATATATTTAGGAACATAATTTCAAAATCATTAATCAGTTATCAGTTTAATAAAAGATTTTAATAACAAATTTTGTAAATCGATTAATTACATATGTTTAAAGTAGTATATAGGTATATATATATATATATATATATATATATAAAATAAGAATACTTAAAATGATAAATTAAACAAATACATAAGTTATTTAATATGACATTTTTACAATGTTAAATCCTTTTATGAAGATGAAGATTTTCTTATATAATTTATTATTTTATTATATAATCAATGATTTATGTTATTTAAAATGTGTCTGTGCGTTTTTTATCTATCTGTGAAATATTTACTATAATAAGATAAATATATAATTTGCAATTATTTTACCTTGGATATTGGGTTGATTATGATAAAAGTGAAAGTTAGATAAACCGTTCAATAATACAAATTTTATTGAATTTATTGAATCATTTTTTTTTAAGTTAGAAAGTTTAGTATAAAAAACAACTAGAAGTGAGTTTTTTGATTTATAATTTGATATTAGATATAATAATTTATAATTAAAGGATTATAGATATATATATTTAATGATTTATAATTAAAGAATTATATATATATGAAGACCTTAGAGCGAAACAGTGGTAAGCCACAAAATCAAAATGTTGAGATATTGCAGTTTAAAGTGTAGAAAAAAGATAGAAAACATTGGGTTTACTGCATATATTTCAAATTTGCTCAATATGTAATATCAGTAAAGGGAAAAAGTCAGCAATAATTATTTCTTAGATATATATAATTAAGAATAAAACAATTTTCTACAAATGTGGCTTACCATTGTTTCGCTCTAAGGTCTTCATATATACATATTCTTCGCAGCATATATGGGCGAAAGAAAGATCAGATCACCGAGGAATTGCATGACCTCTATGCATCTCCAATAGTTAAAATAATAAAGAGAAGGCTGCGATGGGCAGGGTACGTGGCTAGAACGGGAGAGGAAAGAATGGCGAAAAATATATTGGTAGGGAGTCCGCTTGGAAGATCAAGGTCGTGGTGTGTGGACGGACGTCAGAGAGATGGGAGAGGGTAAAAGTTGGATGGTTATAGGTAAGGATAGGGACACTTGGAGAAATGCGGCCAAGAACTTTCGAGTTCCGTAGAGCCACAGAGATAGGATAGATATTTAAATATTTAAAAGGAGGAAACAAAAATCGAGTATGATTAAAATAAAATGTGTGTAACATGAAGTAAATATCTGTTCTCAATTGACAAAAAGATAAATAGAAATACATATACAATATCCAAATATGTATATAAATTCTTGAATAGAAATTCATTAAAATGAAAATAAAAATGTTTTATTTGAAAGGACGTGAGAGAGATGGGAGAGGGTAGGAGTTGGATGGTTATTGCTCAGGATAGTGACACTTGGAGAAATGTGGTTACTGCGGTCAAGAACATTCGAGTTCCGTAGAGCCATATATATATAATCATATAAATTTAATGAATTTACAATAAAAATATCACTGAATAATTTGACTTTGAGAAAAATATGGAATATTTTTTTTTTATTTTTAACCTTTAACTACACGGGTGGGGTCTACTCGGACCCAAGCGCTATTTTATTTTCGTATTTTCGATTTTATACATTGTAGCTTACCGCGATTCAAGCTAATCTCATAGTGCCACGTGAGCTGTTGAGAGAAGGAAGCTTGTCATAAATGCTCTGATAGGTGAGTACCTTTTCCTACGTTATGGGGTACCTGGAGACCCCAAGCGTGATTATACGTGACTATTTTTATAAATATTATGATTGATATAATTCAGTTTTATGGAGATATTCTTATAAAATGAATCGTCCATTGAGTGTCGAAGATTTGGCAAGAATATTGGCCGAATCTAGTAGTTCTGAAGATGAAGACTGATATTGAAGCGGGGATTGATGAGGAAGAAGACATTGGTGTCTCATGTTCCGAAGAAAAATAAAAGTGTAATCAGTGGACGAGATTTCAAATAAACCCGAGATTATAGAATTTTATAATAGCACTAAAGGAGGAGTTGATGCATTAGATTTGAAATGCTCAAATTATTCGTGTTCCCGTAGAACTCGTAGATGGCCTAATGCGATAGTTATTGGCGCTGTCAAAATTTTAATTTTTGTTCATTTTTCATATATTTTAAGTGTTATATAACAATTATACTTCTTTTTAAAGGAAAATAAGACTGTTTAGTTTTGAAATTAATTGTTATGTTTACATTCTATGTTAGAAATAAGTGCCTTGAAAATGCCGGACTTTTTTTAGTTATAAGTTTCAAAGGCTGATGTTAACTAATTAAAAATAAAATACAGGCTATTTCTATTAAAATAAAGTTTTATTAATATAATATAAACCTTAAATTCTTAAATATGTTATAGAAACTTTTTTTTACACAATAATTGTATGGGGATACCTGTAGACCCCACCCGTGACGTTATGTCGCTAGAAATGACGCGTATACTTAAAGGTTAAAAATAAATTTTAAAATGTATATCATCTCAAAAATTAATAAGTTGACCTGTGGCCAGGCCCGAACCGACCGACGGTTTGAAATAAATTAATTTCCAGCTACAGAAACAATTTCAAATAATTTTAATATATCTATTAATGTAATAAAAAACAGAAATGGATATAACATAAATATTTTTAATTTTATTTTATTTATAATATATAGCTGAAGTAGCCGGCGTTGCCCGTGATCATAATACGGAGGCTGTGAAGTCATGAAGGGCTGGGTGACGTCATATAATTTTAAATTAAGAAAAACATAATGAAGATGATTTTTCCCGAGGATAAAATCAATACATTCGTGGTGATATGTAAAAAAATCTCCTTATGTGAAATTTGGTGCGAAAATAACCCTTCCCTTCTTATCGTCGATCGCTAATACTACCACTTCCGGTTTCCGGATTTGCACCAAAAGTTGATCAATTCATCCCACTGATGCATTAAGTAAATATACCAAATTTCATCAAAATCCGTTAAGCCGTTCAGGCTGTACACATCTATACGGACGGACAGACGGACGGACGGACAGACATCATGCTAAAAATACTTTTTTCTGTTAAGAAAATGCATGATTCGTGGAGATATGTAAAAATCTCCACATGTGAAATTTGGTGTGAAAACAATACCTCCCTTACTATCGTCGGTCGGTAAAAATGAATATAAACGAAGTGTATTAAAAAATAAAATTAAAACTGTACAACTCATCTCATTTTGTTTAATTTTCTAGGCATGCATGAAATGAATATGTCCATATATGAAATCAATCTATGATTAGAATCTATTTTTTTTCTTCTTAATAAATTCTATTCAATTGAAGATAGATAACTTTTTCCTTTAAATTATATTCTTTTAAAAATGTACATTGTACACAATATGGATATAAAAAATAGATTATTAACTCTGAATGAATAGAATCTTGGAAGGTCAATGTTTCCTCGACAGGAGAAGAAGCAGTCATCAGTTTTTATATTTATTTAGCTAATGCACTAACGAAAATAATTATAGATTTATTAGTTGATAATCTCTTCTTAATTATTTTAAATTGAATTAAAGCCAACCTCTTGAATATTATATATGTATATATATATCGTTTTAAAAAAAAGAAAATATACATATAAAAAATTTTTATAAAATAAGGTTTTTTTCATGGACTATCAAAGTATGTAACAAATTTTAAAAGAATGATTAATTTCTTAAATTTTACTTATTATCAATCAAATCCAAATCCATTTGTTACTTGTTAATGAAGTGTTTTTGTGTGGTATGAAAGAGTTTATATATAAATTATAGTTCTATAAACGAATTTAATTTAATTTAAGAAATAAAATAGAAAGCAAAAGAAAATTAAATGCGCCCAACGTTATTCGTTGAATATGAAGCAATTCATCCATAAACTTTGTCAGGCTAAAAGAAAAATTATTTTATTTATTTTACTCATTAAAAAAAGCCTTATTTTATAAATTTTTTTTATATTTATATTATTTTATTCTTTTTAGTGCGATTTTAATTCGATAAAATAAAATTATTCATAGAAAAGGATCTAAGATGAGAAATAAATAAAGGTGATGTTATAAGAGAATTTGCAAATAGAATAAAACAAAAAGAAAATATTAATCTTCAAAAATGATTATAATTATATTATGTAAATGTTATTAGTGAAGTAATGTTTTTAAAATATATTTATTATAATTATTATATTAATTAAAAATTCCTCTTTTAATGTTATAAATTATTTTGAATTATTTTCAAAATAAAAACCAACCCAATATTTAATCAAATTCAAATATTAAAGCAATTAATCGCTAATTACATTACAATTAATTAGTTAAAATTCATTTATATTTCTTCCATACCTTCTAGGGGATCCATTGAAATATCTATAAACATTTTCAAAAGTCTATCTCAATATTAAGTTGATAAAAAATCGATTTCAATTTGTCAAAAGAGCGGACAGATATGAAGTGAAGTTGATAAAAACATTATAAAAAATATTCAAATTATATTTATTTTTAATATACTAAACATTTAATAAAAATTTATATTATTTTTGGGTTCAATTAAATTAATTAAAATAAATCACAATTTGAGTATTATTGTTTTTGATGTAATATTCAAAGAAATATATTTGGTGATAAACAAACGAAGCTTAGATGATAAACCCTCAAGTATATCCTCTCATTTCCAAAAACAATAAATTTCTAAATTTATTGTTTATATCTTATTACTAAATCACGAATAGACTTTTTCAAATCTTATCAAAAAAAAAAAATAATCTAATGATAATTTGATTTTTTTTAATGTTTCAAATAGTAAAAATACATCATATGCTATCTTGGATATATAAATATGTATATGTTTTCAATAATAATATATGGTATATGCTATATGGTATACAAAAAGAAATAAACAAAATAACAAATTTGTTATATATGTAATTTTTTTAAACTATAAAAATAATAGTTAATTAAAATAATTCTATTAAAAATGAAATAAAACTTATCGACCAAAACTAACATTAAAAAGTTTCTTTTTAATTTTATTATTATACTCATTTATTATAATAGAATGCGTTAATGATGATATAACTATGTCACAATAAAGATGAAATAAATTATAAATATTAGTAATCATTATAGGAAATGAAATGAATGATTATTATATCTATATTATACCAATGAAGTAAGAAAATATCTCGATAAGATATGAGAAATAAATACTTTACAGAAAAATGCGTACAAAATGATTAATAGTAGAAAGGAAAAATAATGTGAGGATCATAATCAGAATTTCATAACAAATTTTTTGCTTTAATCATAATATTAATTACTTATATAATAATTGCATATTATTATTATGAATTTCTTGCAAATATATAACTATAAACCTATTTAGTAAAAAAAATGCTTTAATATTTTTTTGTAAAATGTTATTTTAAAAAATTTTTTGGATTTTTTTTTTATATTTAAATTAGTGGGGAAGCTAAAAGAAATACAATCTAGTAATTACATTGAAATTAAAAATATAATATATATATATATTATATATCATTAAAAAAAAGAAGAAAAAATTATCATTTCTAAGCATAAATTACATAAAATAGTACATAAATATATAATTTATTTTAATTTTTTTTTGTTGTATTCAAATATATTAAGGAAATATATTAGAACAATATATTTATATAATGTTTCCTTTTTTTTTGGTGAAGTTTTGTTTTATAAAAGAAATAATTACTTTTTTCATAATTTTAATTGGATATTTAAAATTTCAATTAATGGTGGGTTTTGAACAAAAAAAGAGATATCGCCTTTAATATCATCTCAAATAATCTTTGTTCCTCTTTGTATAAATTAAATCACATTTTTTTTCATCCAAATTGTTTCAAGAGATATTATTTTCAGTTACTTTCTTTCATAAATCGATCGTATATAATTTATACATCCTTTATTGAAAAAAGAACTTGGTATTGAATGAATTTCTCAAATTTCTGAAATATGAAATTAAAAAAATTTATTAAAATAGTATTACAAATTTTATATAGAAGATGTTGAAGACTGTTCAATTTCCACCCACCTTTGTTCCACTTGTTCAGAAACACATAGTGATAGAATGGATCGTGATTACGGTATTCCTACTTCCAAATAATCCTTGTATCAGGAAATATTTAGTGAAACTGAAATAATTCAACCAATGAGTAAATTTTAAAAAGCTAAATTAAAAAGAGGCTCTCCATTAAACAAATTTTTAACTTTTCTTTTAGTCTTCATTGGGCTCTTCTGTATCAGCTTCTGGATTTTCCGAATCCGCAATTTCTTCTTTAGGCTCAGTTTCTTCATTAGGCTCTGAGTTTAAAATTTCTTCATTAGACTCTGAGTTTAAAATTTCTTCATTAGTCTCAATTTCTTCTTTATTAGTTTCATCTGATTCATCATTTATCTTATCTTTAGAAACACTACGTATCACTTTTTTATCAACTATTTTTTCACGCCATGAGGTTGCTTGTTTTTTCATTTGTTTTCGTTGTATATGATAATCTTTCGCTTTAGTACTAACTTTTTCTTGCCAATCAGACCAAGATCGTTTTGTCATTGGACGTTTAGGAATATCTTTATTTTCTCCACGTTGTATTCTAGCTTTCTTATCTGCTTCTTGAACAGTTTCAGAAATCCAATTCGCCCACCCTTGTGCTAATTCAGATACATTCTCTAACCAATCTGTCCAATGATGCAACTCAATTGAAGGGATTGACGTAGTGACTGGAATGGCACCAAAATCACTTTTCCCACGTTTTTCAGCGTCGTTTATAACTTCTTCCAACCAATGTGCAATTTTTTTAGTAATTTTCTTGAGTTGTTCATCCATTTCTGGTGATAATTGTTCACCTTGATCTAATTCGATTAATGCTTTAAATCTTAGTAATAAAACCTCATAAATATTTTCTTTTCGATCTCTTAATTCAATAAATGAGGAACTTTTCAAAATTTTTCGAAGTGTTTTCATAATAATCGAAAATATTTTTTTATTTAAAGGAGTAGATTCTCCTAAAAGATATTCAATAATTTCATCAACAGAATTAAATTCATCAATTAATAAGGAACCAAGAGGCAATTCCTCGAGTTGTTTTTTTAAAAGCAAATCTTCTTCCTCTAACTTTTGCTTATCTGCACTTTCTCCTTCTCCCTCAGGGCCTTCAGTTTCTGATTTAGAAATGTCTTCAGGAGAAATACCTTCACTTCCAGGCTCAGGAGAAACACCTTCACTTCCAGGCTCAGGAGAAATTCCTTCACTTCCAGGCTCAGGAGAAATACCTTCACTTCCAGGCTCAGGAGAAATTCCTTCACTTCCAGGCTCAGGAGAAATTCCTTCACTTCCGGGCTCAGGAGAAATTCCTTCACTCCCAGGTTCAGGGGAAATTCCTTCACTTCCAGGCTCAGAAATTTCTCCTGCACCAGGAACTTGTGCAGAATCAGCTCCTTCTTCTGACGCTTGAGGAGCCTCTGGAGAAATTTCTTCTGCAACTGGCGGTTCTGATGCCGATTCTGGAGGAACGTCACCTGACTCTTCGGCTGTAATTGGACTTACTTCTTTAACAAACGGAGGCTCCTCTACACCATGAGGTTCATCTGTTTTTACTTCTCCAGTTGTGTCTCCAGTTTCAGATGGCTTTTCCCCAGATTCTGCTTCTAGCGAAGGTTGTTCAGTAGATACTTCCTCTCCTTCCTTTTTCACATCAACTCCTTCCTCTTCCACATGTTCTCCTTCCTCACCTACATGTTCTCCTTCTTCACCCACATGTTCTCCTTCTTCACCCTCATGTTCTCCTTCCTCACCCACATGTTCTCCTTCCCCTCCCGCAAGTTCTCCTTCCTTATCCACTTTCCCTTCTCCTTTCTCTTCAGTTTTGTCAAATTTTCCCTTTTTAGCCTTTTTATGTTTTTTTCCTCCTTTTCTTTTTCTCTTTTTCGCAACTACTCCTGGATGTGCTTTACCTAATCTTTGTTCTTTTAACAAGTCCATTATCATTTTTCGAATACGTTTCACGACTTCTGGTTTTAATACTTCCTCATATAATTCTAATAAAGATATTAAGTCATTTAAACGTGGTCTTGAGAGATCAGAAGTCCTTTTTTTGTCTAATGGTTTACATGAAGCATGAATTCCTTTTATTGTATTCCAAGGATCTTTCTTTGGGCGAGATAGAACTTCAATATATGATCTTTTACTCAAGCCTTGTCGGTCAACTTGAATAAATTCTTTTTTGAAATAGACATGTGGACAAGGTTCAATTTCAGGAAAATAAAGTCGGGGAGACTTACCAACTTTCTTTTTGTCTTTTTTTTTAGAACGTTTAGAGGAAGATGAGGTGGGACGACTAGTTTTATCTCGTTTCTTTTCAGTTAACTTCTTTTCTGTTTCCTTATTTTCATCTTGCGCTTCTATTTCTGTTTCTTCTGTTCCCTTATTTTCATCCTGAACCTCTTCTACATTTGTTTCATCAGGTGGATTTTCAACGGCTTCTGCGGGTGGTTCTTCTACTTCAGCCATTCTGTAGCTCTATTATAAATTCAGAGATATTAGTTTAGGTAACAATTATATTTAAAATAGGCGATATTTTATTAATAAGGATGGTAAAAGATAAAAAATACATATTTTTGAATTATAAACAAAACACCACAAAGAAAATTTTATATAATAAGTACACTAGATTCATAGCCTCAGCCTACTAGATATATTGACATTTTAAAGAACCTTTTATATATATATAAGAACTTATTAAAATTTAATTTTTAGAAGAAAAACGACAAAAAAAGGTAAAATAAATAAAAATAAAAATTTAAAAACAAAGGAAGAAAATGAAATTAAAAATCAATTTTTAATTAATATTAAAATTACTTGAATCTCGAGGATAGTTAATAAAACTATTAAAAAGATTTTATTTTGGATTTCATCTTTATGAATCTATTTTTAGCTTTAAAAAATAAATAATAAAATAAAAATACAAATATAAAAATTGAAATTGAAAAATAGAAGAATGATTTTATTATAAAATTAAACAAAAAAAGAATATAAAAGATAATCGCTGCTGAAAGAGAAAAATATGAAATATTTAGCACATTTAATAAGAAACGTTAAATTTTTTAATATAATAATTAAGTATATTTTTTCATTTTATATTAAATTTAAAAAATTTAATTTAACATTAATGGAATTAAATAAGTATAAATTTCATTTTATCATTTTTTTGTAATTTAAATAAACATATATCATAGATTTTCATTAGAAATTCATGGATAAGTTTTTAATTAAATAAATTACAATTTTAAATGGTATCTTTTAGGCAATTTATGGATGGAGAAGCTTAGACTGGCATGAATAATGATCAAGATTCATACAATCTTGGATTATCAATAAATATAATTTCCTATGTATCTATGTATGTATGAAAAGACACATTATGAAGTTAGCTACAAATTTAGAATTTTACAATTAACAATTTTTTTAGAATTTAAAATAAAATAAAATTTGATATACAAATTGAAATATTCCAATTTTTGATATAAATATTATTTTTTATCATAAAAGAGAATTTATTAAACATAATAAACATAAAAAGAAACCTATCAAAATTATTAATTTGTTACTAACTTCACTAACACTTGTTCATTTTAATAATAAAATTAAATATTGTAAAAAAAAAAATAAAAAAAATATTGCGATAAAGTTATTAATATAATATTTAATCATTAAGTTGTTTTTGTAAATATTTGAAACAAAATTTGCTATAAATTATTATTATTAATCAATCTCGTGCGGCTAGAAGTCGTCTGTTTCTCTAAGAAAAGTTTTGTCGCCGGCAGCATATGATGTCGGTACCGGCTAGTAATATTATAAAATTTAAAATATATTATATATATAAAATGTATATATATATATATATTAAACTAATATTTATCATTATCAAAATACAAAAAAAAAAAAAAAATAAAAATGAGATGAAAATAGCTGAATATCATTTATATTTATGTTATAAAATGATTTCGAATATAAATTTTCATATTATTTTTAAAAAATACTATATATATTTAATAGACACCGAGCAATCAGTCGGTAGTTTTGAAAATATATACATATACGAACTGGGTAAATTTATTTAATAATTGCTTGTTCCTCTAGAAATTTTAATAAAATTGATTTGACAGATTATTATGAGAATATCTTATATCCTTTTATAATTAGCTCTATGTAAATATGTTACCAATTAATTTATATATTAAAAAAATAATCTTTAATAATTTATTTTTTATTTAATTTAGTTTTATCCATACATGATCTTTCATGAAAAAATATAGAAATATTAATTCCAGCAATTCCCACTCAGAATTATTAAATATTTTTTAATTTCTAATAATAAAATAAATAATTTATTCTAAAAACTAACTTTTTAATTCATTTTATATATTCTAAGATCAATTATTTTAATATTTTAGTTAAAATAAGATGATTTTTTTGTCATTTTTGTTTTTAAATCAATATTATTTTAAGAAATAGATTGTTTTTAAAGTCATAAATGTGTAAATGTCTATATGTTAATAATAATATTAATATTAATAAGATAAATACATTTTCCAAATTTAACTCGATATGGATATTTATTCACATCAGTTATTAATTATTTTCACAAGTAAAAATCAATCATGATATATACAAATAATTTTTTGTTAGTATAAGATTAGATAGATTATATATATATAAATTTGAAATCAATTTGATTATTTTATTATGAAAATCAAATTCTTTCCTCATTGATGTTATAATATTAAAATTAGTTAAGAATTATCCATTTTTGTTACTGGATATTTTATTTTAAATGATACTTTTAAATAAATAATTCGAAAAATAACACAATGTAAATAAATGAAATAAAAAATAGGAAAATAATTTAAATAATATTATTTTATATAAATTTTTTTTTTTTTATTTATAGAGCAAAGATTATTTTGTATGTCAATTGTATATTATTATAGGGATTATAATAAAATTAATCCAATAATTTGTGTATTTATTTATTATTTATTAATAAAATATTTCATATTATATCATAAAAATTAATAAAATCACAGATTAAATAAAATGGTGATTATATAAACTAGTCATCCACAGTGGATTTGGATAAAACTTTACCAGTGTATTTTTTTTTAATTTCAAATAAACTTTTCTTATGCAATTTTTGCGGGTCCCTTCTAGTTTACGAGATAAATAAAGATTTTCAAATTTGACAGATAAGCTGGTTATGAACGTCGAAATGTCGTCATTAAGTAATGTTTTATTGACTAATTCACTAATTAATTAATTTTCGGTTCGCTTTGGATATAGGGAAATTATTTAAATAATTAATTTTTTAATTTTTCTATATCCAATCCGAACTGACCCCCCCCCCCCCCCCCGAAAGTTAGTGGAGTCCTTTGATGGTCAAATTAATGAAACATGGTAGCTAAATAGTATATTAATGGATTAATATGCAATCTTTAATAATTTTTGTCTCGTAAACTAGAAGCGACCCACAAAAATTGCATAAGAAAAGTTTATTTGAAATTCAAAAAGGAACCCACTGGTAAAGTTTTATCTAAATCCATGACTGGATGACCATTCAATATAATTACCATGATTTTTTTTTTATTTATAAAGCATGTCAATTGTATATTATTATATAGGGATTAATAAAATTAATCAAATAATTTATATGTGTATTTATTTATTATTTATTAATTCGTATGAAAATTAATAATAATCACAGATTAAATAAAATTATTGCAAAATTTGGAAAATAAACAAAACAAAATAGAAGTTGTAAATTGATTAATTCTAATAATATATTAATTTATATATAAAGAAATTACTCTTTGGAGTACTAAAAAGAAACTGTAAAAAGAATTACAAAATATGAAATTTAAAAAAAAATATTAAAGGAAATTAGATACGCAAATAGTGTTTTTCTTTTAAAAAAAATTAAAATTGTTGGTGAAATTAATTTTTTTTTTTTTTGAAAATAGAATTGAAAGGATATTTATGGTTGTTGAAAGACATTATCCGATATAAAAGTTAATTAATGAATATGTGAGAGAAAAAAAGGGAAATCACAATGAAAAAACAATAAACAATAGATATATTCTATGTAAGTGATTAGATGCAACTCACTTGATTCGATATATGTATATTCGACCTCTTGGGCGACAGAATCATAATAGGGCTCTTCGATGGCTGAATCTTCCACCTCCTCTTCCACGGGTAAAATATTCATCTCCTCCTGTGATGATTTACTAGGTTTATCATCGAGCACCAAAAATTCACCACTACTTTCTAAATTTTCTTGACTTTTTGTCCGTTTTTTCTCATCCAAAATCATTTCTAACGATGAATTACTACTCCCATCAATTGAGGATGTCAAAGAAATTGTTTTTGGTGGCGGTTTCGGGGGTACTTTTTTTTGATTGGATTGATTTTTTAATCCATTCACTTCAATCACGGTAACAAAATTGGAAATATTTGGTTGTGTGTTGGAACGCGGCCTTAGGTTCTCTGGTTCGGTAATTTTTCCGGGTTTTTCACTGTTGGAACGGACCACTTTCGATTCCGGAATGTCTTTAGCTAATTCACCTATACATCGATCAACCGTCAATTCATCAGCTGGTGAATCCTTTACATCCCTCGGGAGATTATTCCCTTCCTGCTGTTGTTGTTGCTGCTCCTGCACCTCCTCCTCCTGACTGTTATCTTTCTCCTTGTCATTCGTTTTATATTTGGCCACATCAATTAATAATTTTTCTAAATATTCTACATAGAATTCTTCTTTTTCAAGTTCTTCTTTTAATATTGCCACTTTTTGTTTATGTTTTTCGAGATTCGCTCTGACATCTTCTTCCCAGGCTGCTGGTAATTCGCAGCCAGGGAATCGTTGTACCCAGACATTTCGGAAATCCCCAAACACACTCATTGCACTTTTCGTTAACGACACATTGCAAAGGAAATTCTATATACACTTGAAATTTTTTCACTTGAAAATGAACAATTTACAAACACCCTTTATCTACATCCATTCATTTTGTTCTTGATCTGAGAAATAAACACTCACTATGCTTACACAAGTTTGATACAACTTTCAACCAGTCGAACCCAAACTACACAGCCGAGACAAAAAACATAAACGCTATGGAGGGGGTGGGGATGAGAGAAGGCGGGGCCAACACACTCTGGTAGCGATTCCAGACACTAACTGATCAATCAATGGCGCTCTTGTCCAAAATTCAATTCCAGCTGAATAAATATACAACAGAGGGTTCAAAAATAAAATGAATCACGCCCGACTTATCACCTTGGAAGTTGGAAAGAAACCAATACAATAAACCTTTTATTAAAAAGAATCAATATTGATTTTTTTATTAAATTATACTATCATTAAAATAAAACACCACATAGGAAAGTGTATAAGTGTTGATGTTAGCACTTTTGCTCTCTCTAATACTATAATATAAATCATTATTATAAATCATTTTTTTATTCTCTTATCATTGCTTTTTATTAAATAAACCACTATTAAAAATCAATTTCATATTTTTAACAGTAGAAATTAAATCATTTTAAATAAATTAATTCATCTTAGAAAGAAAAATTATTCATTCATATTTATGATTTCTTAAAAATATATTTAATATTTCTCTTAAATCTCTACTTTAACTTTTTAAAATAATTTGGGATTTTTATATTGTTGATATATAAATCTATATATTTATCTTTTTATATTTATGTAATTTTTTTGTGTTAGAATTTGAATCTAGAAATACTTTTTAACTTGATTTTTAAGAAAGGCATTATAATTGAATATTATTTCTTAAAAGAAACCGAAAGAATTTACAAAGGTATTTTTAAGTAACTCTATAACTTACAAACACTTACATTTGATTACAGTTAAAAGTTTATAAAATTAACACCTGAAATAAAAGAAAATCATTCAATTCAATTATTCAATTATTACAAAATTAAAAAATGTGATATCCTTTTTTTAAATTATCAAGTAATATTGTTTTATTTTTTTTATCTTAAAGTAATTTTCAAATTTCTAAAAATATTTATATTATATTAAATTTATCATTTTCTAAATTTAAAAATTTGTTTTTTTTTTCATACGTATGAGAGTTGTCAGAAAATAAATAAGATCATCAATTTAAAAAAAAATAATACACAGACCATCCGTAAATAATATTTTAAGCGATGGTGGTAAAAAAAATATTTAAGAGATGACAGAGTTAACTTATGTTCAATGATGGAAAAATGAAAAAAAATTAATATTATTTATCAATCAATTTTCTATGTAAATCATAAAATGACAATAACTCAAAATGCCATTTTGATAAACTCTTTAAGATAAGACATAGGTTGACCATATTATTTTGAGAGTTTTAGCCTGCGACATTTAGACCCCTCATTTGTTGTCCTGGAATGTATACATTATTTTTTATTAGTAATTATTATTATATATATATACAAACCTGATTAATAATTTTCATCAATTTTAAAAATAGAATAAATATTTATATTATATTAGTTATATATTAATTACAGAAGAAAATAAACAAATAAAATGACAAAATTTCAAATATATTAAAATCTCAGCAATATGCATTTTTTTAAAAAAAAGTATTTAAATTTTGAGTTTTACTCACATATATGATTTATTTATATTTTTTTATAAAAAAAATGAATTTTAATCTCAATATAGATTTTTTATGTTAATTCAATTAATATTTCAAAAGATTTATTAGTTTTTAAAGCTATACATGATATATATATATATATATATATATATATTAAAAAATAAATTTAAAAATTTAATTAAGTCTGGAACTTTATGGGTCACACATTTCCCGAAGCCACTTTCGTGCGTTGATAGATTTAGGGAGAAGCACTCAACTGAAATCCATTACTCAATTGAAATTGATAAGAGATGAAAAAGAATGGTCGGCACTTGAATATCAAATCATTACGAAAAGCGAAGGTGAGCTAAAAATGGAAAGTTTAGATCCTTTTAAAAGAAATGGAAAGACATAAGAAGCTTTAGGGACAGAGAGGGTGAGAGAGAATTGTTATAGAAGAGTTTTTACAAAGAGACGAAGATTGAGGAAATTAAAGAGAAATCAGCGGAATCAATAAAAGAAATTAAATCCCAACTAGTGGAAAGGACAGAGAAAGAGAGAACGAAAGGGATTCTGGAAGAAATAAACTGATATGAATTATTCGAAGAATAGAATTCACACATTTAATAGAATAGTTTAGAGAAAATAATATAATCTTTAGAGTCTGTTAAAGAAGAGGGAGAGTATACAAAAATAAAAAAAATCATTGAATCATCAATTGAAGTAAAATTATAAATTAAAGTATATAAACTAAAAGAAGTGGGTAGATTGAGATACGGAGAAGAAAAGAAAAAGGGTCCTACCGTGGAAAAATGAAATTAAGGGAGAAAAATGAATCTATTAAGAAAAAGAGACAACAAGGATTACGTTTTCTTGAACTATATAAAAAATGTTGAGATAATAATTAATATAGAAGAATGGGCCGAGGTAGGAAAAAAAGATATAGTACGAAATTCGGCAAACATTTTCAAACAAAAGAAATAGAAGCAGAAAAAAATAAGAAAAGAGATATTGCGATTAGAAGCAATTAAAGATAAGTAGAAGAAAAACTATGTAATAGAAGAGTGGAAACGGAGAGTAAAAATAAAATATAAAGGAATAAAAGAAAATTATTATCGAAAATAAGAAGTTAAATTGAAATTAAAATTAAAAGGTGTTACAAAAAAAAAATATGAAATAGTAATAGAAGGATATTTCAATGCTAAGACTGTTTCTAAAGATTATGTGGGAAAAGAAAGTATGTCAGAACAATGAAGTAAGGAAACTATTAAAAATATGCCAAAATAGTGATTTAAAAATTTTAAACGAGAATAAAGGACAGGGGAGAGTTATTAGTAGATTTCATAATAGATAGAAGTTCCATATTTGAAATAAATATTGAAGAAAGAACTGATTGGATCATTTGCTAATGATAACAAAAATAGAAATAAAGAAACGAATATTAGAAGAAAAATGATTAGACTGATCTTGCAAATAGAAATGGAAAATAAAAAATGAATACAAAATCCTTATGGAAATCAGCTAAAGATAAATTAAATGGAAAGAAAAAATATAGTAAAGACTTTCTCTAAGGTTGCAAGAGAGAGACTAGGATAAGAGGAGAAATACTATAGAAGATTTATAATAGAAAAATGGAATCTCAAAAAAGAGTAGTGATAAAATATCTTAAGAATTTCAAGAAGTGGAAAAAAGAAGAAGATAGATTAAGTTTTGAAGTTGAGCACACAAATAATATCAGCAAACCAGGGCCGCCCTAACCACAGGGTTAATTGGGCTATAGCCCTAGGGCGCAAGCCTTCTGGGGGCGGCATTTTTTATTGGTTTATATATTTTTACTAACCATTTTGTGCAATTTCTTATGAAAAGGGGCGCAAAATTTTAGGAGCCCACGGGCGCCGAAAATCTTAGGACGGCCCTGCAGCAAACTAATTCATTAGTTTTATGAAAATGAAAGAAGAGAGATGTGGTCCAAAATATGTTTAATAAAACTTATAAAAATTGATATTAACTAGACAGGAACAAATAAATGGATCAGGGAAATGCAAGAAATGTAAAATAGATTAGAAAACCCAATAATTATGAATATGATAAGGCAGGGAAAGTATAAATGATGGAAGGAATAGTGAAAGATTGGGAGCAAGAGATAGAGGGGATGTGGTCAGAAATGGACGAGCCCACCCTCTATAAATATAACAAAGACATAAAGATAAGATCGAATCTTGTTTAGGAAAGATGGACCAAATAATGAGCTGTCTTAGACAGTATGTAGATTTAAATACAATTAAGGTAAGAAGGAATCAAATAAATAAATAAATAAAATATAAAAGCATTATCATTTTAATGATATAGCCTAAGGTCATCCAGGTGGCCTTATATCTCCCTTTCATATCCAGAACTTCTTTTGTGTAATATACAAGAAGGTATATAGTAGAACGAAAAAAGCAATGACAGTTGAGATGGACTTTTAGAGAAGATTGGGGCAGGTAGATCCAGATGAAATATTAAGTGCAAAATCTACAAAGAGAGATACTGGGCGTGACACACACACAATGGTGGACGATACAAAAAATAAACACCTAATATGGAAAGGTAACAAAGAATGAGTAATAATAATATACCAAAACAAATTATAACTTGGACAATATCAGGAAGAAAAAAGAGTTTTATGCGCATTTCGCTGTAACTAATATTTAGACGTCATCCTCTCCCCTTTAAAGTATTATAATTTATAAGTTTCTAATAAGTCCCCTATCTTTGAAAGTTGAGAAACCTAGTTGAGAAATTTTTAATTTTTTTTTAATTTATAAATTTAATGTTCTTGTTTTATGATTGTAATCAATCACAAAAGACATGGAAAATGATCTTTAACCAATTACACTTAGAATAAGAAAAAAAAATTTAAAAAAAAGAAAAATCAATTCGTTTATTTGCTCATCTTTCATATATTTCTCAGGCAGAGGGAGAGAATTGAAAAATTCTAAACTACCTTTGGATTCTACAGGACATGAAACAAAGTTATATAAATAATTTTTTTAATTATAATCAATGTACATACAAGCTATTTGTATTCTTATTGATTTAGAATATATATATATATTCTTTTTTATGATAAACTTATTTTTAAACAAATATATAATTAATAATTTAATAAATATTTTTTAGAAAAAGTATTATTCAAAAAATAATCTATCTAATCTTTATTATATAGAAAAATTAATTTTGAATAAAAAAATAAATAAATATATATATAAATATTTATAAAGCACATGATCCACCAATAGAAAGAGATTACTTTCTACTATTCATAGAATACTTATAGTACTAATAGATTATTTTTCAGAATATAGAGATTTATGACTAACTTTTGTTTTTAAAAATTATGAAAATAAACGAGGTTATTTATATTCATAAGCATGTGTTTGCTAAATTAATGAAAATAAATAATCGGTTTTAATAATTCAACTTTGAATAAATATTGTTTCTTTAATATAAATACATATTATGAAATATTGTCTTTTATCATAGAATATTTAAAGAAATAGTTTGAGTAATGTATCCGCTTGATACATCTAATAGCGGCTTGTAAGGAATAAATAATTAAAGAAAACTTTTGTTCCTGAAAAATCGAAAGTGGGATGAAATGGAATGGGATGAATCCTTAATATCTTTTAATTTTGCTCGAAGGGCTAAAAAGAGGAATTAATAAAAATACGATAGATACCTCTTCACTTCTATCGCACCTTGAAAATTGGGTGGACTGTATGAAAGGTCTTTTTAAGATATTAAAGATTCGGGATAGATCAAAGATCGCTAAATAAAACTGTAATCAAATTTTACAATATTTTAATTAAAATCAATTTACCATAATAATAAAATATTAATTATATTTAGAATCACCTAAATATATATAACAACTTAAATCTAAAATTTAATATAATTCAAAGGGGAGAATAAGTGCACTTATCTGTTTGACCACGGGATTGGGAAAAGGAATTCGCCGTCTCGCGTGTCTTGGATGATCGCCCTGCTGCAGATTGATTGACAATTGATCCAGATATCAATTGGCTTTGGAAACCCTTAGAGTTTCCAACGAATTAACTGGACCACAACGGATCCAACGAAATGGTCCCCCTCAGGAACCAATGGGTTTGCCCTCTCGGAAAACGGAAGCACAGGGCCGGCAGCTGAAGTCTCTGTAGCAGCGTCGACGATCCCAGATTGCACCGAGTTCAAGTTGTAAATTTGAAAGGGCCAAATACGAGTGAAGTCAACAGGCGGCGGCGGACGGGCCGAAAGACGGCAGGCCAAGAGGCAAGGGCGGCAAAATAAAAACAAGAAGCTTGAGAGGGTGCCGTCCTCTTTTTATATGATGATATGTAAGAGGGGGAATGTCACTCATTAGGGGTGGTAAGGGAGGGGGATGGTCAAACTTATGAGTTTATTTAAATTAAAATAAAAGGCTTAAAATTATAATTGAAAATAACTTAATAATATTAATATAAATTATATAATTACCTAACATTAACATTTATAATTACTTAAGTTAATTAATATATAAACATAGTCAGAGGGCGATAATTCAAATTTATTTGAATTTAGGTTCCATGCGGAACCAAGTAAGAACTTATAACAATAATCTATCACTATCCTAGATCACTAGATGTAGGTATCTTAATCGTCTAGTCAATTAATTCTAATCATAATTATAATAGTGAGAATCTAAATTAAATTAACATATAATATTCATCCTTTATTTCAATTTTATCTTCACTTTTGTACATATTTACTCTTTTTTATGTAGAAAATGAAAATTAAGAAATATTAATATCTTTTGGATTAGTAGTTTGTTTTTGCCAACTGGAAAATTTGTCACGTTTTTGTGTGTTCTTCGATTTTTTAAAGAATTGTAATAAAATTTGCGTTAAATATGGAATCAAGTGTTCCAACGCACTCAAAATGTTGAATGTGGCATTCGGTGAGTCTACTTTGTCCCAAAAAATTCTTATAATTGGCACAAGCGCTTTACAGAAGGCCGAGAAGATGGTGATGACGATGGGCGTTCTGCAATCACGTCAAGTGAAGAAAATATCGAAACAGTGAAGATAATGGTTTTGGAAAATCATCGAATCACTATTAGCGAAGTTGCAGAGGATGTTGGCATATCAATTGGCTCATGGCATGAAATTTTCTCGTATGTTTTAGGCATGAAACATGTGGCAGCGAAGTTTGTTCCGAAATTACTAAATTTTGAGCAAAAGTAACGTCGCATTAGTAACGCTCAGAAGTGGTTGAATAATGTCAACGACAATCCATATTTGATCAAAAAGGACATAACTGGTGACGAAACGTGGGTATATGGTTATGATATGACCAAAGCCCAATCATCCCAATGGAGACGATCAGAAGAGCCAAGACCGAAAAAAGAACGCTAAGTTCGATCAAATGTGAAGGATTTGCTCACTGTTTTCTTCAATTACAATGGCATGGTGAATCATAAGTTCTTAACAACAGGTCGTACTGTTAATAAGGAATACTACAAGGAAGTTATGCAACGTTTGCGTGAAGTAATACGACTCAAACGATCGGAAAAGCAAATCATGGATTCTGCATCATGATAATACACCAGCTCACACATCATTGCTTGTTCGTGATTTTTTGGCCAAAAAGAACAATCATGCCTAAACCACCGTATTCACCAGATTTGGCTCCTTGCAACTTTTTTATATTCCCAAGCTTGAAGAAACCAATGAAAAGAAAGCGTTTTTTCACAATTGATGAGATAAAGTCGGAATCGAAGAATATGCTGATGGCCATACCGAAAAGCGCATTTCAGAAATGTTACGACGAATGGATTGGCATAAGTGAATTATATCTAAGGGGAATTACTTTGAAGGGATCAAACTGGACATTGATGAATAAATAAAAACTTTTCGAAATAATTCAAAATTTACCTTTTCTTTTGAACAAACCTTGTATACAAATGAATATTTAATTGAAAAAAAAAACTATTATATATATATATATATATATATATATATATATATATATTACGATTATTACTAATATGATTACAATTATATATATATATATAATATGAATTTATATTAAATAAAAATTTCAAGGTTTCAGAAAATCGTTTTTATTTCATAAACATTTGATGAAATGAGTGCAAGTTTTTTTTTATATTCATCCCACCCCTTAATATCGTCAGAAGATCTATTCCTCTTCGCGTCAATCATTCCAATGCCTTCCTGCCACCCTATTTTAGGACCTCATTTGTCTCACTTTCTCTTTCATAATCTATTTCTCATTTAATTTCATATATAATCCATATAATTAGGTTGCATTTGCTTCACAGTGGCAGCACTTTACTTCTCGGAGTCTGAGATTCCATTCAGTGGATATAAATGTGTGAGTATAGCTAACGGGTCCCATTTGGCTGAATGCTCTCTTAGTGGACTGCATTTATAAAAGTAGCAGGGGGAGAGGGGGATAGCAGTCCCGTGGGAGGGACTCAGGAGAGGAAAACACGATTAAAGACATAGAGACATACTTTCCCAACCAGACCGACTTCAACCTTCCAACCAAGCTAATTCCGAATCAATCGTCCTCGATGATTCATTCATCCTCCACAACACCTGTTGATCGAAAAGCATGGCTTCTTTATTGAAGAATCTCATCAACAGTATATGGCATGCCTTTAACGCCCTTTCCAACGAAAAAAATGGACTCGTTGTTAAATCCAAACTCAAGGTAGATATACCTATTATATATTTTAATTTATCGAGCTACATATATTTGCCTTTCTCTTTCGTCCTTTCTAATTGTCATTTACATATTATTTTAATTAAATCTTACAGGTCTTAACAGCAAATATCGGTACACTCTTAGATCTGTATGGTGTAGAAAAAGGAATTGAACATTTTCGAAGTACATCAACACTTAATTTTGAACATTATCAATATTATTTAACGAAAGAGGTAAGTAAAAAAAATACATAAATGATTATATATATACATATATACATATATATATATATGTTTCTATGCTAATATTATATTTATAATAGCAAAATTTAATGACATTGATAAAACTTGGTCAAGTTTAAAATACAATATAATTCTGACGTCAGACTCGTCTTTTAAAGTCCTTTTAAGGATATGAAATTTATCTGTGTATTTATTTTTTGTTGCATATATAAAAAATTAAAAAATAACTCTAATAAATAACATATTAATATCATATTATACTAAAATAAATAGTAATAATTACAGTATTTATAATTAAAAAAAACTAAATTATCCAATTATTTTTATATTAATTTTATTCTGATAAGATAAATATTATAATATTTACTATTTAGCATTTAGAAAATATTTATTAAATGAACAAGTTGATAAGATTATTTTTAATTCACATAATTAAATATATATTATTTATTTATTAGTATAAATTCTAATATATGCCAATTCATGTGGAAAGTAAGCAAAAATAAAAAAAAAATGCATGATTTTAATGCTTTTTAAAGAATTTGATTCATTGCAATAGAAAGAGCGTATTATATGTAAGTAAAATGATAACATTTGGATATTATTAATTGATGATTCATAAAAAGCTAATTCCTTGAAAATGTTTATATATGTATAGATATATAATATAGAATACACAGTACATTCTTTTTTTTATTTCTATTTAATAACCTTATTAAAGTTGTTATTTACTTAAAATTTTATCGTTATATTGAATTATTAATGTTAAAAAAATTATTTATTTATTAATTATAAATATCACCTAATGAATGACATAAAAGTATTAATTAGTTTCCAAATGAAAAAAATTATTATCAGTTATTTATTATAAATAAATAAAAATATTTATTTTTTATTTAAAAGGGAATTAAAATTATACTCATACACAAGATAAAAAAAAGTTACTAGAGAAATTAATGAATATAGTTTGTAATGATTTTTATTTGAAATAAATGTATTTATTATTTATAAATTGGAAAAAAAAAGAATATTTTGATTTCAAAAATGTAAAAATGTTTATGATAATAGATTATTTAATAAAATTCGAGAAAACGGACGAACGTTATGAGAAATGAAAGAAATTCTATATAAAGATTTGGAAATTATTCAAGTAAACGCATTTTCGTGGATTTGGATAATTACCAGTGGGTTCCTTTGCAATTCCAAATAAACTTTTTTTATTAAATTGTTTCGGGCCTCTTCTAGTTTACGAGATAAAAATGATTAAAATTTGCATATAAATCCATTGTTATTGATTTTAGCTACCATGTTTTATTAATTTGACCATCAGAGGGCTTCACTAATTTTCTGTTTTTATAAGCTCGGTTTGGATTTATGAAAAATTTTCCTATTCCAAACCGAACTTATAAAAATTGAAAATTAGTGAACAAGTGAATAATTAGTGAATTAGTCAATAAAACATTACTTGACACATTTCGACGTTCATAACTAATCTGTCAAACTTAAAAAATCTTTATTTTAATAATTTTGGAAAGTATTATCCAAATCCACGAAAATGCGTTTACTTGAATAATTACCGAAGATTTTATTATTTCTGCTTGTGTTTATACTATATTATTATACTTAATATTTATTTTATTTTAGGTGTTCTCTTCGTTGCCAAAAGTTTTATCATTGACGGTTTCACGAAATTTGGAAGAAAAAATTGACGAAGTATGTTGGCTTGTATGCAAAAAGAATTATTTATCCCGTAAACCACGAATTCTCTCTGATGAATGTGTCTATAAATTATTTCGAGTCTTTTGTCTATTAGGGGAATTAGTACGCGAGAATGAAGATACTTTTCAAGTAAGTACCAAATTAAAAGACATGAATTTACAATAATATTATTGTATGTTAAATTATAAATTGAAATACATTATATATTAAAAATATTGTAATTGTTATTTATATGGGAATTATCTTATCAGAC
The DNA here is from genome assembly GCA_963082975.1 of Labia minor. Lineage (NCBI taxonomy): Eukaryota > Metazoa > Arthropoda > Insecta > Dermaptera > Spongiphoridae > Labia > Labia minor. The sequence continues at coordinate 26,550,254 of OY720349.1, forward strand.
TGACAAACAGGAAGATGATGATTTCATCTCTTTTGTTTAATGATCTACATTCTTTCTCTCTTTCATATAATATATGTATTATATATATGTATATATATATTATTTAGTAATTAATTTATTTATTATATTATTAAGAGAATTTTTATTAAAAGACCACATTATTTGTATAAAATTATTTATTAAATTAAAATAATTGTACAACGTTTCAACTGCTTATTCTGCAGTCGTTTTCAAGTAACCGTACGCTTGCTCCGATTCAAGCCGATTATTTATTATATGTTTATATAATAAATTAAAATGAAATATAATAAAATATAATATATATGTACATGTATATAGGTATGTATATTGACACAATTTTTACTTTTTTTATCTTTTAAGCTTTTATGGTACCAAAATTAATTATTACAATAAAACATAGAATTTGAAGGTATCTAAATTCTCTTAATTTAGTTAATATTTTTTTTATTATTTTAATTCATTGAAAAGCTATATTTCATAGCTTTAACTTAATTATAATTATTAACAAACAAATATAATAGTTTATAGAAAATCAAATATTAAGAACCCTTTGATTGTTTGTTTATTTGAGTTGAGGCAATATACTCTGGTTTCCCGGCCGAACCAACATATTCACTTCAATATGAAAGTATATAACAAACATTTCATATTGAAATTCTTACATTAATATAATTAATTTATCTCTATGAATTATTTTTTTTTTATATAGCATATTATTTTTTTATTAATAAATGTTTTAATATTTTAATTTTATTTGACAATCACACTTTCATTTTATTTTAAATAAAAACAAACTAAACAAGAATGAATTGAAATGTTGAATCTTGACATGTTTCATTTCAATCAGATTTATTACATTTATAAAATAGAAAAATGAAAAAATATCCTTACTTCATTAATAAAAAAAAAATATTTGATTAAAAGCAAATTTTACATATTATCCTGAAATTCAAATATATATAAGTATTTTTTAATTTTATAATTCAATTTTATTTTTAAATAAAAATATGAAAATTATGATTGAAAACTGGGCCACGAATACAATTCATATAAATCTAAGTACACGAATATATAAAATATAATAAATAAAAGTGGAAATAAAATACCGGGGTGGTGGCCTTTTCCATTATATTTTCAGGTCAAGTTTTAATAAATTTATGAAATTAAAAAAAAATAAATAAATATAAGTTACTACGCTCCTTTTATTACAACAACTTGAATTAATTTGTGAAAAATAATTAATTAAAACACAATATATATGTATATATAAAAATAGGAATGGTATATATTTTATTTGTGAATTTCAAGTACATATTAATGTTATATTAGGCAATTATCTTTTAACAACCCTTCAAAACTTAATTAACATTCAATCTAACCATACAACACATACAATAAAGACAAATTTGACAAATATATTCATTTATGAGTCGATTTAAAAATAAATCAATTCCATTCTCTTTTTTTTACAATTTCGAACAATTTTAAATAAAGTTTGTTTTAAATTTTTTTTATTTATTTTCATTTTCTATTTGTTGATATTATAAATTTTACAAACTTATTTTGAATAATATAAAATATTTAGATTTATAAGTGGATCTTATATTTAGTTTTGATAATATCCATAAAAAGTGTTATAACTATACTTACTAAAAGCTAGATTAATTAACAATTTGAACAATACTACTATATTGAGTTTTATAGAAATAGATTGCGAAGAATGTTTTCTGTTTTTATCCACCGACGATAGGAAGGGAAGGTATTGTTTTCACACCAAATTTCACATGTGGAGATTTTTACATATCTCCACGAATCATGCATTTTGTTAACAGAAAAAAGTGTTTTTAGCATGATGTCTGTCCTTCATTGTGTGTCCGTATAGACGTGTATAGATAGCTTTAACGGCTCGAAGGATTTTGATAAAATTTACTCACTGTCTTCTGATACTTACTATCAGTAGTAGTAGTAGATTACAAAGTATTAATTTTATATTCATTGTCGGAAAATATTTCACTTAAAATATAGTAGTAATTAATAATTAAGTACTTAAACTAAAAATAAAAACCAAGATAATATAATTTAGTTATTTTCATTTAAGTTTTAAAAATATTTTTTTTGATACTTTATATCTATCTATATAATTAAACGACTAGGCAATCCTAAACTCCTTCTAAACGGCTTCATTGATCTTAATTATTCGGGTATCATTAGAACCGACATGACCCAAGGTTTAAAATTTCAAAAAAGTAAAACAAAAATAATTAATTTAAAAGTGTGGGTATATAGTCACAAGTTGAACTTTTGAAGAAACGTAGGTGGTGAAATTTTGTCACTTCTGATTATACTTTAAGGCCTGGTAACCGGGCGGAGGCAAAAAGTTTATCGATGCCATTGGATAAGATTAAGAAAGAAATATATATATATATAAAACTAAAGTAGAAAAGTAGAAAAGGAAAATTGAAAGTGGCAGCTGTCTTCCGATATTTTGATGGAGTTTTTTTTTATCATTTTATTATTAAATTATTTTAGAGAAAATTAATAAAGAATATTAAATGTATTAAATTATTTTTTTTAGATTTTACTTGAAAAAAATTTAGTAATTGATAAAATCTAATAAATTAGTAATTTCTTTTTTATTTCAGGTGTTATTGCATGCAAGTGAAGTGGGGCGGGTAGCCTCCGATCTTGCAAATTCATTGGGTCTTGAATGGGATTCAGATGATTTCACAGCCCTTGCGGGTGACCTCGTCACTGGTTTCCGTTTCCAAACTTTCCTGGCTGTACTTGAGAGCAAGTATAGTTGCAATACTGTTGAGGAGTGTGGTCTTTCTGAGGCTGTGCATGACCTGTATCAAACCCTCGTACATGACGTCATCAAAAAGGTAAAATAAAAATTATTATTTTTGTATTTATTACTCATTTTTCATCTAATATATACATATACATATATGTATATTTGAAAATAAAAAAAAATTGTTATCCTTTTTTATTAATAAGTATCATATATCTACATATCTATCTATCTTTGTGGCTCTACGTAACTCGAAAGTTCTTAGCCGCAACAACCACACTTCGCAATCCTGAGCAATAACCATCCAACTCCTACCCTCTCCCATCTCTCTCACGTCCCTTCATACATTGTCCACTCACCAAAATCCACTCTCATCTCCCAAGATCATAGATTATGAATTAAAATATAAAAAAATTATCAATATATATAATTTCCTTGTATGTATGAATTGTCTGTAATATTATGAAGTTAGATACTAATTTAGAATTTTAGAATTTACAATTTTTATAGAATTTAAAATAAAAAAAAAAATTGAAATACCAATTGAAATATTCTAATTATTGATATTAATATTACTTTTTATCATAAAAGAGAATTCATTAAACATAATAAACATAAAAAGAAACCTATCAAAATTATTAATTTGTTACTAACTTCATTTTTTTAAAATTTTGTTTTATTATTATTAAATATTGAAAAAAATAAAATAAATTTGAAAAAATAAATAAATAAAAAATAAAAAAATAAATAAATAAATAAATTTGGCAGGCAAAAAAAAAATATGTAGATTAAGGAAAAAATGTATAGGAAAAGAAGAATAGGAGCTTTGCGTGATCCAAGACGGTCTATACGCAAACAAACAAAAAAATTGAATAAAGTTACTTATTTTATATTTAAAGATTGTATTGCTTTGTAAGTGTATTTGAAACAAAATTTCCTATAAATTATTATTATTAAACAATCTCGTGTGGCTAGAAGCCGCCTGTCTCTCTAAGAAGAGTTTTATGCCGGGAACGGCTAGTAAGAAATAAAATCACAAATTGTTGAAAATAATTTAAAATAATAGAATGTTGAAAAATTTAAAAAGTTACTAATCATTTTTATCACATCAGAATTTTATCAGATACTTTCCTTTTTTATTATATTTTAATAATAAAATAATTTCATAAATATTGTTATACATATTATAATTAAGTGATAAGTTGCCTGAGAAAAACAATATTTTAAATAATTGACAGAGGGAGATGTTCGCATGAATGAACCTCACCCTTAATCAACCAACCGCCATTTGCATTATTTCATCTCACTCTTTTTAACTCTGATTTTTTAAGCGTGAATATATATATATACTCTAGTAAACGTATAGTAAATAAAGTTAAAGGTTTACATCCCTTTTTTATTTTTAAAAGGGCGAATCAGATAGATGACACATATAAACAAAATTTTCATTATTTTATTATCTTCAGAGAACTATATAATTAGTTAATTTAGAAAAATGGAATTGAAACTGGAGTTTTTAATCAAAATCTCAGTGTAAAATATATTTCTCCTCTTCATTTAAAATAATTTAGATTTAAATTTAATTCTAAAACTTGAAGAGTGATTCATATTCAATGAGTTGATATTTAAATTAAAAATAAAATCGTATTTTTGAATTTATTATTATTATTATTATTATCTCTATTATCTATTAGCTCTCCAATAACAAAAATAGAATTTGATACATTTATATAAATATCAATTCTCATTAATTTTATATACACTAACTTATCAAAGATTATTTTCATCAAATAAATTAAATAATATAAAAAAAAATAATAAGAAATATGAAAATAATATAAAATATACTTTTATAAATTTAAAGGGATCTTTATTAAGAAGAGGATACTTACTTCCCACATTAAAAGAATATTGGTTCGTACTTCAGCCACATGAATTGAATTATTATAAAGGTCGTGATGAACGTGAATTGTGTGGCTCTATTGCAATCGACCTTCAATGTCGGGTGGAAACTATTAATGCACCAACAGGCAGAGATAAGGTAGCAACAAATTAATCAATTTAATTTCAATGATTGAAGTTAATTAATTAATTAATTAAATTATTATCTTATAGATTTCATATATTTATATATAGGGATAATATTTTAAGTTGTAATTACTGTTATTTAGAGAACTTTAAGAGATGGAGAGTTACACTTAAATTAGCTTCCATATTTATTTTATGTAAATATTAAGTTGGAAGGAAAGTTTCACAGATCACTTTCCAAAAATTAAACGAATTGGAGATTAAGTTCTGTAGAATCCACCATACTCTCCTGACCTTTCTCTCCTACGGATTATCATCTTTGTCAAGCACATGGACAATTTTCTCACAGAACTATCACAAACAAAATCCACATATGTCGAGTTTTATTGGATCCTGTGCACCTGAACTTTACTCTAATGGAATCAATCGACTTGCCTCACGATGACAAAAATGTGTTTATCTTCTAATTCTTGCAAAATTTTCCTTCCAACCTAATATGTTTCAAATTATCTTTCAGAAACAAAGTATTGTATTTATAAACAAATTAGAAATTATTATTATTCTTTACATAATTGAAAAAATTAACTTTATTAATTCATATAATTATAATTGTATGAAATAAAATAATTATTTTGACAGAAGAAAAGATAGTAAAAAGCTATATTTAACTAATCTAACCTTTTCTCCCAAAATTAATATTTTATTTGTTTCTAATAATGCAAATGAAGGTAATAGAAATTGCCTTTAGATTAATTTTTTTTAAATCTTTTATTATAAGTAATCTTATATAATTTCATTAGCATGTTAGTTACTTAAAAAAGTTAATTAATAAGTTAGCAACATAAAGGAGTAAAATTTGCAAATTACAGGTGCAACGGTTTGCAGTTCACACAGGTGAACGAACATTTGAACTAGCGGCTTTTGACCATTGTAGTCGATCTCAATGGTTATCAGCAATTCAATTAGCTATCGCACACTCAGGTGAAAGGGGTTATCAAAGGATGCTGGCCACACGACGCCGCCAACAAAGGGATGCTGAACGAGTGCGCCTCAAAGAAGAGACACTACGACGAAATAGTCATCTAGTGGACATTCAGGTAGTTAATATAATAATAATAGGTAAAATAATATAATATATGAATATAAGAGAGCAGATCAATAAGTCCGTGACTTTTAGAATTTATGCAACTATCAGCTGACTCCTGTCGAAATTTGAGCCAGCTTGGTCTAAGTCTAAATCTTTTATTATCTAAAAGACCAAGCTGGCTCAAATTTTGTTTTTGTTTGACATCCATTAATGCAGACTACCTGGTGATTTGAGAAGAAAAGGGAAAAAAGTGAATATCGTGTGCTCTTTAAGCATTTTGGCATGGGCGTTGTTTAACTGCAATATGGACGAGTTTTTGCGCCATTTCGTAACCGTGGATAAAATGTGGATCGACCACAACCCACCAGAGACCAAACAGCAGTCTAAACAGTGTTTTTTCTGGGTATTCACCACCAAAGAAGGCCACGACAAATCTTATTTTTTGAAAGGAATAAAAAAATTGGAGAAACGTTGGACGAAGTATAAGTTATACACCGCAAAGGAGATTACGTTGGAAATTGATTTTTTATCCAACCATGTGTTTCAATCAAAATATCTCATACTTATTGACCTGCCATTTAAATTTTTTGTTATATAGTTAATACAACATATATTATTTTATTTTTGAATCTTGGGACTTATGACTATTTAGAAATCAATTCATTTAAAAAAATTAAACTAAATTGTTTTAAATACTTAATTATGATTAAATGTGGTATTTATAATATTAAAAGGCTGCTCGAGCACAATTAGAAGCTGAAAAAACGGCTAGACGTGCAGCTGAAACTCAAGCTAAAGAACTTGAAGAGATTAGAAAAAGTGAAGAAAGAAAACTTCAAGATCTTGAAGATATTCGGCAACGTTTAGAAAAACTTTTAGAAGAGGAAACACAAGCAAAAAGAGATGAAGAAATTGTTCGAAATTTACAAGCAAGGTAACCCAACTTGGTTTGACTTTTGTTTCATTTAATTAATTATAATTTAAGTTATTTTCAAATAAAAATATCCTTCCTATACATATAATGAGAATTTTCTTATTACAAATTTTAATTATGTAGAGTACTTCTTGAAGAATGGGAAAAAAAAGAGGAATTAGAACAATTACAAAAAGAACAACGAATTATTTTAGAACAAGAACGTCAAAAAAGAAAAGAATTTGAACAATTGCAACGTGAAAAAGAAATGCAATTACAATGTAAGTAATTCTGAAATGAATAAATATTTTTCTTTTATTTTTAATTTAATTAATTTTCAAATAAGGATTATTTGATATCTAATTAGAGAGACTTTGCCTCTAATAAGAAATAAACAATTTTTATTAAATGGGGGTAAAAATATTTAGTTAGTTATTAAAAACTTTATCCCAAAAACAATAATAATGTTACTTCTAAACTACAAGTTTATTAATAAAGAAATTTTGCAACTGCTCAGGTCGTTCGGGCAGTGCAGTTGCTTGATAATGATTGCAGAAAGAGCAATCGAAACGTATTTTTCTTTTTTAATAAAATTGCAATAAAATATATATATGTGATATAATTTACAAAATTCCTTTTAAATAAACAATTCCAACAAAGTTTTAATAATTTAAAACTATAACTTTATTGAATCATCTATTTAACTAACATTTATGTTATTAGGGAATTTTGTAAATAAAACCACATATTGATATTTTATTGTAAATTATTCAAAAACACAAAAAATACACAACGTTTCGATTGCTCCTTCTTTAGTTGCTTGATAACGATTGCAGAAGGAGGAATCGAAACGTGTATTTTTTGTGTTTTTGAATAAATTATTAAATATAAACATATTATAAATATAAAAACAACCACCAAAGCTTTAGCAATTTAACATTTATGTTATTTATAATGTATATATTTAGTGGCAGAGGAACGTCTTAAAAATCTAGAAGAAGAAAAATTAAAATTAGACGATAAACTTAGTAAAGCTCTAGAAAAAATATCGTCATCAGAAAAATCGAAAGAACTTTTAGAAGCAAAACTAAGAGTGAGTATTTTAATTTTCAATTGAAATAATTTTGAAAATGGTGAACCAGAATTGATTTTTTGAAACATTTCGACTGTGTATATTTTTTTAAAGAATATTAAAATGTTGTAATTAATAATAGGAATATTTTTCTTCATAATATTCATAATATCTTACCTTGAGTGTAAAATTATTAATAAATTATTTTATAAAATCATATTAAAAGATTATTTTAAAAATTTAAAAACAAACCATATAAATTAAATGATTATTAAAACTGTATAAATATAATTTCTTTATTAAATTATTTTATTTAAATAAATATGTTTATATGTATTTTTTTATTCCATAGGTGATTGCACCTCAGATACGTGAGACGGATCGTGTACGAAGGGCCTTATCATTTATGCCATCAACAAAAGAAAGACCAAATTATATCCAACTCAGAACAAATAGTTTAAGACGTGATTCAAAGGATTTAAAATATGATGAGATGGGATCAAAAGAAAAACAATAATCGGATTCATTTTCATTTTCTTCAATTCTTTTTTCATAATCAAAATCTAGGAACAAATGATTAATCACATTTATGTGCCATTATTTAAAAGTATATGTTTTTCTAAAAGTATAGAACATATAATTATAGTCTGCTTCAGTAAAATATTATATAAATATATTTATAATTTTGTGGACATCTATTTATATATAAAATCAGGTTTGATCAAAATATGTATTTGAAAATTTGAATATATAGAAATTTTAATAGATAATTCATAATTAAATGATTAATTTAAAATGATGATCCTAGAGATAAATAGTCAATCTTTTTTAAAGATAAATGTACTTAAAAACAAATAAAAGAGTCAAATTTGTACATAGATCTACTAATAAATTATTTTTTAATATTCTAGTTATATAAAAGCATTTATATTATATTAATAGTAATAAAACTTTTTAAAAAAAAAATTATTATTCATATATTTGCGTATATCAATTGTGAAATTCATTGTTTATACTTATAAAATTATTTATTCATAAAAAATTCATATATTATATATTTTTATTATATATTTCATATAAACATATAAAATAATAGAATTTAAATTTTATTTTTAAGTGGAGAAACTAAAAAAATCGGTTTTCTATTATTCTGCATAATTGATACTTATTATTATGAATGTTATCTAAAATGATACTACTATATAATTCAATTGCTTATTATATTATAAGTATGTGTTAATTTTAACTCTATTAAACACAATTGTGATCATTTATATTGATTTTTTTAATAAAGATTTTATCCATATTTACTGTTACGTTAATTAATTTATATTTTAGTTTTTTTGTGATTTACAACCCGCAGTACATTAAATATTACGTCTTAAGTTAATTAAAAGCAATTGCTAAATATTTGTACCTTAGAGGTCAACTGTTGTAACTAATATCATTAACGAAGTAATTATGGGAGATTATCCTTTAGGTGGAGATATATTATATTAATTTATATATAAGAATAAAATCGTGGGATATGACGCGGTTAGGGATATGGGGCGTTTTCTATATCTGTAACTAACCCTTTTTTGGTGGGAAAGGGATTGGGATGAAGTGTGTTTAATTCTTAAAAATTAATATTTAATTAATTAATATTGAAACATTTCAACTTTATGAGTTTATATTTTTGTTATACATGTAATTTCCTATAAGCCATATCCCACACACCGACTGTGTCATATCACTATCATTGTTAGGGATATGATTCAAAAGTTAACTTTTTTACTTTTATAAATTTTAGTACTTTTTATTTTAAGAATAAAGCTGTAATTTATGTTAGGTACCATTAACGCCAATATTCATGGCGTTGTCAATGTCATTATAGATATTAGCATTTGGGATTTGGTAAAAAACCGAATTGTGAGTCATATCCTAGGGTTTTACCTTATATATAAGATATATCTTATATATACAACTAAAAACCTCAATTTTTCCTTATAATTATCAATCCATTTAATATAACCATTCCATATATATATATATAAATATAAGAATAGTGACATTTAAAATGTCTAGTCATTTTATAAACAAGTTTAGAATGTTTATGAATTATCTTTATTAGAAAAATTGACAAATTTATAATTTATAATTTAGATTAAAGAATAACATAACCTCAAAAATATATACTTAATATTTTATTTAAATGATCTCTCATTTTTAGTTATAATTAAAATATATATTACATAATAAAACTTTAATCAAATGTATAACTTTTTAAAACATAATAATTATATATAAAATAAACATATAAAGTGTGTGTAGTATAATTTGCTGAATTTTATAAAATGACTAAATATTTTATATTTTGTCAATAATTTTATATTTATCCCGTAATATATATATATATATTACGGGATATATATATATATATATATATTAAGAAGCCTACAATTTCTTCTTCTTCTTTCTAGCCTTCCTTCTGGCCATTTTTCTGGCCCAATGTGCTCTCCAAGTTCGCTGAATCTGTTTTGCAGCATAATTGAAAGTGAATTCTTTAATTTTTTCTTGATGAAGGCGTTCATCTTCCTCTGCCTTATCTTTCATTAAACGAACATAGTCTTCCTCTTGTTCATCAAATTTTTCCTTCATAAAAATATATATATAATAATGAAATTAAATTAAAAAAAAATCAATTTCATTAATATTAAGCAAAAAAATAACTAAATATATCACCACCTTTAACTTGTTATATTCATTTCGTTGATCTGAAACATCTTTTTCAATTCGATCGAGTTCATCTTGTCTATCAAACATATCATTATCAAATTTAGCAATTAAAGCAATTACTTGAGCCTCAGCTTTATGACTAAAAAATTAAACAAACAAATAGAAATAGTTTATATAATATTTCTATTAATATTTCTTTCTTTACCGTCGAACCTCCAACTTTTTCTCATCTTTCAAATTCGTTTCTAATGTTATTCTGTTCGTAGAAGCTAACGATTGGATAATCTGTCTTAGATTATCCTGAAGAGCTTCTGCTTCTTTGGCCTTGTTCACCATTGTTGATTCATTCTTATTACTATATTAAATCAATAAATTAATTTAAATTATTAATTATTAAAGAAGCCATTTTAGAAATTGATTAATTAATTTTCAAAATTTATATTTAAAATTTTAGAAAATTTAAAATAATTTGTTATTAAAGATGCACAGTATAATATTAGCTATTTTGTTTTATTATAATTATCTTAGGAATTATGATATTTGAAGATATAGAGAATTTTAAGATATCGTTAAAATAACTATATATATTCATAAAATTTATTATAATATAATATATATAAAGTGGTCTAAGTGATATATTTCTTGTTTTGAGATATTTAATGAATTGAATTTGAATAAATTAAAAAATATTTTTATATTATGCGACATTTTTACAGACCGGCGATAGTAAAGGAGGTATTGTTTTCTCACCAAATTTCACATTTGGAAATTTTTACATATCTCTAAGAATCATGCATTTTGTTAAAAGAAAAAGTATTTTTAGCATATCTGTCGGTCCGTGCGTCCGTTCGTCTGCCCGTCCGTCCGTCCGTCCGTCCGTCAGTCTGTTCGTCCGTATAGATGTGTACAGCTTGAACGGCTCAACGTATTTTGATAAAATTTGGTATATTTACTTAATGCATCAGTATGATGAATTGATTAACTTTTGGTGTATATCCGGAAACCGGAAGTGGTAGTATTACTGATCGACGATAGGAAGGGAAAGGTTATTTCACACCAAATTTCACATGGGGAGATTTTTTTACATATCTCCACGAATCATGCTTTTTGTATTGGTTTTAACCTTGGGAAAAATCATCTTCATTAGTTTTTTCTTAATTTAAATGGCATCACACTCAGCGCCTCCTTATATATTATAAATAAAATAAAATTAAAAATATTTATGTTATATCCATATCTGTTTTTTATTGCATTAATAGATACATTTAAATTATTTGAAAATGTTTCTGTAGCTGGAAATTAATTTATTTCAAACCGTCGGTCGGCCACAGGTCAACTTATTTAAGTTATAATTTTCTTAGTTTTGATTAATGGAAATTTATTATGAATATGAAATTTTGTGTGAATTTCATATGAAAATGAATTGACTTAGACCACTTTCATAATTATGGGCACATATAAAATTAATAAAAAGTGAAGATGTCTATATCTATCAATAAATTTCAAAATATAATAGAGTATTTAAATTTAGTACTAATATTAGTAATAATATTGTTTTATATTGAAGAAACAATTACATTCGTAAGATAAAATTTTCAGAGAATTTTTTTTTTATCTCAATCAATTTAACTTCATAAATATTAATAATCTCTTGTTTCTGTTCTATCATTTTCTTGTGGTCCTCTTGTGCTTTAAATAATTCCTCTTGAAGGGATGCAATCTTCTCTTTAAGAATTTCATTGTTCACATAGCATTCCCTTAGAGCGCATTCCTTCTTATATTGATTGACCGGATTCATCATTAAACGATTCATCATGCGTTGCCTCAACATTCGCAAACGAGAAAGTAATAATTTACCCTCAGGCGTTATCTGAAATTGGAGAAAAAAAAATCGATCAGATACTTTTCCTTAATAATAATATCAATAATTAAATAGTCTTTCTTGTTGTTTTACTAAATAAATAATTTCATGTGAAGATAGGGGAAGGTTACTATCGGTGGGCCACTTAAAGAAAATTTGTTATAAAATTCATGGGCGATGTAATATATATATATACCAGCTGGTCCGAGCGCCTTCGGCGCTCTTCACAGCTGGACGGGGGCTCCGCCCCCTGTACCCCCGAGTGGTACAATTTATTTTTATATACTTTAAAAATTTTACAATTTTTTAATTATTTATTATAATTGTTAAATGGAATTTCTAAAAATGACCCAAAATGTTTCAAAATAATTCAAAGAATATTTTGTTTATAAGTTTATTTTTTTAATATTTTATTTATAAAACACGAAAACATTTAAAATTATATGAATAATTGATCTCATAATTGGATTTTTCATTTTCAATTGACGATTTGAATTCATAAAATATTAAAAAAAAACTTTTAAAACTTTTTAAATTATATTCAAGTAAGTATATAAGAATATAAGATATATTATGGGTGAATTCAAAATGTATGAAGGGACACATAGATAGATATAACATTTACAATAATAATATATATAATTAATTTACTGATTAAATTAAAATGTATTTTAAATAAGAACACAAAAACAAATAAATGTTTTATCTAATTGAATATTTGATATTGTTTGAATATTTAGTAAATAATATTTTATAATATTTACCGGAGTATAATAAATTGATAACGTCATTTAATTCTCCTACTATATATCGAATCGAATATAAAGATAAATCTTCTTTTAAACGTTGTGTGAAACAATTTCAAATAATTTAAATGTAAAACTATTAATGAAATTAATTCGGCGCTCTTCACAGCTGGACGGGTGCTCCGCCCCCTGTACCCCCGAGTGGTACATCGTATTTGGTTAAAAGTACTGGTACTTAAGTTAAAAAAATGATTCATTATTATTGGATTTGGCTGGTAATATTAATACCTGGGACACCGAGCATTCGCTCTACCCTTTGAAAAATATTGATATACAATTCTTTAATTATTTATTACAATTATTAAATGTTACACATTTGCATCAATCTGATTAAAATGAATGAACTTGTGCTCCTCAATAATACATAAATATATAATATATACATATATTTTTTTTTCTATAGTGTTTTTTTGAAAAACTGTTTAGCGCCCCAAGTGGTTATAAAACAAACAATTTTAGCTAGTATAATAAGATTAATCCAAGTAATATCGTCTATTTCTATTCGACACTATTTTCACTCCTTATGGTAGCGGCCCAGTCGATGATGTTATATGGATCGTTAATTAACCATTAACCATTCACCGAATCGCCATTCAAATAATAACATACAAACAGAAAAGTAGGCGTGTTGATATAAAATATATACCTGTGACACCGAACTATCACTCGACCCTTTAACCAATTTATACAATTTATTTTTATATACTTTAAAAATTTTACAATTTTTTAATTTAATCAGTAAATTAATTATATATAAATTATTATTATTTGTGTCCCTTCATACAAAATGTAAATTCTCTTTTTTGATATGTTTTCCTAACATAAACAAATATTTTATAATATTTACCGGAGTATAATAAATTGATAACGTCATTTAATTCTCCTACTATATATCGAATCGAATATAAAGATAAATCTTCAAAACGTTGTGTGAAACAATTTCAAATAATTTAAATGTAAAACTATTAATGAAATAAAAAAAAAATCAAATATATGAATATAATATAAATATTTTTAATTTTATTTTAAGAATAGATATATATATCTCACAGGCGGTGGTTGTGACGTCACATATATACATTTAAATTTAGAAGAAAAAAACTAATAAAAATGTAGTTTCGTGAGATGTGATCAATAAAACTCAATTTTTCTTTATAAATACTATCTCGGGTGTGAATTTCAAAAAAATCGTTAGAGCGGTTTTTGAGAACAATGAAACAAACAAACAATTTTTACTCGTATAAGAAGATAAGATATATATTTGATAATGCAATAGATACATTATATATTGTTTTTAACTATACTAGGCACACAAGTTATAAATATTCATTGTAATGGTATACTTGATAAAAAAATCTGCTTTCCTTAATAAGGTCGGGCAACAGTTCCCCCCAACTTCAAGAGACAATTAAGACCTGAAGTCCTAACCTTGTCGTTACAATATATATTTATAATTAATAGGTTTTTATTAATTTATTATTTAATTAAATTATGAGTTAATTACATTAATTAATTAATTTTTCATTTAATTATTAAACTTTTAAAATATTATTAAACTAAATAATTCTCATTGATTTCTATTATTGTTATTCAATTGTTTCTTTTTAATTAGTTTATTACGAAACTCGGTAGTTGTGAAAAGGCGTGCCTATACAGCGGTTTATTTAAGGCAACTGATCATCACTTACAATTAAGAGTCAGCCAGTTTACGGTAAGTAAGTTTATATAAATTTTTTAAAATATTCTCAATGTTACAAAAAACGGAAAAATGATCGAACTATAACATATTGCTTGCATTAATTCAGTTACTATTAACATCTACTATTTACCTACTAGTTATGTTGATATGCACCCACGCTTTTTTGTTGGGCATATGAAAAGGATAATATTCAAGGTTTAATTAATATTCTATATTCTATTTTTTAAGGCATTTTTTTTTAATAAGCGTGTATATGAAAAAGTTTTTATATTATATTAATTTATTCAAATTTGTTTATATGACAGTCTAAATGTGAATGTTTAAAACAACTGTCCTTTCTGGAAGGTGGATTTCCTTCAAAACAAAACACTCATTACTAGAGAATAATCAATATCTATTTTCCTGTTGAAATAAACTGTAAAAAATTACTCTTATATAAATATATTATTATTATTTATAAAAAATAGTGAATGGCTCGCAAACTTATGATATTCTTCTCTATCTTATAAAGGAAGGTGACCATGAAAAAATTATGTTTCAATTAAAATTTGTATATAAAACTAACTAATATTAATAATAGATATTCTATTATATAATAGAGAGCAGCTCTATGTTAAGCTCCACCATGTAAGAATTTATAAATTATTCAATCACTTGCTGAAAATTAATTTTTAATTAAAATCTCTAAGAATATTATTCTTTGATTGCTTGGGAGTTGTAGAGGTAGTTAACTAACCTTTTTACCGACCGACGATAGTAAGGGAGGTATTGTTTTTATTAGTTATTAATACATTTTTCTATTGGAGATTTTACCTTATGAATTATTTTTTCACAAAATTGGGTCAATGAACGAAATTTGGTAAGATATTCCATTGCCCTTTCAAAATTGGCATCACATTTGTCAAAAGAGATATTATCGTATAATATTGGATATTGAGTTTGAGCGGTTGTTTTTATTTCCTTTGTTTGTTTTTTCACAATTTCTGTTTCACTTGTGATAGAAGCTGTTAATGATCTGTCTTTTGAATTAATAGAATCATTTGAAAGCTCCGTTTCTGTCAGATATTCACGTAATTTATCAACAGCTTGATATTGGTCAGCTGTCAAACGACTTTTCAATATAAATTGATATTTTTGAAGAAGAATTGGCAAACATAACTGAAAAAAAATATAATATAAATTATTATTAAAATAATCTACTAAATTTTGCTTTGATCTTATATAAATATTGGTAATTATTTACAAAACGGGAAGATTCAGGGATTTGTATAAAACTTTGCCAGTGGATTCCTTTTTTAATTCTAAAGAAACTTTCCTTATGCAATACTTTCCGGTCTCTTCTACTTGATGAGATAAAAAATATTAAAATTTGCATATAAATATTAATATAATAATTTAAAATATATGAAAATTAAAAAATTAATTAATTAAATAATTTTCCTATATCCAAACCGAAGCGAAAAATAACCGAAAATTAGTGAATAAGTGAATAATTAGTTAATTGATCAATAAAACATTACTAAATAGCTCAACACACACACACACACACACACTTCGACATTCATAACCAACTAATCTGTCAAACTTAAAATTTTTTTATCTTGTAATCTAGAAGAGACCGAGAAATATTGGATAAGGAAAGTTTCTTTGGAATTAATAAGGAACCCACTGGCAAAGTTTCATCCAAATCCCTGAATCTTCTCGTTTTTGCAAATAATTACATAAATATTTTCTTTTGATATATAGAGAAAATAATATTCAATATATATATATATATATATTGTTCTTAAAAAAAATAATAAATTAAACCATTTGAATACACATGGTAACATGACCATATGACTTTTCAATCGATATATACAGAAGTTTAAATATATTTGTTTATATTTACTATAATTATTCTAAATTTATTCTGAAAAAAATGTTTTAAGCAGAAAAATAGTAAAATATTTTCAAAAAGTATATTAAAAAAATTAAAAAAAATAATATTATTTAAAATTAACTAAAATTTTGTTCTGCCACACACAGCTTGAAAATTGGTACAATAGAAAAAAACTTTTTTAAAAAAAAAAACAAATGGGTTGAACTTTCGTTGCTTTGGTGGGGGAAAAAAAGTTGGTCTTGATGGGTAAATTTAACTTAAGTTAAAGATTGTAAAACCTAAGGATAACAGAGTGGAAAAAAAGGCGGAGCTTAGCTTTTTCCCTTTGTACCAATTTTTGACCGCGCCCATATGTACACACACACACACTCGTCAACAGGAAAACTATTTTTTTGGAATCAGAATTAATTGAATACGTGGAGATCTGTCAATTAGCTGTCAATCGAGATTACAGTACTTATTAAAGAGATTTTTATTTAACTAAATAAATAAATTATATACAAATATGTGGTGTATTAATAAAAATCCCTTTAATAATTATAAAAATCACAAAAGTTTTAATAAATATATTCCAAATTACAATACCTTTACTCTCAAAAAAAAGTAAAAAAATTAATATTTATTTTCATAAATAGGCTTGAAGAAATAAATACCTTTGAATGACAAAAGTAATTTTAATTATTTATACAAATTTAAATGATGATATACATATCAGAAAATCAATGAAATAAAAAACAAAATGAAAAAAAATTAGAATCTATAATTTTTATATTTAGGGAGTACAGGTTTATATATATATATATATATATAGAAGAAAAGAAATTACAACATATTGAAGGATCAAAAGAGAATGTGAAGATAATACATATATAGAAAACCAGGATGAAAAATAAAAAATAGCATTAAGAATAATTGAAGATGAAAAAAAGAAAGATTATTAATAAAAAAAAAATCGATAAGTGATTAATATTTTAAAGAAAGTAGCCACTCGACTTACACATGTCTGTAAATTTTCAATTGTTTGATCAAATGTTTTAATGATACGTTCCCCTTCTAATATCAATTCCCAATTTTGTCGTTTATCCAAGTCGGAATCAACGGTGATCGTCGACATATTTATTTTTTTTCATTCATCATTTTCTATTAAATACATTAACGAAGAAGTTCGAAAGTATTTACAAATAGAGATTTTTCGTCATGACAACGGGAGACAGTTCGATCAAACTTCACTTAGGGGTGATAGAAGTAGGGGGGAGAGAATGATGATGGAATAAAGGGATGGTTTGAGAGAAGACAACAAAAGTAAAGGTGAATTTTTGTATTTTAGGGTTATTTCACACACATTTAAGTGCTAGGTTTTTGGCAAATATTAAGTAAAAGACTACACTTAAAAAAAAAATGGGTAAGAAAAAAGGGAAATCAAATAAATTGGCTCGAATGAGCGAAGAGGAGAGAATTCGATATTTACAACAGCGAGCAGCAATCGAAGCTGAAATAAAAATGAGACGAGAAAAACTCATTTCAGAATTTATGAAAGTTGGTAGAAAAATCAATTGACTTTTTTTTTTATTTAATATTATTTTTGGAAAAATATTCATTCTAAACATTTTTAGCAAAAATTGAAACACGAAGATATCTTTACAAGATTGAATCTTGCAAAAATTAATCAACATTGGAGGCAAATTTTAAGAAAAATTAAAAATAAAGAATTGCACATTGAATTAAAGGTAAGTATAATAATTTATTAATATTGTTAATAATCTTCATATTTTATAGGTTTAAATTTTAATTATAAGATTCTAAAAAATTTTCTAACTGGTTAAAGATTTTAAAGGGTTCATACACCCTTAAAATCACTTTGAAATAAATTTATCTTTAACCGATTTGATAATAAATAATTAAAATATCTTAAAACGTCATCTTAATTAATTGATTCATGTAAATTAATGGTAACTAAATTGATTCTTTAAATAAATGAGCAAAAAAATAAATTATTGTCGCAGTCCAAAATTGGTACAAAGGGAAAAACGATTTTTTTTTTATATACATAAAAATATTTTCTTGCCTTTGTACCAATTTTAAATTACGCCCTATAAATATATAACTATTAGTATAATAAAATGTTTGAACAATGAATGATAAAATATGCCAAGATGGTCTAATGTTGTGAAAATGTTAATTCTTTGAATGATAATG
Source organism: Labia minor (assembly GCA_963082975.1). Lineage (NCBI taxonomy): Eukaryota > Metazoa > Arthropoda > Insecta > Dermaptera > Spongiphoridae > Labia > Labia minor. The sequence continues at coordinate 26,569,328 of OY720349.1, forward strand.
GTTGAATTTTTCTATTTTAGCATTTATCATCTGAATTTGGAAATATGGTAGAAAGGAAAAATATCTTGATTGAAAAACTCTTAAATGATTTACAAGAAAATGAAGAATTTTATTGTCGGAATTATAGAGAACACTCGCATTTAATTAATAAATTACTAGGTATGTTTTCATTAGTAATATTAATAATTAAATTAATGAGGCTTTTCAAGGTCTTCAATAAATATATACCTATATATACTTATATATATTTTACTTAACATTCTTAACGTCAATATTTTTTTTTATTTTATTATTATTATTATTATCTTCTATTATTTATAGTTATAGTTTCGATTTACTTTTTTTACACTAAAATTCTAAGATAAACTACCATGATATAGAAAGACATTTTTACTTTGCAATCGATAAAATTTGGATTGAATAATCATGCTTATTTTTATATTTGAAAAATAATTAAAATTATATTCTATCCGATCATAGGATTTAAGGTTTTTTAACATAATTTTCACTGATAACATTTTATGCGTAAATAAAACCTTACCTTTATTTTTAAGTCAAAATTTAACAAATTAATTCCGGTACTTTCAGCGATTCAAGCTGAAATTCTATATTTAGCAGTTTTATACAATTTTTAATCATGTGAAAAACTATCAAACCTATATCTTTATTTTTACTGTCAGTTTGTTCTGGCGGTGTCCATTTATTAGGTTTAAGGGACGTACATCGTCGGAGAGGGTTTATAACATGTTTATACCTTTCTTCTAAATTCATACTCATTTGTTTTATATAGACACTGGGGATCATCTAGAAATAGAAGAGAGAAAATATCTTTAAGATTATTTGAAGAATATTCAATTTTTAAAATTAATTTACAAAACAAAATTGTTAAAATTTAATAAAAATAATTATTAGATGAAATGTCCTAAAAACTAAGTTATTTACTGTTTGAATTTAATAAAATAAATAAGAAAATAATTTTAATCATGTGAAAAACTTTATAGGGAATTTTATTCTACAAATTTGATCATTTATTAAAAAATTTGTGGCAAACTTTAAAAAACAATACCTCCCTTACTATCGTTGGTCGGTAAAAAAGGGCGAGGTCGAAAATTGGTACAAAAGGAAAAAGCTAAGCTCCGCCTTTTTTCCATTCTGTTATCTTTAGGTTTTACAGTCTTTAATTTAGGTTAAATTTACCCATCAAGACCAACTTTTTCCCCCTCCAAAGTAACGAAAATTGAATCTATGTGTTTTTCAAAAAAAACCGTTTTTCCCTTTGTACCAATTTTCGACCATGCCCAAATATATAAATAGTTTTCAAAAAAGTCATATATCTTAAAATATAAAAAATATAAATAACATTATTGGAAACAATTTAATAATTAAATAATAGACCTTTCATTTCTCATGAAAAATTTTGTCAGAATTTAAATAAGAAAATTATGAACACCTGATTTATTTTATAACATAAAATCTGGCATTAAATATTAATTTAAACTTTCAATTATAATAATTCTGTAAAGGCCTTATATATATTTAAATATTATAAGATTAGATTAGACGATTTAAAAATATTTGTATAAGTAATTTTTTAATATTTATATCTTTAATTTTCATTTTAGATATTTATAAAGAGAGAATGTTGGATATTAATAAAATTTATTATAATGAATTGAAATACAATATGAATAAATATAAAATTGAGAATTTTCAAATTAATAATAATTATAAAGAGTGGGAACAATATTTAAAAATTACAACAATTGCTCTTCATCAACGTTTTGATAAGATTTTTATAGAAATGGAAGAACAACAAAATGAAAAAGTTGACAACTTAAAAGCTGATGTATTTTTATATTTATTTATTTATTTTCTATACATAAATGTCCAGTATTTGTAAATGGAATAAATTGAAATTAAATTTTTTAGTTACGAATTATAAAAGAAATGACAGTTAAAAAATATAATTTAAAAACAAAGCAAATATCTATCGATTATGAAAATGATACAAAAGAGACACGGGATTATATGGACAATATAAAAAATGAATATAAATATTTATTAGAAAAAGATACAAACCATTTACGAGAAAATAAAAACTTAATTTGCCAAGAAATTAAATTAAAGGTAAATTTTTAGTTAAAAAAAAAACGCTCGGGTCTATATTTATAGTTTTTTTTTTTATTAAAATGTTAATTTGTTTTAGGAAACGAAAAATGAATTATTATCAAAATTATCCGAACAGACTAAGAATAAAGATTTACTTTTAATTGAATTAACAAATCATATAGAATATCTTGAAAATTATTTTACAAAATTACAAACAAAATTAATTGATCAAAGAGAATGTGATACTAAACAATTAATTCATTTAACAATGGAAAGTAATAATACAATCAATGTAAGTATAAATTAATTAATACGAGGTATGTTCAAAAGAAAAGGTGAATTTTGAAATTTCGCGGGATGTGTACATTGGATTGTTATGTTGGTACACATATGTTTCTCATACGTTGACATTATCAGCCATTTTGGATTAGTAGTTTGTTTTTGACACCTGAAAAAATCAGTCACGTTTTTGTGTATTCTTCGATTTTTTATTTAAAAAAAATGAATCAAAGAATCTGTATTAAATTGTCTCAAAAAAATGTTTATATATGGTACAATCGCTTTACAGAAGGCCGAGAAGATGTTAATGACTATGAGATTTTGCTCACTGTTTTCTTCGATTATAATGGGGTGGTGCATCATGAGTTCTTGCCATCTGGTCGTACTGTTAATAAGGAATTGCTTGTTCATGATTTTTTGGTTAAAAACAACACCGCAATCATGCCTCAATCACCGTATTCTCCAGATTTAGCTCCCTGCGACTTTTTCCTATTCCTAAAACTGAAGAGACCAGAAGTGATTCGACGATTGGAAGTTCATTATATCTGAGGGGAATTACTTTGAAGGGATCAAACTGGATATTGATGAATAAATAAATACTTTTCGAAATAATTCAAAATTCACCTTTTCTTTTAAACAAACCTCGTACATTTCAAATGTTTTTAATAAATAAATAATAAGTAAATAATAAAATAATAGTTAAATATTAGATAATTATTATATAGAGGAAGGTTTTTATTGATGGGTCGGCTCCTAAAATGTTTTTGCAAGTAACAGAAAGCAACAGTGTGATTGAAAATAATATTTTAACTTATTTTTCATCTAATTTTCTAGTGGTAAAAAATAAAACGTTTCAGAGGATATCAATAGTGTTTGAATGTATGTAAGCAATATTTCAAAGTAGGTTACGTTTTGGAATTAAGACAAAACTAGTACAAGGAAATGTTTTCATTATATACATTTGAAAGAGCAACTAAAATACTATTTTTCTACATAATCGCCAAAAAATTGAGATATTTATCGTAGCGATGAATGAGCTTCAAAATTCCTTCCTCATAGAAATCCGCCGACTGAGTGTGATCTGGGCTATACGGCGGATGAGAAAAAACCTACCACTTGAAGACCTGAAGGAGATTCTGTGTGACGGTCGCGCATTGTCGTGCAAAAACAACACTTTTGAGCTGAGTTTCCCTCTTCGCTTGTTTTGAATTGCCCTTCTTAGGTTTCGCAATGTTTGGCAATACCTATCAGAGTTTATTGTTGCACCACATTCCAGAAAATCGACAATCATCACACCTTTTCTGTCCCAGAACACTTGTTTCCAAAGATGAAGACCTGGCTTGCAACGCAGTGTTTTGATGACGACGTCGCTCTCCGCGCGGCTGTGACTGACTGGCTCAACACTCAGGCGGCGGATTTCTATAAGGAAGGAATTTCGAAGCTCGTTCATCACTACGATAAATATCTCAACTTTTTTGGCGATTATGTAGAAAAATAGTATTTTAGTTGCTCTTTCAAATGTGTATATAATAAAAAACATTTTCCTGTACTAGATTTGTCATAATTCCAAAACGTAACCTACTTTGTGAATTGCCCTCGTATATTTTAATACGTTATTCATGGATTTTATAACAAATTTCCTTTAAGTCGTTCATCGATAACAACCTTCTCCTAAGTATTTGTTAATTTAAAAAATCTTTATAAATTACTTTCAATCTATCTTCAAAGTATTCGACAAATCCTCTCTGATTAAAAAGCAAATAATTCCAATACAATGTACAAATGAAATAAACAAACTTAATTTCTATCTGAAAAGTGTTTTTTTTTATTTTTATTTCTAATTTGATATTTATTATATAAAAGGTTTAATTTACAAAAATCTTGTGATATAAAAATAATCGTTTAGTAGTTTGAATTAATTATTAAATATTATTTATATTTATTTTTAGAGCCTAAAAGAGATTTTATCGAAAGGTGAAAAGATAATATGCCTAGGCAAATTATGCAATCGATTAGAAACCGAAGATGAAAGATCCTTGCCAATTGGATTTATTTTACCATCAGAAAAATTTATCACTAAAGAAGAAGAGGATGAATTGATGGATCACTTAAAAATAAAACAAAAAGAGGTAGGTAAACTAAATTAAAATAATTGCATTTTTAAAACTATTAATTTCAATTTTCCGATTTGTTTCCAGTTAGTAAATTATTGGGAAAATGATACCAATGAATGTTTGCAATTTTTTTGGCGTCAATATAATAAAGCGTTTATTGATAGCCATCAACTCCGGGAGTGGAATAATGAATTAATAGAGGAGAATTTTCGCTTGCAACGATTGATTAAAATTCATCTCGGTCGAGTGACACATCGGGCGCAGGAGCCGAGGCCTCGGACAGGACCAATCCAAGCACAACCCCGCCCTAAAACAAGAGAAGTTGTCACAGCAATTGGAAGAAAATCAATTGGTCATTCAATACCTGTCATAAAAGTTTGATAAGTTAAAAGAGAGAAGAGAAGCAGTTGTACGAGGGCAGGTCAACAAATCCATGAATTTTTAAATTTCCCGTCTCTTAAATGAAATGACAACACTTCTTCTGTCAGCAAGCAACTATCAGTTGACCCCTCTTAAAATTTGAACCACCAGCTGGATCTTTTAGTTTTTGTTTGACATCCATTAATAACAGACTACCTCGTGATTTGAGAAGAAAATGAAAAAAGTGAATTTCCATGAAAATCCATAAATTGGGATGCGAATTGCTCCCTCATTCGCCCTATTCTCCGGATTTAGCCCCGAATGATTATTTCTTGTTTCCAAACCTGAAGAATTGGTTCGACAGAAAGAGATTTGACTCCAAGGATGAAATCATCTCACAAACAAATTTATTTTGATATTCTCGACAAATCTTATTTTTGGAAGGGATAAAAAAATTGGACAAACGTTGGACGAAGTATAGTATATAGAGCTCAAAAATAAAATAATTTTTTATCCAAAAATCTGTTTCATTGTACATTATATGTGAAGTAATATTAAGATTGCTAAATTTCCGATTCTTAATTTTATACTTATTATAAATTAGAATTCAAATTGCTATACCATTACTATTTTGATAGGTTTTACAATTTTATACATATAAAGGAGATCGGGACTAGATGCTATATTTTATATTTTTGAATTTTTCTATTTTTTTTTTTTTTTTACTAATTTTAGAGAGATTTTGACAGATATAAGCTGTGTATCCCCGGCCTTCCTTAATATTTATCTTCTTCTAAAAAATTAAGGATCTGTTCGCAATTGTTTGTATTTACTTTTCTATTTAGTTTTTATTAAATCCTTTACTTTATTAATAGTAATACTCATCAATCGACCCCAATTGCCTATTCAGGTTCTGTCGACCCTATTCAGAGCTCCATACACACGCACATGGACTCCTTCGGAATCTCTGTTTATACCGCCTATACGTTACAGTTTATCCTATTGAGATTTTAAGAATTTAATATTAAAAACTATTCTCATTCCTTAATGTTATTTTTTTATATAATTATCATATATTATAAAACAAACAAAAAATATAAAAAAACACGCTTTTATTTAAATGCACTAAAAAGAAGAAATAATTTCTCCACACACACCGCGATTTCCTTACAACCATATCTAAAAAATGAAAGCTTGGACGCCAAACATGCAGGGAAAGGAAAAGAATACGAAGGACATTTCATTGTATATGCACCTTTCTGTTGTTTTTCCCTTTCCACTATACTTGATAACTATGTTTATTTGAAGTAGAATTTGCTTTATTTATAGAAAATTACTACTTTTCATAATTATGTATTATATAATTAGTAATTGTTATAAAATAATACCTTCGAGGTTACTTATGACCTGGGATAAACCTGAATATTGCATTGTCATCGGAGTTACATATGTATGCAAAATTTCAGCTCATTCGAACATTGGGAAGTGGGTCAAATTCACCTTGCAACATTTGACGACAGGACACGGTTTGAAACTAAATAAAAGCATGTAATAAAAATAAATTGTAATAATTTTAACTTCAATCAATTAAAAAATGATAATTAATTTAATTATATTGTATATTATTTATTAATTTATGTAAATTAAATTTAGAAAATTTATTTATATTTATATGCATTTATTTTTCTATTTCTATTTGTTTCAGAGGATTGAGTATTTGTTTGTGTGTGTGAGTGAATTCGTATCCATCTATTTGCTTTACTATTCATTTCTGGATGAACCATGATGGTTATTATCTTGTTAAATGTTATTTTGAGAGGAGTTAGCTATCAGTTGGTTAAAGTTCAATCAAGGCCAGGGCAGCGTTGTTGGTTATTACAGCCGGTCTCTGTCCGTCATTGGCCTCCAGTCGATGATGATGATCGTGTTACTTAAGACTCTCCCGTTCCTACTCCTCATTGTTCTTGATTGGATATCAGCAGGCATTTTATATCCACGTGCGTCCAATACCCGTGAAGTGCAATCACTGGATGGTCTCTGGCAATTTCGTATTTCACCCAAATCAGATTCAGAGGCCGGATTTAGACAAAAATGGTTTTTAGCACCACTACAAGAGGTATTCAACCACAACAACATTCCAATAAACATAATAATATTCATATTAAAATAGTAAATTACTACTTTGAATTTCAAGGAGAAATACTATGCATTTTTTTTTTATTTATTTAGAAAGTACATAGATCAAAATGAATATGAAATAAATAAATAAAATTATATGTACAACACAAAGCATCAAAATATTTTTTTACAATTTATTTAATAAATATTAATTTAACAAGAATAATTATCATATAAAATGATTATTAACCGACTGACTTTGTCATCAAAAGGCATATGAAGAAAATATTATATGTCAAATAAATAAATCGTTTTTGATTAATATTTTAACACACTTCAGGTTTATAGAATTTATCAAATTAAAAATGAGAAAATAGATAATAAAACAATTTCTAGGTCTATAAATTAGTTATATATTGACTAAATATTTAATATAAAAAATGTCTCCGGTCGACTATCTCGCAAATGTGAATTGAATTAATAGTATTATATTTAAATTAAATTTAATTAATTATAAATTAAGTATAATTAATTGGATTAATTAATTAATTGATTAAAAAATTAAAATTTAAAGTATATATTGTTATTCAATTAAATTAATTAACATATATTAAATTTAAATTTAAAACCTTTACACACACCTTCAGTTTTAAGTCAAAATTTAATAATTTTAAAAATTAATTCGCGTGTTTGGATCTTTGTTGATGACAACACGTCAAGTGATGGCGCGGGATTGGCAGTCAACGTTTTAATCATGTGAAAAACTATCAAATATATATCTTTATTTTTACGGTCAGTTTAGAAGGAAAAAAATGAAAATGTGGTAGGTCATCTTCCGAATGAGCTACATTTTTTCAAAAGTTGATAGAAAACTACGAATTTTGATTAATGCCCGTGTATCAAATTTTATTATTCAAACTGTTTTTGAATACATACATACACACAGACATTTTTCTCAACCTTAGTGAAAATGACTCAGGCACCTTCAAAACGTATAAAAACATTAAAATCTCGACATCGAAAATTTCGTGATCGGAATAGTATCTCTGGCGAGATAGTAAAAAGGTTTAGATTTAAAATCAATATAATTGTTTTTGTAAAATAATTAATTAATTAAATGAATATAATTTATTTCAGTTGATATATATTCCCATTTTAGAGATATTAAATGTTTTTGAAAATGTTTTTATATTATTTATTTTAAAGGTGTATGTTAGTTCTTTGGATGTAAATTCATTATTAGTAAATCCTTTTAGATAAAATATGATTATCCTTAATTAAATAAATATAGTCTAATTTGTGTATTTGTCGTTCAAAAACAAAGATTATTATTTGTTATAAATTTATTCAGAAGTTCTTATCTTATATTTATAAAACTTATCTTGTTTTATATATTTGTATAATAATTAAAATAAATAAAAATACCAATAAATTTTTTTTAGTGTTCTTCACATTACCATTATTTTATTCAAAATAAATTCAATATAAATTTTACTTGTTTACTAAAATGTTGATAATTATTTGTTGAAAAAGATGAATTGTTATGTTATTTAAGACATTGTGAAATATTTTTGTGTATTGAATTCATTGAGTTATATTTTTTATGAATCAACTTTTATAATACGATAACTATTATATCTTTCGTCGTTTGTTATAATTATTATTATACACTTGACTATTATACAATTGACACATATTTAAGTGTTATATATATAGCCTACTTGCTCTTAATAGTTGAAAAATAAAATAATATAATTATAATACAATACTACTATTATATTTAAAATGTATTGTATTAATTTAGATGCTAACATTGTAAATTTTTATTCAAAAAACGATGAAAAAATTAATACCACGAATTCTAGAAATTTTTTATCTTTTATTGGAGTGGTAAATTTATGAAATAAATTAAGACACAACCACATATATGAATAAATTCAGTAGTTAGACGAGATGTAGTCAGTTGAACTATGATTTTGGCATTCTCTTTTCGACCCTTGTATGATGGAATTGTAATTAAACTCACGAATAAATTCTTTTCTTGATTATTGAAAATAATACCTTTTAATGACCCATTATACCAATGGCTAAGGTAAATACATAATTGGCACAAGTCGATAGCCGATTCTTAACATAATTCCGCCAGAGGGTAGCTATATTCTTTAACGCCTGGCAAATATGCAACTAAAAATCAAACAAATTAATTTGTTATTATTAATAGGTAAAATGTACATATTTTACCCTATTATTATTATTATTATTATAATTTTATTGCTCACAAAAATAAATTAAAATTTAAGGGTAATCAAATGATTAACGAAAACTAAAAATGTTTGTAAAGTCAAAACTAAAAAATAATAAGGATAACTTAATTTTTTTTTTACAGAGTATATTGATGCCAGTTCCATCCAGTTTCAATGATATCACTACATCAGGGGAAATTCGAGATTTTGTAGGTTGGGCCTGGTATCAAAGAACATTTTATGTACCTGGAAGATGGAGACGAGAAAATCAACGTATTTTTATACGTTTCGGAAGTGTACATTACAATGCACGATTTGTAAGTATAATATATATATATATATATATGCGATTTCTTCTGACTCCGCCTATAAGTAAGTATAATAAAAAAACTAAAATTTCTATATAATATAAAAAAAGGAAAAGTTATACTTACGAATGATTCTGTCGAGTTTATAGAATTTTTTTAATATTAAAATAATGTATTATATTTAAATTATTAAATGTTAAGAGAGGTAATAATTTTTTTTCAGTGGATAAATGGTCAAATGGCAGGTGCACATGAAGGTGGCCATTTACCCTTTCAAGCGGAAGTGACATCCATTTTGCGATACGGCACTGAAAATCAAATCACTGTGGCTGTGAATAATACTTTAACCCAGCAAACCATTCCTCAAGGAATGGTTACCTGGACAAACGACACCGACAAATACCCACCTGGATATATTCTCTATTCATATAATTTTGATTTTTTTAATTATGCTGGAATTCATAGACCCGTTTTACTTTATACAGTGCCAGCAATTCATATTGATGATATTATTGTTCGTACAGATGTAGAAAACAACTCAGTTGGTAAGTTGTTTTTTTTTTTTCAAAAAATTGAATTCAATTTATAGTACTCGTCATTTGTATTTAATTATATCATAAAAATGTAAAAAAAAAAATTAAGTTTTTTTTATATTGATTTAAAATTTATTTTTAATTTAATTAAAAGTATTAAATTTTTTATTAGTTAGTTCAATATTTTAATTCTTTAATTCTCTTTCATAGATTGAAATAAAATAAAAACATGTGTGAATCGAATATATAAAGTTTTTTATAACGTTTTTATCATTTTCGCTTCATGTCTGTCTGTTTGTTATATACTTTGATATAAGTATATTACATTGACTTGATGTGTTTCATATAAATAAATAAAACTAAATGCGCCCAACGTTTTTCGTTGTATATGAAGAAATTCATCCATATATAGAAAAATTATTTTATTCTTTTTAGTCCATGAGAAAAACGTTATTTTATAAAAAAAAATTTTATATTTATTTTTACTTTACAATCGAAAAAAATTTCTACGTTTTTCCACCGATCTCCACGTTTCAAGTCATTCATAAATAAACAAATAAATAAATATCGAAAAAATAAATTGGTCCCTTATTTTCTAAACTATAACAAATATATAAAATTATATATAAAACAATTTATAGAAAATTTTTATTCTAAATATTTAATCTTTTATGAAAAATATTGTCAAAATTTAAATGAACAAGAGATAAATAGAATTAAAAAGTAAAATGACCATGTTTCTTATAATATAAGAAATTTTATTTGAAACAATTTATAGAGAATTAAATATTATAATATATAATATAATATTTATAATATTTATATTAATTCAAGACTATTAACTGATAATTTCTTGACTACGGTTTATTCGACTATAATAAGACATTATACCTTGATAATGCGCGTGATCGTAGGATAATTAATACTGCAGCAATTTTAACAAAGTTAGACGTGCATATCATCGTAAACAAAGTAGCCTATTATTTTCTAAACTAATTCATACAGCAGTATTAATCAGAAAAATTTGGAATAACTGGTTTGGAAGACACTTTAATACCCTCCTTACACTCTTCTGAGTTTGGTTTTCTGAATAAAAAAATTAGAATTTATATTTGATTTATTTATTCGATTCTCCCTAATATTATGTATATTATAATTTTTTAGTGTTTTGCGAATAAATACCTTGTCAACCTCTGGTATAGATATATTATATGTTATTTTTATTTAATAAATGATTTTTTTAATTTGGTGACGTTTGAATCTTACCTTTTATTTGAACTACGTTTCGATGATTATGATCTTTATTAATTTATTTGATTATTTAATTTATTTTTATAAGGAGACAAAGGTGGGAAAGATTCTTATAGAAATAAATATAATATTCTAAAAAGAAGAAGAATTTACATATATAAATAATTTTCTTTAAAATAAAATTAATAATTTATCTTCTGTGTGTGTGTGTGAAAAGCGTAAAAAATCTATTTCCATTAAATATCATACCTATTCTATTTTTTATAGGTATTGTCGAATATGAAGTGATAATAAATATGAACGGTAATGCGGTGCCAACCCCAAGTTCACGTTGTCAAGCAAGATTACTTGATGTGTCGAGGGCGGTGAAGGCTGCTAGTCAAGGTTGCACAGGGGTGCTTCGCCTGGAAGGCGCTAAACTCTGGTGGCCAGTTGGCATGCACAATTCAGTCGGTTATATGTATACTCTTCAGGTATTTTTTTTAATTTTTTGATATCTTATCTTATACTAGCAAAAATTGTCTATATATATATATAGTATATTTTTTGAATTATTAAACGGCTCGAAGGATTTTTTTGAAATTCACACCATAGATAATATTTATAAAGAAAAATCAATCTGTATTGGTTTCAGCTTCGGAAAAAATCATCTTTGTTATTTTTTCTTAATTTAAAATGGTATATTTAAATGACGTCAGCAACTACGTCAGAGAACTCTCTCTTCCTTGATTACAAACAATATTATAAATATAAATCAAATTAAATTAAAAATATTTATTTTAATCATATTTTGTAATCAAATTACGAAATATATATTATCTTATATCCACAGGACATACTTTTGTTGTTAATTCTTCTTAAAGTCAAATATCAAATGAATGATAAATTATTTTTTTTAATATTTTACATTATTAAAAACCGTTTGATTAAAGATGGGAACGGTGTTAATTAATCTGACCATTAAAATACATATCTACATATCTACATTTAATTTAAATGTTTTAATTAAAAAAAAGAGTCAATTTATATATTTATACATAAACTTCTCTAATTTTTATAAATTAAACTATTTAACTATTTTTTTCTTTAGATAACTCATTCATCTGGAGATGTTCAAGATTTATATGAAATGAAAATTGGAATCAGAAAATTAACTTGGTCTAATAAAGGAATGCAAATCAACGGCAAACAAGTGTATTTAATGGGCGTTGGAAAACATGAAGATTCTAGTGTGAGTTATAAAGAATTATATATATATTATTTATTTTAAAATTTATAAGTAATTATATTGGAATATTGCTATAGTCTATGTTGTTTCTTATATCTAACCTAAATTACTTAAAATGTTTTTTTTTATTGTCTTTCAATTATTTAGGACTTTTTAAATAATAATATGTAATTATACAGAAGGTTACAGATTTTTCTATATTCTTTATTTTACTTCTTAACCATCCTGCAGGGTGCGCCCCCCTAAAATTCTTAATTCTTCTTAAAGTCATTTATATAATTAATACTAAATTAATTTTTTTAATTTTTTACATTATTAAAAATTCTTTGATTAAAGATATGTGAGCGGTGTGAAAAATACTTTTCGTTCTATAATAACTCTATAAAATAGTTATTTAAAGATTCTTTCATTCAATACTATATGTGAAATCAATAATTAATAACTAATAATTTCAAAGCTAGATTTACAAAGTCAGTGTTTTGATTTTGTTATTCTTTTGTATTTATTGACACCTTTTATAAATTAATTTTATTTAAAAAAAAATGAGCTGTGGCCAGGCACAGAACCGACCACGATTTGAAATAAATTAATTTCCAAACAACTTTATATATATATATAAAACCTCTGACTTTTGTACGTCCTAAGGACAAAGCCTATCAAGTTGGTTATATCAATTAGGTGTCCTATGATCAGTAGAACGGGTCCTACCAACCTTTATTTTTATTTTCTTGTTCGGAGGCGCTATCAAGTAGCTTTTCCCCAAAGTTGATCCCGGACGCTGGGTAGACCCCAGCTAGAGAAATTCCCTTGCCAGGCCCGGGACTTGAACACGAGATTACGAGAATGTGAGTCAGCGGTGCTACCCCACGCCCTGTGGTGCCTTCATAGATATATATATATAAAGTATAAAAAAAATATTTTTAAAACTTGAATTAATTGACTAAATTATATTATCTTGGTTATTATTTTTAGTTTAATTACTCAATTGTTTATTATTACTAAATTTTAAAGTGAAAAATTCAATACTTTAATACTTTAGAAACTACCTTTTCCGGATATACACTAAAAGTTGATGAATTCATGCTAATGATGTATTAATTAAATATACAAATTTTTATCAAAATCCGCTGAGCTGTTCAAGCTATACACGTCTATACGGACACACAATGGACAAAAACCACCTAATAAGTAAATTTCAAAGAAATCCTGTGAGGCGTTTTCAAAGCCACAAACTGTTGCTTGTATAATAAATTTATATCGAGTTATTTATAGATAAAAGAAATGATTTTATTTAATCATTATACATTGAATAATTTATTTTTGTTAATTATAATAATTCATAGAACATTTAATGTATCTATGAGTATTATATTTATTTATTTTCTTTGCATTAATATTTTTCTATTGAATTTAAATGTATATGCAAAAATTACCGATAAATTATTATTCTTAAAATTTATGTGAGAATTAACAAAATTGTTTAGTTTATTAGAAATTTTAAATTTGATATTTGAAATAAGAAATTATAAATTAGCTATTATTAATTATAATATTGCATTAGATTAAGTCTTTTTTAATCATTATTGATATATTAAAAGTGTTTTCTAGATACGTGGGAAAGGTTTAGATATGCCACTGCTTGTTCGCGACTATGAACTGTTGAAATGGCTTGGGGCCAATTCTTATCGCACGTCGCATTACCCATATGCAGAGGAGGCACTTGATCTTGCAGACTCTCATGGAATTATGATCATCTTAGAAAGTCCGGCTGTGAATCTAGAGTAAGTTCATATATAATTCTATACTATCTACAAATTAATAATAATAAAAATAATAATAACGTAAGTTTTTAATATATATTTATTTTTATTCTTTTTATAGTAGTTTTAACTAATTTCTTTATATTTTATTTTTATTGTTTAGTTTTTGCGTTTTATTTTTTTAAAAATAGTTTAATAACATTTAAATTCATATAAATTTTTAATTAAAAATAGGTGTATTATATTAAAATATTTAAAATAAATGTATTTTATATATTGATAAATTTATATAAAAAAAATACTTTTATTAATAATGTATACACTTCAAGGTTCAGGGGGTAGAGCCGCCTAGATGTGAAGTGCGCCGAAGAGAATAGAATATTATAATATATTATTAAATATAGTGGCTCTTTTAGGACTAATTTTTGTCCACCCCTGAAATATAAGATCTAAGTAAGACATTAATTTTTCTAATGTTTTTTTATAATTTTTAGTATATTCAATGAACAACTTTTAAGACGTCATCTGACTGTATTGGAAGAGATGGTGAATAGGGATAAAAATAGGGCATGTGTTGTTATGTGGTCCATATCCAATGAAGCTAGAACATCAAAAAAAGCAGCAGGACCATACTATAAAACAGCCGTGCATCGTTTACGACAATTGGATACAACAAGGCCTATTTCTTATGTAACTAACCAGGATTTAAACAAAGATGAAGCGGTCCGTTTTATTTTATTCATTTTTTCTAAATTATTATATATTGAGAATATCAAATAATTATTATTCAATAAAATTAGAGTATAATTTCTAAAGAATAACTGTTTTAGGCCCAATATATGGATATCATTGGGGTAAATCGATATTTTGGCTGGTATAGCGACATTGGTCAATTAGATTTGATAGCACATCAAATTGAATCAGAGATTACAGACTGGTATAATACATTTAATAAAAGTATTTATGTAAGTGAATATGGTGCAGGGGCCATTGCAGGTTTCCACACTGTAAGTATATGAAATATTTCTATATATTAATTTAAAAAAAAATTAATTTGATACAATTGTTAGATTCTGATAGGAAAAGATTTTAAATTAAATAAGAAAATTAGATTTTGAAGAATAAAATGGTATAAATTTTAAAAGATGAAGGTATATAAGCAAATGGAATAGCAAATACCTAAATATGTATATATTAAAGATCAGGGAGGGTTTAGAGCTGGATTATTCAGTTCCAATAGCTAATTAACTTGAATAAACCTTTAGATATTTAGGTAAATAAAAAAGAAATTGAACACGATTACAATATTTTCTTTGTAATTAAATTTTAAAATAAAAATTAACTTTAAAATTTCAAATATTAATTATAATTGTTAGAATCTGATAGGAATGTGTGATGTATATTCTAATTCATCTTAAGCACCTCCTCCCACAATCTGAATTTCATGTTCGCCCCTTGAGAAATTTTTGAGATAATCAGGAAGAAGAGGGTATGGTAAATAAAAATAGTGATTTCTACAAATCAAATATTAAAATTAAAATTAAAAGTTATAAATTTATTATTGTATCATTTATTTATTATAGATAGGTCACAAAATTATATATTAAATTATTAAGGAACTGTAGAAATTATATAATTATATTATTTATTTATAATTGTGTGTGGGTGGGTGTGCGCATGTCTCTGAATATAGTTTGAATAATAAAATCTGGGGAAATTACGTTGAGAAGAATTTATTTTGGTGGAAATCAATTAACTTGCTATAGGGGATTCAACCAGAATGTATAATAATATAAATGGAACAATCGAATAAAATATAAATTGTTTTGTTCTTATCATTAACATTAAATTATATTATAAACAAAAATTTGATATTAGCGTGTTAATTGATTATAATAGTTGTATATACAGGGATTTTAATTGTAAAAATCTGTTTAAGTTACCATCAGAGGCATGGACAGAAGATTATCAAGTTGCATTATTAAAGCAACATTTCAAAGCATTCAATCGACTAAAAAAATCCGGTATTTTAATTGGGGAAATGATATGGAATTTTGCAGATTTTGCTACAAGACAAGGTATTTATTGAATTTAAAAAATAAAAATAAAAAAAAAGTAAAAATTATATAAATTATAGATCATTATAAAAATAATTATTTCAATATAATTTAAATAAAATATTCTTATGATCCCAGGAGACAAAATATTTTTATTTGAATATCTTGATGAAAAAAATAAAATAACATGGAGAAATAATTTAAAATTAATAATCATTATTTTAGATTCTCGAAGGGCACTAGGCAATCATAAAGGACTTTTTACTCGGGAAAGACAACCTAAGGCATCGGCTCGTGTGGTTAAATCACGTTATCAAAATATAGCAAATAATAACATTGATGTATAAATAAAATTACACACACTTAGTAATATTATTATCAATTAAATTAAATAAAAATTTTTGTAATTAAAGATTTTGAGAAATTTAAATTAATTTAATCTAATTTCCTGAATATGGTTTCTGTATCTTCTTTTCTTGGAAAATAGAAGCAGTGGATTTTCAAAATGGATTATTTTAATAATTTATCATAAGTGCTTATTATTAATACCAACAATTTTATATTAAGTTAGGAGCTAGGATTGTATATATTCTCATAATTTCTTAAACCGAAATCTATTTAAAAGAAATAAACAAAAACCATTTTCAAAAATATATAATAATATTAATCATTTTGAATATAAACTTAAAATTAATATCTATTAATATATATAAAAAAAAATATCAACCAAAACAATTTCAATTTATATTTTATTTTATTAAAATAAAAAAGAAATACGTTTAATTATAAATATATATATATATTATATTTATAGATACATTTTTAAAAATTTTTTTATAAAAAAATTTTATTTTGTTAAAATTTAAACAAAAATGTTAACGTTGAGTAAAAATACCATTTGCTCTATTTAAAAACTTGTAAGGACGACTTCTTTCTCTGCCCCTGAAAATATAAAAGAAGATGTTATTTTTATTAAAAAACTTAAAAAAATAAATATTATCAATATATCATCAAATATCTATCATTTATTAATAATATTGAAAATCGATTCATTGGAGAAATTTTTTTTATATTAATAATTTACCTAAATCCTTTAAAAAAAACTTTATCACGAGGAAATTCAGGAGGTGAACCAGAATCTGACGTTTCAAGATAAACATCCATGCACATCTCTAAACGCATTAATTGCGCTGCTATTAGTGAATAAGCCCATCCTTTACTCGTCACTAATTCTTGCCAATGTACATTGATTTCTCGTTCAATATCCTAAAACAATTATTTTTAAATTAATATCTTTCAAATAAAGAACTCAAAAATAAATTAATAAAAATTACTCTAATGGAATTGTTGTTTGTGGCGTGATGCTCCCCATGCCAAAAAAGACGCAAACAAAACAGAGCAGGTGTCATTGGATAATCACATTTCACAGCAACAAATGCAATCATTTTAGCTAGAAATAATACAAATTTAATTATAAAAATATGATCTAACAAATTATTCAATAAATCTTTTTTCTTTACATAGATAATGAGTATCCAAATCTAATTATATTTTTTTATAAAAATACTTTTTTAAACTTAATTTAATATATTTTTATATTCTTTTGAATATTTTACGAAATTTAAAATATATTTTACCTGAACCTCGAGTAAGTACTGCTCGGTAGAAAGTATCTTCTTCACTCACAAGACCATGTTGCAATAAAATGTTAGATTGTTTAGTTTGGCTATACTCTTTCCATGAAAGAGGTTGCCAAGATTCAAGTACAGAATAAATTTTTAAAGGGAAACGGGCATTATTTAATTGTTCAGGTACACGTACGATTGTTTGTTCTAATTGTAAAATCTAGAAAAATAAAAATAAAGCAATATATAATTAATAAATGCTTGTAAAAGTAAAATGAAAAAATAATAAAAATAAATCTATTTTTTATAATAGATAAAATTTATTAATCTTGATATTAATCATGTAATAATTAAAAACATTATTTATTGAATTTTATTGCAATATATATATATAAAGTTGGCAATTTTTTTAAAAAATATAAAAATAAATTTTATTAAGTAAAACACGAGGTTATAACTTTTTGTATATGATTAGTAAATAGAGTTAAAATAATAATATTTTGATTTAAATGTGTATTAAAGGGTTTTAACAGTGATTATACAAATTAGATATAATAATAATGGTAGTCATATTTTTTATTATTTACGCTTACTCCAATTATCTTTCCAATATATAAAGGATTTTTTTAGGAAAATAAAAATTAATGCATTTTAATTATTAAATATTTAATTACATAATTATAGATACCTGTTTATAAAGAGCAATTCGAGCTTTAAATCGATTTCGAATTGCTCGCATGACGCGTTCAACACTTGCTTGGGATACAGATTGAGAAGTTTCTGGATACGATGCTGTGGATGTAGATGCACTTTCTTCAGAAATTAAAGTTGCAGACATAAAATCAAGACCAGCTATACGTTGTGCCCAAATGTATGGTAATCCAAGTTGGGAAATATCAAAATTATCAAGACCAACATGTTGTAATTGGTAATGATTAGCCATATTTGGACTCTCTTGACCAGAATCATGGGTAAACAAACATTTTAAAATATTCTCTTTAGTTAAAAGATCCCTATAAAATTGAAAATCTATTAATTAAAAAAAAAGTGAATAAAATAAATGATAATTCATTTTTTCTAGAGGTTTATTTAAAATAGTTAAAATTAAAGATTTTTCAATAATAATAATAATAATAATGAATGTAAATGAAAAGATATTATATTATATATATATATTGAAACCCTTACCCAGCAAAAGCTCCTTGAATTGGTTGAGATAATTGGACTTGAGGTTCAACAGTAACAACATGTAGGTTAATTAAATAATAAAACTTCAATATAATTTGATTTTCATCTACAAAATAAGATATATTAATATATAAAATATATCATTTATCATATTAATATAACTAATATTAATAAAACGTAAAAGAATCTAAGTTATTTCAAAAAAAAGAATAGAGTTATAAAGTTATTTAATATATACATAAAAATAAAACAAAAAATAGAACAGTTTTTAAAAATATCGTTATATTGTTACCTTCTTGTTTGAAAATCAATTCAACAGAGAGAGGATGTTTAGATAATAATAGATTTCTTTTAGCTTCTAAACGATCTACTTTTGATAACTTACGATGATGCCGTTTTTCACTTTCCTAGAAAAAGTTATAAGATTTTTTAATTTTAAATTTCATTAAAATCATTTAATAATTGTCAAGATCAATTACTTCTAATTCTTGATCTGAATCTGAATCATTATTTGAAGGAGTTTTTTCTGGTAATGAATGTATTAAAGCATTCTCTTGATTTCCAATCACAGTAACTGTTAAATTAGAATCTGAAAAAATAATATATAAATATTAATCAAAACAAATGAAAATTGCATATATAAATATGTTATATAATAAATTAACTTACCACAAGCTTCTCTGTATGCATCCGTTTGAACATAGAGAACAAATAGCGGTTTTGGTAATAATTGAGCAATTTGATGTTGTTTTCTAATTCGGTCTAAAGGTAGACCAAGATAGTCCTATAAGCCAAGGTTTAAAATTTTTTTTATAGTATGTAAATATTAAAAAAAAATAAAATATTTTAATTAATGAATCATTTTAAATCAAATCAGTTCATAACACTAAGAAAATTAATGAACAATAATGAAATGTCAAAAGGATGAATATATTTGGTCCTTTAATTTGTGTAATCACAATAAGAAAATGGGAATATACAATTAATTTACCTGTAAAGGTTTGGTAGCATCAAGTATTGTGCGTAATCTAGGAGTTAGATTATTTAAACGTTCTTTTTTTTTAGTTATTCCATTTGAAACAGTTTCTTTTGCTGTTTGTAGATGTTTACAAAGTTCAGCTAATTGTTTCCTTTGATCGAGCTCCCATTCAAGACGAGCCAATTTAAGTTGATGAGGATCATCGTGAGTTATTTTCTGATTTCAATAAAATTATATCATTAATCATATATTTTCTAATAAGAACTCATATGAAATATAATAGTAATAATAATATCTATTAATGTAACTTACAGGGCGGGAAATACATTCAGGAGCTTCTTTAAAAAACTCATCTACAGAAACTAAATCAATTTCTTCATCTTTAGATCTAGAAAACAAAAATCGAATTATAATAGTAAAACTTATTTATTTATTGTATTTTTTTTATTTAAAATTTCTTTCTATTACTTAAATTGAAGGCATTTGGTGACTTCTTTTTTAAGATGAAGTATTTCATAAAGTAGATTTTGTAATTGAAGATGATAACTATCTACTTGTTGTTTTACTTTATTTAATGTATCTCTTGAATTTTTGGTCCGAAATTTTTCTAAACGATTAAGTTTTTTTAAAATAACAAATTTCATACAAGCTTGTATTCTTTTTTCAGCAATTAAATTCTTTGAATCTTCTTTGGTTTTTAAAATATTAATTTCTTCTAGAATACTTCTTATTTCATCACAAGTTGTATTGAATAGTTCTTTATCTTTATCTGGATCCCGGGATGTTGCCTCACCTTCTTCATACTCAATAACACCCTAAAATATTATATTAAAAGATAAGATATTTAATATATACGGGGTTGAATATAAGATTTAAAAGTTTCTGTGTAATGTTTTTTTAATGATAACGATGACCCTGAAAATATATTTATTTAGAATGTTTAGTTTATATAAAAAATAAATAAATTTTATCTATTATTTAATATATATGTAAATAAAATGTATAATTAAAATAAAAAAAAATGAATAACAAGAAAAATTACCTGGAATAAGAATTAATAAAATTATTTATACAATTAACTGTCAAGATAACTTTAGTAAAAGATAATTTATATTATTTATTTCAAAATTATAGTGTGAAAATTATCTTGCTATTAAAATTAATAAATGTCCTTTTTAATATAAATAAAATATATAATATAATTATATATATAATACCTTATAAATATCCCCTTCAAATACTTTAGTGGTTGTTACTGTAGTAGATAAACTATTTTTTCTTCTTTTTTTTATTGGTATTTCACCAACTGAATCCTTAACCATTTTTTTATCTTATATATTATTTACTAAAACACAATATTCTTTTAATTAATAAAATAAAAAAGAGATACCATTTATTTCAAGATTTTAAATATGTATGGTCGGTGGTGTATAGCATGAATTTATTTAATTGAAAATATAAGGTTATATTCCTTGGTCTGTGTTCCTTGGGTTAGTGGTTAGTGGGTAAGCCGCAAAACACAATTATAAATATTAGCGGTGATTTTAAAATAAAAATAATACTTATGATCATATAAAAATATATATTTTCTGTGTCTATGATATTTCAACATTTCTAGAATATATTTATTTAAAATTATAATATAAATATTAAATAATGTGATTCATAACTTAAAATCAATAAATACAAATTAAATTTGGTTATATAAAATAAAATATATAGATATATTATATAATATATCAATGGATAAATGATAATTTAGATGATATATTTGATTATTTTTTGAATTAAAAACAAATTTAAAAATGATGTTACTCTTAAACTTTTTTCAAATTTTAATTACGAAACATATTTACACATATTTTTTAAAATCATTTATAGGTATGTTTATATAAATAAAAAATTATTTTATCTAGGATTAAATTTTCAAGAGATTATTAAGAGTTTTATGACATAAAAATGAATGACTAGATATTTTTTAGATAAAAACCTCTTATACTATTAATTTCTTTTTCAATTTCTTTCAAGACACTTTCTCTTAAAGAAGTAAAGAATCTTCACTTTTAGAATAAGAATTTTATACCTCTCCGTTTTGTTTCGATATTAAATCAAATATTATCATTATAGGTAGGCATTTAGGTATTTATTTAGGTAGGTAAAATTACTATCATTTTTTATTTATTTCAAAAATATTAAAATCTATTATGATTATTGTTATTATTGACTTTTATCCTCATGCCTTTTAAAACAAAAAGATTTTATGTTGGATAACTTATTTGTATTTAGATAGATGCAAAATTTTTATGCTTTAATAGATTAAAATAAACTAGGACAATGATATTCACTATTAACTAGTTTGAAAGTTATATTTTTTATAATATAAAAGTAGTACATTTGAAAGTACAAAAGAAATTTGATAATTTTAAATGAATTTAGATTAGTTGTCCAACTTTCTCAAAATAAATAAGTTTAAATAAAATTGGAAATTATTTTTTAGACAGTCTTGTTAGATGAATTAGAAGAGAAGGAACATATCACATTGAAATTATGAGTGAATTACCTTTTCCATTTACAATTGAAGATGTTGAAACTAATTTAAATCAACAATTTAAAAATGATTTTACGGGATTTTATCAAGGGATTGTTCAAATTGGACCTGAAAAATGGATACTACCATCTGATTATAAGAATCATGCAAAAAAATTGTATAATTTCAAAGTTCGTCCTGATGACACTTGGATTGTAACATTTCCTCGATCAGGTTTGGAGTCAAATTTATATTTTAAAATGAATAAATAATTATTTTTATAGACCAGGGGTGGCCAACCCGCGGCCCGCCGTAAACATTTTTGCGGCCCGCGAGATTCATCACACTTTTATCATTATTATTATATTATATATGTTTATATGTAAAAATAATAGTAAACATAATAAAAATTCATTATTTTTCAATTTGTCACACCAAAGAATATCTACAATGGGTCTAAATCTAATATGGGTATGTATAATTTTATATGCGGCCCGCAAAGTTATGATGCATTTCCAAAGTGGCCCGCAAGATCATTTGAGTTGGCCACCTCTGTTATAGACATTACACATCTTCTTCAAACATTCGCACCACATATCCATCACTATGTAGATCAAGTCAGATATTCATTTTTAGTTTAATTAACATAACTCTTAATTTCTTCACCTTTTTCATATAGTTCATAAATAATAATAATTATTTTTAAAGGTACTACTTGGACTCAAGAGATGACTTGGCTTATTGCTAATGATTTGAATTATCGAAAAGCACAAGATATATCACTACTTGAACGATTTCCATTTTTAGAGTAAGGATAATTTTAGAAATTTTATGATTGTTGTGTACCGGAACTTTTGAACAAATGAGTTAATTTCTAGCGATTTGTTATTTATTAAGATATAAATAGTTCAATCGAATCGAAAAAAATATACGATAATGATATTTTTCAAAAAAAAAATCTGAAACCCCAACTTTATTTTGGATTATATCATATTTTATATATTTTAGTGAATAATAATTTTTAAATTATAGGTTCAATTTATTTTTTTGTAATCAAACAAAAGAAAAATATTTAAAAATACATAAAAATGATTCTGAAAAACAACAATTTATAAAAAATATGCACACACCCGGATATGAAATATTAGAAAATATATCATCACCAAGATTTATAAAAACACATTTACCATTTTCATTATTACCACCATCTGTCCTAAATAGTAAAGTGATTTATATTGCTAGAAATCCAAAAGATGTAGCTGTATCCTATTATCACTTGAATCGTTTAATTAAAACACAGGGTTTTAAAGGAGATTTTGAAAAATTCTGGAATTATTTTGAAAAGAATTTAGGTAAATAAATATTTTCTTTTTAAATTATTTTTCTATTATTATTATTATTATATTATATTTTTTAGTTCCATGGGCGCCCTATTGGGACCATATTAGAGAAGGGTGGGAGAAACGACATCATAGCAATGTACTTTTCTTATTTTATGAAGACATAGTAAAGGTATTTTGGATTTTAAATCTATTATTTAACAATTTATTTTGAATCTAATGAAATTGTGCTTTATGGATGCTTTTGGATTGAATGAAATCAAATGATGATTTATATAGGTATTTTTCATGTTCTCTATCTTTTAATATCGATTTATGACTTAATAATCATTCTAGGATATATATTATATATGTTCAAAACACCTTTTATATATTTTAAGTATAATTAAATTTATAGGATATCAAACATAATTTAAAAAAGATTATGAAATTTTATAATAAAGAATATTCTGAAGAAGAAATAGATAAATTGGCTGAATATTTGAAAATTGATAATTTTCGTAATAACAAATCAGTAAATTTTAACCCAATGGATGAAATTGGACTTTTAAATAAAGATGAACAAGGGTTTGTTAGAAAAGGCAAGTAAATAAATAATAACCTCTTTTATATAAATATTATTTATTATATAATTCAAATAAATAAAAATATATTTATATACATAATTCAATTTGAATTTTAATCTGAATAAGTTTATTGTGTTTTTAAAGGAAAATCTGGCGAATGGCAACAAGAGTATACTCCTCAGTTAAAAGAACAGGCAGAACAATGGATAAAGAACAATCAAATGAAAACAAAATTCAATTTTTTTTATCTTGAGGAGAAATAATTATTATTCGAATAATAACAGGACAATTAAAAGTTTTGGATAAATCTTGTTCCACAGCTTCGGCTATTTTACGTATCCGACCGCCTTTAGATCCAATTATTAGTTTTTCAATTCTTAATGAACTACAATTAACCAAGACAGAGGCCACTAAAGATCCTATTAAAAAAATATATTTGAATTTTAAAACATATATTAAGCAATTTGTTTACTGTTATTTTTTTACCTTCTTCAGTGACATGAAAATATTCAATTTCACTTAATAAATTATATGGTATCTCTTGAGGTAAATTTTCTAAAAGTTTTGCCCTTACAGTTTCTATTATGAGTTGTTTTGGTGATTGATCAGTGAAGATGGTTGGATTTTTATAAAGAAATGGTGACGGTTTAGCATTCAGTTTTAAATATTCCTAGAATATTTTAAAAAATTAATAATAATAATTTACTTTAATTTCTTTTAAAAAAAATTTAAATTAATTATTTTTTTTAATTGACATTGATTAAGATATATGAGATATAAGCAAATATATTATAAATATTATAAAATAAAAAATAAAAGTATATAAAATTTAATGTTTTTACTTTTAAATCTTCAATGCCACATCCATTGAGTGCAGATACCATAAATGTATGGGAAAATGCTGGCCAACCTTTTTGATTTTGAATTATTTTATTAACTTGAGTTTCAGATAAATTTGGTAAAATAACTACTTTTTTGGTCGAATCAAGTGAGTCACATGTTAAAGTCGAGGTAATTTCAAGAAGTGTTTTTTTGTTCTTTATTTTATCAACCTTAAAAATATATCATTATATAACTTATAACAATTTTAATCCAAATTTAATTTATTACCCACCTTATTTAAAATGAGAATATAATTTTTATTTGGATGTAAATAAATCAATCTTAAAATTTTGTGATCTAATTTATCCCGTAACCACATATTAGAAACATCATGTACAATTCCTATTATATCAGATTCGTTAATTGATTTTTCGCTATCTAACACATAATTTCTATTTAAATGATGCCTGAAGAAAATAAAATAAATTTAAACTCTCTTTGTAAGTTATTTTTTAATTGAGTTATTTGAAAAAAAAAATTATTAGAAACTGTCATTTAAAATTGAAAAAGCTCACTTTTTTGTCTCATCTGCTCCAACTAGTCCAGGTGTATCAAGAAATACTATTTGAATATTGTCTTCAGAAATAATTGCTCTTGCTTTTTTCTGAGTTGTATGAACTTTACTAGATATTGGACAAATCTAAAATAAATATAAAGTTGATTTTTAAAATCATAAATTATATAATATTTAGTTTTAAGGTATGGTTACCATTCTTCGTGAAATTTTATTAATAATACTACTTTTACCAGCATTTGGTAAGCCTATTAAAGAAACTTTAATTAGTTTAGTAGAATGATTCTTTACTTCTTGGATTAAATTATTTTCTGAATGAGACAATTTGGATTCTAAAGAAATATTACTATTTGAAATTAAAGAAGTTCTAAGGCATCTTTTTAATGTTTGGTATATATTTTTATTTAAATGAAACATAAAACTGCTATTACTCCGAATAATATTAATCATTTTTAAATATATATTTTATTTGAAAATAATTATTAAATCACTTGGAAAGTAAAGAATTTGATATATTATAGTTGATGAAACGCAGTTAAAATGTCAAAAATCTATTATCTATAGAAAGTGTCATTGACAAAATAATTTATATTTTAATAATTTTCATAGTTAATAGATAAATGGGAATTGAATTATAAATAAAGAATTTATTATTATAACTAAATTAAAATTTAGTTATTGTGTAAATCAAATTTTTAAAAAGTTCACGTGCAATTCAATTAGTATTATTTAAACCACATTTAAATTTTAGATTACAATTTTTAGTGACTTTCCTTTCGATATCTAAAGAATCGATACTCGATGGCGCAATTATTTGATACTTTTTTTTAAATTCTTGAAAATGTATAGAAAATATTAAATTTAATATAAATTTAAATTTCTCTCTTTTTCGTTTACAATTAATATATAATAAATAATTTTTAAACCAAATCAAACTATCAAATAATAGAAATTAAAAACTAACAAACTATTCTGTGTATTTTTTTAAATATGTACTTCAAAAATTTTACCTAAATGATATATTTATATATATATATATATATATATATATATATATTTATATTCTACACATAGATTCTACACATATAACACCCCGTAAGGCGAGAAATTGTAATATATAGTTAGTGATTTATATATAGGTATATAGGTATATATACTAAAGGACGAGTTCCTTTCCTGAATTTGAAAATTTTCGGGACATTGCCAATTATTTCTTTCCTGAAAAACCAAATTCGGATATTTTTTTTTTAAAACATTTTCAATCAAAGTCAAATCAATTTGGCTGTTCATAGGTGATGTATTTACCATCTAACAGCATTTGAATTTGATATAAACACATTAGAGCCAGCCCGGTTTAAAATTAAGTGATACGTTTAAATATGTTAAGGACAATATCCCGAATAAGTTAAATTCTCATGTCATGTGAATATTAAATATTAATTTTTGCGAGCTTTTCTTTAACATGACGAAAGAGAAAATCATCAAATGTGAAGCTTTAGACAACAAGGCACATAAATAAACAGACACTTTATTACAAGATTAAAAAGACTGTACTTAATCTAGAAATCATTTTATATATTTGGCATTTGTAGCTTTTGTAGTCATGCATTCATTCGAGAATTAAAACGTCAAGTTTAATTTAAATAAATTAGATGAATAAGAAATTTTTCTTCAAGAATCCCAATCAATCTGATTAGTAATTGTGCAAAAATTGTCAATCCTCTACAAAACTAAAATTTATGAGTCATTATGCGAATATTTAAAACTAATTCTAATTGTAATAATCTTATTTTTTATATTTAATAATAATTTCAAATTTATTATAAGAACATTGGAGAAAAATAACGAAAAAAATATACTTAAAAATTTTAAATGATTAATATTCGTTAATATTTGTGTTTATATAAGTTTCTTTATATTTATTATTTATTATATTTAAAATAATTTTATCTCTCAACTTATGATATTTATCTTAAATTTTAAATAAATTGCTCTTTTAATAGTTTATGTAAAGTCTGAATCTCTTTATCAAAAACCTATATATATATGAATATAGTAGTAAAAGAAATAAATATTTTTTATTAAATATATAATTATGTTATGCATAGTTTTACAGTTATATCAATAAGTAATTACCAAGTTTTCATTTACTTGTTGCTTCAAATCGTGGTAAATCAAATTTCATTATTTGTTATAAATAATTGTATTATTTTATTTGTCTGTTGTTTTTTAGATTAACTTTTATTTAGCAATAATCTATTATTTTAATAAATTGCGTCTTTTATTAAAATTTAAGAATAATTTAAGTAAAATAAAAATCATTGTATATCTCTCTATATTCATATATAATATGTGTAATATATGTTACTCACTTCAATTTTCCATTAGCCAATTAATTATTTATTAAATACCTATATATAAATTGTTTGTATATATTTGTTTTTTTTACATTATAATTATATCTCTTTTTTAATAATAATTCAAATAATAATAAAAAAAGTGGGAATGGAAAATTTAAAAATCCCTAATAATGTGAAAGTGTTCCCAATTCATGTTGGTGGGTAAAATAGTTCTAATAATAAAAATAAGAAAAAAATTGAATTTTATTCGTCCACTTACGTTATATTATTTAAATTTCATTTTTATTTTTAGGACCTGTCTATCCATGTGAACTATGTCATATGTCATTTATTAGTCCCTATTATCTTGATAAACACCATTCTAAATGTTCTGATAATATTTTAACTAGTATTGACAAAATTACACTTTTAAATACAAAAAAAGGTAATAAAATTAATTATATATTTTTAGTATATGTATTCAAATATAAAACATTAATGTTAAATTTTAAATAATATGTTACTTTAATAAATTATTTGTCAACATAATTTTCCCTTGAAACGGTACTAAAATTATGAATTTTCGCTTAAAACTAATTAAAATAAATTATTTTAATATTTATTTAATATATTTTATATAATTTTTTAAAAATCTTATAAAATATAAATGTCATTAAACTATTGACATTATGGGCGTATATGACCTCCTTAAAATAATATGGCATCACATATTTATATAAATAAAAAAAATTTTGGATAAAATATTTTTTTCTTTAAGTATTAAAACTCCTTTTGAAAATATAATCTTTGTATTAAATAGTTTTACTAAATATCACCGAAATTATAATACCCCATAGTGACTTATTAAATATCAAGTGACAATTCAAGTTTGTTAGTTTTAAGCGAAATTCTTAATCTTAATGAATTAATATTTTATATATATATAAATTTTTAATTTTAAAATAACTAAAAATATGAATATAATATATATATATTATTAAACTAAACTCTCATTGGTATTGTCTATTTTCTGACATACTTTTATAAATTAAAAGATAAAATAAATAGAATTAATTTAAAATATACTAATTTATAAATGACTTTTTAACGTTAAGGTTTTTTTAATTCATGAATATTTATTTAAAAATTTCTTAATAAAACTGACTTGATGGTTCACACATCTATTTTTAGCTTCGCTATATTAAATATTTCTAATAATAAAAATTAGCGAATCTTTTTTTTTTTTTTTTAATTTAACTAAGTTTTTCAATTGTTCTTATTATGAATTATTTAAAAAATATAATCTTAAAATAAATTTTTTAAATTAAACTTAATTTATGAAAATAAATAGAAAACTAATTCGACAAATAAACTAAAATAAAATTTTTTTTAATTAATGGAAAAATTAATTTAAATTGATAAAATAATTATTTTATTTTTTTAATAATATAATTAATTAAACTCTATAATTTCTAATTTGAACATTATCTTCTCAAATAATATATTATTAATCTAAAAGACTAACCAGAAGACAACCTGATCAACAAGTTGGATTAATGAACAAGGTTTCATCTTTATCTAGATACGATGAATGGTTGCGGCGAAGACGAGTGGGAATATCAAGAGGTGAAATTAGAACGTGGCGGCGCTGGACTTGGGTTCTCTATTGCTGGCGGTACAGATAATCCTCATATTGGACAAGATACTTCTATATATATAACTAAAATCATACCAGGAGGAGCTGCTTCTCTGGATGGTACTTTGAGAATTCACGACAACATTCTTCAAGTAAATGACACATCAATGGTAAATGTCCCTCATTCTATTGCTGTGGATGCGCTTAAACGAGCAGGAAATCACGTTAGACTTCGAATTCGACGTCGTCGTCAACCACAAACCTTAAATTTACAACAAATTGAACTTCATAAAGGTGCAAAGGGTTTAGGTTTTAGCATTGCAGGAGGGATTGGCAACCAGCATATTCCAGGTGTAAATGGAATTTTCGTTACTAAAATAATGGATGGCGGAGCTGCTCAGCTTGATGGTCGATTACAAGTAGGTGATAAACTTGTTGCTGTACTTAATACTACAAATGGGGAAAGAAATCTCGAAAATGTTACTCATGAGGAGGCGGTTGCAGCTTTAAAAACTTCACAAGATCCTGTACTTTTATTAATAGCTAAACAAGAAAAAGGATTTATTTTTCCAATTGAAAATATTCGTTCACCATCTCCACAACCTCATCCCTTACCAGAATCTAATTTAATGCCTCCAGAAGTAATAAATTTAAGTAAATCTTTGAAAGCTTTGAATAATCATCATTCGTCTATTAATAATATTCAAGCAGAAGAACGTTCGGTCAATTTAAAAAAGAGTCATACGGGTCTTGGTTTTAATATTGTTGGTGGTGAGGATGGTGAAGGGATTTTTATATCATTTATTTTAGCTGGAGGTTCTGCAGATCTAAGCGGCGATTTACGTCGAGGCGATCAAATTCTCTACGTTAATGATATAAACATGAGAAATGCTACACATGAGGATGCAGCATTAGCTCTCAAAAAGGCAGGACCATCAGTAACACTTATTGTCCAATATCGCCCAGAGGAATTTAATCGAATTGAAAGCAAAATTCATGAACTTAAACAATTATCTGGAACTTTGATGCGGACTTCACAAAAACGTTCACTATATGTTAGGGCTCTTTTTGATTATGACCCTAACAAGGATGATGGTCT
Organism: Labia minor; assembly: GCA_963082975.1. NCBI lineage: Eukaryota > Metazoa > Arthropoda > Insecta > Dermaptera > Spongiphoridae > Labia > Labia minor. The sequence goes on from OY720349.1 coordinate 26,600,383, forward strand.
ACCATCTATCGGCTTACCATTTCAGTATGGAAATATTCTCCATGTGATTAATGCAAGTGATGATGAATGGTGGCAAGCCAGAAAAGTTTTACTGTCAGGCATTTCAGTTGGAATGATTGGACTCATTCCAAGCAAAAAACGCTGGGAAAGAAAACAAAAAGCAAGAGATCGAAGTGTTAAATTTCAAGGTCATCATATGTCTGGTGCGATATCAGCTGACAAACTTTCAACGATTGAACGTAAAAAAAAGAATTTTTTGTTTAGTAGAAAATTTCCATTCATGAAAACCAAAGAAGATAAAGATAAATCTGATGATGGTAACTCTGAACAAGAATCAAATAATTTACCTACAATTAGACATGAAGATACCCATTCAGAAGGTGAAGATATTGTTTTGACTTATGAAGCCATTACGTACCAACAAATAAAATATGCAAGACCAATTATTATTCTTGGACCCCTTAAAGATCGTATAAATGATGATCTTATTTCTGAATTTCCTGATAAATTTTCCAGCTGTGTTCCACATACCACAAGAGCTAGACGTGATTATGAAATAGATGGAAGAGATTATTATTTTGTAACTTCTCGTGAACAAATGGAAAAAGATATTCAAAATCATCTATTTATAGAAGCGGGTCAATATAACGATAATTTATATGGCACATCTGTGAAAGCGGTACGTGAAGTTGCTGATCAAGGGAAGCATTGCATTCTTGATGTAAGTGGGAATGCAATTAAAAGATTACAAGTTGCCCAATTATCACCAATTGCAATTTTTATTAAGCCAAAGTCTGTAGAATCAATCATGGAGATGAATAAAAGAATGACAGAAGATCAAGCAAAGAAAACTTATGAAAGAGCTTCAAAAATGCAATCAGAATTTGGGGAATATTTTACCGCTGTGGTCCAAGGTGACACCCCAGAAGATATTTATTCAAAAGTTAAAGATATAATTAATCAACAATCGGGGCCTAAAATTTGGGTTCCATCAAGAGATGAATTATAAAAAATTTAAATGCTGCTTTATTATAAACAAAAATAAATAATTATTTTTATATTATTTGAGCAAAAAGTATTTCTAAAGAATGTTAAAAAATTATTTTTATATCATATAAATAAACAAAACAAACACTTGTTTTAAAAGCATTATTAAAAAGTTAATTTAATGATGAAATTTTATATAAATTTATTATTTTATATATACTTGCATAATTATAAATATATATATAGTAAATATATATATATGTATATGCATAAATATGTTGTTAATTGGTGAGATTTTAAGAAAATATTTTAATTATTTAAGATATAATTTATTACATTTAAATTTTAAATATATATGTATATCTATATTTTAATTTTTTACAAATTTTTATTTTCTTTAATTTTGTTGTGCTCTGTACTTACTGTTTGAGATGATATTAATTTTTTTCTAATCATATATAAAAAAAAAAAGTTCCCATCTTTTAGTTCGCGATATTTATTTAAATGATTTATTGTATATATAAATATTATATTTAAACATTTACAATACATGATATATGATGTTGTTTTTATAATTTACTTTTGTTTTGAATTTTGGCCAAAATAATTGTAACATTTTTGATAATTTTTAATTTAAATAAGATTGTAATTTAAAATAATTAAATTTGTTATTAAACTTATCCTGTGATAATCTTTATAGATTAGATAGCTGAAAATATTAGAAATAGACATATTCAATAGATTGATACAGAACTATACAATTTAATATTAGAGGTTAATACATTTGATATTTACTTTAAATATTTATTCATATAATCTGACAGAGAAATAATTGCTTGAAAAAGGTTAAAATTGAATATAATATAATTATAAAAATCAATATAAAAGTAGAATCCTAATATCGCGTATCTGGTACTAATAGAAAGTGTTCTTTTTCTTCCATTTATTCTCTAAAATAATCTTTTGAATATCCTTTATAGTTAGAAATAATTTTTTTCCTGGAAATCGCAAATTATTTAACATTTGAATAATTGGATAAATTATGATAACTATATAAATAAAATAACTTCAATTTGAATTCTGAATATGTAAAACAAAATATACAAATATTTAGGTAAACGAATAATCCTTAAACATTTTATATTCCATTTTATATTATTAGAATGTTAATCTAAAAGATATCTCTCTGTATACAAAATATTAATCTTTTAGGAAATTTAATAATACATTATATACGCACATGTGATAAATCTGCACACTTTTTTCAAATTCAATTCTAATTATATGGTCTATATTAAGAAAAAAAACAACATCATTATATTAATTAATTAATATATTAAATTTTAATTTTCTTAAATGGCTTTTGACATTGGCTATTTACATAATTATAATACAATAATACAATGTACAAATAACTACAAAAGCTTATTATTTTTATTAAAAAAGTATTACTTAATTTTATTTTATTTAGTAAATACAATATAACTATTTAAAAGAAATTTATCCTCTATTTGATCAATTAAATGGATTTAAGTTTATTATATAGTATATGCCGAATTTTCTATAATAAACAGGGTAGAAACATTTAGTTATTAAACTATAAAAGATAGAATATTAATTATGCAAATGGTATAGATAGAGGAATTTTATACAATTTTTAAAATTATTTAAGACTGATATTTCAATAAAAATTTGGAATAATTTTCAAAATGTTACAAATTTATATTAAATATATATATACATTTAATATTTAATCTTAACAAATGAATTAGAGCGAGCCAGAAGTTGGGAATTAGAATAAATCTCAGTGTGTATTTATTTATTTGCATTTGAATATTAATATTAAAAAAAAATATAAAGATCTGCTTTTTTGACAATATTTATAAATATAATTTCATTTGTATTTATATTTTATCTAAATAAAAACATTATACAAATATATATACAATATTTATTTAAATCTAAAATATTATTTCTTTTATTAAACCCTTAAACAATGTTAAACACTAAATACATTAATTAAGATACATAAACAATGGGACTAAACTTTTCTTTCTTTGTTTTTTGGTTTTGAGTAAACTAACGTCTCACAAATACAAGTATGACATAACGTATGACATAATGAGCTCCAAAGGCAAAAAAACGGTTTATTTTGTCAAAACACATGGATAAATAAAAAAAACCGTTTTCCCTTTGGGCCTAATTTGGAGCGCACAAATAATAATATAGTATATTATTAATTACATAATTTCAATATTATAAAATAAAATATAAATAAAAATAACTAGATTTTGTTTTGTAATCTTTGATAACTCTTCTCCACCCTCCCAAAAAAATATATATATTCGCCAATGACTGAATATGTTCAGGATTCGTTCCACGAACAAGGTAATATTTAACTTAAAATCTTCAAGTGTCATATTTATTTTTTTCTGTAAACTGAAATAATTATTTTTTGAAAGTAAAAACCCCTTTATTTCCAGATGATCTTTTAAAAAAAATACCATTGTCATTGAATAAATTAACTAATGTTGTCTTTTTAAAATTGGGTAGTTGTGAATTTTCATTAACCTTTGCTAATACATCATTTAATGTAAAATGTGCCTTTTGCTGAGCTAAATTTTCTAATATTTCTTTAATTTTATGAATTGTTTTATTAGAATATTTTACTTTTCGAGAATTTTTATAAAAAGGTTTTCGCACTTTCTTCCAATCAAGTTCAAGACCTAAAAGAAAATAATTAATTCTTTGTTAATGATATAATTTTTAAATATTTTATGAATCTGTGAATTAAATACTATGTAAATAATACAAACCAAGATTAATTCTATGCTTAATTTTATGTATGGTGCGGATTGAAACACCTGTAGACTTGTTTGTTTCTTTCATTGATTTTGTTAACGTGTATCCAAGTTTTTCATAAAAATATAGAAAAATATTATATATTAATAATTGCGCCTTAGGAGAATAGGCTCTTACAGATTTTGAATCTTGGTTATTTAAAAAAAAGGAATGAAAATTATAACTGTCTATATTTGAACTTGTCTTATCATTATTATCATTTTCGCTTTCTATTTCTTGATCGAAATAATCTTGACTATCTTCATCAAAATCAGATATATCATTTTCAGATATATATTCTGGATTGTATTCAGCCTTTATTAATATTCCCTGTTTGGCATAAAAAGTTCTGAAAATAATAAAATAATTTTAATAAATAACATACATGCAAAAAAAATATTTCTTAAACATGATAGTCACTTAAAAAATTAATTTTGAATAAACTTTACTAATTAATTTTTTATTATTTTTAAAAGTAAATAGAATTATATAAATTTTAAATTTACTTTATAGTTTCTTTAATAAAATTGAAAAATTAGGTCGTCTATATATATATATATATTTATGTCTATCGATTTCAATGTGTCTATAGAATAATAAATTGAATAATAATTAAATATATCAAAATAAATTGGGATAACATATAGATCTAATAATTTTTGTGATAAAATAAAATATAATAAATCAAAAGAAAAGGATATAAAATAAGATAATTAAAAGTTTAAATACTTACTCTTCCTGAGTCATTTTTAAAAAAATATAATTAATCAGAATAATTTAATATGAATATTTTGATCAAATGTTTAAAAATCAATATTAAGATTAAGTGAAATATTTAATGTACATCACAGATGATCACAGACCATAACGACCATAACAAAAATCACAGAACATAAAAAATCCTATTTTGATAGAAAGAAACCAAGATGTCGCTAAAAACATTTGTAAATTACCGCTTTTTTTAAATGAAATTAAGTAAATTTTAATTATAATCTAAATCTAAATACATTTTGAAATATATTGATTCAATTCTAATTACTTACTTAAAAATTTTAGAAAAAAATAATGAATATATTTAATAAAAAATAATTGATATATTTTTAAAATTAAAATATAAATATATATTATATATTTATATCAATATATTCAAACTGTCATTACGTCACATTACGTTTTAGAAAAGAAATAGGGATTTGAGGGGAGATAAATGTGGCAAATATAATAATTAGTAGGCCGGATACGGATGGTCTGTGATATATATATTTAGTATATATACCGGCATACCGCTGTTTTATTTAATATTATTGAATATTATATTAAAGTCTTATTTCAACAATTTATATTAATTTCATTTTGACGTTACAAGATTTGTTTCTCAATTATTTTAAAATTTTCAAATATTTTCATTTATATTTAATATTTAAAAGACTTCAGGTATATATTTATTTTTTCTAATGATTATTTAAACTTTAAAGTATAGTTTAGTAATTTATATATATATATGTATTATATTGATACATAACACATAATATCAAACATATTACAATTTTTTAAAGATTCTAGGTATATTCATATATCTTATATTTAATATAATAAAATATTAATAAATTCCTACTCATACAATAGGTATACTTAAATAAGTAAATATGTATTTAGATTTATGTCATCATTCTTATGATGTAATATTTCTAAAAATATTTACAAATCATTATGTGAAATAATATTAACAAATGTTAAATTAATATTTTTGACATTAATGTAAAAATAAATTAAAACAACACATTTTTTTAAATCGAATAAACTATTCTAATTTAATATTATTGTGTTTTTGTTTTTTAATATCAAATGATTTTTTAATATACTTTTATTAAGATTAGAGAGAAAATTTCAAAATAAATTTCTCTCAATGTAAAAAATAAAAATTTTTCAATTTATTTACTTATTTATTATTAAATTAATATATATATATAAGTTAAAAAAATGAAGTTAGTATTTATATTTTTTTATTACATTTTATAAACCACACAATAATCTACTCAAGTTTTATTAGTAAAATTCAGTATTACTTCTATTTTCAGTATAATATATTTATATTAACATAATATACAAATTAATATTATATAATAGAATTGTTATAAAAAATAAAATAATAAATAAATTCTCTTATATTACTTATATATATTCATTCAAGATAAATTTTCCTCTAATATTAAACATTATTATTATATATTTTTTCAGCTCTATTTTACAAAAATGAATAAAATCAATAATAAATTCGAAGAATATTTTAATATGACACATTATGATGGCATTGGATTCGATTTAGATAACACATTAATTCGATATAATAAGAATGAACTTTTAAATTTACAATATCAAATACTTGCACAATTTCTTGTTGAAGAAAAAGGCTATTCCTCTAAATATTTACCATCAATTATTGGTGATGATCATGGGATTATATCCAAGGGACTTGTCCTTGATTTATTGAAAGGGAATATATTGCAAATTAATTCCACTGGAAGGATTCTTCAAGCAACACATGGAACACATTTTCTTAGCGATGATCAAATTATTCAAATATATAATCCTGAACGTCAAGTTGAGGTAATCTTTTATTTTCTTATTTTTCATTTAAAGAAAATTTTCCCTTCCTAGAAGATACTTAATGAGGGTCCAGATACCTCAATTTAATATTATTAATTTTTAACATATCATGTATAAAAACAGCTTTTTCCAAACAACAATTTCACAAGAGAAGGGGTTTCATTTAAAATATTATACCTATATAAATTATTTTTTACAAATTTTAATAATCGTTGCGATTGTAAGTGTTAAAGAAGGAAATAATAAGTCGTAATAAAAACAAATAATAACCAATTCATATCTTTTTCAATAAATATGAATAATTACAATAAATGTGATACAAGATACAAACTAACTTCTAAGCTACTTTTTTTGAATTATTCTATTTTTATTTATTTGATATAATTAATTTTATAATTATTTTTATATTGAAGGAAGATGTAGTAACATATTTGGAAAATTTTGATTTATAACAACTATAAATAATGAATGAATATAATAATTTTATTTTTTAAATTGAAAAATGTATTCAACATACATAGACTTTATATATATATATCAGTGATTCCCAAAGTGGGTGTTAACGCTCCCTGGTGGGCGCTGGAGCGATCCAGGGGGGCGGTGATGGCCACAGATGCAATTAGGGAAAATCACTTGTATATTACTTTTCTATTCTGAGATCAATAAATAGATACATAAATTCAATGTTTCTAATTTACACCTTTATTTATAATATTTTGCAAATAGGTACATTTATCTTTTTGTTTAATTGTTATTAAAATTAAAAAAAATTAATTTCCAATGGGGCGCTGAGTAAATTTTTTTCATTTTTTAATGGAAAGGGGGCGTTTGGCCACATAATTTACTACATCTAATATAATTTGTTGATAACTTTGTTGATTTATTAGAAAGTTTTTTGATAGATTATTCTCTCTCTCTCTCTCTCTCTCTCTCTAAAAGCCACGTTAAGGTAATCTTTGGTTTTGATTTGTATTTTTCAATTAAAAAAATTTTTCTTTAAATATACAATACAAAAAGATACAGATCCGGACTTAATTTTAAATTTAATTTGAAAATTATAGAAAATGATTGGTAAAGTAAGCGATGGAACTGATACACAATTAGGAATATTAAATTTAGATGGGCAAGTAATTGTAAGATGGATGGGCATATTCTCGGTTAAAATAAAGATCTAAAATTGAAGATCAGAGTTGTTAAAATGTAGGAACAATGCAAAATTATTTATTTTTCTATTATCAAATTACGATTTATAATCAAACAAATATATATTTTTCCTATGAAATATTCAAATAATTAAAAATTTATGAACTTAATGTCTATTTATCTTTTTTTAACAGTTTTGCCAAGAATTTTTTTCTGAATCATTTAAAAGTCCTTTACCATCACATTATCGATTATTAGTAGATATTTATGATAATCCAGCTGCATTGGTATATGCAAGAGCTGTGAATTCAATTGACAATTCATCTGAGATTCATGATGAAACCAAGAATAACTCGGCAAAAAAATATTTGAAAGTCTGGCAAGATATTATAGCAGGGTTTTATCATATGTTTGAACATGCTCATGTCAGATTAAATAAAGGTGGTTATTATTCAACAATTATGCAGAATCCAGAAAAATACTTGAAAAAATCTTCTGTGGTAAATTTAATGATGATTCATTAATGATTATTTTGCATTGATAAAATTTATAAATAATTAATTATTTTCTTGTTTCTAGGAACTTCTCAATTGGCTTGAACAAATTAAATTAAGAAATTGTAAAATATTTTTATTAACTGGTTCACCTGCAGATTTTGCCACTAAAATCGCTAATTATGTTTTCGGAATGGATTGGAAAAAATATTTTGATATTATGATTGTCAATGCTAAAAAACCAAGATTCTTTTTTGAAAAATACCCATTTCTTAAAGTAGATAACTTAATTGAATCTGATAAAACAGTTTCTATAGAAGAACTTTGTCATTCAGAATTTTACAGCCAAGGAAATTGGACAGGTATAAACTTTTTATTATAAATTATTTATATATTTTATTTTTGTAGTACAAACTTTATTTATGATCTTTAATTACTTTACTACTATAAATAAATAATCATTCCTATAATCTTTAAAATAAATCAATGCTCTTAAATTATCTGTTTCATTTTTTTTTGATATTTATATATATATAAATATATTTATTCATCAATTTTTTTGGACACGAGATTTTTCAATTAAGAATTTATATCTATTCAAAAATAATTAATTTTTTTTATCTATTAAGTATTTTATCAAGTTTATTAAAAATGTAATTTATACATTTATGATTATATCTTAAAAAATTGTAAAGTTTATAAAAAAATTAATTAATTTGAAAAGCAATATTAAACTCAAATTTTATCTGTTTATATCAAATAATAATTAATACAATTAACTACTAATTGTTACTATTGAATTTGTTCTAGATTTAAAAAAATGGTTAAATATAGGAAGGTGTGTTTATTTTGGTGATAATTTATTTCAAGACATCCGAGCTCCGCCATTAGTTGGTATTGATTCAATTGCGGTTGTTGAAGAACTAGAAAACATTTATCATAATAAATGTATAATACAAAATAAAGATCAGGAATCAAATTTTTGGACAAAACTACATTTAATGTCCAATGAATTAATTTATCCTAATTTAGTTCAAACTTATTCAAAATTATGTATTCCAAATATAGATATATTAACAAATTTGGCATTAGATACTAACATTAAATGCTTCACAGCCACAAATAATCAAATAGGTTATTTTCCAAATTTTCAACATTAATAATGAAAAAATATTTTAATATAAAAGATAATACACGCATTATTTAATTTTATAAACCAAGTATTTTGTGATAATCTCAAAAAATAGTATTTAGATATTTATTATGTTATTTTTTTATTTCTTAGGATTTTCCTATTTTTTTAAAGTTACTTTATATTATATTCAAAATATATTTAAACATTTTTTGTTCCTTATTTTTAAATTAAATGAAATATATAAAATTGATTTATATTAATGCTATATATAAAAGTTAATAAATTAATTTTATTAAATGCCAATGGAATTTCTTTCGCCACTTAGGTGGTATCTATTACAACGAGGTACACCCATCCTACCTGATGAAAATTCAGAAGCTACTTAAAAAAAAAGTAGCGGCCTCCGATCAAGAAAATCAAGATAAAGGTTTTTGTTCTGATCATAAAACACCTTTAACCCGCTTAGGCAATCGTATTTATTGGTTCAATAATTTTTTATTCATGAGTGGATATATAGTAGTATAATATCCGGAAAGAGAGAGAGAGGTATATTTTGAATAAATAAAGTATACCTAATATTATTTATTTGAATTGAATTTTTCTTTTAAATTATTAGAGATAATTCTATGATTACTTCAAATATAAGGCTTATTATCTGCTTTTTTTCATTTTGAGTAGAACACTGAGAATCAGTTGAGGTAATTTTTCAATGAGATATCTAGACTCCAAAATAGATTGAGAGACCGGAACAGTTACAAGAGATACTCGAGACATTAAAATTCGCTTCTGGCTACAATAGAATGTGTTAGACTTGAAGAAAAGAGCTTGATTTTATCATTTCTTACTCATCTGCAGCAATTTGTTGTTCTTTAAAACCATTTGCCAAAACAACTAATAGCTGAAAAGTCCATAGAGAAATAAGAGTTGTAGGTTGTAATTGACAATAATTTATTTTAAAAAAAATAACAGAAAAAAAAAATTATATCTATAACTTGCTAGATATATTTATTATATATTATTGGTGAAATTGATAAAAACAAAGAGATTATGTATATAAACTAACTTTTCTCCAATTTCTTAAATTACAATCTTAGAGCTTATGATTAATAATTATTAATTGTTGGATTGGTTCAACTTTTAAATTAATTTATTCACTCAACAATTATTGTTCTTTAATTTCTGCTTCACTGTTCCAGCTTAAGTTCCGCAATTAGATAGCGATAATATATATATATATATAACACTCACAATCTAATTTCCATTATTGTTAATCTATTTATTTTTTCCTCTTATATTCAGGTTGCTAGACATCCAATAATGACAAGTTCATTTTGAATTCAAACTCATTTATGGTTATAAAAGTTTTTATTTAATTATTTAAATAAATAGACACTAATATTAATTAAAATATTTTTAATTTTATACATCGTGATTGCTGTACTTGATCTTAAGACAAGTTCATTATACATTATCACTTTAATAGAATTTAAAGTTTTGAAATTTAATTTAAATTTTTACTAATAAACATAGAATTAAATATTTATTTAAAATGATAGGCAAATTAAATTAATCATAATATATTTAAAATAATTTATTTAAATTTAATAAATAGTTAAATAATTCAAATAATTTTTTAAATTATCTTTTAAAATTAGAAATTTTTATACATATTATTAAAAATGTTATATGATTAATCTTCTATTGAAAAAATTTCGATTTATATTTTGAGTCTCCTTCCAAATTTTAGATATAACTTTGTAAAAGGTACATTTTAAAGGTCATACTTACCAAAATAAATCTAATTTCATAATCGATCAATTTTTATTTATTTATTTCCTGATGATATAATATGAAATAGCGTTTATTTATTTATTACTTCTCTTTTTTCTTGTCATTTTCTTTATTTTTATCCTCCAAAGAATCTTCAATGATTTTCTGATTAAAATTTTCATCATCTATTTCTTCCTCATTTCTTTCTTCATTAATATTCTCTAACATTTGTTGTTGTTCTTGTTGTAATTGTTCTTCCAATTCACGTTGACGACGTCTTTGTTCTTTCTCTTCTCGTTTACGTAAAAAACCTGGAAGCCAAAAGCAGGCATTGACTAAACGTAAAAAGACCCAGACAGTAAATGCAAGCGCCAGGTAAATGCCAGACGAGAAAAACATTTGGACATAATTGATTTTCACTTCCTGATGACGCATTTTGTTATGAAAATTATTTGAAGAGTTGGTTAAATAAAGACTCGTCGTATTGATCGCTGATATGACTGAAATAATAATAAGAAAAATTAAAAAGAAAGATTAAAGAAAACATTAATATTAAACTTTGTTTTGAAATCACAAGAGTTGTCTATGTGGTAATATTCTTGTCAATCGAACTTAAGGACATACGATCGAATATCGCTTAATTCAAAAATTAAATTTATTGTTTACAAAATAAATACGAAGGATCAACAAATTAAATGAATTAATTTAATGTGTAAAACTATTTGTTTTATTTACATGAAAACACTTTATTTAAAAAAATGTAAAATATTGAAAATGAATTTAAAGAAGGTGTAAAATTTGGAATATATATTTCAATAATAAATAAATTTTCAATTTTGGAATTCGGCAATTTTATCAAAAAATCTGTGTTTAAACATAAATATATATATAGAAAGAGTTGGGTCATTTTGCTTTCATTTTGTTAAATAAAAAAAAAAAACTTTGGGAAAATTTTATATTTATTTAATTAATCAGTGTATTAATTGTAAAATGTTTATGAATCAGTACAAAAATAATAAAATTTTATAATAAATTTGATTGATTTTGAGAAATTAAATAATTGAGTTTGTGAATTATAAATTATTTATGAATTAAATGAAGAGAACATCATAATATATCAAACTTACTATTTGAACAATTCTTTGCTTGAAAGCTAAAGTACAACTGTTCGGAATTAATACGTTCTTATTATTGAATTCGATCGAAATTATGGATCGAAGGGAGGGCAAAGAAACTATACCTAATCAAGCCAATATTTGATTTGAAAGAAACATAAAATAAACAAAAGCTTAGGTATATACATTATACAATATGAAAATAAAAGAATTATATCTTTTGAAATTATCATAATATTCAATATATTTCTATTATATATGTATATAATAGAAAATTAGAATTACGAATAATTTATGTAATATTTATATGTATTTTATTTTATTTCTGCTTTATATTATGACAAAAACAGTTTACTACTATTTACATTTTCAAAAATTTTCTTTTACATTTATTATTTTTACTTTCATTTAACTATCTATATATAAATATATATAAGTATATAGTTAAGGGAAAAATGAGCTGTGTCCAGGCACAGAACCGACCAACGATATGAAATAAATTAATTTCCAAACAACATTTTATACCAAATAAAGGTAAAGGAGGGCAATTTCGTCAACGAGGGTAATTTCGTCAGTATTTTTAAAAACTCTTAATATTATAAGATTATAGAACCCATCAGTATTGAATAAAATTTACTTTTTGAAATTCGGGGCCTTTGGAAACCACTATTTACTTACAAATATTCTGGTGCCACGTTTCAGTATGGCGGATGCAGAAAATTCCGAATCAAGCATTGGTGAGTATCTCTTTGTTTTATTAAATTTCTTAGCATTTTTCATAAGAATTTAGTACTGTTTCATAAGATTTTTGCTGTCAAGCTTTATTCACAACGGGGCGTTTTTTTTAGAATATAACTGTGTTTAACTATTTATACAAAACAACAAAATGTGGTTATAAACGCTGGGGGTGACGATAATACCTACAACCAGAAGACTTGATGTATTGAATTTCGTCAGTGTGACGATTTTATCTTCAGTTATAATTATTTTTTTTTTTGAGTTGATGTTAAATCGTCAGTCACTTGCTTTAACCACTTAATGCTAGGTTTTTTTTTGCGAAATGAGGTCAAAAAAAGCAGCTTTTTTTTGTTTTTATTTTTAATATTGATAAATTAGAAATCATAATATAAACTTAAAAAAAGATAAAAAAAATTGAAAAACGTTATTTTTTTAAAAAAAAATTGGAGTTTCTCCACTCGACTATTAAATTTTAATTGGATTAACGGGCTTAGTTCTTGTCATTAGATACTAGTCCACTTACATACCGCTTAGCTAAGTCATTAGTAGTCGTTTACACTGGTTTACACGTACGTTACAGGTAGCCAGATTAGTACGCTACATCACATGTAGCCAGGTTATGTTATTGTTTAGTGAAAAGCTGTCAGTCATCTGTCATCATGGAAAGCATAATTGTCAAACGCCCAGTGGCGGCTCGTGACCCAAACAACTGAGTAGGCGACAAAGTATATATATGTTACGGTAAATGTACACTCTTGGGAAATGTACACATTTACCGGAAAATGTGTACATTTCCCAAAAAGTTAGGTATATGTGAACTGAATATAATGTATATGTACATATACAATATTTTTGTTTTTTGTGATACAATCTGTTCTAGTTGGTTTTTAAATTTTTCTTTTTGTTCCATTGTTTTTCAAAAATTCTAACTAAAAAATAATTTTTTGTAGAAAAATTAAAATTTTAACTTACCTGAGTCTTATTTCTCTAAATATCTTAAATTATATCAGTATACTATGGTATTAATTAGTAATCTATGCTCACATTTGCCAAAACGACATGGTCATTGTGAATTCAATGTACATTTCCCTTATTTGAAATTGTAAATGTTAGTTGAATGCACATTACCCAAATGAGGAGGCTAATGTGCACATTTACCGGAAAATGTGTACATTTGCCACAATATCTACTTTTACCGTAACATATATATATATATAATATATATATAATTTTAAATCTTAATATATTAAATCATTAAATAATTATTTTATGAAACTAAATATTTTTAAACTTAATAAATATAATAAAATTTATAAATATTTTTCATCTGTATATTTATAAGGTAGGTGGTTGCCTACCCTAGCGAGCCGCCACTGCAAACGCCGCATTATAAATTGTTATAAAAAACTAATTACTGCATCATTAATAGAAGAACTTGAAGAAGAGTTAAATAAAAAAAAAAGAATTTGGACTAGAGGAATTGTTTGCTAATAAGAGATACGCATGGGTGTTCAGCAGAACTTTTAAGAGAATTAGCAATTGAAGATCATGAAGAATTTAGACTGTTTAAGAATAACACCAGTTCAATTCGAAAGTTTATTAATTTATATGAATTCAAACGTCTACAGTTTCCTGTATGACTAGCCTTTGCAATGTCCATTAACAAAGGACAGGATCAATCATTATGCAAGTATGTGTATTAAATTTGATAAATCCATGCTTCTCCCATGGACAGCTGTACGTTGGGTGTTCACGAATTGGAAAACCATCAAATTTATTTGTTCTTGCACCAGATAGGAAAACAAAAAATCTTATATATTTACAAGCACTACAATAACAATTATATTGACAGAATATTTTTTATATCAAGAAGTAATGAACAGGTAAGATAAAGTTCACCATCAATACTTTAATAGTTTAATATATCATGGAATCAATTATTTATCTCTTCTTATTATTAATTTTCTTTTGCAGATTTCATTTCATGTTGATATCTAATAATTACAAAATTATAGTTCAATTGAAATTCGTTTGCAATATTGTTTAATAACACAAGCGAAGAAGCAAGTTGATTCTACCATCAACTATGGATATCTGTTTTGTAAATAAGTTATATTCAAATGACATATGTATATGTAGGGATAATTTTATTGTTAATTTTCATTTTTTGATGTATTGTATAAATGTGATCATTAATAAATTATGTTTGATGTATCAAAACTGCCTTTTTGTTCATATTTTTAATTAGATGCAAAACACAGCAACAAGTGATCGGGTCCAGCTAGTTGTTTCATATATTTTAATTGTGATCCCCTTTGAGAGTAATTTTGACGAGATTAGCCCCTTTACTGCTTGATAACATGGTATATGCCGAGCACAAACATTCGGGTGCTCGCTAGTTCGCTATTATAACCAATTATAACGAGTACAAGACGAATATTTGAGAATATTTATATCCACAATTTTAATAAATAATATTGTGTCTCTATCAATTCCTTTTTTATATAATAAATTAACAATTCAATTAAATAATTTATTTATAAAGTATTATATTACAATTATTATGATTAATTGTATTCAATTAAATTCAATAAACCAAATTAAGGAGGTTATATTTATATATTAATAATATTAACAAGACAAATATTCAATACAAGCATCAAAACTTGGTGCTCGGTATTTGGTAAATATTCGTTATTTGACAAACACCGCATGTGTGGAGCCGGCTTTATACTAACTCCCTCTACAAGGGGATGTGACGTCACAAAAATGGTGTAATGAGTTAGTACTAATGACAAGAACAAAGCCTGTGTAAACAGGCCTTTAGAAGAGGGGTCATAAAAATTAGACAATACACTTTTGGAAAAATTATTTAATTGCTTACATGTTTTCGTGAAAGCACGTACGAAATAATATTTTCACCACCTTGACGAAACGCCGTGGGAAAAAAATACTCACACCAGGCCCACATATGGTGGGAGGGTGGTGAACACACCTTCTTGAAAACACTCCCCCCTTAGAGGAGGGTTCATCCCTTCTTGAAGAAATAAGAAGTGGATTCAATTGTAAATTACTGGAAATTTTTGTCAAGGGGCAGAAGAGGCGTCACGAAGAGGTGACATTTTTTGATTTTTTTTTAAATAAAAATCTGGAGTATCTCCACTCGACTGTCGCAAATTTGAATTGGATTATTTAACATATATTATATTTAAAATAAATTTAAATAATTATAAATTAAAATTAATAAATATATATTAAACCCGCGCGTGTTTGGCTCTTTGTTGATGGCACCACGTCACGTGCTGGCGCGCGATTGCCAGTCAACGTGTTAAAAAATTAATTCAAGTACTTTCAGCGATTCAATAAAGCTGAAATTCTATATATAGCAGTTTTAAACAATTTTTAATCATGTGAAAAACTATCAAACATATATCTTTATTTTTACCGTCAGTTTAGAGGAAAAAAAATGAAAACGTGGTAGATAATAGACCTCTTCCGAATGAGCTACATTTCTTAAAAGTTGATAGAAAACTACGAATTTTGAATAATGCCCGTGTACTAAATTTTATTATTCTAGTTGTGTAATCTTATATACATACACACACACACACATCTCGACATCGAAAATAAAATAAATGAAAATGGTTGAATATAGAAATTGATGTATAAATATATAATAAAAATTACTTACATTACTTTCAAAAACAATAAATAAAAATTATTTGCAAAATAATACACTTAAAATATGCAAAATACAAATATAAACATAATATTTATAAGTGTACTCTGGATAACGCAAATCGGAACACATTAGATGCGCAGGGGGTCTCGTTCGAGATCCTTAAGTGGTTAATTTTTTCATTGTTATTTCTTTTTAGTGATGCCGAAGAAAATCAATAAACAAAGTAAACGTGGGAAGCACTGCCAATATGACGAAACGAAGATGCAGGATGCACTGGAAGCCGTGAAAGGAGGCCAAAGCTTGAATGCAGCAGCCAAGATGTATGGAGTGCCACGTACGACGCTTTCAGATAAGGTATGTAGCACGCGATTACTTCCACGTTTTAATCTTTAGTAAGTATTCCTCTGGCTTAATGTTAAAAATTATATTTTTGCAGTTAAAGGGGAAAACACCAACAGGAAAACATCTTGGAGCACCGTCGATTTTGACCAAACATGAAGAGCAGATATTGGTGGATTGGATCCTAAAAATGAATTCAGCCTGCTTCCCTGTCACGAAGGACCAAGTGATCGCTAGTGTCACTGAAATTGTGAGGAGAATGGATCGACCAAATCGATTCAAAGACGGCATCCCTGGAAGATTTTGGTGGGAGGGATTTAGAAAGAGACACCCCCAGTTGTCAATTCGAGTCCCTCAAAATCTCACGTCTTCAAGGGCTGCAGTTACGGAAACACAACTGAGGAAGTGGTTCTCTGAAGTCGGAGTGTTTTTGGAAAAGGAGGGATGTTTGGATGCGGTCAATGATCCAATGCGAGTTTTCAACGCGGACGAATCTGCCTTTTTTCTAAACCCGAAGGGGTCGCATGTGGTTGTCGGTCGTGGAGAAAAGAATGTTTACTCTATTGTAAATACCGATGACAAGGAGTGCTTAACCGTACTAGTTAATATAAACGCTGCTGGATTAATAGCGCCACCCATGGTAATTTTTAAAAATTTACGTTTGGCCAGAGATTTGGTAGCATCAGCTCCTAAGGATTGGGGAATTGGCCGAAGTCCAGATTCAGGCTGGATGACTGTCGAGCACTTCTATGAATACATAGATAATTACTTTGAGCCTTGGCTGACACAAAATAACATACCAAGGCCTATCATTTTTTTCGTTGATGGTCACGCTTCTCACCTCACATTGCACTTAAGTGAGTTGTGCTACGAAAAAAAAATTGTTCTAGTGGCTTTTCCACCAAATGCCACACACATCATGCAGCCGTGCGACATTGCAGTTTTCAGAACCCTAAAAGCCGGCTGGAAAGAAGAAAGATCAAAGAGGGGACTGGAAAACTTGAACCTCGAAGCAGGCCGCTTGAAAAAAATACACTTCTGTGGTCTCCTGGACAAGGTGATCAAGGAGAGGATCACCCCTGATGTGTGCAGGAATGCGTTCAGAAAAGCAGGTTTGATGCCCTGGGATCCAGATGCCATAGACTATGCGAAAATTCCCTCCAACTCCAATGTTTCTATTATTTTACAATCTGATGATCGAGATGAAAAATTTGCGATAAAACTGGATAAGTTGATAGGACCTGCAAAGCTGGAACAATTTCGTAAGTGCCGCAATGACGGTCGAGCTGTGGACATAGAGGACACATCACTATTTCAATTGTGGAAGAAATTACCAGAAAATACGTCAGTCGTTGAAGAATCGACACTTCTTCCCGGGTCTACCACCCATTCTCCTCTTGATTTATTTGACAAGGACAAGGAATTCCTCAACTACGAAGGAGAGGAAAGCTTTCCACGTGAAATTAATCGAAGCCCACAGCCTTGCAACTACGAAGGAGACGTTCCTAGTCCACAGCCTTCCACTTCTGTTCAAGATGACATGAAAATAAAACCTGTGCTTGCAGGAGTTAAATCGGTGTTATTTTGGCCGGAAGAATCATCTATTAAAATCGAACCGGAATGGGATATATAAAGGATTTTAATATTGAATAGATAGGATTTTTAGAGTTGGGGACGACGACTTCCTCAATTGGAGGCGAGGAAGAGTCGTGACATGCGTGAGCAGGGTTACTTCCCTGAAGTGGACCTACCTCTCTATCGAGGTCATAGAGAGTGTCCACCCGCTACTCCAAACAAATGTAATAGTGATGGTATATCTTATCTTATTATTTATAACTGAATTTTGTAAATTTTCCACATATTGATATTTGTTATTGTAAATTTATTCAAAAAATACAAAAATATTATATATCGAAACGTTGTGTATACTTATCTTATTATACTAGCAAAATTGTATATATGTATATAATTATATTTGAATTTTGGAAATATTAAACCGCTCGAAGGAATTTTGTGAAATTACACTATAGATAATTATTATAAAGACAAATCGATCTGTATTGGTTTCAGCCTCAGGAAAAATTATCTTTATTAGTTTTGTTCTTAATTTAAAATAGAAAATTTAAATGACGTCAGCAACTAACTAAGTCAGACAGCGCTTCCTCAAATCCCAAAAATATTATAAATATAAATAAAATCAAATTACGAAATATATATTATTTTATATTCACAGGCCATACTTTTCTGTCTTTCAGTCCATTAATACGTAGTTTTTACCAAGGACGCAGTGGGTGGACAATGTAGGAAGGGACGTGAGAGAGATGGGAGAGGGTAGGGATTAGAGCAGGGGTGTCAAACTCTTAGGTATACTTGGGCCAAACAAACAAGGTTTAACTTTAGGCGGGCCGCAAAAAAACATTTTACCTTTTTTTATTTTTTTTTTTTTGAAACAAATTGAAAATTTTTTAAAAAAGTCGAAAGTGGTCCCGGGCCGCAAAAATAGATGTCGCGGGCTGCGAGTTTGACACCCCTGGATTAGAGGGTTGTGGATCAGGATAGGGATTCTTTGAGAAGTGTGGTTGCTACGGCCAAGAACTTTCGAGTTCCGTAGAGCCACAGAGATAAATAGATAGAATACGTACGATTAAGGGGTGTATGCTTTATGACTATTTTTTTTAATTTATGTTCTTTTAAATTATTTATTGAACCAGGTATTAATATTACCATGCAAACCCAATAATAATGAATTTTTTTTAATGACCGAGCAGCGGCTCGGTGAGCCAGCTCCTATTTATAATACGTTGTTTTTTGTTTGTATATCACTATATCTCATTTATATTATTATATTTAATAGAAGAAAATAATTTTAGATATTTTAATTCTAAAAAATATTTCACTTCTCAAAAATTGTAATTTCTTACTGTAATTGATAGAAACAAAATAAAAAAAAATCAGGATATTAATGAAATAAAAAAATTAATTAAACTTGTTTATCAATTTTATTTTAGATCATAAATATAAAGTAAATACACATTTATTTTTATCAATATAGGATGGTCTCATGACTAGCAAAATAACAAAAATTTAACAAAACAATTAAGAATAGAGATTATTTAAAAAATATTATATATGAAAATATTTCTAGAAAAACCTAAACTTTATTATATATTATAAAAAAAGGATATGTATATATATATATATTTAAGAAAGTTTTTTTAATATATTCATAGTGGAATCGTTTGTGAATCTTGTGAAATTCTCAAATCAAAAATTTATGTATTCCAAGATTTAGAATATCAATAAATATAAAAATTTCATTATTCAGAAAGGAAAATTAAAAGAAATGTGAGAGAAGGCCTAAAAAAACAAACTTTATAAGTTATGAATATCGATATTCGCGGTATACCTACATGTTAAAAATTAAAAATTAATTTAAAATATTTAATTTTAACTTGATAAATAAATTAAAAATAATTTAAATATTGATTAAAAATCGTTGTTTGAACATTGAACCTGGTACATATTTTATTGCATAATAATTTGTTAATTTTATAAATTAAATTTCTGAAAATAAATCAAAAATATGCTCAAGATTTTAAATTATATTAATAAATAATTTAATATTTCTCGAGATGTCAAAGATAATTGAAAAGTAGCCGATAAGTAAATTATATTAATATAATAATGATTAGAAAAATATAAAAAAATTAATTATAATCAATTCTTATTTGAAAAAATATATTTTAATATTAAAAAAAAAAATATATTCTGAGAAGGGAGAAATGTAATTTGATAACTAATTTTTCAAAATAAAATCTGACCTCTTCACTCTTCTATTTTATTTAGAAATTAATTACACATTTTTTTTTTTAATTTTAACTAGATATTATAATTATAAGCTTCAATTTTGTTAAATAAATAATAGTTTTAAAAAATATTAAAAACTTAAGATTGAACAAAGACTAATTTTAATATAATCTTATCGAATTTTTTATACGAATATGTGATAAAAAAACAACAAAATTTACAAATCAGAATTATTTCATATTCAACCATTTCCCCTTGTGACAGATTTCTATAATTGTCAAATAGACATGTAAGTATACATGATTTTGTATGATACCTGCCGTTTTTTCAGGTAATCCATTTGAAATTGTTAAAATAATAAATAAACTACAAAACCGAAATCTATTCAGTCATTTATTTAATAATTTTTTTGAAATTTGATATTAAGACAAACTATAAAATTTTAGATCTAGACAAATCTGTTTTAATATTGCTATATGCGAATATAATATATATATGCTAATTCTAACGTCATCAAGGTGAGAATCAGTAAGCCGATTTATATATTTTAGAATACTGATTAACTCCCATCAAGATTTTAATTAAATATGTAGTAGTTAAATATGTATCCAAAATGTGTATCCATATGTATTTCAAAAAAAACTTTCATATAATAAAAAATTCAGTTTGCATATAAAAGTTTGGCGGGCCTCATGAGGCTGTGGTTTGAGTATAGCTGGTTTAGATTCTTTAATTAATAAATGAAAAATAACTCAAGGACTATCAATCTCTTTTCAGACACTATATAATATTTATATATATATAATAGAAGATTATTATCTATAAAATAAGCACAATGAGCATGACGATAAATATATTCACAGGTTTTAAATATATAATTATGTTTGAAGAATAATTTTAAGGGCTATATTTTATAAGCACATATAGGTACTGAGGTACTATATATATATTATATAAATAAAAATATATTAATTTAATTATATTACAATATAACCATTCAGCAATTGTATCTTAAATATTAGATAAATTAATATAAAATTGTCTATTCTAATGTTAAAGTGATTTTCATTATGGAATATCACTTTATTGAATATTTGATTTATTTTTTTAAAATAGATTAAATGTTATAAATTAAAAAAAAAATGAAAATCTTAATTTAATATTAATGATTTTATCAAATATTATTTTTTAATCATTTAAATATATAAAAATCAAACTAGCTAGATAATTAATTCTTAAATTTAACAAAATTAAATTTTTAAGTTTTATATATAATTTCTTAATTTCAGTAATAATAATTATTATAGAAATGAAAATGAAAATTTGATTACATCAACATCAAATGAAGAAGCCTATATCTCCAACATCAAGTAGGAATGTAAATTAGGTTTGAAATAAAAACAAAAAACAGTTTTCAAATCCTTTCTTTTCTAATCTTTTTTTATTATTAAAAATTAAAATAAAAAAAAATGATAATTTTTTTATTAAAAGAGAAAAATACAATGATGGATCGTATTTAAGAAACTAAGATGACATAATTAATACAATATTAAATTATAAAAGAAAGGAATATTGTAAAAAAAGGGAAATTTAGTTTTAAGAATTTTATTACTTAAAAAGATTATATTGAATAAAAAAATAATAATTGAAATAGATATAAATCATGATCCAAATTATAAAAACTCCAGCCACATAGGATATAAATTAAAGTAACTACTTTATTAAAATAACAACAAATATTAAAAATTTGTTTATTTATTTAGTCATTACAGAAGCCAAAAATGTTTTAACAAAACATAACAAGTCAAAATGACAGATTTAAACTTTTTTATGTCCTGAAAAATTTGTATTTTTCAAGTTACAAGGTTTTATAATTTGGGTAACTATCTATGAATTTATTTTAAATTTCATAAATATTAAATTAAATTATGAAAACTTAGCAAAATTGATTATTGAATGACTAGAATTTATATATTTAAATTAATTAATAGATATTGAATATTTCTTATATTTTAAGATAAAAATAAGCAACATTTATCATTATAAGAACTGGAGAAGCACCAAGCTTCGAAGAATTAATATAGGGGTGCTACAAGCCCTGAAATGCATCTTCGACGCCGCCAGAGAGATGAACTATGCTTCAGCGAGACGCCATGTTTGTACATTCGTGTTTTGAACATACACCACATACACTGAATCACATCATTGCAGGACATCAGTCCACATCATCGTATTTCTTTGAACGTGTATCATAACACATTAAATGTTTATATTTCTTTAAAACACATAAATAAATATTATATTATTTGCAATCATTTGATTTATAAACATTTATTCATTCTCATACTATTTCTCCAGATTACATTATTACAGATCACAAGAGCTTTCTTCAAATAATTCATCAAGCATACACACATCATCATTACATTTGGTCCAATTGAGCCGGATTCATTCAGCATATTGAATATATTCAACATTTAGTTCAATCGAGCTAGATACAGCAAGTAATTGAACATATTGAGACGAATCATATTTGAGAAGCAAGAAACAAACAAAGAAATTCGAAAACAGTATTTGTATCTGGAGAAATTGAGCAACTTTATTTAACAATCAATTAATATTTGTTGCTGGAATTAATTTGTGCGGTCCTTTTCATTCCTTTCATTAATTAATATAATTCATTATAGTTGCATAATTGGTGTAGCCTTTATTCAATATAGAATTGCAGCATTTAAAAAATTCAAGAAAATTAATAAAAGCACAATTAACTAAATTCAATAATTATGTTGAGTCCATACAAACTTTCGACCAAGAATCAATTATTCAATCAGTAGATTGTTTAGAAAATTTTGAATCAAAATTCGAAAAATTCAATACAATTCAGGATCAAATTGAACTGAAATGTATTGATAACGAGGAATCTTTCGAAATAGAAATTGAGGAACGATCTACTTTTGAAAATCGTTATTTTGCATTAAAATCCAAAATTAAAAAAGCGGTTCATGAATTTGAGAAAGCGTCTGTCATTCGGCCAGATGCTGATGTAATTAGCTTAGCATCAACGTCCTCTAAAAATCAATTCATACAATTACCTACCATAGACCTACCTAACTTCGATGGGAATTTTAACAATTGGCTCGAATTCAAAGATGCATTCTCAGCTCTAATTGATCAAAATGATCAATTATCTGAGGTTCAAAAATTATACTATTTGAAATCAACTCTAAAGGGGCGGGCTTTAGAAATTTTGGAATCAATGAAGGTCACGGCTCAAAATTATAAAATAGCATGGGATCTTCTTAATGAAAGATTCGAAAATAAAAAATTATTAATTCACAATCATGTAAAATCTATATTTGAACTGCCCGCACTACAAAGAGAATCGGGGAGCCATCTACAGATGTTACATGATGAAAAACAAAGATTTAATAAGCATACTAGAGGCAAAAGAACAACCTCTTCATCGCACCCACACGATGATGGTGTGAACGCGTTTGACGAGAGAGTCTTGCGAGAAGTTCGCGAGGACCAGGCGAGAAAGGAGAGTAATGTCCGCAACAAAAATCGGAGCCAGGACGCAGGGCGCCAGCGCAGGAATCAGAACCGCTCAGAAAGCCACCGGGAAACCAAGGGGAAAGAGTTGTTGAATTCAATAACTTCAAACCTTGATGCGAAGATAGGTATAAGTCATGGTGACTTAGCACCTATTCTAAATCGGCTTGAGAGGACGCAGACGTTAACAGCTATAACAACTATTGTAACTACTAGAATATTATGGTTAGCTTGCGTCAAGATGTACCGATCAGCTGCAAGAATGGCCAACCCCGATCTTTGCACGGTTTATCAGTTTTATCGTGTAAACTTGGCTTTATTCGAAGCACGCTGTGCCCGTGTAAGTCGTCATCGTCCAACTGGACGTCGTCGAGCTGCTGCTCAAGAATTAGACAATTCCGTTGAGTTGAAGAACAAGGTTGAGGCGGTTACCGCATATCTCTTGGAAGTGGGAATTCTTCTGTCTCATGTTGGAGTGTTCGTCGAGAACGGAGTCTCTGTCGTTCCAACAGTTGCGCGAAACATTGAACATCGTGGGCATTTGATGCCACAGGCCAATAACATTACTCTTTCGAATCTACGGCGCACATTGTTAGCTGTAAACGATCCGCTGGTTCCAAGACCAGTCAAACAGGCCTTCTACGATAATAACCCAATCACAGGCGTGAGATGGGATGCCGCAAATTTGCGCATCAATAACGTCGATGACATCATGCCAGAGAACTATGGTCTACAACAACTGACCGCTGACATTTCCGATTATAATGGAATGATGTCTTGGTTCTCCAGGAAAAGACCCAAATTCATCAGATCAGAAATAATTGATTTTGATGATGCAGGCAGTCGAGCATTGTTTAATACCAGCTCCATGGAAAATCTGCGCATAATGGATTATGTGCAGGCAGATCTGAATGATTACTATCGGAATCTCGAAACTACGGGGGAGGTTTCTGAATTCTGGAGCAAGCACAAGCTCACTGCTCAACAGCAATTGGAAGGTCAATTCACGTTGTGTTGTGAAATGCCAACACTGGGAAATGCGTTGCATCCGGACTATGACGACCGGACTCAGGACTTTTGTCCTTACACATCAATGATTGATTATACGTCAATCCGCAACTGCATCATTTGAATATTCCAGATGATATTGAACTTGCAGATGAAACATTTAATGAAAGCGAGGATATTGATATGTTAATAGGTGCAGACATATTTTATGATTCGTTGTGCGCAGAGCAAATTTTCTTAGGAAAGGGCCGTCCCATATTACAAAAAAGTAAATTCGGTTGGATCATAGCAGGCAATATTTGTAATTCACTTAACAACAGCTCCAAAGTGAATTTATTAAGATTAACCGATCTTGAATTTGATTTAAAAAGGTTTTGGGAGGTAGAAGAAATTCAAAATGAAACTCCAACACTTTCAATAGAGGAGCAATTGTGTGAAAACCATTTTAAAGAAACAATTAAAAGAAATGAATCAGGTCAGTTTGAAGTAACTATTCCATTGAGATCAGATTTAAAATTAGGAGAGTCTAGAAGTAAATTTTACCATTTAGAAAATAGATTAAATAGAAATCCAGAATTAAAACATCAGTATTGTCAATTCATTAATGAATACATTGAATTAGGTCATATGACTAAAATTTCGGAAAATACTAAATCACAAATTGAATATTTTATGCCTCATCATCCAATAGTAAAAACTTCGAGTCTAACCACTAAACTTAGAGTTGTTTTTAATGCATCTCAAACTACTGATAACAACATTTTTTTTAATGATTTACAATATACAGGCCCAACAATTCAAAACAATCTTTCGACAATTCTTTTACAATTTAGAAAACATAATTTTGTATTGACAGGTGACATTTCGAAAATGTTAGGCAAATTTTAATTAATTCGGATCAACGTGATTTTCAAAAAATATTTTGGCGTGAAAATTCAACAGATAAGTTGCAAATTTATAAACTTAACACCGTTACTTATGGCACACGAAGTGCACCATTTTTGGCAATTAGATGTATCAACCAATTAGCAATCGAAAATTTTGATAGATATCCAAAGGCATCGAAAATAATTTTAAATAACTTCTACGTCGATGATCTTTTAACAGGTTCAAATTCGAGATCTGATCTTATAAAATTACAATATGAATTAAAAACCATTTTAACACAATTATTATATTCCATTAGACAAAAGTATTGGCCTATTGGGGGCAGAAATCTGGCTAGGGAAATAATTCACAGCTGCATTAAATGTTTTCGAGCCAAACCAAAATCAATTAATTATCAAATGGGGAATTTACCAGCTGCACGGGTAGAACAGTATATGCCTTTTCACAATGTTGGGGTAGATTATGCAGGCCCCGTACTTTTGAAGGAAGGTAACAGTAGACGGCCTCGAATAGTCAAGGCGTACATTTGCCTTTTTACATGTTTATCAACCCGAGCAGTGCACTTAGAATTGGTATCAGATCTATCGGCGGATATGTTCTTGAATTCATTGAAGCGCTTTATTGCCCGCAGAGGCAGACCATTAGCCATATATTCAGACAATGGTACAAATTTTGTAGGGGCTCATCATAAATTAAAGGAACTTTTCAAAATTCTTAATAACAGCCAAATATATGAAGCTCTAATGAGAGAAAATATACAATGGCATTTTATTCCAGCTAAAAGTCCACACTTTGGAGGCTGCTGGGAAAGCATGATAAAAGGACAAAACATCATTTAAATAGAATTCTAGGCGAATCCAAATTGAATTTTGAAGAATATACCACTGTGCTAACTATGATAGAATCCATTCTAAATTCTCATCCACTTACACCTTTATCATCAGATCCGTCAGATCATAATCCATTAACCCCTGCACATTTTTTAATTGGAAAACCAGCAACAAATATTCCAGAATCAAACATTGTCGAAATCAAAGACAATCGTTTGAAAAGATATGCATATATCACCAAGCTGTTTCAGTCATTCTGGAGGAGATGGGCTGCTGAGTACATTTCAGAACTGCAGGTTCGTCAGAAATGGACGAATCAATCTGCAAATGTCAAACTTGGAGCACTGGTTCTTTTGAAAGAAGACAATTTACCTCCGCTGAAATGGTCACTTGGAAGAATTGCAAAATTATATCCTGGCAAGGACAAGATTGTCAGAGTTGTTGATGTATCCATGCCAAATGGAAACATCATCAGACGATCGGTGATGAAGCTGTGCTCTTTACCGATCAACCAAGAAGATACAGTCCATTAAGAAGGGTTTCGTTTGAAGATACTTCAAGGCCGGCGGGATGGAGAAGCACCAAGCTTCGAAGAATTAA
This sequence comes from Labia minor, assembly GCA_963082975.1. Lineage (NCBI taxonomy): Eukaryota > Metazoa > Arthropoda > Insecta > Dermaptera > Spongiphoridae > Labia > Labia minor. Next base: position 26,627,919 of record OY720349.1, read on the forward strand.
TATAGGGGGTGCTACAATCCCTGAAATGCACCATCTTCGATGCCGCCAGAGAGATGAACTATGCTTCAGCGAGACGTGTTTGTTCATTCGTGTTTTGAACATACACTGAATCACATCATTGCAGGACATCAGTCCACATCATCGTATTTCTTTGAAGGTGTATCATAACCCATTAAATGTTTATATTTCTTTAAAACACATAAATAAATATTATATTATTTGCAATCATTTGATTTATAAACATTTATTCATTCTCATACTATTTCTCCAGTTTACATTATTACAGATCACAACAGCTTTCTTCAAATAATTCGTCAAGCACACACACAACATTAAAACAAGAACAAACAAAAATTAAATAAGTTAAGCATAAATATTTTAGGGGAATGTAATAATTATATATATATATTCAACATTAAAATTGTATTGAATCACAGTTTTAGATAATTTATCTATTATTTAGAGTATTCAATTAATGAGTCCTAGTGAGAAAAATGCAAAAAAATCACAAAATATTTTATAATATTATTATATAGATAAGAATTTTATTTATATTCAATTATTTTCTTAATTATCAAAATTAATTTTTTTCTTTTTACAATTATAAAAAATTATAATTAATATATTATTTCTCAATTCACCTATTGATTTAATAAAAATCAAAATCAAAAGTATAAAGTTAGAAATTGATTTCGTTTATTTTATTTGGTTTGTTTGAATAAAATATAAAAAAAATATTTTTTTTCATTATAAAGGAAATAATAATAAAAAAAAGAAAATTTATCTTTCAAGATAAGCTACCCTAATCTTCTCCAAAGAAAAAATAAAGAATCATACCTATTTTTAGGATTAGAATTTATAAGTTTTATATAATTTTCATTTGTAAAATAATTCATTGTTAAGTATTATTTCTTTATAATATAATATCTTTATAATTTTATATTTCACCGGAAAAGATAACTTTTTTAAGTTATTTCTTTAATATTAAAATTCATTAAGTGTTGTTTATTTTAGTATAAAGTGAGAAAAAATACATATAACATTTTTGCAGAATAGAGACATGTTTTTTAAAAAATAAAGAAATTATTAAAGATCGATAATGTGTTGCATAAAGCATAAATCAAATAAATAAGATACAACAAAAGTGTTAATTTTATCAAAAATTTGTATAACTTTTAATAAACTTTTATTCTTGTTTGTTCATATTATCTATCTAAATATATATATAGATATATAATTCTAGCTACTAATTAACAATATAATAATGTATAATTCACAACCCCTTATTTTTATATAGTATGTATATTTCATTTGTATCTATATAATTTTAAAAATTATAATGTATATATAAAATCTTACATAATATTTAATGAATGCTATATGAATATTATGTGATTTTTTAAATAAATAATATAATTTAATTTTTTATCTAATTATGAAATAGACTTTAATAAATAACTTATTGCTTTTCCCAAAATTATTTTTATATGAATTTACTATGCCTGGGAAATTACATACATGAAAATAAATGTGTATTAAAATATAAATATTTAATAGTTTTGATGTAGATCTTAATAATAAATAACAATAAGAAACTCCAAATAATGGCAAAAGATTTAAAAGGTAGCAAGGAGTTTTTTAAATATATTAATAATAATGAATATATATAAATATATAATATAAATAGAAAATAGAAAAATATAGAAAAAAAGTTATCATCAGTTATTATGTTTTTCAAATAAATATAAATATAAGGTATATTTATATATATATTTATAATCGGATTCAATCTTCAATTAAAAATTTGAGAATTTGAACAATAGGTATCAAAAACCTGCTTCTAATGAAAAAAATTAGTTATACAGGAAAATAAACTAAAATTTCTTTTTAGTCAAAAATAAAATAATATAACGATATATGAGAGAATTAAGTACTTAATAATTTGTAATATTTGATTTTTGGAATTTATTACTTATAATATTTATTTTGTTACTAAAAAGCCTATTTTTACCAAAAGCTAGTAAATTTTTGACAACAATATTCATATGATTTATTATTATTAATATATTTTGATATTTAATCATAATGAAGATTTATAAAAGTGTTGTTTTTGAGAGTTGACTTTATTTATTATGTTATTTAAATGCCTTGAGACATTCAAAGACTAGGTGCAATCGTTTATAATACCCGTTCTAGGATTTATTTTAAGTTTTTAAATGATTAAAATTAATTAAAATATATGTTATTATTTTTTAAAATCTAAATCATGATAATACTTTAATATTAATACATTTGAAATGGAATTTATAAGGGACACAATTCATTGTAGAATTAATCTAAATCTAAATGATAATTAATATTTGTTTTAATTCTTTTGAATATTAAAATTTTTAAAACTCCACACAATTTTTAATATAATGGAAATGAGTTTTTTTTATTTATAAATAAATATTTATTATTATTTGCTAATTTAATAATAGATTTATTGTCAAATGAATGATTTTCATTTTTTTCTTTTTTAACAAAATGACATTAATAGTGAAATATCGTTTATTTATTTACTTTGCAACTAGTCTTCTGGTCTGAAATATTTATTAAAAGTTGTAGATATAAAGATCAGTAAATTTATAATAAATCTTGTTAATAGAAATAATCTCAAAATATGATCCTATTAGCATTGTTTGATAATTAAATAATCAATTTGGCAATATTTGTGGAATATAAAAATTTTAATCATCAAATATTTTCTAGTTGAATTTCATTCTTTTCTCATGTGTCTATTTACTATAAGAAATATAGTATATAGCAATGTTTTTATTATTATAAGTTACATTAAAAGCCCAATTTCTTAAGAATGCATTTTTTTAATATCACAGAATTGGGGTGATATTTAAGATTATATATCTAAACGGATTAAATATTGTCTATGTGTACCATATTGTAAATTTCCATATTGTCTTCGCTAATTAAAAAATAAAATGGAAAATATGTAGTCATATTTTTCCTAACTAGATATATAGTGTATATTTTTCTATACGAATAAAAATAATTTATTAAATTTTCTCTCTATCTCTTTTATTAATTTTTATATTTTTATTAATTTAATAATATCACTTATGTTTATAATAATTATAAGTAGATAGAAAAATATTTTTTAATTAAAAATGTCACTAATATTGGTTTTAATAATTACGATTTGATCAGATTATAAAATTAATTTTATATTTAAATTAAATTATATTACTGTATGTTTATATGATTTTTTTATTTAAATTTGTCAAATTTAATCCGATTTAGATTTGAACAGTTTTTATTTCATTTGTTTATGCATTTAAGAAATGGATTAATATATTCAAAGAAATATTATTTTTCAAAAAGTGTATACATAATATTATTATGAAATATTGGAAGAATATATCTAGGAAATTTAAGTAAAATGTAATAAAATGGAAAAAGAATTTAGCGATACCATAAGATAAGATGAATTCCAGTAGCATCAATCATTTCATCTTGTATACAAGGCGATAGTGGCATATATATAATTTAGATTAATATCATAATTTAGATGAATTAAAACAAGTCTATAAAAAGAATAATAATTAAAATTTAAGGAATATTTTCCAAGCAGTCTCTTATATGAGTCCACATTTGCAATCCCTAAAATATAACAAAGAATAAAAAAATTAAATTTAAATTAAATTAATTAATTAATTTAAAATATGACTTTTATATAAATTTATTTTAATTACCATTCGAGCCATTTTAATTTCAAGAGAAACATATCCACTAAGTGTTTCTCTTAAATCATTTACTTTTTGTTGTTGAAAACGTTCAATATCAATTAGAGCTAAATTTGTAAATTCACTAAAAATAAAGAAAAAAATTGTTAATTGTTTTTAATTTGGAAAGAAATAATAAAAATTGTTTTATTTACTTGAGTTCATCTTGAGCATTTCGAATACTGGATTTTCCTTCTTGGATACGTTTATCTAAAAGATTAACTTTCATTTCGCGAACTTCTTCTGTATCCACAGTTCCAAAAAGTCGTGACATTAAACCTGATTTTCCTAAAATTTTATTTGTAAAATAATATTTATTAGAAAAGTATTTGAAGGTAAAAGTAAAAGTAAAACTAAAAGTATATATAAATAGGGTCGCACAGAAAAATAATGGTAAACCAATAAAATTATAATACATGGAACAACAAAACAATAGCAACTATCAATTTTAGAATGAGAGAAAGATATTTCTGTTTATGTTTATATTAATCATAGAAGATAGATATGACAATTACAAGTTGTCCAAAAATTGATGACTCTCATTTATGTTTGTCATAATTTGTTGACACAATTGCAATCGCAGTTGTTGATCGTTGATGTTGTTTCTTAATTTGCAACTTGTTTAGTGGAAAATTAAAGGGAAACATCTCGTGATACTCTGAATAACTTCTAATTGATTAATAAGTGAATGGCGTGGAATGAGAATTTGGATTATTCATTTAATAATAAAAATCTTTTTGTTTAATGTTTTCTAATTTTATTTTTTTGCTTTAAAAGTTTCTATTTTTCTGAGTCACCCAGTATATATATAAATAGGTTTTTAGATTTAAATATTTTTCAAATTATTATCATATAAAAAACATATTTCACTACAAAGTTTAAAAACAAAAATAATGATGTGTAAATTAATTTGACCCTGGGGAATGAATAAAATTAAAACGAGGAAAATGTTTTGAAAATTTATCAAATTAAAAATATACCCTTTTGAACACTTTCTTTTTCTGCAGCTCTAGAATTAACCCCAGCTTCAGCCTTTTCCAATTCCAATTGTAATATTTCACGACGACGACAAACATTTTGTAATGAACCAGCAAAAAAAAGATATTCTTTTAATTGATCAATATAAAGTTCTTGTTCTTCAAGTGGAATATCTATGCTTGCAGCTAAAGAATCCATATAGTGACCCACTTTCTAAAAAAAGATTAAATCTGGATTATTTTAATTAGTAAAGTAGGATAAATAATAAACATATTCTTAGAATCTATTATCATAAATTTAATTCCAAATAGCAAAAAACTAAAAAAACTAATTGTGAATACCCACTTTTGATTTTAAAAATCAAAAAAAAAAGTTTTTTTTTATTAATTAATGAAACAAAAACTACTATAATACTATATTTTTAAAAATGGAAAAAAAGGTAATGTTAAAATTGTACAATTATTCTTACTTGAAGACCGTCTCCCATTTCTTTTTCTTTAGCGCTCCATTCGCTAAATACTCTGCCATAATTAGCATGTAATTTATGAACTCCATATAATTTTTCAACCAGTTTTGATCGTACCCGTAATAAATTTCCTAAATTATTTTGCAATTCATTACCATAATTTTTAACTGCTTCAAATCGTTTATCAGGTGATTTAAGTCTTACTGATAAACTAATAAGTTTAAGCTTATTTTCAGCCAGATTCAAATAACCTAAGAAAAGAAAATTTAATTAAAAAAAAAATGATTAAATAAATCATACAAGGTATTTAGGAATCGAGTGATAGTAAAATCTAAAAGAAAATGTAGAAAATAAATATTTTCACTTAAAAAAAAAACATTTTTATGACACAAAAGCAACACACAACATAAAGCATACATATGATTATTTAAATATTTCATTTATAATGTTTTTTATCCCCATATTGATAAAGAAATCGGCCAGTAATTGAGCCTTTGCAAATATGTATGTAGAGAATGGTTATCAACAGTTATTAATTACTCCTTCCCTCCCCAATAATTTTGTTGGAATGAATTGAAAATTATTTAGAAATTTTTTGACAATTCCTGCTATGAAAAATTGAATAAAGTTGAATAAGTTATTATGTATATTTGTGAGACTCTTTAACTTAATGATGTAATAAGTAATTATTTATTTATAAAATGGAGATAAAAAACATTTAGTTAATTAAATCATTGAAGTGTTAATTAAAAGCACTATTATTTGGATTTTTAATAAATGTTTTTTTTTTAATTACCAGATTCTTTAAAACTCTCTCTCCAACCTTCACCTTGTTGCAAAAATCTTATGAAATTGGGATCTTCTGAAAGTGTAGGATGTGCAGCAACTCTCAAAATAAAATTCTGAAAAATAGTAACTTTGATAACTAAATATATTTTGTTTATTTTTAAAATTACTAAGTTGTCAAATTTTGAATAATAAATGATTACCTCAAGACCCGCCCTCCTTCGATCAACAAAATCAGGATCAAACGTATCCGAACCAATTTTTTGCCAAGAATATAAAATTTTTTTTTCAGGAAGAGGGGGAATTACAATATAAGGATAAGTAGTTTCCAAATAAGCTCTGAGAAACTCAAATTCAGAATATCTCTTCCATACTGAACTTATATTTGACAATGCACCTTTAAATTCAGGATCTATCACTCTAAAATATTTTATTTATATATAATATAAAATTTATTAATTTAAAATAAAAATATTTAATAAAAATAAAAATACTAACTTGCATTCAATCAAATATACTGTATAATAATCTCTTATATTCAAAGCACCAGTTTCTCTTTTTTCTGCTTCAGTTACACAAATTTCCATAAAATCGGATAGACATTCCTTAAATTAAAATACTCATTTATAATAAAATATTACAAATACATTTTTTTTCTGTCAAAAATTAATGAGATTGTCATTTAAAAAATTATAATTACTTTTTTTTCAACTACATCTGATGAAAGATTAGCATTTCTTCTTTCATTCGAATCAATTCTATTAAGATCATTCTCCATTTTTATAGTAAATGATTAAAAGTAAATAAAAATTTAATTATAAAACATTGATTGGATTGTCAAAAAAGTTGAAGTAAAAAGATATAGATTCCAACGATATATTTCTGATGTAGTATCAAAATTACAGCGGGGAACTCAAAAACACATTTGATTTTAGATATAATATCTATCAATGTTTGTAGACAATTAAACACATTTGTAAAAATTAAAAACCGAATTTATTTATTGATTTATTTATTTATAAATTTTTCAAAATTAAACTATATATATATAATGTATCGACAAATAGTTGATATATTGTATGATTTCTCATTTCACATATTTTGAAAAATGACAACCAACAAATTTAAAAATATATTTTCGTTTTTTCATTAATTATTCTAAATCATGAGTGAATTTATTACAATTCAAGGTAATTAATTTCTCATAATTAGTAATAACAGTTTTTTTTTATTTACTTATTTTAGAAAGCTAAATTACATTGTTTTTAATTCTAAATTTATTAAAATTTCTAAAAATCAATTTTTTTTAAAAAATAATTCTTAAATTAATAAATAAAGTATATAATTTACTAAATTATAATGTTGAAATTAAAAATTAATCCATTTAATTAAAAAAATAAAATATAAAATAAATATCCTTATAAATTTCCAAAAATTTAATTAATTATAAATATTACAGAAAAATTACTCTTATGCATCCTTTATGAATGTTATATGCTTTAATCTCCTTCGATTGATTGGAGCTTCTTTATTATATTATACTTAAAGAGTCATTTCCAATCCAATGTTATTAATCCATTTTAATCACCGGCCTTTAGGTCTTTTTAATTATGGCTGAGTTGTTCAAACCCATTTTATCATTAAATTGTTTTTTCCACAGATTACCCAACTTAGTTTGTTCAACTTAGTCGTTTTGCTTTAATGAATTTAAATATGATTTTCATCGGGTATCATGAAAATTCTTTAAATTCTCTTATCTTTCTCCTGATAAGTCTTATGATCCTTCTAGTATCGTATTCCATTCGATAATCAAGTCAAATTCCATAATTTTTTCATTCTTTTAGAATCACCTTTCAAAGTCATATCTACCTTTTTCAGAATGTTGAATGTCCTTCGATACACTGTACTTATTCAATTTTCTTGATTTTTTTCCGATGAACTTCTTAGATTTCTATAATTTGCATCTCTCTCTTCATTTATCACTTCAACTTGCATGTAACATTTCTCTAGTTTTAATCTCTCATTGGAATATTCACCCAAATTTTGAGTTTTCATCATACTGGGTATAATAATACTTTAATCATATTTTTTTATTTCTTAGAAGTCTGAGGTGACTTTTCTTTCGTATACAGATATGAAGTACATGATATTTGATAGAATATTTATCTCTTTTCTAACGAAGCATTTGCAAAATTGATGTAGCCCATGCAATATGGAAAATAATATGATTCCCTATTTTGATTATCCCATTTCTTGGTCACTTTATTTCCTGTACTTCTTTGATATCTCACTATCTCTAAGATAGCTTTCGCCATAACCACCTTAAAATATTCCATTTTTCGTACCCCTTTACCTTATTTATTTCATTATATCAATCCCGATCACCTTTTAACAAGTAGTTATTTACATAGTAGAGATGATAATCCTATATGTAATCCAACTTTTTCAGCTGGGCATCGTTTAGTCCTTAGCGCATTCATTATTAGATATAATTTTATTTTAACTCTCTTGATAATACTAAATAAACTCGAAAATCTATTGACACTGCCTTTTTTTTAAATATTTTTTACTTTTACCATATTACCATATAACCCTATTTTTCATTTCCACTCAAACTCAAACTTCTACTAATTCTCTTATTTCGGAATTTAATTTCTTTAACAATTTTATACGTTTACTGGTTGATTCCAATCTCTTTTCACTCGTCCCAATTAATATTGATTGCATTGTAATTATTAAAGTAATTTTTATTTATTCTGCTGTCGAAACGTTGTAGTTATTTTAATTTAATAAATAATTTATAGAAACAATGTGATCTTTAAATAAAAATTCCTTTAATAATTATGAAAATAACCACAAAACTTTAATAAATGCATTGTAATTGTTTTATTAATTTCAATGTTATTTTATCTATTTTTTTTTAATCCCACTTTCAGTTGGACAATGTGGCAACCAAATTGGCCGAGCCTTTTGGCCTCTAGTTTTACAAGAACATGGCTTTCGACCATATAATGACGGTGAATCTATTTTATTCAATAAAACACCCAAACATAGGATTGATAATTTACACAGCTTTTTCGATTTGCCTAAGGATTTAAAATCTCTATCCAACTTATCCGATTTTGAAAATAATAAAATTAAAGCTCGGGTAAAAAAAAATTGTTTTTTATATCTTACATTTATCATTTTATCTAAATATTATGTGAAAGTACTTTCTCTTTATCTTTTATTTAATTATTAAAACAATAAATAAATAAATTACTCTAAATATAAATTATTATGTAAAAATCACCAATTGTAAATACAAACTTTTCAAACATTATTGTGTATTACATACACCTACATATATAAGTATTATTTTTATATTAGACCGTGTTTTAATCAGATTTTTATTTGTATTATTTTCTTTAACTAATAATACATTCTTGGCAGTTTTATTTTTTTGTGGGGAAATTATTAATATATAAATTCTGAGAAGAGAGAGAGAGAAAAAATTTATACATTTGTTTAGATATTTAAACAAGTAAGTTTTATTTTATTTTTTTGTTTTTAAATTATGTTATCTCAGGTTTTGTGTATAGATATGGAAGAAAGAGTAGTAGATAAATTTTCCACAGGCCGCTTAAAGTATTTATTTGACAATAGTTTTATAATAAAGAATAATCCCGGGTCTGGAAATAATTGGTAAGATTCATGTTATCAAATATCATCTAAAAATCATTTTATATTATTTTTTATTTTTTATTATAGGGCTGAAGGTTTTTATACACATGGACGTCAATATAAATCTAAAATTTATGATTTAATAAGAAAATCTGTTGAAAAATGTGATTCCCTCCATGGATTTTTACTTCTATTTTCTATGGGTGGTGGTACAGGATCAGGATTAGGATCAGCAACATTAAAAATTTTAAATGATTATTTTCCTGACATTGAAAGGTATTATTATAGTAAATATTAATAATATTGAATTCGCATTTTTTCTAATATCTGTCTTAGCTAGGACATCAATATTATGAGCTAATGTTCTCGGCAAATGGTCGTAAATTTAATAAAATAATATTCGAGAGAATTTTATAAGATATTGTTAAAAAAGAGATTCCCATGTAATTATTAAACTCTGTTCTTTTTACTTGTTAAAGAGGGGGATAATAATTTTTTCTTGCCATTCTTTTTGGATGATTTCTTTTCACCAAATTGAAAGAACTAACATGTGCATACATTCTACTATATTTAATTAATTATTCAGCTATCTCATTTATTACCCGTTCTTATTCCAATTTTTAAAACAAACTAAATATAAATGACATAGAAGTATTTTTTCTGTATCATTCTTTGATTCTTTGTAAGTGCCAAAATGGGAGGTCTTTCTGCCCTGTATAATTCAAAAAAACAAGAGAATATATTTTTAAAAGAACAAATTATTTTATTAAGAAAAGAAATTAGTAAGATATGGAAGAATGATACAAATTTGAAAATAAAGATACATTTTTTGAATTAATACCTCCAAAAAAGATTAACTGAGTATATTCCGAATGTATACAGTTAATCCAAGGGAGATTGAGTGTAATGATTGCGAATAATTATTAACTAGAAATAATTTATTCCCACCGAATCTCTTCACTTGGATGTGGAAGTAGGACTTGCTTGCTCGTCTGATCTTTTGGGCTATGTTGACGGAAGCTTAAGCTCCTGGTGGGCCAGACTAAGAGAAATACACGGGTCCTCCAAGGATAGGGTTCATGGTAAAAAATAACACTCGTTCAAAGTATCAGAAAAATGCCTCGAAAATCGATAGATGACACGGTGACGACCCTTGCACAAACACGGACAATGCTACCTGGCTATAAAAGCAGTCTCATAACTAAGGCAAAGAAAAAAAATAATAGGATGAGGTGAAGAAGAAGAAGAAAAAATATGGAGTGTCAAAATCCGACTATTTCGAAAATTTGAATTGGATTAATGAACACTTATAATATATTTAAATTAAATTTAATTAAAATTAGTAAATAATATTTATTAAACCAGCGCGAGTTTAGCTCTTTGATGATGGCACCACGTCACGTGCTGGCGTGTTAACGTGTTAAACAATTATTACCGGTACTTTCAGCTATTCAATCAAGCTGAAATTCTATATATGGCAGTTTTTTTACAATTTTTAATCACGTGAAAAACAATCAAACATATATCTTTATTTTTACGGTCAGTCTACAAAATTTAGGAAATAAATAAAATGATATTGTAGTATTAAGTTCACTAATACGTTTGGCGGGCCGCGGATTGCACATCCCTGATCTAAATTGATTTCTACTGAGTATATTGGAATGTTAGGTGTTAGAGTTTCTGTTCTATTCTTTCCATTGGAATTTAATAGTTTTTCAAAATAACCCCTCCATTTATTCTTAATATTATATATAAAAGTCTGTTATTATCATCCTTTATTAAGTCTAACCCTAGCTGTTAATGACCCTTTTTGATATTTTTAATTCTTAAGTTTAAATCTCTACTATTCATGTAGAAATTGTAGAAGACACTTTCCTTTACCTCTAATATTTAATTATTTAAGATTTTTATAAAATTCCCCTTTAATGACTTATGAAACTTATACATCTATATCTAAATCTAAATATTAATTATAAATATTTTATATATATATTTTATAAATATAAATTTATTTTAAACTATATAGTATAAAAAATTAAATTGAAAGAGTTCATTTAACGTTTAAATTTATATATTTATTTGTTTATTCTAATTTTTCTTGACTAATTTTAACAATTGTTCATGTTTATTCTTTAATATATATTTTTATTCTTTCATACTTTAGAATTCTGTAACTTTCGTATTCATTATTTTGTTTTTGATTTTTAGATTTGCAACATGTGTTTATCCAGCAGGGTATGATGATGTTATTACGGCACCATATAATGTTGCGTTAGCTACAAAAGCTCTTTCAGATTATGCATCATGTGTTTTTCCAATTGATAATAAGGTTTAATTTTATAATTCATTTTAACTTACTGCAATCATTGTCTAAACATGTCTTAAAATTAACTTATTTCATTCTCTTATTATCTTTATATTGATTTTCTATCCGTGTGCCGATTATGAATTTAATTAACAAAAAAATTAGAATTCTATTATATAGACATAATAGCTTTTATAGAAAAATTCTAACTGATATTAAAAAACCATTGAAAGATTCCTGCAATCATACCAAAATCTTAAGAATATTTTTATTAATAATGAGAAATAAACATGTTCAATATCTTAGAAATGAGTATGTAATATGTTAAATTTTAAAAATAAGTAATCATATATTATTTTTTATTCTCCCCACTATTACCTCTGATAATCGGAAATATACTGTATTAATTATTAGTATTTTTAATATTCTATTTAATATAGAATTTGTATTTTGCAGAGTTTATTAGATATTACATCACGATTTCATTGTAAGAATTCTATATGTAAACCATATCAAGATATGAATAGTGTAATTGCAAATATGCTTCTTCATCTAACAAGGTGATTTTTTCGATAGCTAATTCATTTACAAAATTTAATGTATTTTATTAATTTTGTTTTTTAATTATTTTTTATTCAATATAATAATCTGAATAATAGAATAGATTAAATTAAATATATACTCTGTCTTTCTAGTGGTTCACGATTTAATGGATCATTAAATATGGATATGAACGAATTAGCAACGAATATGGTTCCTTATCCAGGAATGCATTTTATATCTAGTAGCGTATATCCAATTTTAAATTCGGACATATCAAGTAAAATAAGTTTAAAGTAAGAATTAATTAATAATTAATTTTGAATTATAAACCAAAATTAAAAAATAAATTATATTTTTAGAGTTGATGATTTATTTAATAGTTGTTTAATGAAAGATAGCCAATTGATGCGATTTTCAATCCATCAAGGTTCAGTTCTTGGCACTACATTTGTAGGAAGAGGAGATATATCTTTAAGTGATTTACGGAGAAATGTTGATAGGTTAGTTGTTATCTTTATATTATTTTATAAATTATATTGCTTGTAATTTTAAAATAAAAATTTCTTTATTAAAGATAGTTATTATTGTTTTTATTTTTAGAATTTCATCAAAAATGCGATCATTTTGCAATTATCAAAATTTTACAAAAGTGGCTTTGTGTTCAACACCTCCGCCTGATTTTGAAAAATCATTATTATGTCTTATTAATTCAACAAATATATTGCCATTTTTTCAAGATCTTACATACAAATTTAATAAACTCTATTCTAGAAAGGTAAACGCTTTTTTTATCTCTTTCCTAAAGTTTCAATCACAAATAAATGGATTAATATAATATTATTTTAATAATTTAAACTAAAATTATATTATTATTGTTATAATTATTGTTAAAATAAATTCTAACTTAATTTATTTTAGGCACATTTTCATCATTATTTAAACGTAGATGGTTTTGAAAAACAAAACTTTGATGATAGCTTGGAAAATATTTCTAATATAATTAATAACTATAGCCAAATGGAGAATACACCACCAAATAAAGTTCCAAGATTAAAAGTTCATTAAAAAAAGTATTGTATAATAAATGAGTAAATAAATATAAAAAAAATATATTTTGATAAGATTACATATTTATTGATAATTTTATACTCTATTTATATTTGTATATATATTTAAATTATAAATCTACAAATAAAAAGTATTTATATTATTTAATTATGCAATTATATTTTTTATGATATATCATCATGAACCAAATCTATTCTTAAAACAATAAAATTTAGTTTGTTTTTAGAAGGTGCAAAACTAGATTTGAAATTAAAGTAGGTATATTTCAATGAAATGAAGAAATAGTTTGAAAAATATATGTATTAAAACAAAATTAGTAAAAAAAAAATGTATTTATTATTTTAGTATATACATATGAACTAGATACAATTTATATGTTAAAAAATTTTATTTTCTTAATTTCTAAATCTAAAACAAACTATTAATTAAATACTTATTCTTCATATAAATTAACAGGATTTAATATACGCAGACTTTCTTTTTCACAATTATCTATATTAATAGATAGAATTTTCTTCATTGCTTTTCGTTTTATAATTGTTGATAAAGCAATATTTTTATCTAAAGTTAGATTTAACATTTGATTTGATGAATAATATTGTTTTTTGAATTCATCTCCTTTTGCAAATACTACAACATGGCGATTGACTAAAAAGAAATAAATAAAATATATACCCCTTGTTTTATATATATTAGTTATTATTTTTTTATTTATTTCTATGATCAATTATTTAATCAATCAAAATTATAAAAATAATAAGTTAATTAAGGTGGTACCTCAAAATAACAAACAAAAAATTTATGAAAAAGCATTATATTTAAATTAAAGAAAAATTATTTAATTTCTAAAAATTATTTTTCGAAAAGTATTTGAATGATATTAGTGTTCATAATGAGCCCTAAAGTCGATGAGATTATAAATAACTTAATTTTTTTAAAGAAAATTAATTTAATGTTTTTAATATAATTGTTTTTGTTTTTAATTAATTATTTTATAAATGGAATCACACACACACACAGTGGCGTAGCGTGATCTAGTATGCTGGGAGGGGGGTCCGGGGGTCTCCCCCGGAAAAAATTTTGACAAAATAAATTATTTATTTATTCATAACGTTTATACTATACTTAAATTTATTATTTGCAGAATGTTTGAAGGGGGGGGGGGCACATATCCCCCTGTAAAAATATTAATCATTGTTATTATAATAAAATTACCTTTACTCAATGGTTCACATGTACATTCGGAATTCAAAACAAATGAAATACTTCTGCTTGTTTCGTTTCTATCCTCGGCTGGAGGTGGTTTTATATGATATACAATACGACCTTTATTTGAACTGTCAATTATCATTTTAAATACAATATCCGCATCACAATATGTGTTTGGTAAATCTATGGGCAATTTATTCCAGCATTCAGGGCATTCTATTTATAAAAAACACAACAAAAATAATTATAAAATTTTTTTCTATTTAATTAAGTCTAAAATAGAATAATTATCCTTGCCAACATCATTTTGTAGTAATTTTCTTGTTATTTCTTCTTCTTTCGGATTTATTGGACTTCCATCGGGATGGACGATATTGGGATGAGGACCCTCTAGACTCTTTGGAAATTCTAATTCATGATCAACGTTTATAAAGGTTGAATTTAAATTTAAATTGAAAACTAATGGCATTTCTGATGTTGTAGATGTAAATATCGATGAAAGATCAACTAGTTTTGTTAAATTTCCTTCTAGACGAGTTTCATTATTTTTTCTAAGCTCTAAAAATATATTTTCCTCTTCTAATATACGTCGTATTTCACCAGAAGGTTTGTTATTTGTGTTATTTATAAAAATGCAATCATCAGGACGAATAGTATAGCTCTAAAATATAAAATGAAAAACAATTACAAATATAATGAAGTCAAAACTGATAGATTTTTTTATTGAAGTTTATAATTAACAGTTTTTTAAAAATGGATTTAAATATTGATTCAATTCATTCCTTTATTGCTGTTTTTTAAAGATTTTCTAAAATTATTTTTAACCACCCAGCCAGAACGTCGACGTCTAGGAGATCTAGATACGTCTAGAAATATAACAACTGAAAATTGATATTTCTAGATGTCTATATAGACGTCTAAATAGATATTTCTAGACGTACATTTAGATCAGACGTCTAAATTGAATTAAATTAAATTAAATTCTATATAGACATCTAAATTGATATTTCTAGACGTAATCTAAATCTAGACGTATCTAGATCTCCTAGACGACTATTAGACGTCTAATCGACGTCGACGTTCTGTATATAATACAATAGTATATAATTTCAAATACAAAAATATTTTTAAAAATAGAGATTTAAAATACGAAATTATAGATAAACTAATAGCTACTGATAAAAATATGTTTTAAACCACGGTTCTGTTAAAGAGGAGGCAAAGGAGGGGGGGGGGGTGACGAATTTTAGAGGGCGCGACAATTCTGCACTCAAAACGCGTATTATTAATTAAAGATATTAAAACATTTAAATTTAAATTTAAAATAAATTATGTGTAAATAATTTATTTAAATAAATTATTTATTTAAATTTTTATACTAATTAAATATTCATTTTGAATTGATTGCAGTTTATAAGAATATGAAAACAGATTATAAAAAAAGAAAAATATGGAACGACTACTTTTTTCAATTTTCATCTGATGTTAATTTTCAATTTTGTTTATACTTTATTTTTATAATTCTCTTTTATTATTATTAACTATATAAATAAAAGAACTAAAAAACTAAAGGGACTATACATTTTGAAAATTCAGCTTTTAATTCCTTTCAAAATACTTCAAAGTGAATGCTATCTATCATCTTGATATTAAATAAATTTAATTTGACATAAGATTTGTTTCTGTCGGTTAACATTTTTTTGTTAATTTATCTATTACTTTAATCAAATATTATATGTATGCAGTAAATAATACATATGACATTTTTTGAGAAATTATAAATTTTAAAATTTGTACAAAAAAAAAAATATATATAAGAAAACTATATTTTAAAAGTACTTACAACGAAAACAATAATTCTTGGTTCTCCAATATATTCATAAACTTAACTCAATTTTAAAAACACCTTCAATTTTAGGCAAAATATGAGTTTTGAATAACCCGATAATTATATTTAAAGAGATTTTTTTAATCAGAAATTTAAAAATTTTCAGAAAAATAAAATAAGACCGCTATTCTTTATTTTATCTTAACTCAGCCCTTTTTGACACAATAAGAGTAAAATATAATTTTCTAGAAACTATAAGATGCTCCTTTTAAATTCTATATTATAAAAATTTTAAAATTTCTTCCCAGGTTCTTTTAATGAATACATAAAGAGATTTATCTTATTAGCTTTTTCTTGTCAGTTATTTTTCTTTCTTTTTACTTATTTTGTTTATTTTTTTAAATTTTAAATAATTTTTAATATCAGTTAAATCTATATCCAAGAGTATTTTGAAAATATATGGACCTCTTATTATTTCACTTATATACAATTAAAAAAAAAAATAAGATAAAAGATTTAAAATTACTTTCTTATAAGAAATTTCTCTGTTATAATAATCGTAGATGTGGATCGAGGCCTCCAAGGGATTTTCAACTACGCTCGTTTGATCCATATCAAATTCAATACATTTCTCTTCATTTCCAATATTATCAAAATAAAAGATTAATTGATCACGTACAAATTCCCAACGTTTAATATCTACAACAAAAATATATTAATTATTTCATCTGATTCACAATTTTATTATTATTAAAGGGATAATTAATATAATTATATTATAATTTATTTAGTTAAATAAATTATACAAATATACGAGGTTTGTTCAAAAGAAAAGGTGAATTTTGAATTATTTCGAAAAGTATTTATTTATTCATCAATATCCATTTTGTCTCCTTCAAAGTAATTCCCCTCAGATATAATGCACTTATGCCAGCGCTTCTTAAAATCGTCGAAGCATTTCTGAAATGCTCTTGTCTGTATGGCCATCAGCTCGTTCTTCGATTCCGACTTTATCTCACCAATGTCAAAACGATTTTTTGTCATTGGTCTCTTCAGTTTTGGGAATAGGAAAAAGTCTCAGGGAGCCAAATCTGGTTAATACGGTGGTTGAGGCATGATGACGGTGTTGTTTTTGTCCAAAAAATTACAAATAACCTATGATTTGTGAGCTGGTGCATTATGGAGATGCAGAATCAATGATTTCTTTTTCCACAATTAGAAACGTTGCATAACATCCTTGTCGTATTCCTTATTAACAGTACGACCTGTTAGCAAGCACTCATGATGCACCACTCCATTGTAATCGAAGAAAACTGAGCAAAACCTTCACATTTGATCGAACTTATTGCTTAGAAACATTTCTTTGAAACTCGCCGAAATCCAGTCAACATTTTATGTGCTTTGGAGCACTTTATTTCATTTTTAACTCAAAATTTAATACAGATTTTTTGATTCATTTTTTTTAAAGTAAAAAATCGAAGAACACACAAAAACGTGACTAATTTTTCCGGGTGTCAAAAACAAACTACTAATCCAAAATGTCTGATAATTTGAGATAATGAGAAACATATGTATACCAACATAACAAAAAAATTTCGATGATCGAATGTATACAGCACGAGAAAATTCAAAATTCACCTTTTCTTTTGAACAGACCTCGTATGGTGTTTTAATAAAAATCCCTTTAATAATTATGATAAAACAACACAAAAGTTTTAATAAATTTGGTTATTATTATTTTATTACATTTCTTCCATATTAAGGAATATTATTTCTCTTAACAACTTATATGATATATATTCATATGAATATTTATAGATACGAGATCAAGATATATACCTTTATTCTTTTTAGTTAATTCTGCAATGGAATATTTATCGGGTGAGTAACCAGAGACCATCTCCACCTCGAGGAGTGCCATATTGGTCTCTTTGCCAATTGGTTTGAATTTCATACAAATTATTATTCCCACTTTATCGCAATTTTTTGAATTTGGACTGATATCACTTGCTTTAAGAGATGTATGAACATTAAAAAGGGCCTCTCCTTCAGTTAATCGGGTATTGTATCGATTCCACATCTGAAAAATTGAAAAATGAAATATATATTTGTTTAAAATTTAATTTGATAAGGAAAAAATGTGATTTACCTGAATTAATAAACAATCCGTTCCTTGAATTGAAACTGTTATTTCACTTGGTATTACAGGAACATTAAATTGATGAACAAGTTGACGATTATAAGAAGTAATATTAACCATTTCATTTAAATCTTCAGAATTAATAGTTATAATCATATCTTTATTTTTATCTGTGAAAAGTCTTGAAGCAAATTTTGAGATTGCTTCTAGTCCAATAACAGTGTCCTTAAAAAATATCATAATAAACTTTTTAATAAACTGAAAAGATTTTTTGAAAGTCATTAGAACGAAAATAAATTTTCTAAACTTTATTGAAAAAGACTACAACTCAAAAGATGTTTTTTTTTAATTTTTTTTTAATTTTGAAAATCATTGAATCATTTAAAAGTTCGTTAATTAAAAAAAACATTAAATACAAAAGAACGACAACTTCCAAAAATACTTTAATTTAAATCGTTAAATAGTAATTCGCTTCTCTCTTCTCCTCTTATTCCTCCCTCATAATATCCCTCACACATAATTACTTAACTAAATCCCCCCCTCTTAATATTCCTCTTGTATAATTTTTCAATTATATTATTTAAGAATCTGTTTTGTTTCTTTTTATGCTTTTTTTCATGTCTCAATTAAGGCAGATGTGAAATTTGATGCATTATTGGAAGCTAAATAAAAATTAGCTGGAGTGTCTCCACTCGACTATCTCGCAATTTGAATTGGATTAAATAACATAATATATTATATTTAAATTAAATTTAATTAATTATAAATTATAAATAATAAATAATAAATATTAAACCAGCGCATGTTTGGCTTTTTGTTGATGGCACCACGTCACATGTTGGCGCGTGAGATTTGCAGTGTTAAAAAATTAATTCTGGTAATTTCAGCGAATCAATCAAGCTGAAATTCTATATATAGCAGTTTTATACAATTATTAATCATGTGAAAAATTATCAAACATATATCTTTATTTTTACGGTCACTTTAGAGGAAAAAAAATCAAAACGTTGTAGGTAATGACCCTCTTCCGGTTGAGCTACATTTCTCAAAAGTTGATAGAAAACTATGAATTTTGAATAATGTCCATGTACCAAATTTCATCATTCTAGCTCAAACCGTTTTTGCGTAATCTTGCCTACATACTCACACACAGACACACACACACACACACACACACACACACACACAGAGACATTTTTCTCAACCTTAGTGAAAATGATTCAGGAACCTTCAAAAAGTATAAAAACATCAAAATCTCAACATCGAAAATTTTCGTGATCGCAATACTATCTCTGGCGAGATAGTAAAAAGAATAATAGGAGTAATAATAATAAATGTTCATGAGGAGCATGGTTCAGAAGGTTAAAACGTCCAGAGTTCGTTACAATCCAAAGGCGAAATTTTAATAATTAAATTAAATTAAATAAGAATAAGTTGACCTGTGGCCAGGTCCGAACCGACCGACGGTTTGAAATAAATTAATTTCCAGCTACAGAAACAATTTCAAATAATTTTCATATATCTATTAATGTAATAAAAAACAGATATGGATACATAAATAATAAATATAAACATTTTTAATTTTATTTTATTTATAATATATATGCAAGACCAGGCTGTGACGTCATGCATGGCTGGATGACGTCATATAATTTTAAATCAAGAAAAAACTAATAAATATGATTTTTTTCGAGGATAAAACCAATACAATATGCATGATTCGTGGTGATATATAAAAAAATCTCCTTTGGTGTGAAAATAACCCTTTCCTTCCTATCGTCGATCGCTAATACTACCACTTCCGGTTTCCGGAATTGCACCAAAAGTTGATCAATTCATCCCACTGATGCATTAAGTAAATATACCAAATTTCATCAAAATCGGTTGAGCCGTTCAGGCTGTACACATCTATACGGACGGACAGACGGACAGACGGACGGACAGACGGACAGACATTATGCTAAAAATACTTTTTTCTGTTTAGAAAATGCATGATTCGTGGAGATATGTAAAAATCTCCATATGTGAAATTTGGTGTGAAAACAATACCTCCCTTACTATCGTCGGTCGGTAAAAATTGGGTAATTGTTTTGTCTAACCGATGTATGATGGATTTGGATAAAACTTTACCAGTAGATTCCTTTTTTAATTCCAAACAAACTTTCCTTAAGAAGTATGTGGCGGTCGATTCTAGTTTATGAGATAAAAATTATTAGAGTTTGACTGATAAACTAGTTATGAATGAGCAGCCATTTAATAATGTTTTGTTGACTAATTCACTAATTATTAACTTATTCACTAATTTTCGGTTGGTTTGGATATAGGAAAATTATTTAATTAATTAA
The DNA here is from genome assembly GCA_963082975.1 of Labia minor. Taxonomy (NCBI): domain Eukaryota; kingdom Metazoa; phylum Arthropoda; class Insecta; order Dermaptera; family Spongiphoridae; genus Labia; species Labia minor. The sequence continues at coordinate 26,649,029 of OY720349.1, forward strand.
TTTTTTAATCCTCTTATTTCCAAACCGAACTTATAAAAAAAACCCCGAAAATTAGTCGAACCCTCTGCTGGTCAAATAATAAATGGTAGCTAAATAGAATATCAATGGATTTATATACAAATTTTTATCTCGTAAACTAGAAGCGGTCGCCAAATACTTCTTAAGGAAAGTATGTTTTGAATCAGAAAAGGTATCCACTGGTAAAGTTTTATCCAAATCCATGATATATCGGTTAGGCCAGAGGCGGATTATCCGTAAGGCAAACTAGGCACGTGCCTAGGGGCGAGTAGTTACAAGGGGCGCGCGAGCTCAGAATTTTTAAAATTTATAGTATTATGATGGGCATTTATGGCCGATACAGGGGCGCCGATAAAGTGATTGCCTAGGGCGCTCTGGACCTTTAATCCGCCACTGGGTTAGGCAATTCGAAAATGGACTCGATAAGAGTTTAATCCTTTTTCTCTGGGTCATTTAAATTAGTTCTGTACATGATTTACAGATAAAAAAAGAAATCGTCTGAATTTAACAAAACGGGGAGACTTGAGACTGAAGTTAACCAAATTGAAACCTAACATAAAATCTCTGTGTAGCAATCATCAAGCGCAAGGATCTCACTAAATTAAAATATTAAATTATTTTAGAAAAATCTTTATTAAAATTATTTCGAATATGAATTTTAGTTTTTCATTATGTTTTGAAAATTTACTTACTTGCGTTAACAATTTCTTAGTGATTTCTTCCTAAAACCTATCATTTAAGTTTCTTAATTGAACAATTCGATTTTTGTAATATTAAAATATATGTATATGTTACATATGGGGCATAAGAATTTTAGAAGGGCTTAGGCGGGGCATGGCATGGTTGGGAAACAATGCTTTACGTGATCCCAAAAGAGTCAATACGTAATAAACAAATAAATAAATAAAAATAAAAATAATAAAAGTTCATTGAGAGTCTTAATAATAAATCCATGTCATTTCTTAAATAGATAAAGTAATTTGTATTCTTAATTATAAGTTATATAGTGTGATTTATCTTTTATTATATTATAATAAAGTTGTGTATTTTATACCTGAGTAGATTGAAATCCGCCATTTGCATTTCTTTGAAGATTAATCCATCTTATAATTGATATAAGCTCGCCATTATTTTGTGTATTTTGTTGCATTTTAATGAGTGCAATATAAGCGGTCATTTCAATACTAATAGCTAAATTACCTAAAAATATAATTTCGCCACTAAATAAATATATATTCATATAATAAATTATTTTTATTAACATTAATAATCTTTAAAACAAAAAAAATCTAATAATAAATTGATGGCATGAAAAAGTGTAATTTGTTTTATAAAATAACCACTGAAGCAAAATTGAAAAATAGATTAAGATGGATCTATTTTTCATTTGGTTACAAAACTAGAAAATTTTTTGATCAAAATTAAAGGACTCGAAATACAAAAATGAAAGTGATAGCAAATAATTAAAAAAAAATGAGCTGTGGCCAGGCACAGAACCGACTGAAAATTTGAAATAAATTAATTTCCAATCAACATTATATATATATAAAGTATAAAAACAAAAAATATTTTTAGTTTAATTACTCAATTATTAATTACTGCTATATTTTAAAGTGAAAAATTTCCGACAATGAATATAAAATTAATACTTTGCAAACTACCACTTCCGGTTTCCGGATATACACCAAAAGCTGATGAATTCATACTACTGATGCATTAAGTAAATATATGAAAATTTTATCAAAATTCGTTAAGCCGTTCAGGCTGTACACTTCTATAAGGACACACAACGGACAGACGGACGGACATCACGCTAAAAATAGTTTTTTCTGTTAACAAAATCTATGTTTCGTGGAGATATGTAAAAATCTCCACATGTAAAATTTGGTGCGAAAACAATACCTTCCTCCCTTCCTATCGTCGGTCGGTAAAAAAGATTGAGACTATATTTTGTTCAATTTAAAAAAAAATACCTTGACTCTCCCAATAAATTAAGTTATTTTCTCTTAAAGCATTGTCCATTAATATTTCCATATTTTGATCTACGAGATCATTTTCCTTTGCAAGTGCAAATGCATACGTTTTCAAAACCAGAGCGTAGAGATCGTCTTCATCATTACTTGATGTAAGACAACGTAATGCATTGTCGATGACATTTCGATTCAGCTCATAATCTGTATCTAAAAGAGCAATTAGAATATAAGAGGTGAGTGCAGAATTTGAATCAGAAAGTCCTCCCTAAAAAAAAAAAATTAAAATAAAAAAAAATAAGCTGGAGTGTCTCCACTCGACTATCTCGCAATTTGAATTAGATTAAATAACATAATATATTATATTTAAATTAAATTTAATTAATTCTAAATTATAAATAATAAATATTAAACCAGCGCATGTTTGGTTTTTTATTGATGGCACCATGGCACGTGTTGGCGCGTGAGATTTGCAGTATTAAAAAATTAATTCTGGTACTTTCAGCAATTCAATCAAGCTGAAATTCTATATATAGCAGTTTTATACAATTATTAATCATGTGAAAAATTATCAAACATATATTTTTATTTTTAAGGTCACTTTAGAGGAAAAAAAATCAAAACGTTGTAGGTAATGACCCTCTTCCGGTTGAGCTACATTTCTCAAAAGTTGATAGAAAACTATGAATTTTGAATAATGTCCATGTACCAAATTTCATCATTCTAGCTCAAACCGTTTTTGCGTAATCTTGCCTACATACATACACACACACATACACACACACATACACACACACATACACACACACAGACATTTTTCTCAACCTTAGTGAAAATGATTCAGGAACCTTCAAAACGTATAAAAACATCAAAATCTCAACATCGAAAATTTTCGTGATCGCAATACTATCTCTGGCGAGATAGTAAAAAACAAACAAAACTAAAATATTATTTTTCAAAATTGTAGTTTATATTTTTAAATTCATTCATTTTATAATGACACTTACTTTAAGATTCGAATGAAATACATGTCCAATTTTTGGAAAACATCCATTCTGCATTTGTTGACTGATAATCCATTTCAAACTTTGTTCTAAATGTTTTCGGTCAATAAATGTATATCGCCGTGCCTGGGAAAAGGTTTTCACTACGAATGCAGTCAACCAGATTGAACCTGATTCATCATTTTTTGGGCCAAAAGCCGAATAGGAGCCATCGAGATGTTTATAATTCTGCTGTCTTTGATAACCTTTAATACAAGAGTAATCCAATTTGAAATTGAAATGCAAATAAATAAAAAAACGATTCAATTTAAATAAAAATTATATAAGAATTTATGTTTGGATTGATAATTTAATTTAAATTTTACATAAGTAAATAAATAATTTACAAATTAAATTGATTAAATGATTGTTTTTTTTTTACCTTTTTTAATAAAATTAATCGCTCGATTTTTTAAATAAGGATTAATTTTACGTATATTTTCCAAATAGTGAAGTACTTGTATATTTGGTGCTAATAAAATCATATTTTGTTCTCCACAACCAGTAGGTAAGCGAATAAGTTTGTCTAGATTCTAAAAAAATATATATTTATACATATATATATATATAATAAAGGTTTTAGTCTGGGCATTGCTCAGAATTTAAAAATTTTTGCAAATCAAATTTATTATTAAAATAAAATATGAAAAATTTGGCACTAAATGAAAGTATTTTATATTAAATATTTTGAATTTAACTAAATACCACTTGTAGAAGTATAAAACCGGAATTTTTGGTAAAAATTGCACTTCTGTTATTTGAAAATTATAAAAAATATTGTATTCAAAATAGCCTTCATTAGAATTTATACATTTTTCCCACCTCTTCGGCAGGGTATGAATGCCCCGCTAAAAAAACGAAGCGAACCAGTTGTCGAGCCATTTTCGTACATTTTCATACGAATCAAAGTGTTGTTCGGCGAGTGCATATCCCAATGATGCAAATAGATGTTAATCAACGGAGCCAAGTCTGGAGAATAAGCCGCATGCGCTAGTACATTCCTCGATCGTATCCGTGACTCGATGTGTGTGAGTGGACATTTTCATGAAGAAAAATGACTTTATGTTGCCTTTTTACATATTCCGGTCGTTTTTCAAGTATTGCTCGATTCAAATCGATCATTTGTTGTTAGTAGCGATCAGTGTTAACGGTTTCGCCAGGTTTTATTAGCTCATTATATATTATACCCATTTTTTACATTTTTTCGGTAGTTTCCCACGCACCTCGATTATCACAAAATTACCAATTTTTTAAACCACTTAAAGCACTGAGTTTTGCCAAGAGCATGTTCACCGTATGCTTATACAAGCATTCTATGCGATTCTGCAGCAGTTTGCTTCAAATTATAGTAGATAGCCAATGCTGTCCGCAAAACATAGTTCGAAGGCACAAAACTCACAGAAACGGTCTTACGACCTTTAAACTAATACATCTATACATCTATAGGGAGATTCCGGTTTCATATTTCTACACCTATGTAAATATATATAGATATAAATAATAGAGTTTAATCATCTTTTGAGAAAGTATATTTAAAGTTAAAGAAGAAATAAAATATATAATACCATTAAAGTTGGTCCCATAATATCGGCTGAAATAGCAATACCTGCCCTTGCTGAATCCACAATAACATCATTTTTCAATGTAATTTGAAAACGAATCACAGAATCTTCTGAATTCTCTATCATAGTATATATAAATTTATATTTAATAATTATTATTAATTATTCTATCCTTCATCAAAATAAAAAAAAATTCTAATTAATTTACCAGATGGACAAGCAAGTTTGGAATAATCTTCTTCCACAGGAAAACCTTCAGGTTTGACTAGAATTGGTTTGACTAAAACATCACTGAAAGATTGAATTTTAATTAATTAAATAATATTCTCTGTGTCAAATAGTTATCACATTTTTTAAAAGATTAGATGATATTAAAAAAAAAAATTTAAAATAAGACTAGGACAATTTTTTTGAAGATACATTTTAATAATAATAATCATTGTAAAAATTAAAAAAAACTATATAATAATTTAAAAATCCATAAAAATACTTTTAAATAAGTTGACCTGTGGCCAGGTCCGAACCGACCGACGGTTTGAAGTAAATTAATTTCCAGCTACAGAAACAATTTCAAATAATTTTAATATATCTATTAATGTAATAAAAAATAGATATGGATACATAAATAATAAATAGAAACATTTTTAATTTTATTTTATTTATAATATCTATGCAAGACCAGGCTGTGACGTCATGAATGGCTGGATGACGTCATATAATTTTAAATCAAGAAAAAACTAATAAATATGATTTTTCTCGAGGATAAAACCAATACAAAGTGCATGTTTCGTGGAGATATGTAAAAAACTCCATATGTGAAATTTGGTGTGAAAACAATACCTCCCTTACTATCGTCGGTCGGTAAAAACATTCTAAATTTACCGTTTGTACATTAAAACTTGAGGTCCGCATTGTTCAGGATACGAATCATCAATTTCAACTGACACTGTTGTATTTAATTCTCCAATATCAAAAGCACGCACTTTGAAATTATGCACATAATTTTGTCCTGGTGGTAGACAAAATTGTATTGAAGAATTGGAAAGTAATTCCAGACCAGTAGCACCCCAATATTCTAATCGAACCTGACCATAAAAATCACATAACAACAAATTACCTTTTTATCATTGATCATAAATATTAGTATAAATATAGAATAACTTACTGGTAAACTGTGATCTAAAAAATTGAATATTATAGTTTTTAGATAGACAATTTCGTTTCGTTTGATAGCATAGGGTGTCAGATATTCAAGAAAAAAGGGCTGAAAGGTGACAAGATCAAAGGGAGGCGCTACAGCCAGTGATCCAGATGGACTTAAACAAAAGAGATGACCAACCCATTGCGTGATAGAATGCGGCAGCGGTTTTTCCAATTGGGCACTCCCATCCGGACTTTGAAATAAAAAAAATTGACATTAAAATTTAAACAAAAAAAGTATTAATAAGTAAATTCAAAATTCGATGTAATAATTCAGACAATATTCAAAGGATGTTGGAATGAATGAATGATGATGATCTTGGGAATAAAATTCATAGTGATATTAGTTAATAATTTTAAAAAATAATATAAAATTAATATGAAATTGATTATCAGTTCAATTTTAATCAAAAACAAAACAGAAAATATTTTTAACAATGCTCTCAAATGCCCTCTCGTTTGAAGATCAAGATCGTCATCATATGTTGCGTTTTCTAAATCTCGAAAACTAGGTCTTTTGGTGTGGGAAAGCATTTAGGGTCGTTAATAGCCACCTACGAGATCAGATGAAGCGTGTCTACCTTAGTTATAAGCAAACTGTCGTGTAAGGAGGAATTGTTTTATTAAGATTAACAAAGTGATCATCATCATCATATTTATTTCAAATGCTTTTCTTTTGCATTTTTTGAAAGTATAGTATATTCTATGTTTTTGCACATTCTTTAAAATTAATATTATGACTTTGCAAATCTATCTATAATTGTTTCGAAGGAGTGATATGACGCATTGTGTGTACGAGGGGTATGGCGTCCTTTTACCTCTGCAGTGAAATATTGAACCCTCCAAACAATTTAATGAAGGGAAATATTCATATAGTCCCAGACTTGTGTAAATATATTATTTCAGTTATGTACTCTTTTTAATTCTTAAAATTTACTTAATTAAATAATGAAACATTTCAACTTTATTTGTTTTTATTTTAGTTTTACATGTTATTTCCCATAAGCGCTATATCACCACCCTTGTTAGGGATATTGCGCAAAAGTTGACTTAGATTAAAGTTGTAATACCTAAAGTCCTAGGTACGATTAACACCAATAATCATGGCATATTAGATATTAGCGTTTGAGATTCGATAAAAATTCGAATTGTGAGTTATATCCTTAGATTTCAAAACCTTATATCTTATTCTATTTTTATCTATATACCCTGTATTAAAATTTTCCCAGAGCCATGTTTCTGTAAAAAATGTTCGAATTGTAGTCCCTTCCATGTTTGATTCAGCTGAGGGCGAAAATCCTTTGCTCTCCCTTCCCATCGCTGAAACTGCTGCCAAGGGTTGTGCTAGCATTCTTGGTTGGATATTATCAGAATCCATATCTTCAAATAAATATTAACAAATAAACAAAAGCAAACTATGTGAAAAAATGAACATTAGCTATTGATAAATGAAATTACCAAATTCCTCCTGATACCAATGGATACGTTCTGAAACAACGGAAAAAGAACACAAAAATTATTTTATAATATCTATTAATAAAATACTAATAAAATATTTTACTTACTATAGCATGGTCTTGTTTCATATATCAAATTAGTGAATAGCGTCGAATGAAAATCCTATTAAAGAATAAGAATAAAAAAATAATTGTATATTTTGTTAAGTATATAAAATAAATTAATACCCTATGTTATTAGTACCCATACTATACCATTTTTAATATTTAATTATCATTTTATAATACACAATTGAAAAGTTTATACTTTCAGAGGAATAAAAACAATGTTGATGTCTCTTTTATTAATTAAAAATTTGATAAAATAAATTAAAAAAAAATATAATACTCTTTTTCTCTCGATTCAATAAATATAATAGTGAAATTTGTTTAATAAAATGATTACTAACCAAAAAAGATTGACTTGCATCTGAATATGAAGAATCCCCAAAAAAATTATCATCTCCAAGCTCTAAAAAAATCATAGATTTATTATTTTAATTAAAATAACTCAGAAATTATAATTTAAAATATGTGATATATAAAATATATGGAAATATTTTAAATTTGAATTATTTATTTTTAAAGTGAATTACTTCTATCTAAGTGGGGTTTAACTATATTGCATTTTGTTTATTAATAAATACATTAGTTTTATGGAAGAAATTGCACCTTTTTAAAATTTCCTTCCTATTTTTAGAATAGATTATTTTCAAATTTGATTGGCAAACAGTAAGGCATAATTTTTAAAACAATAATTCAAAAAAAATATTTTTTTGAAATAAAATTTGGTTTTTAATTAAATTTTTCAATATCTATACAAAAGCAGAAAACATATTTAATATCAATACCTATGGTTTTTATATTAGATCTTTTTAAATATAATTTACAATTTTTTATTTTAAAATAGAAAAAGATTCATGATGTAGGAAATAAAACAAGAAAATTTTTATTTCAGTTTTCTGTGGGCATTTCGGATGCAAGGTCCACAACCTTACTCAGGACTAGAAAATTGTTAATTATAAATTATGGAAGTGTTCATTTAATGAAAAATACAAATGTTAACAAATAAATGCATTTTTTCAAAATTTTCTTAAAATGAATATTCAGCGAATTTTGAGGGTTAAAAATTTAATTAGAGGCGCCACAGGGTGAGAGGTTAGCGTCGCTGACTCACATTCTCATGGTCCAGGTCCCGGGTCTGGCAAGGGAATTTCTCTATCGTCAACCCAGCCTCCGGGATCAAAATTGGGAAGCTACTTGATAAAAAGTAGCGCCTCCGATGAAGAAAATCAAGATAAAGGTTGATAAGATCCGTTCTACTGATCATAGGACACCTAATTGATATAACCGACTTGATAGGCGTTGTCCTTGCGTAGAATGTACAAAAGTCTGAGGGTTTTTTTTTCATTTAGTTATTATATTGACAATTAATATAAAATATTAAATGTATATAATTTTTTCTATACAGTAGTAAATATGTAATGTTTGACAAATTTAACTGGAATGAATCTAAAAGTTTAATTTAAATTTAAAATATTTGTTTGTGAAAACAACATGACAAATTTTAATAAACATGAACTTGTGTGAAAACCAAGCAATATCTTTTATCAGTTGAATGGTTTGAATTTAAAAGTATAATTTTTTTTGAAAAATTATCATAATTATAATTTTAAAACATATCTCAGAATATAATGTGTTATTTTGTAGGTATTATATTTTATTCTGCATGAATGACCATTCAAGGAAAAAATTAATTAAAAAATCTAAACACTTTTTGTTTTAATAGTATAAGCACTTACAAGGTCAAATAAATCTAAGTGAAAAAATTTCAAGGATATTCAAATAAAACGTGCTAATTCATTCAATATCATATACACGAATAAATAGAAGATAAAAGACAATTTGAATTGTTTATAAAAAAATTTAAAATTTCTATTGAAATTACGCAATTTTTTTCCTACCAAATCAAAATAAAATAGAACAGGAAAGTAATTAGAAAGGCCAGCGGACAACAATTATTTTGAAAGTAATCTGAATGCCCCGTGAAGGTTAGGCAACCATTCTAAATAACCATAAATAAATTACATTTTATCAGAGCCCACTCTTGAGGGCGGCAAACCGTGCATTTATCTATAGGGCGGCACTTGAGTTATGAATTTAATAAATTTTACTCTATTGCCCGGGCTTCCATCAATGCTAGTGCTGATGTTGAAGAGATTTAAATATAAATATTTAAATATATTAAAATGTAATTATTAAAATTAATAATAATATTATTATTATTATTATCACATGATAAGTGCATATACATTGTGACAAAAAAGTTTCCGGAATTTCTAAATGAAACACAAAATAGTTAATCTTCTTTAATATTTATTTTGCAGCAATACACATATGCCAATGCTTCTTCCAATCTTCGAACATTTTTTATAGGCGTTGGCCGGGATGGCGTTCAGCTCTCTCTCTGTTTTATTGTCGGTATGGAGTCAAAACGGGCTTCCCGGAGTGGCAATTTTAGTTTTGGAAAGAGGAATAAGTCACACGGGGCCAGATCTGAACTGTACGGTGCCTGGTCGATGGTATTTATCGAGTGTTTTACCTTAAATGCGTTCACAGTCGTTTTCAGGCAACCGCTCTTCAAAACAGTCACATAATACTCCTTATTTACCGTTTGTCCCTCTGGAACAAACACCACATCACGAATATCGACAAAACAATGATTCCGAAAACTTTTTTGTCACAATATATATTGTTTATTGTATATTTATTAATTATTACTTTTAATATGATTTTAAGTATTACTTATATAAATATTATATTAAAAAAAAAATTAAAATAGAAGTAGCTAATATATATTTAAAAGTATTGTTTTATTTATTTATTATTAATTGAATGAACAATTTATTTAAAAGATTATATAATGGTCTTAAAAAAGTCTTGAATATATTAATAATAAAAATAATAATAATAATTATATACATTTTTTTAAGTTAATTTTATCTTATTTTAGAGACTTACGTTTTTGACAATATTCTCTATCATCTTTAGAATAAATGATAGGATCTTCTAAACGTTGAAAAACATTTGCAATATGATTTCGATCAATTCGAGTTTGTGCTTTATCATTGCTTGTTTTTAATAATTCTGATGCTTTATCAATTACACTTAATGAACATAGTGAATTTGGAATTGGGGTTGAAACTCGTAAAAGTGCATTTGACCCCGGGATACGATTTCGATTTACCCACCAAGCGTTCACCTTAAACAAAAAATAACAACAATTAAATCGTTATTTGATTGTAAAATAATTTTTCAGTTAAATTAGTCATAATAAATTGTTTTGGTATTTTTGAAGATGTGTTGATCAGTCTTATGTAATAAAAACTACATAAGAAGAAATAATGCATCAATGGGATCATTGTAACTGTAAGTATAACCGAAATATTAGGTTAGATATGTTAAATCTTTGAATAAAAATAAATAAAATGAATACTGATTATTGTAATGAAATTACAGGGTCTGCTATACAAGGATGACATTTGACTGTTTGAAACCGTCTTAAATGTTTTCATTTAAATAACATATCTATAATATAAATCTTTGAATCAAAATTATTAGAACAAATTCTAGCATATTTCATGTAATAAAATGCCTACTTTACATATAATAAATTTCTATAAGAATTCCTCTTAAGTAGAACATACTTTTTCATTAGTAAATTTTTAATAATCATTTTAGAATTTTTTTTCGAAATTTAACTCATTTTAATTATGAAAAAATAATTTTCATTTAGTTATTACTTTTCAAGTGAAAAATAAAATATCAATTTTTGTACTATCTTTAAATTATTTATAATAACGAGCTGTGTGGCCAGGCACAGAACCGACCGAAGATTTAAAAATAATTAAAAACAACATTATATTTATATGTATGTATATTTTATTTCACCAGTTAATTTAATGTAATAATAATAATGGATGGGGTCGAATTAAATTTTATATCATTTTTAATTCGACTTATACATACGGACGAGTATATATATATAAAATTATTATTATTACAATTTAAGCCCCGGCCGGACGCATGGGATGCGAGCGCCAGGTACATAGTCTCAGCTCTCAAGCTGGCTGCTTAATTGGCCTAGGAGAATTAAGAAATTTTTTAAATTCTTTATTTTTTCTCTCAGAATTGATTTAACGCTGATCGCTAGTATTCTATGAGTGTAATTAGAAATATCACATATATCAATTTTTTAATAAAAATCATTTTTGTGTAGAAAGTATAAAAAACAAAATATTTTTAAAATTTGAATTAAAATGATTAAATTATATTATCTTGGTTTTTATTTTTAGTTTAATTACTCAATTATTAATTACTATTATATTTTAAAGTGAAAAATTTCCGACAATGAATATAAAATTAATACTTTGTAAACTACCACCAAAAGTTGATGAATTAATGCTACTGATGCATTATGTAAATATACCAAATTTTATCAATCAAGCTGTACACATATATACGTACAGACGGATAGACAGACATCATCCTAAAAATACTTTTTTACCACGTTTTTCTTAGCTTGCTTTCTTGTTTGTTTGTTTGTTTATTTATCTGTTCGGGTCAAATCTTGCAATCGAAATTTCGACCACTTCCAGTCATCCAATCGCTCTGAAACTTTTCAGAGTAATGTATTCTGGATGACAATACAATAAAATAACACATTCGTAGCTTGCATGTGTTTAATTAGAGCATAATTAATGAATATAATTTTGTATGAGTTATATTCAAACTCCACGTGTTTACATTACACTAGAGTTAAAAATAAGTTTATGATTCGACATAATTTACAATATGTCAATAAACATTCTTAAAATTAAGTGCCTTAGCAGGTAGACACCTGGAAAGGGTCGTTCAATTGAAAACAGTGTGGTTTATTGTTTGCAGTTGCTGTCAAATACTGACCCTTTTGAAGAGAAACTTTCAACACGTGTCCGGAAAAACCCTTCTTCATTTCATCCCTCTCCCCCCCTTTCTCCTTACCTTTTGTTCAGGTGATATAAAAGGAAAAACCGAGCACGACTAGCACCCAGATGTAATGAAACCAGATGTAATGAGACGAGAGATATAATTAGTACAGACTGGAGTGTGTTCCAGTGCATTTGCCTATTCGGCCTTTGTATGATTAAATAATTTGTATCTTCAAACTCATAATAAATTTCTTACTCTTTCTTAAATAAAATTGCCTTTTATTCTTTACCATTTAATTACCCATTAAACTCGTGGGTAAGGTAAACACATAATTTATGGGAAAATCAAAACAAAAAGTGTAAATATTTAAATTTGAAAAAAACCGTTAAAAACCCGTTAAAAGAATAATATAATATGTATAATATTTAAAATGTAAATAAATTTGAAAGAAGGTATATTAATGTTTTGTACTGTAATTTAGAAAACAAAATTTAAATTTATGATGAGTTTTAGGCAATAAAGAATTAAAATATGACAAATTTAAAAATTTCTCTTTATAATTCAATTTAAATTTATTACTTTCAGGATAATAGTATTTCATGACTATTAAAGTCAATCAAAAAACTTAAAAGTAGTATAGGTCAAGTGAAATCGATTGCAATATATGAAGACTAAAAAGTAGAAAATAATACTTTATATAAAAAAAAAACTTTTTTAAAAAACCACGTTTTTAACGCACTAAAAAGAAGAAAATAATTTTTCTGAAACCCCATAGGTACTGACATTACAAACAAGAGATATGATTTGAAGAAAATTTTCTATAACGTAAAACGTGGGGCGCAACTATGGCTAAAATATTCTGTATCGTATAAAAATTTATAAATAAATGTTATTAGGTACAAATTAATAGGATAAATGAATTCATATTTTAATTAGCTTCAAAAAGTAAAGCTTATAACTTATCGAAATTTTTAAAAGAGTTAAATTTAATTTATGAAAAGATTACCTTTAGATTACTAATAATATTCACTTTTAAAAAATTCTGATAAAAAATGACATCCTAACAATATTCTGGTAAATAATATAAGAAATTTAACTTGAAGAAATCTAAAACTAAATTTTGCTACTGCAAAACTTCTAGCAAATATTTAATATTTATGTTAATAAAATTTCTAAAGTGTAAATTGAAGATGTTTATTTAATATTAAGGAATTAATTTTCCAAAAAAAATTTACATTAATAAAAGTATTCTGTTGGATTACTAATAATATTCCCTTTTACAAAAAGTCTGGTAAAAAATATAAAACTTAAAATATAAATCCATGGATATTGAAATAAATTAATCAAAGAAATTATATTGCATTTAAAAAATTTATTATTATTTGCGCCCCACGTTTTACGTTATAGAAAATTTTCTTCAAATCATATCTCTTGTTTGTAATGTCAGTACCTATGGGGTTTCAGAAAAATTATTTTCTTCTTTTTAGTGCGTTAAAAACGTGGTTTTTTAAAAAAGTTTTTTTTTTATATAAAGTATTATTTTCTGTTAAAAAATACATGATTCGTGGAAATATGTAAAAATCTCATGTGAAAACATTACTTTCCCTTCCTATCGTCGGTCGGTAAAAATTATTTTTACATTATGATTTTCTTATAATAAAATTTGATATTATAATTATTAAAAAGAAACTATTTAAAAATACCTTATCCTCTAGACAACTGGAAATCATAAAATTATAAGCATCGCTTGCCACAATTTCCAAATCCGGCCGAATATAATAGAGAAGGATGGAGGCTTGTGGGGAATGTTTAGCTGTTATTGGTATATCAATTGAAATTTGACTGGAGGCCACTAAATCACTTAAATTTCCTATAAAAGATTTATCAACGACAGGCTGCGATAAGGACGAAGCAATTGAAGAAGAGATTTGCCCTGTTTCAATTATTTCACCCTTCGCTTGAACCTAACAACATTTAAAAAAAAAAACGAGATAAATATTCGATTACCTTTAAATATCATTTTAATTTACCAAATAAATAAAATCAATTTTTTCCATTTTATCTGGATTTGTAAACTCAAAAACAAATGAATGTCTTTTCCCACAGGATATTGATTGAGTAATGTGTTTTGGTTCAATACTACGGATGTAACTTCCACTCGGCGAATACCATGGACGAATTGAATGGTAAGTTATTATTTTATTATTTAAAAATTGATTATTTAGAATTGGTTTCGTTTCTGGAATATCACTAACTTCACTGGCCTAGAAAAAAAACATTACACATTAAATATAATTCTTATAATTATTACTATTATAAATCTATAAAATAATTTATATTTAATATTTATATATACGTTATCTTTGTTTTAATGATAATAATAATCGAGAAGAATTTAAATTGAGGTTGCAAACGGGTAACGCCTATTTTGCAGTAAAAGGGCTTACTCGTCGAAAATATCATCCAAGGGAATCAAAATTATATATTATTATTATGTATATTATTATATATCATTATAAAATAATTATTTTATCTGTAGTATCATTTGGGTATGAGGCGTGGTCTATGACCGTAGGAGACGAGAGTAGATTTCGAGTATTTGAAAATAGAATTCTTCGCAGCATTTATTGGTTGAACGGGGAATGGCGGAGATTTCTTAACGAGAAAATTGATGTTCTCTATGCATCTCCAAACATAGCTAGAGTATTGAAAGAGGTAAGGTTACGATAGAAGGGACACTTATCAAGAATGGAAAATAAAAGACTGGAAAAATATACGAGGTATGTTTAAAAAAAAGGTGAATTTTGAATTTTCGGGGGCTGTGTACATTCGATTATTCAAATATATTTTTATTATGCTGGTTCACATATGTTTCTCATATATTGACATTATCAGTCATTTTGGATTAGTAGTTTGTTTTTGACAACTGAAAAAGTTAGTCACGTTTTTTACTTAAAAAAATGGATCTAAGAATCTCTATTAAATTTTGCTTTAAAAATGGAATAAAGTGCTCCAACGTACTTAAAATGTAGACAGTGGCATTCGGCGAGTATACTTTGTCTCAAAAAAAAATGTTTATAAGTGGTATCAAGAAGGTTTTGCTCACTGTTTTCTTCGATTACAATGGCGTGGTGTATCATGAGTTCTTGCCAACAGGTCTTACTGTTAATAAGGAATACTACAAGGAAGTTATGCAACGTTTGCATGAAGCAATACGGCTCAAACGATCGGAATTGTGGGAAAACAAATCATGGATTCTGCATCACGATAATGCATCAGCTCACACATCATTGCTTGTTGATAGCCATACCGAAAAGTGCATTTCAGAAGTTTTTCGACGATTGGAAGAAGCGCGGGCATAAATGCATTATATCTGAAGGGAATTACTTTGATAGGGACAAAATGGATATTGATGAATAAATAAATATTTTTCGAAATAATTCAAATTTAACGTTTTCTTTTCAACACAAACCTCGTATATCTACATAAATAGGGTTTTATATATATATATACCATATACTCCCGTTTAGAATGAACATTGTATCATGATAGGCTTTCTTTTAACATAATAAATCAAATAAATTATAATTGGAAACTTACGACTAATGTTATACTTGTAGAATTGATTGGTGGTGCAATTGTAAATTTAAACTTTCCTTGTTTATTAGTTGTAAAATTTTTACATCCAACAACATTTTCATAAAATACATTTTCTTCATATTTTTTTACACAAAGTTGAATTTGTTTCTCTATGGCATGTTCTCCATTGATTTTCGTTGCTACTAACTATTGTACAATAAAATGTTTTTCATGAGATTTAATTGAAATTTATTTATTTTATTTTTATTTACCTCGCCAGTATATAGTAATCCAATTTGATAATGATTCGATGAATATTTTTCTATTTCAAATTTATAGGATTGATCTGTTACTTGAGATTTCTTGGATTCTGAAGAGTTTATTTGCACATTTGTATTTTCTTCAATAACATAAGCCCTTGACTCCAATAGATCATAATAAATATAAGTTAAATTAATATAATCTTTAAGGTTTACTTCAATAGTGGCACATCCATTTATTAATTTCTCGTTAGTTTCATATTTTTCATTGGCCATTCCCTGAGAGATCCAAGAATATTTATTATGTTCCACTTTTAAATAAGCCATCCCCTGAACTGGCTTTCCAAAAGTGTATCTATTAAATAAATAAAATAAAAATGATTACACGTATTGAAATAAATAAATAAATATAGAATTTTCGTTAGTTGATTCTCCAATAATTGGTATCTTTATATCAGGGCTTCGAACCGGAACTGAACCGAAAACCGAAAACCGAAAAAAACCGGTATTTTTGTCGGAACGAAAACCGGAGCTGAACCGAAAAAAATAATATCGGTTTATTTCGGTTCAGTACGTGTTCAATCCAGAGTTGCCACAAGAGGTGTTTTGGCAACACCCAAGCCCGAATTTTTTTCAATTAGTTATGCCTCGCACTGCATGGTGTCGCTAAAAACTTTATTTCAAAAATTAGTGTCCTAGTCATACTCTCCCTTCGGTTGTGTTGGCAGCGTCTCGTAGTCGCAATACAGAATTTAATGTTTTCATCGTTTGTTTAATACTGATATTTTGATTTAATGATAGTATTAATTTTTTAAATTATTTATTCCATTTGTTACAGGGTTATGTATTGATATAAAGAAAATGATTCATAAATATAAATAAAATTATTAAATAAATTTAAACAAATATTGAAAACCTTTGACCAAGTACGAAGATTAGACAGTAAAAAACTTATTTTAGAATTTTGGGAGGAAAATAAAAATACATATCCTCATTTTAACAAAATTGCAATGGTGGTTTTAGGAGATACTGCAACACAAGTTAGTGTTGAAAGAGCTTTCTCTGGTTTAAAGTTTATTTTACGAGACAATAGAAATAGTTTAAATAAAAATATATTGGAAGATATTTTAATAATTAGAGGTATAATTTTCATCTTTTATAATTCTAGTTATAATTATAAGTAAATATATCCAAGAATCCTGTATACTTTAACATTAAATATACGAATTTGTTTCGTTTGTTGAGTGTTTAAAAGTGGAAGGATGTAAAAAAATATTCATACTTATTTGTTCCGTTTAATAAATTATATTAACATCTTATATTATATACTTCTAATTATTATACCTTTAATTAATTATTATTATTTATATTATATTGTATCAATTCATGTAGTATGATTTAGGGTGGTAGCAAGAAATATTTTTATATATTTATGGCAGACTCGGCATACCCCGACCTAAATTTCTAATACAAATAAAAGGTCTTTAAAATTAATTAATCGGAGCTGAACCGAAAACCGAAAACCGAAAAAAACCGTTATTTTTGCCGGAACGAAAACCGGAACCGAACTGATATTTTTTTTTTATTGAACCGGAACGAAAACCGAAACGAAAAAAATAACGGTTCGAAGCCCTGCTTTATATCAAATGTCTAAGGAGTTGTCCCAACTAAACTATATTAGATTTTTATAGATAATCCCAAGTGTTATGTAAACAAAACATTGTATTATTTTAATTTTTTTTTTGTTTAACATATGTAGTTTCATAGAGAGAAAAATTAATAGAATCATGATTGTTAAAATTTAAAAATGTTGTGATAAAATTAGATCAAGTGGAGTGCTAAGACGGCCTTTGTTAAAAAAAACCTCTGGTTTATGTAAATCCTATGAAAGGATAACGCCTATCAAATCGGTTGTCGCCAAAGCGAAGTAGAGGTGTCGTACGATCAGGATAGCGGATTATCTCAACTTTTATCATGCTTTTCTTATCCGGAGATCAGTAGCTTCCCGTTTTTGATCACGTATATTAGGTGAACCTCGTTCCTATAGATCCCAGTTAGAGAGAAATTTCCTTGCTAGACCTGGGACTTGAACCCAGGACCACAAGGTTGATTGTTAAATAATACATAATTAATTATTAAATAATTCAAGTTATCCTACTTAGCACATATTTTCCAAGATCCTGACAAATTGGGATGTAATAAATATTCAGGTGCATTTAAATCCACTTCAAATCTCGGTAAAATATATTCTTCAACACGAAAACTTGCTGATCGTTCATGAATGGATCGTTTTGTAAAAAGTTTCCACACACCCTTGAAAAAAAAAATAATACATGTATAAAAGAATGTACTCGATATATATTAATTACTTAATATTTATCTATTTATATTAATTGAAAATAATAAATATATTAAATTCCTACTTGCATTGACTCATAAGATAGTGGAAAATTTAATTCCGCTAATCCTCGTTGTGTACTAACATTCCTCCATTGAGCTATTCGTATTCCAACTGGATTTTCAATCCAGATTAATGAAAACTAGAAAATAAAAATAACTTTAATATCCCAATAAATATTTTTATTTAATAGAATTTTATTGGTTCTTTTACTTACAGGTTCATTAATTGATAGAAAATCATAGGTAAATGAAAGTGCCCGAATACGAATGAGATCTCCAGGTTTATAAACTGCTCTGTCTGTTTGTACAACTGTCTCGTAAGGATCACCAATAATCCATACTTCTCTAGACAATAAAATATTGGCATCTTCTTGTTCTAAATACAGCGTTAATCTTGCTCGTTCAGGAACAGCACCTCTTTAAAATATATTATATGTTGTTAATATATTATATGTATCTAATTTTTTCAAATTTTATTAAAACATTTCTTATTTAGCAAAGGTCTGATATGTTGAGGAGAGGGGTAATAGTTATATATTTGGTCTATGCGTAATCTTATATATAATATAAATGTGGATGTTTGTGAGGATGTTCGACCATCTTTCATGCAAATAGTACTGAATGGATTTTAATGAAACTTTACAATAATATAGTTTACGAGGGTGGTCTGAAAAGTTTTCGACCTGGCCAAGAAAAACGATGTTTTTCAATTTTTGAAGTGAAACTTCTTTAGCGGCGTCCTGACATTTGGTTGAGAATGGAGAGTGAATTGAAAAATTGAAATTTCGTAACGCAAGAGAGAAAAAAGATATAGGTATAACGAGTGAGAATGAGAAAGAGGCTATCTGCGTCTCCCTTTTGTGCGGTCTTTCGTTCTAATCCCCACTCGAAGATATAGGTATAACGAGTGAGAATGAGAAAGAGGCTATCTGCGTCTCCCTTTTGTGCGGTCTTTCGTTCTAATCCACACTCGCTAGGTCCAAAGTCCATGACGCGCATGCGCGCGAGTACGTTGACGCGGAATAATATTTCTCAGCCTCTACTGGGTCAAAGAATTAAAAATCGTGATTCATCACAGATAACTACAACGCATTTTACGCATCGGTAAAGGACCACCGTAACTAATCCCTCAACGGATCGGAAAAAAAAAATACCAGTGCGTACCTTAGATTACCCTGATTGATTTTTGATAAGAAATAATTGGTGCTCACTTCGTGTTTACTGGAGAAAAATTAATATAATTTGCATATAAATTGGGGGTGGGGGGCCATGTTTTGGTAGTTATAGTATGACTTATGATCAAAAGAGGGCGAGATCTCCACCTTGTCCAGTAGATATCGCAATTAAATACAATTTGAATTTAAATATATATTAATTTCAAAATTTGCCTAAACATTTATAAAAATAAATATACATATGAAATACGTTTAATATTAAAAATAAATAAATATACATATGAAATTTGTTATTTTGAAGTGAAACTTCTTTAGCGGCGTCCTGACATTTGGTTGAGAATGGAGAGTGAATTGAAAAATTGAGATTTCGTAACGCAAGCGAGAAAAAAGATATAGGTATAACGAGTGAGAATGAGAAAGAGAGCTATAAAGTCCATGACGCCCATGCGCGCGAGTACGTTGACGCGCATGCGCGCGATACGTTGAGGCCACTTTAAATTAGGCATCAACAAGAAAGGCCGCATAAGCTGATTGACCTAAGAAAGTGACTTTTGTGAAATTATTGATAATATCCTTGATCCGTTAATATGTAAGTATATTCAAATTTAAAATATTATCAAAAATAATATTTCTCAGCCTCTACTGGGTCAATGAATTAAAAATCGTGATTCATCACAGATAACTATAACGCATTTTACGCATCAGTACGTGAGAGAGGCATATTACTTCTGAGCTATCGATAAATATTTCTACCTATCGCTGCTATACATGTAAGTCATATATAAAAATTGATATTTATATATATATATATATATCGTGAAATAATTAAAATTCTCAAGTCAAATATACAGCGTGCACGCATACCGACGCATGTAATTGTGTGTGTGAACATGGTCGGCGATTCACACGCCAACACATACAGTTATGTGCGTCGATGACCATTCACGTTATTTATCCGAATCTCAACATTACTTTAACACTACTAAATCAATTTAAAATTATTATTGCATTTAAAACTGCTTTTCTCTACTCCACAGATTTCACTATGCCGAAAAAAATAACGACCAAAATTTAGACGATATTATTTATTTCATACACCGTTCACTACTGGTTTATAGCCACACAGGTGCTAATGCACTTGAACGAGGCGAAGATAAAATCCCTCTAATTCTCGGGGGAGATTTTAATGTAAATTTTGGATCTGATGATTCGTTGCCGTTGATCAACTTTCTTCGAGAAACATTTGGTCTGCTTATAAATAACGATCCCAAGGAATCAACAACAAAATCTGGAACTACAATAGATGCTGTTTTTACACGTTATATAGAAAATATCGAATCACGAACATATATATCTTATTTTAGTTATCACAAGCCATTAATATCAGTATTACCAATTGAAGCACCAACCGACAATAGTACAGGCAATGTAGATATGATGATAGAGTAGATAATAATAATAATAAAGCGAATATTTGTTACGAAAATTTTATACTGTTATACGTCTTTCGAAATGATCCCTTTCTTTTTCTCTATTTCTCTCTCACTCACACTCTCAACTAAAATTTCTCTTATTCTCTAGATTCTAAGAAGTTTCACTTCCGCCACGTGTACGATGCTGCACATTTTGCTTTTTTTGTTTGTTTTATTTTTCAAAATTCAAGATAGCTGAGACCTGTACGATGTCAGCTGAACGTGTGCGAAATATTTTGCAAAACCATTTGCTGTGTGCAACGTGGGTGCCGCATTTCCTAACGTTAGAGCAAAAATTGCTTCGAAAAACCATTTCTAACAACAATTTGGCGCTGTAGGCGTAATCCAAACGAATTTTTGCGTCGATTCATAACTGTTGATGAGATTTAAATTAAATTAAATCAAATTTAATTAATTAAATAAATAATTTATTAATTAATTAAATTAATTAGAACACCGTTATGAGAAATGTATCAGTGTTGATGGAGATTATGTTGAAAAATATAGCAAAAAAAATTGAAAAACATCGTTTTTCTTGGTCAGGTCGGAAACTTTTCAGACCACCCTCGTATATTACTTAAATATTAATTATAAATTAATCAAAATATTGCATTTAAAATTTTTAGTAAAATTAAATGAAGTCAATAACTTTGTTATACAGCGTTTCTTTAAATCGTCACAACACGTCGATTGCGCTTTCATTTTGATAGTTGACAGAAAATATTTTAAAATCTATAGTTGATTTTTAATTTAATTTAAAAATAAAATTAAAAATATTTATTTTAATAATTAATAATATTTTATAATTTAAATATTATTTATTTTATTTAAGAGAAATTGAATTTCAATAAATTTAATATATGTATATAATTCCATAGTTTTTAAGACATTTTTTTTTGTGTTCCTTTAAATAATTTGAAATGTTTTCATTTATTTTTTTTTTAATCATCAGTTAATATTTTATTTTATTAATTAGTTTTTTTCGGTCAAGTAAGCCTGCTTGATATAAAAGGTAAAAATCTGGAGTGTCTCCACTCGACTATCTCGCAAATTTGAATTGGATTAAATAACATATATTAATTTAAATTAACTCCAGGAACTGACAAGCCCTGGTTCTACAAAGCCTGCTCCGGCAGGATAACCTCAAAACAAGCAACCATGAATCGCGATAGAATATCCAGATAATTGCTCTTCAAGAGACAAGATTCACGGATGAAAAATACAATGGACTATAAGAACTATCGCATATTCAAGAGCAAGACGGCCAAGCGAATTGGAAGAGGTTTACCACTTCTGGGCGTGGCGTTCATTGTGAACAAGAAGATCATCGATTCAATATTAGAAGTCAATGCCATCAGCAATCGCATCATGACCATGAGGATGCGATGCGCTTCTAAAAATTTATGGGAGCTTTGCGTGATCCAAGACGGTCCATACGCAATTAATAATAATAATAATTTAAATTAAATTAAATTAATTAAATTATAAATTAAAATTAATAAATAATATTTATTAAACCAGCGCGTGTTTGGCTCTTTGTTGATGGCACCACGTCACCTGTTGGCGCGTGAGATTTGCAGTGTTAAAAACTTAATTCTGGTACTTTCAGCGATTCAAATTCTATATATAGCAGTTTTATACAATTATTAATCATGTGAAAAATTATCAAACATATATCTTTATTTTTACGGTCACTTTAGAAAAAAAAAATCAAAACGTTGTAGGTAATGACCCTCTTCCGGTTGAGCTACATTTCTCAAAAGTTGATAGAAAACTACGAATTTTGAATAAAGCCCATGTACCAAATTTCATCATTCTAGCTCAAACATACATACATACACACATACACACACAGACATTTTTCTCAACCTTAGTGAAAATGATTCAGGAACCTTCAAAACGTATAAAAACATCAAAATCTCAACATCGAAAATTTTCGTGATCGCAATACTATCTCTGGCGAGATAGTAAAAATTGTATTTTTAGTTCACATGGTTGTCATGGTTACGATATAACATTATAATATGTAAAAGGCTCTAATTTGATTAATTATTATTTAATATTAAATGCGTTATTTTGATGTATAAGCTATATTATGTAAAATTTTATTAAAATCTATTGAGTATTTTTATTTTTAGAGTAACAAACATCCTCGCAAACATTTGCCTTTATAATATATATTAGATTAGATATTAGATTAGATGTTTTTATATTTAAAAATTATCTATCTATCTCTGTGACTCTACGGAACTCGAAAGTTTTTGGCCGCAGCAACCACACTTCTCCAAGTGTCCCTATTCTGAGCCACAACCCTCCAATCCCTATCCTCTCCCATTTCTCTCACGTCCTTTCCCACATTATCCACCCACGACGTCCTTGATCTTCCAAGTGGACGTTTCCCACTTGGACTCCCTACCAATATATTTTTCGCCATTCTATCTTCTCCCATTCTAGCTACGTGTCCTGCCCACCGCAGCCTTCTCGATTTTATAATTCTAACTATACCTGGAGATGCATAGAGGTCATGCAATTCCTCGTTATGCAATCTTCGCCATTCCCTGGTGACCTCATCTTTCTTTGGCCCATAAATGCCTCGCAGAATCCTATTCTCAAATATTCTAAATCTACTCTCGTCACCTAAGGTCATAGACCATGCCTCACACCCATATAATACAACCGGTAAAATAATTGTTTTATATATTTAAATTTATATCTCCTTTGATAATAATATAATATAATAATATTTAAAAATTAATTAGGTTAAATAATAAATAAGAAATGGAAAAATATAGGCGTAGCAATGAAGGCCGGTTACTGCTAGTATTTAATATAAATAAATAAATAAATAACACAAGGATACTGTTTTGTGCTCTATTTAGTTAAAATTGGAAAATGGGAATTGATATTTTCATTTCTATGAAAAAACAAGAGAGTCAAGGTTGTAACGAGTTCAGGCATTCGCTAAACAAAAAAAAAAAAAACAATTACAATTTTAGGATATCCGAACTTAGTGGAATGGCAAAATCAAAACATCCCAAATTATAGATTTGAAATGTTTTCGTAACATAAGATGATTGTTCTGCATCAATAGGGTTCAATTCAAGTTTCATTTTCTTATATACAAATTCATCTTCAGGATGTGGTGGAAGATATAAACAAAAATGAGCTGTATTGCCGGCAATATAACGGCTTGGGGCCACTAAAACAAATCCTGGCTCTGTTTTAGTGCTCGAGTCGTTGTCACTGAAACAAACCAAAAACATTTTATCTCTAGAAATCCTCCCTTGACCCAATAAGAATTTCAATATTGTTTTTATATTAATATCTCAATATTATGTTCAATAATTCTTAGCCTCTCCATCTAAAATATATCTTCTCATTAATAATAAGAAATAAGTAATATAAATATTAGTATATCATGTAGATCTTTTTCTTAAAATAAATATTGTACTATATTATTAGAATTTTAAAGATGTGTATAATAAATTAATATTATAAATGTTAATTGAAAAGGTATTTCTATCGTACAAGAGGGATTTGAAATCGATTATTGTAGAATTGTAAATAATAAAATAAAAATAAATTAGAACTTGATTAAAAAATTAATTATAATTAACTAAATATTATATTATAATTGATCAATGATTTACATAATAAAAAATCTATATTTTTTTCAATTATAATTTTAATTAATTAAATTTTTTTTTTTATTTTATCATTAAATATTTTATATAATCATCGAACTTTGACATTGGTGGAAAATAAAATATTAATATTATATATGATTAATAAATAAAAAAATTCATTCATTTTATGTACGAATTTAGAGAATGTATGAAAAAAAATATTTTTGTAATTTGTCGCTAAAAAAAAAAATTTAAATCCAATTGATTTTTAATGAATTTTTAAATAATATTATAATTTAATTTTTATCAAATAAATATAAATAAATATTAATTTTATCTTTTTTTTGTGAGAGACCCCAAAATATTATTATATTTAATTATCCCCCATTTTTTGTGAGGTTAATATGCATTGAAACTCAATTTTAAAAATCTATTTTTTTTATTCATTCATAATAAAATATAAAAATAATTTATTATTAAGGGATAATAATATTTTATTTTAAGATTTTAATCAATTATCAATTAATTTTCAAATAATAAATATTCATTTTTTAAATCAAGATAAATAAGACTAAATGGTAATTTAATAGTAAATAAATCAAATAAATCTTTATTATAAGTGAATTCTATAAATATCAAAAAAAAATCATGTAAATGACTCTTTAAGACGTTAAAATATAATATTATCGCTTAATTGGAATTTAATGAATCACTTATCATAATGAGTACAAAGAAATATTTTAATTTTAAAAAAATTTAAGTCTTTAAGTATAAAACAAACTATGATTGTAGTTTTTAATTATTTAAATTTGTCTTTACCTTGATATTTCCGCATTAGTTATCTGTATTATTATTAATATTAATCCTAAATAAATTTTATATTCAAGAAATGAATTCATTCTTTTTTTTTTTATTTTATTCATTCACCAATCAATAACATATTTCCCAAATTCTCTACCCAAACACAATTTGATGATTTCTAAATGAATTTATATATTGACTAAAGAGAAAAAGCGTTTGAATCTGATATTAATAAATGATCTCTGACCGTATGACCCTCCTCCTCTCGGTTTAATATTATCAAAGTTTGTTATTTATTATTAATAATATTATTATTATTATTATTATAAGAATAAAATAACAGAAATAAAATATTCTAATAAATAATCAAAAATGATATTTTCTTTATTCCATTTATTATTATTCATCTTTCTCTTTTTTTTTGTTTTTTTATTTTCTGGCCACAACATGTGCAACATGACGATTGACTTTTTACGGGACTGGAAGATTTAGGAGTGGAAGAACATTCGGTTGATAAATAATGCGGGGAGTAGGGTCTTTTCCTCGATTTCCATTTTTTTCTCCTAGACCCACATTTAGTATATTCTGACTAAAAGAATTTAAAAATGAAATTGAGCAATATTTCGTTTTTTCTTTTAAATAAATGGAATATTAAATCAATCGAAAATAAAAAAAAATTATATTTTAGGGTTGAAAAACTGACCTCACAGGAAGAACAGAGATCTTCGTAACTTGGTTTCGCTCTGTTCTTACTAGATCTCACTATTGTTTTATTTTTGTTTAATGTTTTTGGATCAATTTTATTTCTATTGACTTGTGACCCTTTAGATTTTTGTGAAGTGACACTTTTACAAGTCTTACTTTTTGGGGTTAAATTTTTATATGATGATTGTTTTGTTGAATCATTATTAATTGTATTATGATATACCTAAAAAATAATTAAAAAGAATAAGTATAAATTGTTTAGTGGTGATGTTTATTCATAAGGGAATTTTGTAAATAAAACCACATCTTAATATTTTATTGTAAATTAATTAGTATTTAAACGTTTCGATTGCTCTTTCTGCAATCGTTATCAAGCGACTGCAGAAACGTATATTTTTTTTGTGTTTTTGAATTAATTTACCATAAAATATTAATAAGTCGTTTTATTTACAAACATCTGGGAATGCGCAAGCTTGCATTGCCAAAACAAACTTAAGTTCGGATTAATTTAAGTTATAAATAAGTCAAGATTAAATATAAATATTATTGAATATTTTTATTTATTAGTGTTATAAATAAAAATATTAATAAAATTTTTTTTATGTTCACTGGAATCGATGATTGTCACGAATAAATATAAATGACGTCACTATAATAATAAATATTAAAAATTTCAACTTTGGACGACATTTTGACCATGTTCCCGAGGGGGTATCAAAAAATGAAAGGCACTTTACATTACTACTTTTCGATGCTCTTTCCGAATCTGAAGTCAGAATTTCAAAATTTTGAGTTTGATGTCGGACAGAACGACAGACTGAACGATTTTATAAACTCACTTAAGTTCGTTGAAAATTCCCTTATGAATAAATAAATCTATAATAGAAGCAGCCGCGAGTGCAAAATTTAAACTGATTACTTTCTTTCTTTTTATATACTATAAAAAAAAATAAAATAAACACATTAGTTCAAATTATGATATGTGTTAGGTTACTAAAAAATTTTACGAAATTGGTAAGTATTAAGTTAATTAATTTAATTTTTATTAATATTCACTGTGAATGTGTGAATATGAGAATTTGATAAGAGCTTAAACTGCTCTCACAATAATTTAACTTAATTATTGTTTGTTTGTATCTAATTATTTTGATAATTTGATACTTTTAAATAAATAATTATAATAATATCATCAATCATAAGATAAATAAGTAAAAACAGTTACACCATAGAATAAAATCAATATAAGTAAATTGGGAGAGAATGAATGAATGAATGAAGATGGCACAAATTATTTTTGAGAATTCATTAATTTTACAGTACCTTAAGTTTTGACCGGCAAATAAAATGTAAATTATAATTTCCATCTTCAAGTTGAATAACTCCATAATTAAGAGCAACTTTCAATGCTCTTCTTATTAACGGATGTAATTTTTTATTGGATTGAGTTGATTCATCTTGATTTTGTGTATTGAAACTGTTATATTAATAATATTAATAAATATATTTTAATTAAGACCAGATAATTATTATTTTAAAAATTATAATTATGTGGAGTGAATTTAAAAAATAATAAAATATTTAATTCATTCATTTTTACCGACCGACGATAGTAAGGGAGGTATTGTTTTCACACCAAATTTCACATGTGGAGATTTTTACATATCTCCACGAATCGATGAAATTTGGTATATTTACTTATTGCATCAGTGGGATGAATTGATCAGCTTTTGGAAACGTGGTAGTATTAGCGATCGACGATAGGAAGGGAAGGGTTATTTTCATACCAAATTTCACATGAGGAGATTTTTTACATATCATCACGAATCATTCACTTTGCATTGGTTTTATACTCGAGAAAAATCATCTTTATTAGTTTTTTTTTAATTTAAAATTATATGACGTAATCCAGCCATTCATGACGTCACAGCCTGGTCTTGCATATATATTATAAATAAAATAAAATTAAAAATGTTTATATTTATTATTTATGTATCCATATCTATTTTTTATTACATTAATAGATATATTAAAATTATTTGAAATTGTTTCTGTAGCTGGAAATTAATTTACTTCAAACCGTCGGTCGGTTCGGTCAACTTATTTTAAATTATACTCCCATCAGTGAATAATTAAAAGAAATATTATCTTATATAATTTGTTAATATGGTAATATATCTTTAAAGTGTTACAATTATCACATATAAGCCAGTGGTCATTAATCTTTTAAAGTATGTGGAAAAATATTTTGATTAATTTTCTTCTTGCTTTTTTTATTAGTATTAAATTTATATATAAAAACAAGAATAATAGAAAGGAAGGGAATAGAAGAAGGGATCAGTAGACGATATTCAATACAGGAATTATTAGAAAATGTTCTATTTATCGTGTATTATTATTTCTTTAAAGAAATTTGCATTATAATTTTCTTACTACAAAATACATGATCTTTTACTTTTATCTGTAGTTCAATGATATTGTGCATTTTGGTT
The DNA here is from genome assembly GCA_963082975.1 of Labia minor. NCBI lineage: Eukaryota > Metazoa > Arthropoda > Insecta > Dermaptera > Spongiphoridae > Labia > Labia minor. The sequence goes on from OY720349.1 coordinate 26,677,796, forward strand.
GCTAGAGCAGAAGTTTTTTATCAACTTATCTGATATCTGATGCATATTATTAAAGATTATTCTATTATTTTATGACTTTGAAGAAATTCTAAATTATATATATATTTAACTTAGAAAATTAAAAATGTACCCATAATTTGATTTTTGAATCGAAAATTTTTTTTTGAGAGTAAGGGTATTGTTACCCCGATTCACTACCGATATGCTATTTTTTACACATCTCCACGATTCAACTTATTCTGATCCCAAAAAAGTGGTTTTTACGTTGGCGTATGTTTATTAGAAATCTTGTTATTATTATATTTTGATTTGAAATCTTGAAAAAATATGTGGAAACAATGAATGAACGAATATAAAGACAAACTACATGAATATCCCAAAAGCCTATTTATTTAATAAATTAATAATTTAAAAAAATGTTATTAGCAGAGGGCTTAAAAAGAAAGATAATTGAGAAATGAATGTCTGTATGAGAGTGTATGAATGTAAAAAAAATAAGCATAAATTTGTATGTACATAGTACATAGGTAAATATTAGTAAATGAAAAACCAGGGAAAAAATATTAGTGAGTACTCAAATATGATTCTAAGTAGAAATAATTCTGTTAAAAGATTTGTTACTTTGTTGACAAACATATCATAAGAAGGGCGAGTTTTTATTGTGAACTGTTGAAAGAAATTAAAGCTAGCATATCAGGGACACGTATTGAGGGGAGAGCGTTATCTAGTACTTAAGCTTATTTTGAACTGCAAGATATATGGATGGAGGGAGATCAGGAGAAGTCAAGCTTCCTGATTAAAAAATATAAGAGAATGGACTGGAATCAAGAATGTCGGCGAGTTGCTCCAATTGGCGGTCGATCGGGAGGCGTTTTCGTGATCGTCAACGTGAGAGCGATCTGACAAGACACTGAGAAGAAGATTCATATAACTAGAATTATTAATTACAAAAAACAAAAAACAAAAATCGAATATATAGGAATTAGACAATCTATAAAATTTTTCTAAATAACGGTAATTTCTCAGCTATAATTTAGAACATATAAACACATTAGGTTAAACATATCCAATATATTTATATATAATTATAATAATACTATATAAAATAGATAGTTAAGTTAAAACATACTTATCTGTATTGGTATTATTAGAATTACTATTAATATTAGTATTATTAATAGTATCATTATTTATTTGTTCATCTTTTGGCATATCCAAACAGACTAGTGCCAAAATTCTTGGTCCTAAATTCGTTTCTTCCTGCTTTTCCATCATTAATTAATCAAAAAATTCATTTGGAATTCATAACTTTATAAAAAATTTTAAAAAAATATATGAAAATAATAATTTAAGAATAATATACAAAAAAGCAAAGAAATTAAAAAATACAATTTAGAATTTCTTTGAATGTTTATATATTTATATATATAAATATATGCAATATGAAATATATATATATAAAGTTTTTTACAGCAAACTGAAGAATTTAAAAAATTTTTGATATCTTCACGTTTTATATTCTGAAGAATCTTAATATGACTATAATTTTTCATGTCTGTCTGCATTTTTGACTTCGAAATTGTAAGGATATTATAGACTCAAAATTGGGCTGTACCGATTATATTATAATTATATTATAACTATATATTATATAATAAATTCTTATAACTAATAAAAAAAATCTCAGACTTTTGTACATTCTACGCCTATCAAGTCGGTAATATCAATTACATAGGTGTCCTATGATCATTAGAACGGATCCTTTATCTTGATTTTCTTGATCGGAGGCGCTATCAAGTAGTTTCCCAATTATGATCCCGGAGGCTGGGTTGACTCCGTTCCATAAACCCAGGCTAGGGAAAATTCCTTGCCAGGGACTTGAACCCAGAATATGAGCCAACTACGCTTTGTTTATTAGCCAGAAATATATTTACAGTATTTATATAATCCCTAACACAATGGGATTTCAGACATATATTCTAATTAATTTATCAACATTATACATCTTTCTATATTCGTTATTATGCTTATAATTTATACCTATTTATACATAGTAATATACATTTATATTTGTATTTAATTACATAATTATTGTTTATATTAATAGTCCTTCAGGAAAGTGGCTCAAAATATGAAAATACATTTTTGAATCAGCTACGCTGTCCCATATCCTGTGGTGCTTTCTCTTATATGTTAACTAATACATTTATTAAAAGTTTCTTTTTCATTTTCATGTTTTAATAAATTTAAAAAAATCAATATGTAAATTTCAATACAAATAATCAATCAAATGTAAATTAAATATTTATAGGCGGTTGGAGTAAGTTCTTTAGCACCAAATAGATACATAGATAAGTTTCTCTTAAGGGAAGAGGAGATCTATGGTATAAAAAAATTAGTAAAAGCGAAAGACCATAAGAATAAACAAATAAATTAATTTAAATTAATATTATTAAATTATTCTATTTTAAGTTTTTTTAATTTAACATTGACAAAGTTAGCTTCACTTTTATAAAATGTTTTGTTTCTATCATTAGATATCCTTAAATTATAAATTAAAAAAAAGAAAATATTGTATCCCATTATAACATATATAATCAAATATATAATTAAATTAACAAATAAAAACAAAACAAAAAGGAAATGTAGGTTTTAATAGTGATTGAAATAAAATAAATGAAAACTTATTACATGCAGACTCATACAAAATATAATGCATTTCGGAAAAATAGAGGGCATGGCTTCCTGTCTAGGTGCTTCTGCGAAACTATTCTTAAATAAAATTAATTTGTCTTTTCCTCACAAATATCAAATTGATTCTTCTTGGTCAAAAGATTTTTGATCTAATTAACGTTATTTATTTTTTTAATTTTATTTTATATATTTTTATGTTATTTTATATATATATATATATATATATTATATATATGTAGGTAGGGGGAATATTCTCAAAGGACTTCTTCATACTCTTGTACTTCAGTAGTGTGGGACTTTTCTCCACTAAAACCCCCCTCCTATTTTTCCTCTTATATTAGAAGAACCCAGGAACCATCTCTCGACATTTCTTCTAGGCATTAACAATGTCTCTTAGCACCTCCTTCTAATTTTCTTCAATTTACTCTATAAACTAGTATTATATTCAAATAATATTAATTATTATATGTATATTTAAATTTAAATATTTACTTATTTTAAATAAATAATATTTATACTTATATTTTACTTAAAATTCTAATAGAAAAATATATATATAAAAAACTAATATAATTTAATTAATTAAATCATTAAATATGTGTGTGTGTGTGTGGTATATTAATTTTCTCTAATATCGAATTTTTTCGCCCCCCTGAATATTATTCCTCTTACTGCCTGTTCCGAGACATCTCCATTAATTTCTTATATATATATATATATGGATTTCTAGATTTTTTAAATAGAATGAATTTTTTTATTATTATTAGTCTTTTGGAAAATTTTAATTTTAATTTAATTAATATGTTTTTAAAAAAAATTGTTTTTAATAGATTATTTTATTTATTTTACCAATATTAATAATTAAATTATAAATTCATTACCTTTTTCCCCTTGTTATGTATGCAACCATAACACTCTCTAAAGCCTCTTGTAGTAAATATTTAATTTATTTAATTATTTAATTAAATATATCATTACTCTATTATATAGAATCTAACATATTTACGTAATGTTTTTTTTTATATTCGCTTTTTAGACATGACATGAATCTATTTATTTATTTTTAAATATACACATGACATATCTATATAAACTACGCTTGTTTTACCAATGATATTGAATACCTACTTATTCTAACATATTCATTGAATCGAATAAATTTGATAAAAATAAATAGATAAATTATTAACTTATACTTTCTATCTTATTCAGTCATGTTTTTGATCTATACACCATTGAAATGTTAATTATAGGAAATAAATAATTTCATTTTTATTTTTATAAAAATTAAAAAAAATTATTCATAAATCTAAATAATTGATTAACAAAATAATTTAATTTTTTATTAGAATTCTAAATATTATATATATATATGTAAGTATGTGGTATAATTATTTTAATGATCTATTATCTCATAAAAATAATGATTTTATTTATTTTAAAGTATAAATATAATTATAAGTATGCAAACTGTTAATGTATATGTTTTATATTTATAATCAAGATTTAATAATTAAATGATCAGATAATTATTAAATGAGATGAAATAATGTTTGGTTCTTATATAAGTGAATGGTCCTCCCTACGTATCCCCTCCATTGGGCGGATTTGGATGGATAATTGAGTGAAGCTCTCTCTTTCTCTTTCATTTTCTCTCCTCTTCAGACTATTCTAAGTGGGCTGGAAAACGCGTTGGCATTCATTCCACCGCAAGAAACATTACTACATCGCACTCTACCATACATCACTTCTATAAAGGTAGACATATCTATTTATTTATAAAGTATTTTCTTTTGAAAATATTGAAAGTATAAAAAATAATAAAAATTGAAATCACAGATATATTTATCAAATAGATCTTTAAAATAATTTAGAAATAAAAATTCATATTGTACATCTGAAACAAAATTCTTTAAAAAATTTAATATTATTAATAGTTAGAGTTCTATAACTTGTTATAAAAAATAAAATATAATATTTATTTTGTTATTGTAGATTAAAAAATTACTTGTTATATAGATATATAAATTTATTTATCAGGAGTTAGTAAATCAGTAAAAATCATTAAATTACTTAATGGTAAAATTTTAAAATATATAATAAAAAATATTAATTTTTTAAACATTAATGTTATTTTCATATTAATAAATAAATGTCAAATGTTTCTAATCTAAGATAAAAAATCACTTTCTTTTTTTTTTCTAAAGTACTATTCCGATATTAGGATTTTAATCTGCAAGAAGTTCTCAAAAATAAAATTTTAATTACTTTAAATGAGCTGGATTTTTAATCATGAAATTATTTTCAAACGAATACTTTTTAAATTTAATTTAATTTAAACTTTAAAATTATTTTTTATTTTCATTTGTAAGAGAGTTAGTTAGTTAATATGTAATCATAATACTGTAGTGTAAATGCTTCTTTAATTAGTTCTTAAATTAATAATAAAATTATTTTTGTTTTCTATAAAATGAAAAGTAATTAATTAATCAATTATTAATTTCAAAATTAATATAAATAAAATATCTAGTTTAGAATTCAAGGACATATAGTACTTTTATAATAAAAATCTTATTGAGAAAATAAGGGTACAATTTAATGAGTACTAAAGTTTCAAGGAAGCACTAAATGTCATAGGGTGGGGAATAGAACTTTAACCTCAAAGTCAAGTTACCGTCAACTATAATCAGTAAGTTCTAATATTCGAAATGGTTAATAATATAATTTATATATATATATATATTTATATATAAATCTATATTGTAATTTAATATTCTATTTATTCAATATGTTAATTTACTTTATATGAAACAAAAATTTGGTTGTAACTCAAAGGGGTTCTTACAATTTGTAGACATTATTTCAAATGACGATTTTTTAATAGATAATAATAATTAATTCATTGTTCTCAACGCAAATAATTTCGTATAACACAAATAATTTTTTCAAAACCATACAAAGAGATTTAATATTTATTTTTTTAATGGATCTACATTAAATGAATTGAAAAAATAATCCCTTTTTTAGTACACCATCTTATAAATATTAAGTATATTTTCTTTTTTCGATAATTTAGATTGAAATGCTAAGATCCTTAATTATGTTTAAATATATTTAATTAACTTTAAAATTATATTTTCTAAAAATTATTTACGGATTGATTCCCAAGTTCTTTTAATAAATAATTTCTAATTAACGGAAAGGGTGGCTAAAATGGGGATAGAAAGGCATTAAAATGAAAAAAATATTTATTTAAAAATAGAATCATTAAATATAATATATATACATTAAGAATATCAGTGTAAGAAGAGATAATATTGGGTTATTTTATCATATATTTTTGTACTTGATAAAATGAATTCTTATATAAATATAAATTATCTAGAGAATATATATATATATAGAAGGTTTAGTATGTTTAGTGTTTAAAATTTAAAATACTTTGACATTGAAAGTATTATCTTTACGTTTCATGACCAGAAAAATTCAAATATATCTTTGCTATTCTTTTATTACATACATTTTATCAATATCTCTTCAAAAAAATCTAGAATTTAATTTAAAAAAGAATAGAAAACTTATATATTAAAAAAAATATGTTAATTTTAATTTATATTTGATAGAATATTTTAAAATTCAATTAAGGTAAATTGTCAAGAAAAAACCTTAAAATTAAAATATATTATCCAAATAATTGAATATATCTTAAATATTTATTATGAATTAACAATTAATTCTAATTAAAATTAAAAAAAAAAATTGCTATTAGTCAAAATAATTTTCGTATCATAATAATTCTATTTTAAATTTTTAAGAAAGAAGAATGAAGTCGATCCAACTTTTTCGGATATTAGTGACTTAGAATCTCAATAATTATATGGACGTATACATACGATAGGTAATTTCCCATTTTTTAATAAAAGGGCTGAAGAAAGAATAAATTCTAAAATAAAATTTACCGCAAACAAATAAATCAATTAACAAGTTCACATATAAATTTAATTGAATATTATTTAAATGTTTATTTTATTAAAGGTTTGGTAAAATTCTTTTTATCGTTTTCAAAATCAAATTATATTAAAAAAATATAATATAAAATGAATATAATTCTTATAATACATTTTATCAATATCTCTTTAAATTTAAATAAATAAATGAAGATAACAAAAAGAAAGTTTAAAATATTAATAACTGGCTGAAACCAAATAAATAGAACCATATATATATAGATAGATAGACTTTAAACATAATAAATAAATACTTATTATATATCAATTTGATGATAGAAGGGGGAGAGCTTGAAAGAGAAAAAATGAAAAAATAAGAAATATTAGTAAATATATATTATTATTTTTATTATCTCAAAACGTCGACGTCTTTTAATGTTGATATCAGATATCAATTAAATACATTAAAATTTATTTTTTTATTTTTATTTCATAATAATGTTAATAAATATTGTTGTAGAGTATCACTGATTGTGTTTTATGCGACAATTTATTAGATACATTACAATTTCTTTCTAAATCTATCTCCATCGTCTTTTACTTATAGTTAGTTAGCTATACCAGAAAGTTTATTTAAATTTTATTTCATCATCTGAGCTATATATGATATAATGTAATATATATAATATATAATCGAGAAAGAGAATAACAAGCCAGATTATTGGATGAAATTAATTCTTTTAAAAAATGAAAAAAATATTTTCTTTTTTTCTAAAAAAATTTTTTTTTTTAAATGTTTCCACATAAAGAGATTAATCATTTTGATATTGTTTTTATTAAATAGATATGAATCACCTTTTGTATTGAATTTATTATTATTATCAAAACTCTTTCTATTATCAATAAGAATGCAAGTAAAATAAACCATTTAATTATATAACTTTACATTAATATTTTATCTTTTTTTATATTATATTTATTTATATAAATTGATTTAAAAGAGAAAATTAAATTTATTATTGATATATTTTTTTTATTTTATATTTATTTATTGATTATACTTAGATACTATAAACTATAGGATTCGAAAAATAAGTTTTCCTATCAGGAAATTCTAACTTTCTCCTGTATTTTGTTTAATCTTAAACAATTATATGGCCATCATGATGTTTAAATTCATTCCATTCTTGAGGAGGGCATTAAATGATTATTCTCTTCCGGGAATTGAATATCCTAAGCAACGAGGTAACGCCCTTGCTCTTTTTCATTTACAGTAATTGAAAATTGCTTTTATTAAAAAAAAAATAATAGTTACTATAAATCCCTGAAATATTTCAACTCATTCTCACCTCATTCAATTTCATTTCAATTTTTATTATTATTAGAAATTAATTACTAGAAATTTTTGCGTGAATTTTTTTTAGTGACTTACTGTAAAATAACTTATTTTAATAATTTTTTTAGAGAATAATACCGGGTAAATATTTGTAATTTCATTTCATTATAATAATTTATAAAATATATAATTTAAAATTCCTTTATCATCAAATTTAACTATTAGCCTTACCTCTCCATTAGTGTGTTATTTATGTTACTAGATATTCATATTGAATGCAATTAAACGGTTATTTTTCTGAAGATGAGATATATATAAAATAAAATAATAAGAATAAATATTAGAATTACTAAAGATGAAACATGAGGAGTGAAAATAAATAAAAGGGGAAGGGTTTAGGAATACTTAATATGAATTAGATTAATCAACAAATTTAGAATCTCTAATTAATAAAATGGTAAAACCAATTATATTAAAAATGCACATGGTTGTCTAATCTATACAATTGTATTTTTTTTCTTTTTTTTTTATAGATACAAATAATGGCTCAAAAATACAAACTGACTTATTTAGATATACGTGGATTGGGTGAACCTATCCGATTCTTATTACATTATGGAAAAATTGATTTTGAAGATGAAAGAGTTCCGTTGGAAGATTTTGCTGCTTTTAAAGCAAGTAAGTATATCCGAGTACAAATTAAAAACTATAATTTTGAGATATGATTGAAATTTAATAAATATATTTCATTTTATTAAAGAAATAAATTATATTAATGAAATGAATTGTTAAGTGTAGGTAATTAATATCCTCTATATATTTTAATATTTTAATTTATTAATTTATTATTACTATTTTTAGAATTACCTGGCTTAGGATTTCTTCCATATTTGGAAATCGATGGTAAACGAATTACCCAGTCTCCTTGCATCTGCCAATATCTAGCTGAAGATATGAATTTGGCTGGAAAAGATAAATGGGAAACACTATGTATAAATATGGCTTTTGATGCATTTAACGATTGGCGTATTGGCAAGTGTTCCAAAAATAATTGCATTGATTTTAGCTAATGAAGAATGGAGAATTTAAAAACTCCCGAACTTGATTTTCACTGTTTGAACCAAGTCCCAGTTATATTAATTTCTTGATTATATAGAGATAAATGTTTAATTGATATTGATGATCGTGGTTGTAGAAAAGTAGCCACAGGGGGCTTGATTTCTTTTGAAAAAGAAATGATAAATTTTTATGAAATATATATTTTTAGTTCTAAATAAAGGATCATTTATATTAATTTGTTCTATTTAAAATATAAAATCAAGATAAGACGTTATATTTTTAGAGCAAAAATGGTATTTATTATAGAGTTCAGAATCTCATAATGTGATTATTTTTTTTAAATAAAATTCTAAATAGTATTATTTCATTTAAATAAAATCTAGTAAATATTAATTTCGTTAATTCACTATATATATATATTATAATAATTTTAATTAATTTTTTAGAGGTAGTCACCATTTTGAAAGAAAAGGTTCCAGAGGCAAAGGAAATTAAAAAAGAACGTGTTGCAGATTTGACACCAAAATATTTAAAAGAACTTGATAGGGAAATTAAAGAAAATGATGGTTACATTGCAAATAAAAAGGTAAAGAACTTAAAATAGTGAAACAAGTCAATATTTAAATTTTTTCTTAAATATCTTCTAAATTAATTTATCATTTTTTTAGTTGTCTTGGGTTGATCTCTATGTAGCTGCAGTGATGGAAACACTTCTTTTTGTCTTGCAAGCTCCCAATCTTTTAAAAGAATACCCAAATATTGAAGCATTAATTGAAAAAGTAATGAATCTTCCTGGAATTAAAGAATGGGTTGCAAAACGTCCGAAAACTGATTTATAAATTAAACGATTTATTAACCAATTTTATTTGTTTTTTAAAACTTATTTTAAAAGAAATTAAGAAGATAAATAAATTAGCTTTTTTAGCCTTTTTTACATTATATAAAACAATTTTTTATATTTATAATATAAGTAATGATTTTAACAATAAATTCCATTTTTTTTAATTTTGTGGTTTTTTTAGAAATATTTATTTTTTTTTATCATTTATAATTTTCAATTATTTGTATTCTAATAAAAAAATTCCATAAAGTTTGGTATAGTAAAAGAAAAACTTTCTCTGTTAGAATTTTAAATATCTCAACAAGTTCATTAAGGATAAGTTATTTGTAAAAAGAAAAGAAAGAAAAAATATAAAACGCATAAAAAAATAATAATTAATTTTATTTATTTATAGACAATTAAATTTTAATTATAACAAATCATTTTTTAAACAAGTTATATATGCTTTAAATTTATTAATAATAATTTTGATTTTAATAATAATTTGTGATAATATACATTTAAAAAACAATAATTATTCATTAAATTAATACATATAGCTACAAAATGTTTGTTTACTAAATTAATATGACAAATAAAAAATTATCAAATAACTACAATTTTTTTTATATAATTAAAAAAATAAATAGTTCACTTTAATTAAAGTATATCAATATCTAAATTATAGATAAATTTTCACAGCCTTTGAATAATTTTCAGAAAGCTTATAACCATATATTTAGAGGTGTTTTTATCTTTCGTACACTTCGTTCTGCAGGTCTGAATTCAAAATTTGGTCCAAAAAGAGTCAATTGGAAATTTTTAATTCGGATAGCAATTACACAACCTGCTTTGGGTATAGCTAAAATTAAAAAAAAATATTGTTTTACAGGAATAATAATAATACATTAATAATGATTTATTAAGAAAATGGATACGGTTAAAATTCTTAAGAGAAATATATTTTTTTTTTAAATAAAGTATAATATATAATAACTTACTTCTTAAACGATTGTCCGTTCCAATCATACGGAAGGTATGTTTTGACTCTAAAACAACAATTCCGCTAAGTCCAATAAAAGATAAACATTTTGCTCTTACAATTCGAATCTGAAATAATACAGAAAAAATGTTTTGTTAATAAAAACTTCCAAATTAAATTTTTATGTTGTGAAAAAAAAAATAAATGAGTAGCAAACTTACGTTTGATCCATGTAAATCTATTTTGAATATATTTGAGGCTATTTGATTTAGTCGCTTATCACATGGGTCACCTTTAAACCTAAAAAAAAAATCATTGTATTTAAAATTAATTAAAATAAATAATATTGCCTAGAATCGGGAAATTTGAAGTTATTAGGGGATTATATATCAGAAACTATTTTTCGGAACAAAATAACAAAAGAGGATCCTTTCATATATTAATTTTTTAAATATATATTAATATATTATTAATTTTAATATTTACCCCATATCATTCCATTGATTCAGTTGTAAACTTTTGCACGCATAATCATTCCAAATATTATTCATTTGTAGGAAATCTTTATATTTCATACTGGTCTTTGAGAAATTATATAAATTCAAAGATCGTCTTTCGGATGATGTTAACAAATTTGATTTTTCTCGTGATTTTTGTTTATTTATTTTTAACATTATATTCTTATGTAGAGGAAATCTCTGAAAATTAAATTAAAAATTCATTTTTAAAATAGTAATTAATTAATTTGTGAAACTATACTTAAAAACATTAATACAAATTTTTTTTAGTATTTCGTCAAATAGATTGATAGAATCATTTATTAGAAAAAAATAAAATTTAAAAAATAAAAACAACAGTTTACTTTTTATATTAAATTATAGGTTTAATAGTTATATTTTAAAATTAAAAAAAAAATAGTGAATTTTTAAATAAAATCGTACTTTTTTAATTTCTTCATCATATGTATTGAATTGTTGTGCGGGCAAATTTTCTTTAATATATTCTTTTAATTTCTCTTTACTTGTTGATGGTTGTTCCTCATGTAAAATTTCTAAAAAAATAAATATATAATTATAATAATAAGAATAATAATCTAAATTATTTATTAATTAATTTACCTTTTACTTCTTCAGCCATTTTTGCAATTTATTAATAAACACGTGATATAATAATATAGTAGAAATATATAATAAAGAAGTTAGATTTAGCTGCTTCTAGTTCAACAGCAATAACAAAAAACACGTGGATTTTGACAAGAATCTATTCATTCATTCATTTATATACCGTGTCCTAGTGAGAAAATTATTGTAGCCATGTTAACAAATCAAAAGTAACCAAAGATAAAAAAGCGCGCTTAATATGACTTGTAGTGTCAAACACTGATTTTGAATTTGACGCCATTGAGCTGTGTTTTAAAAATAATTTGATTTTTGAATTAATAAAATAATAACATTAATAATAATTCATTAGAAAATAAATAATTATAAATTATATAATAATTGTAAATTTTAAATTTTAAGGCAATTTTATTTTTATCATATCAATTTTAAGTTGTTTATATTATTTGATATAATTAACAAGGTTGTTAATTGTTGATTAATGAGATGTATTAGATTATTAGAAAACAATATAAACTAACATGTACAAAGCTTTAGCTTAAATAAAAAGTGTAAAAATATATAAAAATAATAATAATACATCTAGTCCCCCTAAATCGTTTGCTTTATTTCATTAAATAAATTATCTTTGTTATTAATTAAAATTAACAACTGACTTTTTAAAAGAAAAAAGTTAAATAGGTATTTATTTTACAAACATGCTTGAATTAAACTATATGAATGCTCCATTTGTGATAACATTTATCTTTTTTTTATTAAAGATAAAATAAACAAAAAAAAAGTATTGTTGAATAATTTTGTATTTTAATATGTACATTCAAATTATATTATCGTATATTATAATTAATATTATTAAATATTTGTATAATTAAGATTAAAAATCAAATTTAAAATTTATAAGTAATTAAACTTTTATTTAAAAATCACTAAAAAACGTATATAATCAAGTATATTCTAATATAATATAAAGATTTTAACAATTATGTTTTATAAAATAAATTTGTACATGGGATATCGATGGGTTTCACTTTCAACTTTAACTATCGGATAAATAATTAAAACGTTCTTTTATTTAATGAACGAGAGGAGAAGCATATTTGTTTCATATCCGATTGAGGTAGTTAGGATGACGGAGAATGGAATGAGGAAAGAACTAAAAAATAATTTTTATTTAAGAAATAAAAAAATATGTTTTTTAAAAAATACAGTTTTAAATATTTTAAATAAGTTGACCTGTGACCAGGCGCAGAACCGACCGACGGTTTGAAGTAAATTAATTTCCAGCTACAGAAACAATTTCAAATAATTTAAATGTATCTATTAATGCAATAAAAAACAGATATGCATATAATATAAATATTTTTAATTTTATTTTATTTAAAATATATAAGTAGGCTGGCTGTGACGTCATGGAGGGCTGGGTGACATCATATAATTTTAAATTAAGAAAAAACTAATGAAGATTATTTTTCCCCAGGATAAAACCAACAAAAAGTTCATGATTCGCGGAGATGTCATACTAATGCATTAAGTAAATATACCAAATTTTATCAAAATCCGTTGAGCCGTTCAAGCTGTACACAACTATAAGGACGGACAGACAGACATCATGCTAAAATACTTTTTTCTGTTAAGAAAATGCCTGATTCGTGGAGATATGTAAAAATCTGGTTTTGAAATTTGGTGTGAAAACAATACCTCCCTTACTATCGTCGATCGGTAAAAATACAGTTTTAAATATTTTAAAATAAAATATTAATACATTTTATATTAAAAAAATTTATCCAATTATAAAGTTCAGTTTTAATTATGAAATGATAGAAAGTTAATTACACGATAGTGATTACCATATTTAGCCATATCTACTGGAAGTTCGTTATCATCATTTTCTACATTCACAATTGCTCCATTATTTACCAAAGTTATAACAGTATCATAACGACCTTTAAAAGCTGCTAAATGTAAAGGAGTATTACGATCCTTATTTTTGCTCATAATATTAGCTCCATTTTCTATTAATAATGTACAAATTTCTGAATATCCCTTATAACTAGCTAAATGTAAAGGAGTATCTAAATCATCAAGTCTTTCAGGATTTATATTTACGCCTTTTTGAATTAAAAAATTCACTACATCTATATGTCCCCGAAATGTAGCTAAATGTAATGGTGTATTATGATTTGAATCTACTATCTCGAGATCTTCATCTAGGAAATCTAAATATTCTACAATACTTAATCTTCCCTTCAGTGCTGCTAAATGTAAAGGAAATACTGTATCATTTTCACATGGTATTTTGTAAGTAGCACCCCCCGCAATTAATATTTCCAAAATGTCTCTATATCCTTTTTTACATGCTATGTGAACTGGTCGCATTTTCATTTTATTAGGAATCTCTATATTCGCATTGTAATCGATTAACATTTGAACAATATCTTCTCTTTCGCATAAAACAGCATAATGTAAAGCTGTTTGTTGATCTAAACGATTTATAACATCCGGATCTGCATTATTATCTAATAAAAATTGAGCAATTTCAGATTCTCCCTTATAAGCAGCTAATTGTAAAGGAGTGTCTTGATGATATTTATGTGATCCTTCTTGATTAATGCATAGTGGTCTGTTTTTAAGCCAATATTTAACTGAATCTAATGAGCCTTTCGAGATTGCGTCCCATATATTCTCTGCTTCCACTGGATTATGTAAGACTTCATTATTGGATTCGTTTGAAGCATTTGAAGAAGTATCATCAATTTCTTGTTCAATAGTTATAGATGAACCATTTTCTAAATCAGAATAATTAGAAATCTAAAATTAGAAAAATATAACTTTTATAATATAAAATAATACCCAAATTGTATTCAACTTAATAAATCAAATAGTTGTTTAATAGTAAATTACTCACATATAAATTGTTTTAATAGTAGTATAAAAAAGTATAAAATGAAATATAAACTGATATGAATTTTAAAATGTCAAAAAAAAAAAAAAAAATTAAAACAATCACATGTGATTACAAGTTTTTCAAAGAAAAACTGAATTTTAAGTAAAACAAAAATTATCAATACTTAAAATTATAACCATCTAATTTATTTGATTTATCAGACTTTTTGTAATTATAATTAAATGACTTAAATGAAAAAATACTTACATTTGAAAATAAATGATTAGTTTCGTTTCGTAAATCTTGAATAGATTTACTTATAAGTTCTATATTGGTTTTGTTCTATAAAAACATTTTAATTAGTATAAATTAAAATATAAATAAAATTTAATATAGATTTTATATAATTATATGTGTATTGAATGAAAATTTAATAATTTATTTTTCAAAATTATTATTTTTTAAAGTTAATGGATAATATATTAAAACATACATAATTAACAAATTAAAAGGAATACTTACATCTGCTGCAATTTTATAATTTAATACATCATTTTTTTTTAATTCTATGTTCAATTGAGTAATTTGATTTGTAAAAAAATCATTCTGAAATTAAGGTAACACATTTAAATATAAAATATTATAGTAATTATAACACAAATGTTTACATACACGTTCTTTAATATCTTTAATTTCTTGCTTTAAAATTTCGTTTTCATTTTTAATTTCTATTAGAGTATCCATAATTTCTTTTTTCTGAAATAAATAATATTTTAATTATTAATATATAATAATAAAATGTTTATCATTTTATTTATTTACCTCTATTTCATTTTTTGTTATTAATAAATCTACTTTTTCTAAAATCTTATCTGCGGTAATCTCTTTAGAACGTACTTGTTGAATTGTCTGGAAAAATTTAAAATTTATCAATAATAATATCATAATTGGAATATATTTTATGTTACTTGCATTTAATTTATCAAAAATTAGTTCATATTTTTTTCGATAAATATCCCGATCTCGTTCTGCATTTAATCTTTCAACCATATTTTTATGTAAAATAAATGCAACATCTTTGGACATTATTAATAAATTTAAAGATTATATAAAGAAATTAATAACTAAATAAAAAATATTAAACAATTAATACAAATATTAAAAAAGAATGTTAAAAATAAAATAATGTATAAGTAGTTGATAATAAGTAGGTACAAGGTATTGGCAAGATTCAAATCACAGACAATAACCAACAATAACACTTGGACCACAGACCATCACTAAAAGGCTCAGACACTCAATGTTAAATTTTGAAACATAGTTTTAGCGCCGTCTATCAAACTAGGAAACTCGGAAAATCCTAGGAAACCCCAAAAAATGGACATTGAAGGAAAAATGAAGAAATTAATAATTAAACAATTAATACAAATACAAAAGATTGTTAAAAATAAGAAAATAATTTTGTTCAACATTATAAGGAAGTATTGCCAAGATTATATATATATATATATATATATATATATATATATATATATATATATAATTTTCTGAATTCTGAAGTAAGAAACAAATAATAAAATATCTTCAACTGTTTATATCAGTTTATTTATAATGATATATTTTTTTTTCTTTAATTATATATTTTTAATTTGTTTTAACAATGAAAAATTTATATAATTAAAAAATTAGAATCATTTATAAAAATAGTTTTATTAAAATAACAAAATATTGAAATATATAATAAATAATTTTTAAAATAAAATAAATGTATATTTAATTTTATTTTCATTTTTTTAATTTATTTTTAATAATTAATTTATTGGAAATAATAATTTTTATATATAAAAAAATTTGACTAATTTGACTCCAGTTGTAGTGCAGTTCTCTTCAGCAACAAATCTTAGGGTTGCAAATTCATTCAAAATTAAGTTTAAATATATAATGCTTTTTAGCAAATAATACTTCGAATATTTTTATTTTTGAACAGTTTGAAAAACAACAGTACAGATGCCGAAAAATAAAGGTAATGTTTCTTTTAGAATTATTCAATCTAAGTATGATTTTACTAACTATTATATTATACATTGAGTTAACCTTACTTGGCTATATTTCATAATCTTTCAATTAATCACTTTTATCATATTATATTGTTTTATTTTTATTTGTTTATAATTTCATAATAATAAATTTCATATTATTTTATTACAATTATTTTTTTCTTTCTATTTTATAAGTTTAGTAAATTGAGAGCATGCATCCGATTATAGCAACTTCCATATTGTTTGACAATTAGGAACTTTTTTTAAATCATTTTCACCATTATGTATTTACAATTATTAATTTAATCAAGGAATTTTTCAGGAAAGGGAGGTAAAAACCGAAGAAGGGGAAAGAATGAAAATGAAACTGAAAAAAGAGAATTAGTTTTCAAAGAAGATGGTCAAGGTATGGAAATTATTAATTATAAAAATATGGTTCTAATCTAGTATAAATTGGAGTATATTTACAATTAGGTTTATTAAAAAATATATTAATTTATTTTTCAAAATTGTTAAAACACTATAATTATGATTTTATTTGTTTTTATGTTATATATTGAATCAATTTGGGCTCCATTACATTACACCATTGAATTAGAAATATTAAATTATTATTTCTATTAAATTTATTTAGTTAATTTTATAACTATTTTTAATTTTCAGAATATGCTCAAGTAACCAAAATGCTTGGGAATGGCCGTTTAGAAGCAATGTGCTTTGATGGAATTAAACGTCTTTGTCACATAAGAGGAAAACTAAGAAAGAAGGTATATTTTTCTTTTGTGTTTAAATTATTATTATATATATATAAGTCAATATCTTAATTCTATAATCTTTTTTACTTAATATTTGTAATATTTTTTATTAAACATAATAAAATACTTTTTAGCTTGTTACGCTTAGTTAAAATGCAACTAATTTATATTAATATCTATTTTTTTAATTTAGGTTTGGATCAATCAAGGAGATATTATTTTAATTGGTTTAAGAGATTATCAAGATGCTAAAGCTGATGTAATCTTGAAATATACTCCAGATGAAGCAAGAAATCTTAAAACATACGGCGAATTTCCAGAAACAGGTATTTTTCAATTTTTTCATGGATATATATATAACTTTAATATTGGTTACACTACTACAATGATTTATTCCTTTCAGTTCGTATCAACGATACTGTTACATTCGTGGAAGATGGATTCGATGAAGATATTGAATTTGGAGACGATATTTCAGATGAAGGAGAAGGGGATCCTGTGGACAATGTAAGAACACATTTTTTTTTATGATCTATATCAGGGTTCGATCCTAGGTCCACTTGTTTATTTTTATTGATGTTCTCACTAACAATCTTTCTTACTCAGTAGTATTGTAGTTGATATGAATGATGACATTATCTTATACAAGACAATATTGATAGAGAATGCTCTATATAAACTATGAAATAATCAATAGTTCAAATCAAATTCTGGATCTCTACTCTACTCCTGTTAATTTTCATATAAAGAATATTTTAACGAAATTCAGAATAAAATTTCAAAATGGTAAAATGAATGAGAGGAGACTCAAAAAAATAAATGTGCTTTTTAATCCCCATAAGATTTCAGTAATAATATTTTTCAAATAAATTAACTGATAAACTTCTAGAAAATATATTATATCGAAACTTGTGAAGAACTTAATTTAGAGACTATGAAATTAGAAACAATTATGATATTCGTTTTATTCTCTAAATCCTTTATGGCACGATAATAATCCCTGGAATGACCTTTATAAGGTTCTTCGACCTGGAATAAGAAATTTTAAAATCTTTTATAATGTATAACATACATATGTAATAGCTCGCCTTTATATATAAGATATCTAATTTTTTAAATAACGATGTCAATTCGACATTTTAAATGTTGATATATTTTAATATTATTTGTGTATCCAAACCTTTATAAAAGGTATTTTATTTATTTTTAGTTACTATGTTTATTTAACACACTGATGAAGCTTAAATCATAATATCAGAATCCTCTTGAATGGTGGGGTATAAGGGGAAGTGCCAAGTCCTATATCTTATATTCTAATTTATAAAAGTCCACTAATACTAAATTAAAATAAATTATATCGAAGTCAAACATTCGAGACACTAATGCCATCGTATAATTAGTTCTTTAATTTGACTAAATAAATTTTAACTTAAAGAAGAAAAATTACTTTTGAGTGATTTAATATAATATGATAATATAGAAATATTATTTATTAACTTTAAAATATATTTTAATTAATTTTTAGAATTTATGTTAAATCTTTTAAAAGGTTAATTTTTTTCACAATATTTTTTTTTCTTTTCAGATCTGATGAGAGTTGATCGTAATTTTCAATTTTTTTTCGGCTTTTGTTAAATGATGGTAAATTTATATAAAACAAATATATTTATTTAATCTTCATATATATCTAAAACAATGGATAACTTATCATTATATTATATATATATATGTATATATATATATATATACATATATATATACATATTTGTAAAAAATGAAACATTTTATATTATTCCTTTACAAATTAATTAAATATAAAGTTATCTCTTGATTGTTTTAATAAACTAGATGCTAAATGATATATATATATATATTTATATATATATATATATTGTATAAGTTTTGAATTTAAAATTTAAATGCTTTTTTTGTCTTTTTTTCTAAAATTAAAAATTTACCTTTTTTATAACCGCCTTGATTACTTTTTTATTCAACCTATACCTTTTTTTTTAATTTTAAATGCCTGATTAATTTTCTATATATAATGTTAATTCAAGAAAAACACTTAACATCTAAATATTGTTCAATAATTAACAAATTTTGTAAATATATTTTAGTATTTTACCACATTTTTTATTTTAAATTTTTAAAAATTGTAGATTAATGTTTGTTTTGTAATTGTCGATTTTTTTTTGGAATATATTAACATATATATCCTATTTAAATAAAATAAATTTATGTTTACAGATGAATGCAATTCATTTATTTTTAATTCATTATATATATATATATGAACTTAAAACAAATATTTTCTTCCTGAATCATCCTTATTTCAATTTTAATATATACAGTTTTCTTCGGTATCAGCATGAAATTATATTTTGTTAACACATTGTTAATTTTATAATTTAAACCTCATTGATAATTATAAGGATATGAAAATTATTTTCTATACTTATGTGTATTAATTATAAAAATATAATTTTAAAACTTGTGAACAGATAATATATAATAGCTAGTTTAATGATATAGTTTTCATTATACTTTTTATATAAATAGAACAAAATTACTGGTATTTTGGAATTATAATCGATTTATTTATTTCAGTGTCAAATCAATCAATTTTTTTAGAAACTATGAATTGATTAAATGTAAAATATTCTACAAAATTCAAAATTTCAAACATTTATCTTTCCCGACAGTAACATCATATATTTATAGTATTAAATAAATAAAAGGTTAAATTTTTTGTTTCAAGATAATTCAGGAAATTTAAAACATTTGGCAATTATAGTACAAACAATTTATATTTTTGTTACTTTTTTCTTATTTTCTAAAAACTAAAAATAAATAATTAAAATTCATATGCAATAAAAAATTGTTTTTGAATAAACATCTTTATTATATACATTTATAAATATATCAAGGGAATTTCAAAGATTAATTTTATTTATTTTATTTTTCGAATATTTAATATAAACTTTTGAAATCATTTTACCAATTAAATATAAAATACAATAAATTAAATAGAACTGAACTACTATTTTTTTAAAAATTTCCATAATTTTCTGAGAAAATAAATTCGATATTAAAATAATTATTATGTAAAATAAAAAACACAATCATGTAAATCATAAGTTTTTATTTTGTTTAGTTTTATTTACAATCGAGTTAATTTAATTTAAAATAATATTAATTCGCGGGTTCAATATATTTCTAAAAATAATTTTATTTATTTTTTTTATAATTAGTTATGTGTATTTATATTTACAAAAGGAAAAAGTTTATTTCATATTCATTTATTTATTTCTTATCAAATAATCTTTTCATATACAATAAAACTACAATTTATTGCTATTACATAAGTGAGACTTCATAATCTTGAAAGTAATATTCTTAAATTGAATAACATATTTTATTTTATATTTTATTATAGATTTTATTTTTTTCATTATATCAACTTTTTTAAAGATAATTGTTTTTAATTAAATTACCAATTATAATTTAATCAAAAACAATTATTAATCTAATATACAGGATTTTTGTTATATGTGTGTGTGTGTAATAGTATATATTATTTTATTACTAACCTATTGAAATGGAAATAAAAAATCTACTAGCTGAATATAAAATATTATTTTTTTAATTTAATTTTAAATTATCTACTTATTTTATAAATTTAATTAATTATTTATTATTGTTTCTATTTATACATTTATAAAAATTATTTTTAAAATCTTTTATATCTCATGAATGAAATGTATAATTTATAAATAAAACTAACAAATATAAAAAAAATAAAAAAACTTGAGATAAATTCAGTTTTTTTTTTTATCTTAATAAATTAAAATTATTTTCTTTATTCAACAAAGATTAAATATATTTAATTAATGATTTATTTTGCTCATATATATATATATATAAAAGAGAGAGAGAAATAGATAAATAAGAATGAGAAGTAGATTTATAATCCATTGTATTAGAGGGTGAAGATCAAGAACAATGTGCATTCTTTTTATTTATTGGACACAACAAGAGTCTGCAAACTATCGACTTATTATAGCATCAAATCGTGATGAATATTTCAAACGACCTACCCTTCCTGCACATTCTTGGGAAGATGATCAAAATATTTATGCAGGTGAATATATAGATGTTTTATACTCAAATAAAAAATAACTATCTACTCTATAAAAATAATAAATAATTGTTGTTTTTCAAACATTTTGTTTCATTCCGTATTGTATTCTAATTGAAAGTAATATTTTCTAACACATTTTTTATATTTAATCATTAATAAGCAGCTTCATAAATAAATAATAGCGTGTTTTCCTTTAGAAAATATGTCTCCAAAAAAATTATCAAATACGTTTTAACTTTGAAACAATAAGAAAAAGACCTATTATATTCTTACTTTTTATTATAGTTCATTTTTAGATATTTTTATTTTTATAACTTCATTCAATTATTACTATTAATATATATTTATTTATAAGTTATTAATAATATTCAGTTTAAATTTTATAGATTTCAAAGAAGTAATTGTGAGCATTATTATTAATCACAAACATGTATACTTGTCAATATCCATTAAATATCCCATAAAAATCCAAAAACTTAGAACTCTTTTTTTTCTTTCTTTTGATGTACATGTTCTATTTTATGTAATTGTATTTGTAAATAATATATGAATTAATGATGTAAAAATCTACTCTTCTTCTAATTGTCTATTCTAATTCGCTATTTTATAAAATTCTGCATTTATCTATTTAGCATTTATGTTTTAAAATAAACTATATTATTAATATTAAGTAAGTTAAGAGATTTAACACAAATAAAGTATTTGGAAAAAATTATATTTCATATGATAGATGGGATAACTTGACTGTTTCCGCTCTTGAAACTATCATGTCTATTAAAACATTAAATTTATTTAATTAATTTTTTTATTCTGTTATTATTTTAATAATTTATTCATAAGATAAGCAATTTTTTATTTTCAATAAACTTCCAAATTAATAAAAATGAGCATGTATTTTTTTAGGTAGAGATCAACTCCGAAAAGGCACTTGGCTAGGAATTAATAAACAATCAAACCGATTTGCTTCAATTTTGAATATAATCGGTGGAACTGATTTAGAAAAACTAAGTCGTGGCGAATTAATTGCAAATTTTTTGAAATCATCACCAATATACAATACAACAAAAGAATATCTAGAGATGGTCTCTCACAATAGAGATAAATATAGTTCATTTAATTTAATTGTTGGTGAAATACAGTTAAGTCTCTCTTGGACTATTTTTATTTTCTTTATTAATTAAATAGAAGTACTGTAGAAACCGGTGGTGGGGGGTCACTAGAAAACCAAGAATTACTGTTGACAAATGGCTAGTCATCATTTTGGCTACCGAAGCTAGGTTGCAAAGCGCCCTAATAAAGGACTAGTTGGTCGATTCTTAAATTAAATTTTATCAAAAATTGCCCTTCTACATTATGAATCTAAGTGGTTATTAATTCCTAATGACTATCTTCTAACAACCTCTTTCTTATCGAACTCGGGATGATTGTGAATCAGTGGCGTACCTAAGGGGGGGGGGGGGTCCGCACCGGGCGGCACTTATCTTGGGGCGGTATTTTTTATATTTAATTATAGTTGTAAAAAGCAACTTATTCATTTCATATTTATTTTTTTTCTTTCTTGAATAATAAATGATTATTATGATTATTATAAGTTTACTATTTGATTTATATAAATTATGATCAACTATATGATTTCGAATATTATTCCTCGGTGTATATAAATGCATTTTAGTGTAAATTTTGAATTCTAATTTCAAGAACAGGATAATAATTTTATTTGTATTCATTAAAATTCGTTGAATTCGTAAACGCATCTTTAAGATTTTGTTCGGCAAAATTATCTTCGTTCTACAATGAGTTAATTAAGACTACAAAATCTTGCAATATTGTCAATAGAACAAGAAATTACAAATAATATAAATTTTGAGAGCATTATACACGATTTTTCTAGTATGAAAGCTAGAAGAGTAAATATTATATAAATATGTTTACGAGTGCATACAAATATGTGTAAAAAATTTACTCTTTGTATTAATTAATATTGATTAAATAACTTAATAATTTATTTATGTTTATTAATTTATAAAAACAACTATTTGATTGACTTATAATAGAAAGGGCGGCAAACTGGAGATCGCCCCAGGCGGCAAAAGTTCTAGGTACGCCACTGTTGGGAATCTTAATATTTTTGTTTTTGTTTGTTGTTTTTCTTTTTAATTATTTACCAAAATGGTCTCTCTTATGGGATAGATTATTTTTCCCCTAATTAAATATATATTTTTACAAGAGTTGCTATATATATTTTTGACTTAAATGTAGTGAATAAATCAGCCGTTTTCTACAGACGATGTTTCTTCGGGCTTATTTGCATATATTCAGGATTTTTCACCTATGTAAATGTTATACACAATCTTTGATGCACCTCGTTGAATTTATAATAGTATATATATATATATACCCTGCCTAGTTCAAAAATTATTTTTATATTAAATTTTCAACATAAATGTCAATTTTCGGATTATAAAGTTCCATTTTTATTTTCTAACTATAAAAATTTAACATAAGCCCTTTTTCTCTCTTAAAACACATTTCTAGGAAAATGTCTGATTCAAGGAGATAAAATACAAGTATTATTGGATAATTCAATTTGATCATTTAGCCTAATTTATTTCGAATTAATATCGATTTAAATTTAATTTAAAATTTTGCTATATCTATAAATAATATAAAATAAAGTTTTATCTTTCTTTAATTTCATAGTTCAAATAAAATTGATGTAAAGGTATTATCAAATAAAGAAAAAGATATCTGGTCCTTGGAACCAGATAAGTCATATGGATTTGGAAATAGTCCGGCAAATCAATCAGGAATTAATTTCGAAAAAGTTAAATTTGGAAAACAACAATTTCATACATTAATTGAAGAATATAATACAAGTGTGACAAATGGTGAACAACCTGAAAGAGAAGAAATATTTATTGAAAAGTTATTTAAAATACTGAAATCACAAAAAAAGTAAGTAAAATCTCTGTGGCTCTACGGAAATAGAAAGTTCTTGACCGAAGCAACTACATTTCTCCAAATATCCCTATCCTGAGCCATCAGGGCATTCATTCTACTCCCTCATTGTCCACTCATCGCGACCTTGACCATCCAACCGGACGCTTACTAATCGGTCTCCCCACAAATATATTTTTCGTCTGCCCATCGCAGCCTTCTCGATTTTATAATCCTAACTATGTCAGGAAATGCATAGAGGTCATGCAATTGCTCGTTATGCAGTCTTCGCCATTCCCCGGAGACCTAATCTTTCTTGTATCCATAAATGCTGCGAAGAATCCTATTTTCAAATACTCTAAATCTACTCTCGCCTCTCAGGGTCATAGACCATGCCTCACACCCATATAATACAACTGGTAAAATAATATATATTTTAATTTTGATTCCCTTTGATAATAATTTTGATGAGATAAACCCCTTTATTGCATGAACATGCAACCTCGATTTAAATTCTTCTCGAATATTATCCTTCAATTAAAATATCTGATGGCATTTAAAAAGGAAAAATCTTGGAGAATCTAGGACTTTTGAAGCAATTTAATTATTATTTGAGAATTTAAGGCAATTTAAAATTTTAATCATAATTAATATATTATATCTAACATAGCCAGGTAATGCTTCTAATATTATTAAAGTAAAGGTTTTTCTTGTTCTTCCGGAAATGTTGATAATTTTTTAAATATATGTTTATCTATAATAAATTGATAGAATTAAATAAAATATCAATAATTTTAGTTGATTAAAATTTTTAAACGATGATGAAATTTAAAAAAATCGAAAGAATTTAAAAAACAAATTAATTATATTATTTTAATTAATTTTGATTGTTATAAATTCATAAATTTAACGGTCTGCACTCATTGAAACTTTTTAATATATTATATAAGCTAAAATTAAACTTAAAATTATAAACCTTAATAAGATATTATAAATAAAATATTTTATTAAAGACAATCGGTGAAGTTTCAAGTTGATTGATATATTTGTATTATGCACATTTCGGTTCTTACACCATCAGAAATATTGTTCTACTCAATTATGTTGAGTTGAGAAAATCCTTAAGGTTTATAATTTTAATATATATTAATATATATATATATAATTATATTAATTCAATTTCTTTTTATATTTCTAATTCAAAAATATTTTGATAAATATATAAAAATCATTTAATCAAGATATTTTCCTGATCCGCTACTTGAAACACTAGGTTCAAATTACAGCAAAGAATTTTTATCAAACATGAGTTCAATAAATAATAATCATGATAATGAATGGGGAACAAGGTAAATATTTTGTTTCATACATATATAGAGTATTTAAAACTAATATAACATTTTATTTGTAGAAACCATACTGTGATAATAGTTGACAAACATAACAACCTCAAATATATTAATATTTCTATGAAGGAACCAATTGAAGATTTAAATGATGTTAAATGGATAAAACATACAGAAGTTTTTAAGCTAAATTTTAATATTTGACAAACAACAGATTAAGTTTTATAAAATTAATTATATATATAATATTAATAATATAATGTATAAATTTATATATATATACATATATTTTACAATATATTTAAATTAAAATTAAATCAAACTAGTTAAAGTTACAAGTTCTAATCTTTATGTAAATAATAATCTATAACCGTTGAAAAAGCAGCAAACCCGGCGGCGCCTATTAATCCAGCTTTAACTCCGGCTGAAAAAGATTTTAATAATTTTTTTGAAAAAATAAGATACATTATATAAATGAAATAGTGATGAGCAAGAGTTAATGAAATTGAAAGATATTAGTAAAATTGTACTTTTGTTGCTCTTTCTTAATTTTATAGATAATGAGGAGAAATTTGTAGAAATTGTTTATATTTAAATTAATTGATTTTTGTTTATATTAATTGTATGTTTCTTTTATTGTAAAGATAATGTAACTTATTATTTATATTTTATTTAGACAACCATTTCATATATAGATATTTTAAATATTGACAATTTTAATTTAATATTTGTACTTTAATTTAAAATAAATTCAAATTGTAAACTATCTTAAAATATTTTTTCACATAATCAAAACATTAAATTTCTATATATAGATATTTCCATTGATGTTCATTTTATCATTATTATTTATATAAGAAAAAATCCCGATTTAATAAAAGTTAATGGTTATGAAAATTTTTTTTATAAACAATAGCAATCAAAAAATGTAATTTCTTCTATATTGTACATATATAAGTAGTGATTATAAGTGTATTTTAAAACAATATCTATGTAAAATAAATTTTTGTTTTGGTTGTCTTGTATATTTTAATGTATTAGTAAATAGTTTTGAATAATATATATCATTATTATTATACAATCATATATATTGAAAAATTTTGTAACCTCTTAATCCAATTAATCCGCCAGTAAGCCCTCCAGCATATGTTCCATTTTTCCAATCAGTTTTTCCTCGATACTGTAAGAAAATATATAAACATTTATTAAAATTATCAATTATTATTATTTCAATATTAATACACTGAAGTGTCTTACTGATTCTATACAACATTCAACAGCTGAAAAGACCATTCCTATTAAAGCAAAATTTTTCCCATATGAATGTGTTGTACCACGCATTTCTCGAAAGATTTCCCTGGCAGTTTGTGAAGCTTGTTTTTCTAAAGGTACAGTAGGATTTACTGAAGATGAAAAAAGTCCAATGGCAGCTCCCAAACCATATCCTATAATATAAAATATTTTATCCTGTGATATTTATATATTGTTAAATAAAATAAAAATTAATCCTTACCCATTACACAAGACATTATAGATTTAAAATAACATGATTCGAATATTCCTTCAACTAATTTTTCCTCATTAGTTTTAATTACAACAGGTCCTAAAATTCTTGGAATGATAATATTTTCTTTTCTATGTCGCCAATTCATTAATTCCTTGGACATAAGTGTCCATTCTTGAGGTGTAATTGAAGAATTGGACGAAGAATGATTGGAAACATCCGAACTCATAATAAATAATATATAATACTAAATTATCTAAGAAAAAAATGTTATAATTAAAAATATAGATTAATTAATTTAAAAAGTAGATTATTATATATAAGATATATATTTAAAGGAAGATAGAATGAATGTAACTTAAACAACTAAAATTGTATTGAAAAAACGAAATTTTAAAATATATAAATTAATACAATAAATTAATAAAAATAATAAAACAAATGTGTTAAGCTTTTGAATTGAGCAGCACTACAGAAATATATAGGATATAAAATTATAAATTAATAAATTTTCTATTTAATTTTCTTTTATAATAAAATAAATAAAAACTATAATAAAAATATAATGTAAACAAATTAGAATAATGATTATTGTACCTTTACCTTTAATAATAATTAAATAATTTATAGAAATAATTTAAAATTTATTTCAAAGGTTAGGTTGGTTTAATTGTTTATTTTTTAGATATAATCATTGATAATGAATGGTTAAATCTTAATTTAATATATTAAACAAAAAAATTTCGAAAAGATTAAAAAATATATTTTAAAAATAATAAATTAATATAAGATATTATTGTACTTAATAAAATTGTAAAATGTAAGTCAAATGAGTAAAATATATCCGGTTTATTTAAAATTAAAAAATATTTTTCTTCAACTTTATATAAATTATTTTAAAATATAACTTATTTAAGTTTTATAAGGAATAAACGACCTAAATATGGTTTTTAACAATTTATTTTAAAGAAAATTATTTCAATACATTATGATTAATAATTTATATTACAACACAAAAACATTATTTAAATGAATAAACATTTAAATTTTATTCTTTATTGAATTTATTTTAATTTTTTTATCTATAATTATATTTAGATACCGTTAATAATTTTGATTTTATTTATATTTAAATAAAATAAAATTGAAAAGAATATAAAAGTCAATAAAAGGAATAGGAAAAGTAATTTTAGGTTGGTTTCTTTTAATGAAATAAGACATAAAATATACAATAAATTATATATTTAAAAATACTTAATATACATATAAAAATATTTATTTTACAAGAAAATTATTATATACCGATCATATACATTATTTTATGAATGATCCTGAATAAAAATAAATGAAAATATATTGTAAGAGTAGTATAATTCTCTTTAAAAAATGAATTGAATTCTTTTAAATGACAAATTGAAGAATCGGTTCTTGTTCATTGGTTTCTATACCTTTTGTTTTTGATTGTGAGCGACTTCTTCTATCTTGACCTCTCATTCTTCGTGATCTTGATCTTGAGCGAGTTCTTCTTTCTTGACCTCTCATTCCTCTTGATCTTGAGCGACTTCTTCTTCCAAGTCCCCTCATTCTTTGTGATCTTGATCCTGAGCGACTTCTTCTAAGTGCTCTTATTTTTAGTGTTCCTGGTCTTGAATGATTTCTCCTTGATATCTCTTTAATTAAATGACATCTGCCAACTTGTGAACAAGTTTTTCCACGACGATGATATTTTTTCATTTTTTTAATGCATTTCTTGCAACATTTTTTACATTTTTTGTTCTCATAGGAGGATGACGACGAGAAGGAAGAAGAGGATGACGATCTCGATGACGACGACGATGATGATGAACTTGATGAAGACCTACGACGACGTTTCTTTTCTAGAGCTTCTATAACTCTAACCAATAGTTTGTTTCTCATGTCGATATCAGAGGGAACCGATGATTGTTGTTGATGCTCCTGGGTTATTCCACTTGGTCCTGGTACATTCGAATTCGTCTCTGAATCAGCGAGCATATTCACTAATTTGGAAAGAATTTGTTTCTTTGAAGATTTCTTGTTATTCGGTGACATGTTGAAAAAACTTCTGTTTCATCTGTTTCAAATTCACCTTATATATAAAACATATATAAATTTCACAGTATGTTGCAATATTTCATAATATTACATAATATGAAATAATATTGTGCAATAAAATTAATAATTATTTTTTTATTAATAAGACATAAAAATTATAAAATCCAAAATAATAAATTAATTTCACATATTAATCAATAATTTACAAAATAAATAAAGTTAAATTTATTGAAAATTTAAAGGTTTAAATGTATAAATTTGAAAAAATAAAATTTAAAATTAGATTAATTTTTTTGCTTTTTTCACTACGTATTAATTAATGTTTCTTATCTCTAATTTTGAACCTGATAATTAACTATCTTATCGTATTGAATAAATAAATTGAGGAAAAAAAATATCACTGAAATATGATATTATTTTAGTTATTAATTGAATTGAATTTTTTTTATTTATTCAGCTACTTGTCCAAATAAATACAATAAATATAATAGTCTTGTATTTTTGGGGTAAATTGTCCCACTTCTATTTTTTTATCATTTTTTTCAGTTTTAAGCGGCTTATAATTGAAATAATACACATTAAATATGATTTTATTAATGTTTTATTTTAATTAAATGAACTTGAAAATTATTTCTAAATCTAAAAATCTTAATAATTATTTAATAATCTATAATCTATAACATATTCTTATAAATAACTATTTTATTATTATTATTATAAAGTTCCTGGTTCACCGAGTCGCCACTCGGTCATTAAAAATAATTATTCCTTATTATCGGGTTTGGCTGATAATATTAATTCCTGATTCACCGAGCCGCCGTTCAAATAATTTAAAAGAACATAAATTAAAAAAATATAGTCATAAAACATACACCCCTTTAATTCACTGAAAGACAGAAAAGTATGGCCAGTGGATATAACATAATATATATTTCGTCATTTGATTTTATTTACATTTATAATATTTTGTATTTTTTTATTTATTTAATTTTTGTATGACGAAGTTGCTGACGTCATTTAAATTTTCTATTTTAAATTAAGAAAAAACTAATAAAGAAGATTTTTTCCGAGGCTCAAACCATTATAGATCGATTTTTCTTTATAAAAATTATCTATGGTGTAAATTTCCAAAAAATCCTTCGAGCGGTTTAATATTATATCAAAAATACAAATTTATTTATTTATTTATTGCCTTTATTTGGTTACATAATACATATATATATACAAAAATTTAATTGATTTATTTGTTATGACAGAACCAGGCCCTTGCGGGCATAGGCCTCTCCCAAAATTCTCCAAGCGGTTCTTCGTCTTGCGATCCTCTGCCAATCCGTTCCCGCTGTTTCGTGAATTTCATCCGACCATCTTTTTACTTGTCTGCCTCTTTTCCTTTTTTCTTCCAGTATATGCCATTCCAAAATTCTCTTAGACCATCGTTCGTCATGTGTTCTTACTGTATGTCCGGCCCACTTCCACTTTATTTTTCTTATATAAATGTTGATGTTGTCCATATTTGTTATTTTATATATTTCTTTTATTCTTTTCCTATCTCTTCTTGTAAAACCAAGAATACTCCTTATCATGGATCGTTGAGCTGTTTCCAATTTATTCATGTTTTTCTTTGTTAATGTCCATGTTTGTGCACCATAAGTCATCACTGGTATAATACATTTTTTAAAAACTTTGATTTTTGAGTCTAGGTTTATTTCTTTATTTTTTAGTATAAAGGCCGTAGACCAAAATTTTTTCCAACCTAAGTTTATCCTTCTATTTATTTCTAGCGTTGTTCTATTTTCATAACGTATTGTTTGACCAAGATAAACCACTTCTTCCCTACACTCTATGTATTTTTTATCGTCGTATTTTATTTTTTCTTGACAACCATTTGTAAGTATTACGGACTTCTTCTCATTTATCCTTAGACCCACTTTTTTACTTTCCTTGTTCAAGTCTCTCAGTAATTCGGTTATTTCCTCTTTGCTTTTCCCAATCAGGACTATGTCGTCCGCGAATCTTAAGTTGTTCAAGAAGGTACCATTGACATTCAATCCCCTCCCCTCCCAATTAAATTTTCTAAACATTTGCTCCATTGTGCAATTGAATAAAATTGGTGAAAGTGGATCACCCTGTCTTACGCCTCTTCTTACAGGGAAGAAGGGTCCCGGCCCATCCAAGAGAATTCTAGCCTCACACTTCTTATATAGATTCTCAATAATCTCAACGTAGTTTATATCTACTCCTTGAGAGATCAGAGCTTCCAGGATGCAAGCCTGGTTTATAGAGTCAAATGCTTTGGTAAAATCGATAAATGCTAAATATATTGTGAATTGATATTCTCTAGATTTTTCTAAGATCTGTCCTATCACGTGTAAATGATCTATTGTGGAATATCCAGTTCTAAAGCCGGCTTGCTCTATTGGTTGGTTGTTAATTATAGTTCTCTCAATTCTTCTCTGGATGAGTTTTGCAAAGATTTTTCCCATATTTGATGTTAGAGTAAGTGGTCTATAGTTGACAATATCTTTCGGGTCGCCTTTTTTGTACATAATTATAATGTTAGACTTTTGCCATTGCTTTGGTATGGTTTTTGTTATTAAAATATTATTATATATGGACGTTAATGGTTTTATTATAAAATTAATGAGTTGTTTTAGTATTTCATTTTTTATTCCATCTATGCCGGCCGCTTTACCAGATTTTAAGTTTTTTATCTCGTTTTCAATTTCTGATTTTAAAAACTCAGGAATGTTTTCATTTGAGCGTTTTTTGTTGTAAAACTTATTGGTACTTTCACCCTCATATAATTCTTTATAGTAGTCTGTAGCTATTTGAACTATTTCTTTACGTGCATAGTTAATATTTTTATTTTTGTTTATCAGACATGGAATTAGTTGCTTTCCCTCAAATAGCATTTGTCTTATCTGTTTTACTGAAGTATGTGGTTCAATTAACTTTTTTATAATTTCATTGTTGTATCTTTGTATATCGCTCTTTATGTTATATTTAACTGTTTTACACATTAGATTATGTTCAATTTGTCCTACTTTAGAATTTCTTTTTGTTTTTAATTTATTTCTTCTTTCAATGAGGGCTTTTGTTTTTTCGGATAGTTTTGTTTTTGTTTCACTTATTTCATAGGATTCATTTTGTACGTTTGTTAGTAAATTTTCTAATATATTATATTGATTTTGCAACTGGTCTTTTTGTGTGAAATCTATATTTATTAGCTCCCGCTTGAAATTTTTTATCGTTTCTATTTTAATATTTTCTACCCCTGATTGGTATTTTTTAGTCCATTTAGGATGTGGGCGCTTTTTAATATTATTTATCAGTATTTCAATTTTTAGAAGTCTATGGTCACTGAAGAATGGAAATTTATCAACTATTTCAAATTTTTTTATTAAATTAAGGTGCAAAAATACAAATATATATATACAAATATATAATTTTTGCTAGCATAATAAGATAAGATATATATAAATACATCATGTTAATTATGTACAATATTTCTATATATTAATAATTAATTACATTTTTACAAATGAACTCTTTATTTTTGTCACAATTACCACAAAATGATTTTGTACATATCGAATAAAAATTATTTGATTATTAGAACAATTTTTTGTGTAATAATGTTTTCTTTTCTGCTAGTTTTACCCTTAGAAGTAAAGGGGTGTTGTTCAAATGATTCGCTCTTTGCTGTTCTGCTATTTTCTTTTAGTTCCTTTGCTAATTTATAAATAAATTATCTTCTTGAAAAATTATCAGTATAACATTTTTTTTTAAAACTAAATCCATGCCTTGATAACTGCAAGGTCTAAGAAATTTGTCTGGTTTACTAGACATATATTGAGTGAAATTTCATTTTGCTTTAGTTGGAAAAAGTTGTTCAATACTGATATACGGTCCAGGTTTATAACAATTTATCAAAATTCAACACTAATGAAGAGGTAATCGCCGAGACTAAGGCCTATTTTGAGATTATAGATCATACTATAAAAATGGTATCTTAAAGTTATACGTCCACTATAATCTTTCTATTGCTTTTGAAGGCAACTATAATGAATAAAAAAATTGATTTTTACCAAAAAAATGAGATTTACTATGTTAGCTTACGGACTTTTCAGCCCAACTGTTAGATATGTTGGTAAAATATACATCAAATTTGACTGGACCAATTATTTTATTATTATTTTATATTATAATATTCTTATATATCCTATTTTGAACATAGTCTATAGTTTATAAATACCTAATCAAAAAAATCTCAAAAATTTTAACAATTTATGTAAACTTTTCCTATACGGAATTATTAAATTACAACATATAAATTTTTATTTTAATTTCTAATATTCAATTAAAATTTCATTTATTTAATTTTTATAATAGTTTTCATATTAAATAATTTAATAAAATTATTAGATCCTATTTTATTTTTTTTTAATTTTTCACTTTTCCATTTTAAATTGGATATATTTTTAAATTTCTTTTAAATCCTAAATTATTCTATTCGATGAATATTTTTAATAAAACTAAATAAAAAAAGAAGAAAATATATCTAATGCCTTGAGTGCATATTATATGCACTTAAAAAATGATTAAAAAAAAATTAATCTACATATAAAAATTTGTTTGTTTATCACTAATTTCAAATGAAAGCGAATTATTTAATAATATTATGCAACCCAAATTCTTGGGAAATTTGCGTCAATGGAAAATTGCAGTTATCAGGAATAGTCATTTGGTGCAATTATCTATTATAGAATAAGTAAAATAGATGTAAATATTTATTTCATTTTGTTGTTTACAAAACTTATGATGTTTTATCTGTTTGTAAAAAATTTGGTACACGG
Organism: Labia minor; assembly: GCA_963082975.1. Classification (NCBI taxonomy): domain Eukaryota; kingdom Metazoa; phylum Arthropoda; class Insecta; order Dermaptera; family Spongiphoridae; genus Labia; species Labia minor. The sequence goes on from OY720349.1 coordinate 26,712,287, forward strand.
GCATTATTCAAAATTCGAAATTTTCTATCAACTTTATAAATCTGATAGGGATCAGAAGATTAGTTTGCAAGATGTAGAATTTTTTGTCAAGCTTTTTTGTTATTTTCAAAACATTCAAATTTCATAAATTAGGCTATATGAATTGATTTATCATCTCAGAAACTTCCCAGATATAGCCTCAGCGACAATTTTATGTTTGCAGATTTCAAGAAAATGCTCATTAGTAAGAAATCGCTGAAACTGAGACCTATTTTACAAAAGACACACCTTACTATAGTATCGGAAAGTTGTAAGATCTGGCAAAGGCAAGGCTGAATAAATCAAATTTTATCAAAAAACTTTTTTCTTACTAATCCTATAGGCTTATTGAATGACCTGTTATATATATATATATATATATATATATATATATAATATTTAATTTTAATAATATCCTTTAAAACAAGTAATTCATATATATAGAAATTTAATTTGAATGAAAAATATTTATGATTAATTAGTAATTTTTAATTCATAATATGCAAATCAATTTTTATTACATTTTATTATGATTATCACCAGATGATACATTTGTTAACTGGATTCATCGGACTGCCTACTGGACATTTCCATGCTTTAGAAAATTCCTCAAAATTTTCTAAAGTTGCTTGTATACGAATAGGTTTTGGACTATGTTCATCTTCATCAAGTAAATCTTTTTCTGTTAATGGACGAGAACACCACACCTAAAGCAAATAGAAACAAACAAAAAGGAAAAAATAAACATATTTTATGTAAAGAAGGATCAGGTACAATATTAAAAATATTTTAATTTCAAAAAAGAGAAGCTGGGTTTTAGGCAGATAAAATCCGACATTTTTTTTGAAATAACATCTATAATGGGTTCTTCACAAAAAATACATAACTTTTAATAAAATATAATTTCCTATAATATGTTTATTTATTAAATCTAGTTATGATTTTTGTTTTTGTTCAGGAATATTTAATTTATTTATATTTATAGAATGAAAAGTAAAAAAAAAAAAATGAATGAAAAAGATATCTAAGAATATTAACAACTTATACTATTATTAATAGAATAAGTAAATATTATTATATGTAATTATAAATACTTACATTAGCAAATCCAAGAAAAAATAATTGTTCAGGTGTAAAATATTCTAAACCAGGCAATCTTGGTTCACTTTCGCTTGGCTGACGTTGTCCTTGATAAGCCCAAAATGAATTTCTAATTCCACCATTGTCGGCTATATTTTCAGTGAGTTTTACTGTCCCATTGATCTAGTAGAAGAAAATAGATTATCATCACTAAAATTTAAAATTACAATCAACATAAATATATAAATAATAATCAAAAGATGTAATTCTACTGCAATGCTACATATTTTCTGACATGTTTATTAACATTACTATTGTTTATTTATGAAAAATGGATAAAATCAGGTGAGGATTTGTATAAAGTATTTTTTTTAATGTTTCATCTCTATTGTTATTTAATTTTTTAAGATGATTTCATCGTTAAGGTTTTAAACTGAAATTTATCAGTTTCAATATCTTTAAAACAAAATAATTTTAGCATGCAGTTTGATTTTAACTATTTTTCAGAAAATTTTAAAACTTATTAAGTTCTTTGGATCAACACACTAACATTGTACAACGAACGTATTATGACGGAAATAAGTAAACGCCAGTGTGGTTGCTCGACTACAGCGTAGCGCTGTACCACAGCGTTACTTTTTTCCGTCACTCTTTATGGTCTGTGCTCTAAATGTTTAAAACTTTACATAAAGTCATATATTGGATTTTTTTTTGTAAAATAAGAAATAAATAAAAAATAAAATTCTTGTATGTATCATAATTTTTAGACTGTAAATACTTTTAAGTATAATTATTTTTATTAAAAAATCATGTAGGTAGATAACCAAAAATAATTTATATTACATAAATATAAATTAATAAAATTTTACAAATTTTTAGATATATTTTAATAGAATAATATACTTATGATAATATATATATATAATTCACTCATATTAAATGAAAACATACTTTCTTATTATTATATTGATTAATAAAACAACTGGCACGTTCATTGAACCTTTTTTCCATTTCAGAACTCCACCAGTTTACTTTATTTCCATTTGAATCATAATCTTTTCCTAAAAAAATAAATATTTTTTTTTAATAAATAATACTTCATTGTGTTGTTTGTAATTTACAACAGGAAACTGAATCTTGTTTATAATAATTTTAAAAAACAACCAAAGGCTAAAGATTGAACTATTAGGAACTATAGATATTCCAAAACTGGAATTATTATAAAATAAAAAATAAAAAATTAAATGGTGAATATGGGACAAAAAATTTTTTTTAAAAGGAATAATTTTTTTCATCTTTTATCCACAAATAAATAATAATCACTATTTGCTATTTTCAGGTGTACTTTTTTAATTAATCATTTTTCTTTAATTTTCTTTTTTTGCAGATTAGATAAACATTTCTAATTTATGTTCTTTTAAATATCTTGTCTAAATATTTCCTATCTGTTTCCTTGAATATTTGTCATTAAAAGAGATCAAAAAGGACCAAAACAACCAAAAAAAACGACTGAGCACATAGAAAAAATGCACACGAGTCGAGTCCTATCGTCTCTCTCGTTTTATCAACTTTTTCTAAGAATATAAGATAATAAATTTTTTTTATCAATTACTAATAAATACCTGTATCATCAAATCCGTGTGTTATTTCATGCCCAAGAATAGTTCCAAATGCTCCATAGTCAAATGCCCTAAAGGAAATGAATAAATATTAAATTATATAATTTTATTATAAGAGAGACCGGTGAGTCTCTGTACACTTTTTGTTTCTCAATTTTTTTCTAAGTCTCTATAAGCACTAAAACATTTCTCAATGTGTCATTATATAGCCTGAAGATTAAGTTATCCGATACTTTATAGAAGTGTCTAGGAATACCAGTTTTTCGCCGACGTCCATTTTTATCTCTACACGGGGAGACATTGGACATAGGGTGGGAAGATTATGGACACTCATCTAATGATTAGAAAGATTTTGGATATATATATTTTAAAGAAAATTTAGACATGTTGACCTCATATAACGTTAGTTTGAACTTCAGATGCAAAATGTTTATTTCAATGCAAGTTAAGCAATCCCTGCAGTCTGCAGGCAAATAGTTTCCTTAAAACTCTATTTGAAGGAGTTCCTTGTATGACTGCCGACCCAATTCGGAGTAAAAATTTTTATTTTTCCTGGTCTAGCCTTTCATTCCTTTCTAATGAATATTTCATTTTTTCGTTTCTAAGTCCGTCTCTTATTTTTGAAGAGGGAAAGTGTTTTATTGAAGCCACCCTCTCTCAAAGATTTGGGTTTCTTTGACCAATTTTTTCCGAGAAGGTGGAAAATTATATTTTGTACGTACACCATTCTTCATTTCATGCAAATAAATTCTTAAAGAAATAAATTTCCAATAAGGTATTGGTAATGAGTTATTTATGAAACCTTCCTTCTCCAAATTTATATAAAAATTTGATCAAAAAACTAAATTATTAATATAAATATGTAATAATTGAAATTACAAAATTTTCAATTCACTAAAGGGGCAAAGCGACAAGGGGAGACTTTGGACATGGTCTTCAGGCGACGTTTATCGATAAAAATAATCTCACGTTAAAAAGGTATGAAAAATACATACTTAAACACTGTTAAATACTAGCTTAAACACCTACCTAGTATCATAACTAGATGTAACAAATAAATATATAATACTTTTTTAATTATCCCTTACAATTTAACCTTAAATAATTAGTAGCTGAAAAGGGTGAAAAATCAGTTTTTTGAATTTTCGTTTAAAGTTTTTAGAGAATCTCGGCTATTTTCACTATTTGAAATGTTCATCGTAATCCCCACATGACAAAATTATTATAGTTCTAAAATACAAAGAGAGGCCGGGAAAATCAGATCAGGGTTTCCCCTATATGATTTTAAACATTAATATAAAATATTTAAATGATTCTTTTTTAAAATTTTATTCCTCTGCTACTTGAAATTAATATTTTCTTTTAAATTAATATAAACATCATTCCAAATTATAGAAACTATAGTTTTTATGTTGATAAACATTTTTTTTAACAGAAGAGAATTCTAAAAGACAATTAACTACAGGAACACACTGTTTACATCGACTCGTATTGAATCGTTTTTGTTTTAACATCGTAGTCTAAAATCCAAGAGATTTTGATGTTTTTATTCGTTTTGAAAGCCCCTGAGTCATTTTCACTGTGTGTGTGTACAAGATTACGCAAAATCGGTTTGAGCAATAATAATGAAATTTGGTACACGGGCATTATTCAAATTCGTAGTTTACTATCAACTTTTGAGAAATGTAGCTCATTCGGACCACGTTTTCATTTTTATTCTTCTAAACTGACCGTAAAAATAAAGATATATGTTTGATAGTTTTTCACATGATTAAAAATTGTATAAAACTGCTATATATAGAATTTTAGCTTGATTGTATAGCTGAAAGTACCGGAATTCATTTTTTTAACTTAAAAATGAAGGTAAAGGTTTTAAATTTAAATTTAATATTATGATAATTAATTAATTTAATTGAAAAACAATACTATACTGTAAATTTATTTTTTTTAATTGATTAATTAATCCAATATAATTATACTTAATTTATAATTTTAATTAAGTTTAATTTAAATATATGTTTTAATTAATCCAATTCAAATTTGCGAGATAGTCGAATGGAGCACTACAGATGTTTTAAATTGTAATTTTAACTGTTAACATTATAGACTATGATATAAAAATTTGTATTAAATTAATTCTAAATTTTTTAATATTACAAGTACTTTTTCTTGTTTTAAAAGAAGTTATGTTATAATTTATTTCAATACTCAATACCTTATATTACATTGATTTTCTTTAATATCAAAAAAGATTGAACGCATCATCACCTTCATACGAGGTTTACCTGTACTTATTTTTTAAATTAATTAATATTTAAATGATACTTATTTACCTTATACTAATATCAAAAAACGGTGGTCTCATAATTCCAATAGGTACAACTGAAAATACAATAAAATTATATAAAATATTGTGAGTTATATATGTACATATATTTAAATAATTTCATATTTAATATTTAAAAGTTTTCAAAATAGATAAATAAATAAATAATGAATTTTTTAACAATTAATTAAATATTAATTTAGAGTTTTTTTTTATAAATAAGAAATAATTAATAAATAAAATTTAAGATTTTTTCATTAACACATTTGATTAATTAATTTCTTTTAATCTTCCCTTTATGGCTTTCAAGAAATTCTTTTATACGTAATAACTTACCAACGTAATTTCCAATTTCAAGATACACAGCATTAATGTCAAAGGATTCCAAATGCTTCCATCTATTAAAATAAACATTAATGAATTTTTAAAAAAATATAATATTATTTCAACTTATATATATATTAAAATAACGAAATAAACGAAATTAATCATTGACCAAATATAGACAAGTTTAATCATTTCGAATAATAAATAATTATTATATAAAATAATTTACAAAATTGGATATTTATATAATATTATATACCTTTCTTCATCTATAATTTCATCTGCAGTTTTAGTTACATCGTCTGTTGTAGAATCAATTTCAAATTGTATATCATTCTCCTTAGAACGATATTCAATCATTTGCAACAAGAAATGATTATTTTTTGAAATATTTACCTTAAAAAGTAATAATGAAAATTGAAATTTTATTTAATATACATATTAGCAGTGGCGTAACTATGGGGAGGCAGGGGGGACATATGTCTCCGGGCGCCAAATTTAGGGGGCGCAAAATTAGGGAAGCCAATTTGGAACAAAAGAAGAATTAATATTTAAAGTTAAACTGTATTTTGTGTAAGTCAATAAATATTATTTATACGCTTATTAAAATCTGTTAAACCTATTTCGTTAATCGTCATTAATATTCTTTAAAAAAAAATTAAATTAAATATATATATATATATATATATATATATAAGAAAGGGGGCGCTGATTTCTCAGTTGCCCCCCCAGGCGCAAGAACCTCACGGTACGCCACTGCATATTAGTGAACATTTTTGTCAATATAAGTTTCAGAGAATATTCTTTTAATTAATTTCTACATATTTTCTATCCCAAATTTTTGTTTAAGTTTGTATTAATTAATGTCAAAGAAATAATATTTTTGTCATTTTTAATCTCCATTTTGTGTCTCTCTATCTATTTATTTGGAATTCAAAAGAGTAAAACTTGAGAAAATAATTAATAACATAGGTAGATATAAGAAAAATACTTATTTAGTATAATAGATTATTAAAAATAAGATTATTCTGAACTTGGTTTATTTATTTAATAAAACATTTATTACAAAATGAATTTGTGTGATGTAGTGGTTTATTTAATATAAAAAGAATATTAATAGAAAATAATAGAGATTGATTAATTTGTCATCAAATGTATAAATTTTCAGTGACGTCACAGAGATATTTAAAATAGAATTCATTTCTACTTTATAAAATAATAATTGATAAATATATTATTATTTACACTTACAAATGAATATTTTTTATCCAGTTGTTGTTCATCATAGATAAATGATGGTAAGCCTATATACGATTTCATCTTATTCACCTTTTCAATCGCTTTTTTTTTTGTATCGCGATCAATCCAATTCGCTGAATAGACCATTTTTTTAAATGCCTTCCGAAGATTTTCATATAATTTTTTTGCCTATATATATGTATTGTATGATTATTTATGCAAATATTAACTTATACGAGGACAGGTCAATAAGTCCGTGACTTTTTGAATGAAACACAGGTTTTTGAACCAAAAATTATTTTCTTTTTGAGCATAGTCTCCTTTGAGCTCTATATACTTCGTCCAACATTTCTCTAATTTTCTTTTATCCTTTCCAAAAAATAAGATTTGTCGAGGACATGATTCACCCCGAGAAACCCACTGTTTTGACTGCTGTTTGGTCTCTGATTTATTGTGGTGGATACACTTTTCATCCACGGTTGCGAAACGGCACAATAACTCGGTTTCCGTGATGTTTTTTCCCCCGCAAAAAATGAGCACACGAAATTCACTTTTTTCCATTTTATTCTCAAATCACGAGTTAGTCTGCTATTAATTAATTAATCAACAAAAACTAAAAGATCCAGCTGGTTTAAATTTCAACAGGAGAAGTGTTGCCATTTCATTTAAGAGAGAGGAAATTCAAAAAGTCACGGACTAATTGACCTGCCCTCATGTTATAATAATTTTGAATAGATTACCTCTTTAATTTTTTGTTTTAGCTGAGGATCTTTAGATATTTGATGTGTAATCGCATCAATATAAAAGGTTTTTAGGGTTTTAATGCATTGCTCTTCACTAAAACAAATATGATTATAATGTACATTATAAAATCACACTTATGAATCTTTAAAAAACAAATTATATACTTACATAGAAATTTGTTTGTATTCTATAACAATTTTTCTAATGAAATTTTCTCGGATAAGTTGGGCTTTTTGTGAAGTGTAAATTGAAAATGTTTCAATAATATCCCACCAAATCATCCGTTCTAAAATTTATATAGAAAAAATTAATAAGTGGGAGAAATTGATTAAAAATACTTTTTCATAATAGAAAAATATTTTGACAGCCGGAACTCATTCAGTATGAGGAGCCTTTTTCAATAAAAAAGTGAATACTATTGATATAATGATTTTAATTATTTATACTCTGGACAGACCCTCAACAGATTTTTTAAAAATATGCCTATAAGATGTCCATAAGTTAGAAATCTGAATAATATACTATGTTACCTTGCGCATAGGGTTCAAATTATTAACATTAAAACTCAGCATTCTGATAGCTAGTCTGTACTTTATAAGAAATTGTCCTGATCATGAAAAAGCTATTGAAATCGGTCATAAAAAGATCAATTGGTTTTAGTTTAATATTTCCTTTTATTAATATTACTATAAACAATTGGCAAGAAAAATAACATTTAATTGAAGGAATTTTGTTATAATATTAAGATCATATAAAAATGTAATTTGGTATAGATCAAGATAAAATTATTTAAAATTATCTCATCGAATATTTCTAATGCCAATTTCTTTAATTTTATAACTCTGTTATCTATTATATAATAAAATTACTTTGAAAATAAAAATCCGGATCCAATAAAATTTTAAAGAAAAAAAATTGTATTCAAAGAATTTGTTAATGCAGTTCAATCAATCTGCGCGGCGGAAAACATGGATGTCTTCGCCAGAGTGATCGCTAACGTCTGGGAGACCAGACAAGGCACTTAAAGAAGAAGAGTTCTTCAATCAGGGTCCGCTCTATAGGGCGGTAAATCTGGAATCTGTCCGGGCGGCAATCCTGAAGGGCGGCATTTTGGATATGAATGTAATAAATTTTACGAATACAGGGGCAGTAATTTATTCTATTGCCCGGGAAGACGTAAATGCTAGTTCGGGAGCTTAGTTCAATTCTAAACAAGATTCTTCTAAGGTAAATATTTGTATTAAAGATCAGCTCGCCTAGAAATGTATGGATACATACATTTTTAGTTAAGACTACTTTAATTGGAAAATGGTTGATAAAATTCTCGAATCAAGTTATTTTCTTTTTAAATCTTTAATTTCAATTTGTTTATACTTATTTCTGAATTTATTATGGGTTTAGAATGATATGCATTCAGATTGAATGGAACATCATAATGTGATTCTTGTTTCCAGGAGGTCATATCTGTTGATTTCAATTTATTATTACAAACCCTCTCACTCTTAACAATCTTCCAGAATTCAATGTTATTTTTTGATTTCTTGATTTATAAAACATTTAATTTTTCACATTTAATTTATTTCTAATAACATCTTTTAAATATTTTTTTTATTTTCTATATAATTAGTTGAACATTTATACTCAAAGAATGAACGTTGATAGCCATCTTACATTTCTTGTCAAACCATAAAAGACTTTAAAATTTAAAAAATAATATTTAATTTACATACGAATGGAGTCATTTTCCGTATTGCGAATAAACTGTTTTAATTTTTTAAAATAGTCCATATTTCTTATATATACTTCACCGTCTTCGTCATCCCATAATCCATAAACCTTTTTCATATAAGAATTTAAATCAATCTAAAAAATAATAATCGATAAATCAAATTCATTTCTTATAATATTTTTCTAAATATTTAAATTATTTAATTAATGTCTGATGTGCTAATGGCATTTTATATCAATTAAAGATATATTCTTGTTTTTTTTTATTGAAAAAAAAATATTGTATTTTTTAATAAATTTTATTTCAAACAATTTATTATTATATATTAAAAATAGGTTGACTGTTACAATTCGCAGCAACTATTCGTACAGAACTGATCTTAGTGGTTGCATAACGATTAGGCGCTTTTTCTACTATAAAAGCCATGATTTTGTACAAAATAATATTTATTACATATAAATCTTACATATTTAGGATCTGTTGTTTCTAATCCTTCATTTAAAAAATCATTGAATTCTGAAAAGTTCATTACTTGATAAAAACGTTTAAATACAATTTCCTGATTTTCCTATAAAGAAAGAAAAGAAGCAAATTAGTCCATTCATATTTTATAAAAATAAATATCCTATGGCATATTTATCTTATTTCAATAATTAAAAAATTATAACAATTTTTAATCTATAGATGAAAATGAATAGTAACTATAGTATATAGTTGTAGTAAATTACTATAGTTTACTATAGTATATAGTCATAGTAAATAACTATAGTTTAGTATAGTATAACTTTTAATGATGACATAATTATCGAAATGATCATTAAATTGAATAAAAAAATAAAACCGCGTATTTTTAATAACTTTTTAATTTTATTATTAATTTTCATTTTCATATATAGATTGAAAATTGTTATAGAAGAAAAATTATCTGGTTGAATTTTCAAAAAAATTAAATGTTTTTTACAAGTTGTCAGTCCAATCTTTAAATATATGGATTTATAATAATTTTAATTAAAAAAAAGTTTATAGAATAAATTTTTCATTTCATTCACCTTAGGTAATTTAGGTTTTGTTGTTAATATATTGCTAACTGTCATTTGAATATCATCATTAGTATAGTCACTATAATTTTTATAACTATTTAATAATTCTTTAATCAATCCAAAAACAAAAGCTTCTCTCTCTTCAACGTATCCCATATTTAATTCTCCAAACATATCTTCATTTTCTTTTTTATTTTTAACAAGTGTTTTAAACCACTAAAATTAATGAATGAATGAATTTCTAGTTTTTTAATGAATAATTTATTTAAAGGTTTAAAATTACTTAATTATTTAAAGAATACTTATGAAAATAAAGAATAGGTAATTATTCAGGTAAACTCATTTTCGTGGATTTGGATAATACTTTACCAGTTGCGATTCCAAATAAACTTTTCTTATGCAATTTTTCCCGGCAGGTTATAGTTTCCGAGATAAAAATTATTAAAATTTGCATATAAATCAATTGATATTCTATTTAGCTAGCATGTTTTATCCGTTTGGCTACCAGATGGCGCACTAATTTTATAAGTTCGGTTTGGATTTGGATCCAAACCGAAAATTAATGGATAAGTGAATAATTAGTGAATTAGTCAATAAAACATTACTTAATTGCACATTTCGACGTTCATAATACTAATCTGTCAAACTTAAAAAAATCTTTATTTTAATAATTTTTATCTCAAAAACTATAAGATGCGGGAAAAATTTAATGAGAAAAGTTTATTTGGAATTGCATAAGGAACCCACTGGTAAAGTATTATCCAAATCCAAGAAAATGAGTTGACCTGAATAATTACCTAAAGAATAAAATAAATATACATTATCATTAGGGGTGTATATATTCAGTTTAGATCATGTGCAAGTCACATTAAAAGAGAAGTTAGTTCTATTATTTCATTTTCAGATATCACAAATGATTAATAAAATCATCGAACTTCTTCTTTTAGTGATAACATGTTCCACATTACATAGATAATTATATATAATTAATATATTAACAATTTTACTTTAGGATATGATTCTTTGATGGATTTCTGGAAATCATTTGGTTCAATAACAAATCCCAGTGTAGTTTCATTTAAATTATCCATTTCATCTGGTTCAATATAATCTTTATTACTGGTGAGCATCATTTCGATATTAAGCTCACGTCTTATTTTACTTAAAATTTCTCCCAAGTTAAACTTTTCAATTGTCTTCTCCGAAGGTAGAGTTCTTGGAAGACCAATCATATCTAATATATCTAGTATTGGTTCCATGCCAACTTGATTACGATATTCTAAAATTCATAATATTAAGGCATTGATTAAATAATATTATATAATATTTTAAAGTTTGAACATATTATAATTAAATAAATAATTTAAATTCATTATTTAAATAACTGTTTAAGTAAACTATAATTTTACAATTACAATATATGTAATTAAAAATGATTTTTTTATGATTATTTATAAATTTTTTGATTGCTAGCCAATATATTTTAATTATACAATTTCATAGAATATTTAATTAGAGTATCTAAATAATTATACATTTATATTATTATATTTAATATAAAATTTTATATTTTTATATCATTTAATATTTTTCCGATAAATAAACTATGTTGATTTTGAAAAAATAAAAATTATAATATACGAGGTCTGTTCAAAAGAAAAGATGAATTGTACATTCGATTATCGATTTTTTTTCGTTATATTGGTACACATAGTATTATCATATGTTGACATTATCAGCCATTTTGGATTAGTAGTTTGTTATTGACAACTGAAAAAGTTAGTCACGTTTTTGTGTGTTCTTCGATTTTTTACTTAAAAAAAATGGATCAAAGAATTACAGATTTACAAATTTTGCGTTAAAAATGGAATAAAGTGCTTCGACTCATTTAAAATGTTGACTGTGGCATTCGGCGAGTCTATATTGTCTTAAATGGTACACGCGCTTTACATAAGGCCGAGAAGACGCTGATGATGTCAAGGTTTTGCTCTCTATTTTCTTCGATTACAATGGCCTGGTATATCATGAGTTCTTGCCAACAGGTCGTACTGTTAATAAAGAATACTACAAAGAAGTTATGCAAGGTTTTCGTCATCAATACGGTTCAAATTTTTGGCCAAAAGCAACACCGTAATCATGTATCAACCACCGTATTCACCAGATTTGGCTCCCTGCGACTTTTTCCTATTCCCAAAACTAAAGAGACCGATGAAAGGAAAGAGTTTTGCAACAATTGATGAGATAAAGTCAGAATCGAAGAACGAGCTGATGGCCATACCGAAAAGCGTATTTCAGAAGTACTTCGACGATTGGAAGTAGCTAGTAAAAGTGAATTATATCTGAGGGGAATTACTTTGAAGGTGACAAAATGGATATTGATGAATAAATAAATACTTTTCGAAATTCACCTTTTCTTTTAAACAAACCTCGTATACTCACCTAAATCCAGGCATGAAAATAATAATTGTTGGGCATTTTTTATTGCTTGTATTGCATTTTTGGGTAATGGTTTCTTCATAAATTCTAAAAAAAATATAAAATTATTATTATTTTATATTCAAAGAGGACCTAAATGATATTAATAAATGAAATAATAAATTTTTATTTCCAGTTTATAAATTATATTCAATTGACACAAATTTCCAGATTTATATTTTATTTTTGAATGGTAGACTTATATATAGATTTACTTGAATGAAATGGGAAACAATTATCACCTATTTATTATTTATATCTTAATTATTTTAATATTAAAAATAAACAATTATTAATGCATTAAATGAGACTGGTTGAATATATTATTAGAATACATCACTATATTATATGGATAGAGCAGTTATTACGAATAAACTTTTAATAAATTTGCCTATTATCTTTGAAAAATAATAATTTTTTATTGTTATGTTAAACTAAAAAAAAAATCAATAAAATACCTATATATGTGAATTTTAAAAAAATTTATATTTTTTTATTCTACATTCAAATTTAAAAATTCCCTAACAGTTTCTTACAATCTTAATTTAAACTCTATAATTTTTTAATTATTTCAAGTATATTTAAACGCCATGGGGCGTTTTTGCAGGGCAATAGCGATGAGTTTTCTCAACCGATTGATTGCCTGACAACAGCGCCCTCATGGCGATAACATTTTTCCGTCCCTATACATTATACTTATTATATATACAAAATATTTACAAATATTCTGTATATATTATTATTATGATCCATTTAAAATTATTAGGATCTTAATTTCATTAAGAAAAAATAATTAATACATTTATATATGAATATTTTGTTTTGTTTTGCAATACACTCAAATTATATATTAAAAAAATAATAAAATTTATCTCTTTTATATCATAAAATATGATTTTAATAAAACAAAATAGTGTTTGGTTATTGTAGTTTTTGCTTGATCTTTTTTAAAAAATAAATGACTTGTCATTAAAAATTTCCTTTTCGTTTTAATATCAAATAATGCACTGCCATAATTATGTATAATAGTGATAAAGATATAAAATATTTATTCAATTTCTATTTTATTTTCATGTCCTTGGCTCTTCAAGTAGGGCAATTGTATTTCAATTAGATTTTATCATTTACCATTTATCTCCAAATCCATTAAAAAACTTTGTCTTTCAAATACACTCTCTTCTTTAAAATTCTCTGAATAACGTCCACAGGCGTATTCAAAAAAATCATCACATGGATTCTTATTAAAATCAATCATTTGTAATATATTATGTGCTGAAAAAATAGATAAATATATTGATCATCAGTGAATCATAAATATTCTCTAATAACTAGCTATTGATCTAGGTCGGGAATGGAAAACCTTTTTTTTTGTTTGAAGTCAAATTTCCAATGACTAGGATTAAAATATGCTGTATCTATTAACCACTTATATTATATTTTTAATTTATAAATTAAATTAATTAATAATTATTATAAATTAAATGAATTAATAAAATTCAAATAAATATAAAATATATCTAACAAACTTTAAGTTTTCACTATCTCGCCAGAGATATAATTGCGATCACGAAAATTTTCGATGTCGAGATTTTGATGTTTTTATACGTTTTCAAGGTCCCTGAGTCATTTTCAGTAAGGTTTAGAAAAATGTGTGTGTGTGTGTGTATGTAGACAAGATTACGCAAAAACGGTTTGAACTAGACTGATGAAATTTGGTACACGGCATTATTCAAAATTCGTAGTTTTCTATCAACTTTTGAGAAAAGTAGCTCAACCGGAAGAGGGTCATTGCCTACAACGTTTTGATTTTTTTTCCTCTAAATTAAAGTGACCGTAAAAATAAAGTTATATGTTTGATAGTTTTTCACATGATTTAAAATTGTATAAAACTGCTATATATAGAATTTCAAAATTTATCAAAATTTATAATAAGAGTATATATATTTAATAATATTTAATTATACATATTTCTCCTAAAGTTGTGTCTCGTCTTTCTCTACACTAATCTGTGGCTCCCTTAATATTTATATATAGTTCTCTTACCTGTAGCAATACATTGTGGTGTAGTACATATTTCTATACGTCGTTTTCCTAAAAGAAAAACATAATATAAATGCTTAAATATATATATTGCAGGTATCTATTATAATTATTAGATAATAACTTACGACCATGCGCAATTATGCATATTAATAGTATAAATGCGAAAATAGCTAAAATTACAACTAAAATCCAAAGTCGCTTTTCAGTTTCTGGTTTTTGCTTAAAATTTATTCTGAAAAAAATGGATAAGAGCTTTACAAATTTCTTAAATATTTTAAAAATAAAATATTTATATTAAAGAAAAAAATATTTAATCATAAAATTATTATAAATTTGGAATTTAATTTTTTTAACTGAAGAATGAAAATTTTCAGTGGTTATTATGTTAATATTAAATAAGATTCCTCCTTTCCCTTTTTATCGACCGATAATAGGAAGGGTTTTCACACAAAATTTCACATATGGAGATTTTTACAATTCTCCACGAATTATGCATTTTGTTAAGAGAAAAAAGTATTATTAGCCTAAAATGTCTGTCCGTCTATCCGTCTGGGTGTCCGTTTAGACGTGTATAGCTTGAATGACTCAATGTATTTTCACAAAATTTGATATATTTACTTAATGCAACAGTTGCATGAATTCATTAACTTTTGGTGTATATCCGGAAACCGGAAATGGTAGTTTACAAAGTATTAATTTTATATTCATTGTCGGAAAATATTTCATTTAAAATATATAGTAGTAATTAATAATTGAGTAATTAAACTAAAAATTAAAACCAAGATAATATATATAGTTATTTTAATTCAAGTTTTAAAAATATTTTTTTTATACTTATATATATACAAGGGTTGAACAAAAATATGGAAACACATTAAAACAAACACGTTTCCTTGCCTAATATGGTGTAGGAAACCCGTTGGCACACACACACACACTCAAAACAGCTTGCAGTCTTTTCGGAATGGATAAATACATTTCCTGTATGTTTGCCAAGGAAATATTGTTCCATTCTTTCTGCAAAACGGTGGCAAGTTCAGATAACAATGTCGGCGGTGGATAGCGAGAACGCACTTTCCGCTCCAATGTAGACCACAAAGATTCGATAATATTCAGGTCTGGTGGCCAGGGGAAATGCGACAAATCATCCTCGTGCTCAGAAAACCACCCTTGACAATGTGAACTGTGTGAATAGGGGCTTTATCGTCTTGGAAGACCACCATTGAGGAACAAATTTTTTTGGGATGGATTTGATCGGCCAAAATGTTCACATAAGTCTGAGCAATAATATGCCCTGACAGAGTTATCATGGGACCAGAAGAAAACCACGATATTAAAATCAATCTTTCTTTTCAAACATCCATTTCACAAGGTGTTTCCATCTTTTTGTCCAACTCCTGTATATATTGGAAATTAATTTATTTCAAATCGTCGGCCGGTTCTGTGCCTGGCCACAGTTCATTTTTTAATAAATTATTTGTTTTCCTTATTTTATCTATAAACATTTGTTTTTGTTTGATCACAATAGTATAAATTCTGATCGTCTGTGTAATTTTTATATTATAGTATAAAAATGCAGGTTGAAAAATAATATATTTCAGAGTTTTAAATTTAATTGAGACTTGAGGTCAAGCAAACAATACTATTAGAATTAGAAAATATTCAACCGCATACAATTTATTTGAATATACATACATAAAAGTAAATAATTTTGTTTTTATCGACCAATCTTATCTTCATATTTTATTAATATATATATTATATTATTTATATATATTTATGGATGATATTGAAATTGTATAAATTTTAATAAACTAATTAGAAGATAAATAACATTTTAAGGTTTTTATTTAATTAACAATAAAAATAAATAAATAAATTGAAGTTGTCTTATCTGTTGTATATCTGACATATCTAATGGAATATAGTTTTGAGATTTACACGGTTATCAAATTCTATTTATCAAAAATTTAAAAAAATAAATTCAGTTATCATTATATAAAAATCTATATATTCATCACGAATATACTTATATTTCTAAATAAATGGTGATCCAAAACTTATCGATTATAAGTTGGGGATAGGGGCGACAAACAGTTTCTATATAAAATCTCGCATTCCTGTTATATAGGATTTTTATGAAGAATTTTTAGAGAATAATAAATTTACAATTTATTTTAAAAAATAACTATTTTTTATATTTTTTTTTATATAAAACCTTTTTTTTCAAATCATTTTTCTATGTAATGGCAATCGTCGCGCACAATAGTTTGCTCATCTCTGGGTTTGGATATGATAGCACACAATTACAAATCTCTATAGACGAAACTAAAACCATAAATTGTTAATTAAAGAAATTACAAGAAACAAGACAAACAGAGGTCGATTTTCAATTACAGATAAAATGTGTAAAGTTTTCGTTATTTACTTACCATGGTTGATCGATTTACAAGGTGGCCCGAGGCAGCACCAATGGCAGATATTAATACTGAACCTGTTGCAAACACATTATTGTCAACTGGATTTCGAGATTTGGTATTACCCAAACAATCACAACCGATAGAGGAAGACAATTTGAAAGTAATCTATTCAAAAGTATCACAAACATCCTTGGAATAAAGCATGTTAAAACAACGGCTTACCATCCAACTGTAAATGGTAAGATAGAACGATGGCATCGAACATTGAAATATGCACTGAAATGTCATCTAATAGAAGATTGGATTTCAAAGCTACCACTTGTATTAATGGATCTTCGATCTCATATCATAGAAGGAAACAGTACAACTCGAGCTGAAATGACATATGGCTCACAAATTAGGCTTCCATCAGATTTCTTTCAAGATACCAAAAATTCATCATATATGTTTATAAATATGTTTATAAACTCAAAGAACATATGAAATTACTTAAACCAATACAAACAGAACATCATTGTAAAAAAAATATTTTTATTCATCCAGCATTAAACTCATGTAAATATATTTTCCTCCGGCATGACACTATTCGGACACATTTACAAGCCATATATGATGGACCATATGAAGTGAATAGACGAGAAAATAATTACGAAATCCTAACACCCTCAGGAAAACAGACTGTGAGTATCGATCGTATCAAACCAGCTTTCACATTGAAATCCGAAATTCCAAATGAAGATATGAACAAGACTTTCAACAGAGAAGAGAAGAGAGTTCCTTTGCCAGTTAAAACTGTACCTGAAAGGATAACAACTAGATCTGGAAGAATGGTCACCTTTCCCAAAAAATACCTAAACGTTGTCACTGGGGAGGGAGTGTGTGGCAAGCAGCAGAATAAAAATAGAAAGTAAAAAAAACATTAAGTTGTCCCATCTGAAAAATCCCCTCTTTGACTCTTGTTGTCATTAGCAACGCGCTCTTATATTTTATAATTAATAGTAAATAAAAAATTATAAAATTTTCAATAAATATAAATGATATTATAATATATTTTGTCCAAAATATTTCCTTACTCGTGTAATCTCAAGATATTTAATATTTATGCAAAAACAAGTAAAAATCTATGTTTTAATTATAAATGTTGAAATAGTATATTTAAAACAAATATCTACACATATTTATGAAAAAGTTCTTGAATTTATGAAACAGTTTAATTCTGTTCAGTTCATTGAATCCAGTCTAAACTTTTATTTAATAAAACCAAACAATTTAAAAAAAAAAAGAAAAATATTAAAAATCTAAATAAATAATAATATTGAAAATGTGAATTATTTATTATTATATTAATTAATAAATATATATTCAATAAATTGTCTATCTAATATAGTTACATATATTTGTTGGCTCGAGATGTGAATTTCCCCCACCGTCGCGTTTGTTCTTGATTTTCCATGAGTTATGTTCTACTGACTTTCAAACGTCCTGAATGACTGACTGACCAATGACCAACAGAACAGTCCACCTCTAGTTACATTAACTTAAAGTATGAATCCCCTCACATGTTAATATACTATATATATGTACTTTTATACAAACTAAATGGTTTAAGGACAATCGATTTAGTTTATTAATCGATATTAGTGATATTCAAACGGGAGTCATAAGTCTAATTAATACAAATATAAATAAAACAACCAATTAAAATAATTATAATTCGAAGATATTTTAATAATAAACCTACTTTATTATCATAAAAAGATCAATCAAATTAAAATATAAATAAATTACCAATTATTACTATTTATTATGTAATATTAAAAATTTTTTAAAAAAGTATTAAACCCTAATAAATATTTATTTATAGGATTTACATCGAATTAGATTTCATTTATTTTAATTTAAAAAACGTTGATTGTCAAGAATTGAAATGTTTAAAAAGAGGAGTTTAGATAAACAAATTTTCTAAAATATGAAAGTGAATCGTTTTTAGTCCCAGTATAACATGTATAACATACACAATGTAGAATTCGAAAATGTAGAAAAATTTAAATAGTTAGGTTCTGTAATAACGAAAGATAATAATATTCGAGAAGAGTTTAAAGCGAGGTTACAATAAATATAATAGGAGATTCGGCAAGTATAATTAAAGGTAGCGTAGAAAAATTAATCGAAGCAGGAAAAGAGGTGGGGCTGGAAATAAATATTGCTAAGACAAAGTATTTAGTAACAGAGAGGAATAGTATTAACACACAAAGTCTTAACATACAAAATATAGAATTTGAAAATGTAGAATAATTTAAATACTTAGGTTCTGTAATAACGAAAGATAATAATATTCGAGAAGAGTTTAAAGCGAGGTTACAATCGGGAAGCGCCTGTTATCATGCCGTAAAGGGGCTTATCGTGTCAAAATTATTATCAAAGGGGATAAAAATTAAAATATATAAAATAATTATTTTACCGGTTGTATTATGGGTGTGGGGCATGGTCTAAGACCTTAGGAGTCGAGAGTAGATTTAGAGTATTTGAGAATAGGATTCTTCGCAGCAAAGAAAGATGAGGTCACCAGGGAATGGCGGAGACTGTATAACGAGGAATTGCATGACCTCTATGCATCTCCACATATAGTAAGAATTATAAAATCGAGAAGGCTGCGATGGGCAGGGCACGAGGTTAGAATGGGGGAGGAAAGAATGGCGAAAGATATATTGGAGATCGAGTGGGAAATGTCCGCTTGGAAGACCAAGGACGCGGTGGGTGGACAATGTAGGAAGGGACGTGAAAGAGTTGAGAGAGAGTAGGATAGGGATACTTGGAGAAGTGTGGTTGCTGCGGTCAAGAACTTTCGAGTCCCGTAGAGCTGCAGAGATAGAATAGATAGATAACATACACCCAAAAATAAGTATATAATAAGACATATTTTTTGTTGTTTTTGAAAAATAGAACCATAATAATAATTATAAACATTAATGTGCAACGGTCAGATAGATCTCAATGTTAAATCTGGTAATGGTAACAGTTTTGTTATTAAACACGGCCTTAAGAAACTTAAAAGGTATTTTTCTTGTATTCGTCGTATTTGCTTATTATATTTATTATATATCTTGTAGAATATGATTTTTATATGTAAATTCTACCAATAATTTATCATTTTATTTTAATCCAATTAATATCGATATTACTTTCTTTAGTTTGACGAATTTTACATTTGATTAATGTATTTATTCATTTAGAAAACAAAAAAAAAAATCAATATAAAATTTCATACAAATAATCATTCTTTTGACCTAGAATTATTTTGAATCAGGTTCATTTGAATATTTGATGACATCTTTATGGGTAATAAATCTCTCACTCTTTCTTTTCCTGTCTTTTTCTATCCCCTTTTCATTTTTTGTAAGAAAAATAAGACTTTCTTAAGAAATATTATTTTTCAATAAAATGTTAATTATTTCTTTGTTGATTTTTTTTATTTTCCTCTATTTTCCTACTTTTATTCAAATACATCATCAATTTTTTTTAAATCGATAATACACTAATGGGGCTCTATCATTAAATCTCTAAGGGAGAAAGACAGTAAAAAACAAAACAGGAAATAAAAAAATGTCCACAAATAACAATATTGATTAATTAATTAATATAAGATTATGTATCAACTACTTTATATTCAATGAATAATTACAAAGATTATATGACTTTAATTATATAAATTTTCTCTTTATCAAAATCATAAATGATTATTGTGAGATATTTAAATTTAAGCAAATCTTAAAAAAAAAACATTAAAAATATTCCGAACATATCATTTAAGAAAAAAAATTTAATTCAAAATTATTATCTAAACAAGTAAGTTTCAAAGTGCCTATAAATAATGTAATAAATTGATTAATGAAATAATTCAATGATTGTTTAAAGCACTCTCATGATTTTGGATTTTTTTTAATTTAAAGCAATTTTTGTTTTTAAATATATTATTAAGATTATTATATGAGCAATTTCTAAAGTATTTTTTTAGAATTTTTATAGAAAATTTCTATTGTTAGATAATGTTTTTCTTTGTTAATTAATGTTATTTTATTTTTTGTTGTCCTGGTGCATGAAAAGGTGATAATCAGCCGGAGAGAGGTCTGGAAAGTATGGTGGGTGCGGCAGGACTTTGATCTCAAATTTGTTTAATTTTTGAAAAATGGAAACATGTGAAGTCGGGTGTTGTCATGTAAAAGGATTGGGTTACTCGTAATTTTTTGATGAAATAGTCTGGCTAGTTTGTAAAAACTACTGGATGACACCATTTTATGGGTTTTGGTCTTAGGGAACTTCTTGTGGAGTTCAGCTTTGTCCAACCACCATCCAGAACAGGTCTAATTATCGTAAACGATCCACTTTTCATCACAAATAATGATTCGAGTCAAAATAGGATCAGTTTTGTTGCCTTGGTATTCTGGGTCTTAGTCTGAGTGACCAAGAGTATATATCGGGATTTTGGGTTGATAGGTTGGATGGTTTTGTTCTCACTGCGTTGCTGTAATAAACAATTAATTAACTCTAATCCTTTATTTCTCTTGTGAAATATTTTGTCCTTCCAATATTAACTTCAAGTTCATTTCTTTATCTGCTTTAATTAATTTATTCATTCTATCAATTCTTAAACATTACTATCTCATAATATGTTTATTTATTTAATATATTTAACATTATTAATTTATTGTTTAATATTTTAATCTAAATACTTTATTTTGTTAATTAAATGATAATGTCATCATTATCATAAAGAATGAAAAAAAAATCTTTATTTACACATTTTTTATTTTTTGATTTCATAAAACAAGTGATTTAGCAAATTATTGGTCTTGGCAAAAGCAGTCTGGTATAGGAGGACAACAAATTGGATCCATTGAACTGAGGACATTCACGTGTCCTTGTAGAACTCGGATGCGCATTTGAGCCTGATCAAAATTGCTGTATAACTGATAAATTTGACATTGCATTTTTCTTCTTATCTAAAATATACAAGCAAGCAAACCAAAATTTTACTATAGGAAACCAAGCAAATTGTTCATCTTTATTAATTTAGTGATACCAAAATTGTTTATATATAATAATTAATTTTTATATAGTATTTTAGTATATTTATTTTACTCAAGAATTAATAATAGTATAATAAATTTAAATATTAGAATTTTTACCATATCTCTTTCTTCATTGATCATTTTAGCTTCAAGTTTACTTTGGGCTAATTGTTTTTCCATATTAAATATTTCATTTTGAAGTTCTCTTCTATTCTTTTCACTTTTTTCTTTTAATTTTCCAATACCTCGTACGGACTCATTTCGTACGGTTTCAATTTGTGTTGCCAGTTGAATATTTTCATGCATTCGCTCTTCACAAACTTTGATCTTTTCATCGACTTCAATATTCAAAGTATCATAAACTTTTCTTTAAAACGTAAACAATTCGATTAATATTTATTATCAATAGATAAATTATTAAATATTATAATAAGCAATATAATATTTTCAATTATTGTTAACACCTATGACACCGTTTCTCAAAATTTCAGTTTTCAATTATAATTTTCATAATTTTACTATAAAAATGTATTATAAACAACAAAAGAATATATATTCAGTAGTTTTTATTCTGTTTTTAAATTATTTTTAACTAAATGCTAAAACAAGAACTTTTCTAAGTGTATGTTTTGTTTTCTTTCAGACATTTCATCAATATTTTTAAATAATATTTTTTCTTGGATATTCTCGCCCTCTTCCCACCCCCATAATGGATACGAGACCCCAAGATTGAGAATCACTAACCTATGAAATTAAACTTTTGAGTGAATATGATTGGTAAACCCTAATTTACAGGAATTTTTCGTTATCATTAGTTTAATATTTTCTTCAAATATATAAATGCAGTTTATTTATATGATCTTTTGAAAATTATATCTATTTATTTTTATTTTTAATAACCTTTATTGAGATCCATTTTATAAATATAATATTATTCTAAACATTTTAGTCTGATAATTTTTTTTCTATACAATTTACTTGACAATTTTATTTAACAATTTTCATTTAAATTATATGTGTTTGTGTAACTCGGCCCTCTCTAAATAATGTATAAAAATCCAATATTTAAAGATAAAAGTGAGTTAAAATGATTTAATAATCATGTATATATGGAGATCTTAATATAATTATTTTTGTAATTATGCTTTTTTTGTTTAATTTGTAATGATGGTCTGGTAAATTGTATTTTTAAATAAATAAAACTAGAGTTGGGTTCCCCAAACTTTTCCTGGATATATATTTCTAAGACAACCTCTTTTAGACTTTCTTCTCGTTTAATAGACCCCTATTTTTTATTTATTTTTTTTTTTGATGCAGTGTAAATATATTAATAAAATTTAACATAATAACATAATTTAATAATAAAAATTTAATAATAGGTTGTCAAATATCTCCCTTCCGCTTTTTTGCTCTTTATTCAATGCTTTATAAAAATGTTACGGTGATCGGATTTAGTTCAAATATGGGCCATTTTGTTCGATAATCTGTTTCCATCTAGACGGCAACTTCATAATACTCCCCTCGTAGAAACCCCCTTCCTTATTTGCGAAGAACTCGGACAGCCACTATTCACAAGCCTTTTTTGAGTCTAACTTTACACCATCAAGGGCGTTCGCCATGGAAAGGAACAGGTGGTAATTACTTGGCACTATGTCCAGGCTATATGGTGGATGTGATAAATCCTCCCATCTGAGCTCCCGTAGCTTTTGACGAGTCATCAACGAAGTGTGTAGTCTTGCGTTGTCCTGGTGGAACACTACACCCTTCCTTTTGGCCAATTCTGGATGCTTCTGGTCGATCTCCTGCTTCAAGCGGTCCAGTTGTTCGCAGTAGATGGTAGAATTAAGCGTCTGGCCATATGGGAGCAGCTCAAAGTGGATGATTCCCTTCCAATCCCACCAAACACACAGCTAAATCTTCCTGGCCGTCAAGCCCGGCTTGACCACTGTTTCACAGGCCTTCGACCATGACCGTTTTCGCTTGATATTGTCGTATGTGATCCATTTTTCGTCGCCAGTCACCATCCGCTTCAAAAATGGGTCAAGATCGTTTCGTTTCAGCAGCATTTCGCAGGCGTTGATTGGGTCCAGAAGGTTTTTTTGCGTCAAATCATGCGGCACCCAAACATCAAGCTTTTTTTTGTATCCAGCCTTCTGCAGATGGTTTAAAATAACTCCCATCTCCTGGGCGATGTCACAAGATGCCACATGCCGGTCTAACTGGATGTTTTCCATGATTTGATCGGTATTCGTCGTCAAGGGTCTTCCGCCGGCTGGCTTATCCATGGTGTCGTTTTCACCGGCTCTGAATCGTCGAAACCATTCCTCAGCGACCATCCCCCAAAACACCATTAATCTCACGGAACGTTTCTCTAGCGGATTTTCCTTTAACGAAGGAAAACTTTAAAATAGAGCGAATTTCGGCGTTAGTGAACTCCATGTTTACACTTCTATAACTGTTTAACGCAATATCCTAACTAATCATGCATAGCGTCGTTTTGTAGATTATGTCAAGACCTTTCAAATGATGTATACTGTATAGTATTACCAGATACGAGCTCTGTAGCGCTTTATACATAGCCGCAAAATTCATAAGACAAAAAGGCGGAAGGGAGATATTTGACAACCTAATATAATTTAAGAGTATATTTTAAAAATATTACTACAAAGTAAACATTTTTATTATATTAGTAGTAATAGAGTTAATATTATTTAACAAAACTTACAATATTTTATAAATTAATAATTTAACAAATGATTCCTAACTGAAAAAATTAATATGAAGATTGAGGCTGGTGTTTTTTGATAATGTTTTTCTTACCAGGTTATAATTTTGTTTAAGAATAAATTTTCCAACTTTCGCATAAGATAATATAGCCAGTAAATATTATCAAATATTTTAATTATAATATTAAAATGATTGGAAAATATTAATTAACAAAAAAATTTAACTCACAATCAAACAAAGTTAAATAGTATTTTATTTAGATTGAAAATTTAAAACGAAAATTCCAATAGGAATTCTTTAAAAAATACATTAAAATATGGACGATTTTATATAAATATATAAAATGGTAATAAATATAACTCTAATACTATGGGCACTAGCAGGCACTTGATTTTATTTATTTTAAAAAATTTCGCTATCGACTAAAAGCTTCTAGTTCTATCAACCATATTTAAACTTCAATAGTTCCCCAAGTAGTCAACAATTTATATTTTATAAAATGTTTTATCTTTTAAAATTAACACACCGGGAACTCATCAAATATTAAAGTTTAGAGTTAATTAAAATTTATTATTTAAAATAAATTAAATATCAATTATTTTCAATAAAACGGAAATCAAAATAAATATAAAAAATACAAGATATAATTTAGAGATTTATTAATGTCTTACCGCATTTCTCGATAATTCTCTTCAAGGCAGGTATATCTATTTTGAATTTCTTCAAATTTTTTGTTTAATTCTTCATCGTTGCCACCATCCTCTTTTAAAATTTTTTCTTCTAAATCACGAAGCTTTTTAACAAAATATTTGAAAACATTTTTAATTGATACTTTTTTTCAAATAAATAAATAAAAAAAAAAATTTATTTTACCTCTAAACTTCTCATGCATTTGTCCTTACATAATTCATCAATTTCGTGAATTAATCTTTCATTAAGCGTTTGTTCATTAGCGAGATCTTGTTGAGCAAATGCTAATTTATCAATTAAGGGTGTCAATTGATCCATATGTCCATTAAACGCATCCTAAATAAAAAAAATGTTAATAAAAGATTCAAAAGAAGATAAACAGAAAAAAATTTTATATTGAAATTAATTACGCGTAAACGTTGCACTTGTTCTTGCATTAATTCACTTAGGCGATTATTCTCTCCCTCAATGGCTACAATTTGTCCTTTTTGTTGATCTGCATAATTAAGTGTAGAGAGTTGCTGAACAAACAATGATACACATTTTTTTTACTCTTCCCTTATAATATTTATAACATGTAATTATAACTTACCTGTGTTTGATACTTGGAAATTTGTATTTCCAAATCTTTGGTTTTGGTTCGCAAATCTTCACTCTCATCCCTTGTATCATAAATATTTTGTTGCATTTTGTATATCTGCTTTTCTAATTCTATTCTGAACTCTCTTGGATCCAACTAAAAATTTTTTTAGTTTGTTAATAAATTAATAACATTGAATTTTTATTTTTATTTAAAAAGTTTATTATTTTAAAAAATAAATATTATAATTTATTATTATTATTATTTCTTCGGAAACATTTCACAAATATCATATCTATCCATAATCAGCATTTTCCTTAATTGTAGTAATTTTAATACACAACTTAATGAGAATAATTTATATTTTTTATTTTTTAAGACAATAATATAAAAAAAAACTGAAAATAAAATTTTTTAGCTATATAACATTTTTTAAATGTCTTAGTTTCAAGAGAGGTTGAAAAACAATAATCGAAGTTAATTAATAGTACCTAGAATCGCTCGAATCTTTAACAAATTTATACAATTTATTATTATAAACTTTAAAAATTTTACAAATTTTAAATTATTTATTATAAAATGGGTTTTCTAAAAATGACATATATTAAAAACAATTATTCCTTATTATTGCAATATTATTAATCGGTTCACCGAGTCACCGTTCAAATAATTTAAAAGAACATAAAATAGTCATAAACATATACACGTATGTATTAATGCTCTGAAATACAAAAAAGTATGGCCTGTTGATATAATATAATATAATATATTTCGTAATTTTATTTAATATAATATATTTTGTATTTACGGAAGCGCTATATAAATATACGCTAGTTTAAATATATGAAAAAAATTAAAAATACTTCTGCCATTTTTTAAATCTTTTTATATTCCTGAATGGTGAAATATATAATATAATTAAAACATCAATCAAATAAAATTAACGATTTAAAATTGATTATAATTGATAATTATAAAAAATTGTTTGTTTTTATGTTAAATAAATAATTTTTAAAGAATGAATGGATATTTAGTTACCCCGCCTTGTTCTCGTAGAAGAAGTGCGATTTTCTGTTTGAGTTCATCAGAGAGTCTTAATGCTTCATTAGCATCCCCCTCAGCGTCTTCAATCGCGTGATTAAACTTATCCACTTCCGTTTGAAGCATTGCCTCTTCAATCAGTTTGCTCTTGAAGTCGTCCTCGAGTCGAGCCAGCTGCTCTCGAATCGCCTTCACCCGTTGGCCAACCTGGCAAGGATCCTTCGCCCAAAAGTTTATTTCCGTTATTCAAAATTATCCCCTACACCCACACTTGTCCCCATTATTCATCACTGATAATTTATTTCATGGTACTTTCGGTATATAAGTCTTTGCACTAATTTGGTTTATTATATTTTCAAAATATGGTCACTGAACCATTCACTAGGGGAGTGTGATCTACATTTCCACCCACGATAATAAAGTACTTTATTTTTTTTTACCTGAAAATCATCCAATAGTAAAATTATTTATAAATATATATATATATTTAGGACTTTAAATGATCTTAATTCTTTTTTTTTCATTTTGATCTTTTTGTGTAAATTTACAATAATTAATAGGAAAAGTATAGCCTTTAAAATTTACCTTCATTTCACTTATACAATGGATATTGGGTGCTAAAAAAATTCTAAATAGTAATACTTTACCGTCGACAGCTACTTCCCCATAAACTGGAATGTTTTGTTTACCGAAACAAGAATCGGTGAACAAGGATCGAGGCAGCTACATGGGGGTGGTGCTCCTGGACAGGTAGCTGATGGATTTAAAGGTCTGCAATATGGTGGGGGTGAGCCGCAACATGGTGGAGGTGGTCCGCAACTTGCACCTAAAATCATGATCAAGAAAACTTAACACTAGTATTTGACTTTTACCCTTTTTACCGCCTTTGCCTCCTTTCCCTCCTTTCCCTCCTTTCCCTGCTGGTTTTTCAGCTGGTTCACCTGCTGGTGGAGCTGGTGCAGCAAACGCCGGACATGCAGTCGCCTAAACGGGAAAATAACAATTAATAATATTAAAAATTAACAAATACATATAAATTTTCTATTTAGTAGATTTAATTTTAAATTATCATTCCATATTATAATATCATTTGTAATAGTAATATACATAATTTTTAAAATGATTTAATTTAAATTTTTTCTATAAAAATATACTATTTATTGATTTAATTTATTAATGAAATCTAAATATACAAAATAAATAAATATATAATATAAAAACTACAAATTTTTCCACTATATGCAAAATTTTAATAATACCTATAATAATATTAAGACTATGAATTTATTTTAATGGATTTGAATATATAATGATTTTATAAGTTTTTTTTATATTTTTCATTGACTGAAGGTTAATGGTATTTTCAGTTTAAATCAGTGTTTCCCAACCTTTTTTGTGCCATGCCCCACCTAACCCCTTCTAAAATTCTTATACCCTCCTATGTAACATATAGATAATTTTTAATATTAAAAAGGGTTAAACTCGTGTCGAGTCCATTTTCGAAGTTCCCCCTGTGGGGAGTGGGCTTAAATCAATCTTTTAAAATTCTTCAAATTAAACAAAACTATATTTTGAGTATTTCTTGAAATAGAAAGAAAAAATAAAAATTTCCCAAAAATCCATTTTGTTAGCATAATAATCAATATTTTTAACATTTAGAACAATATTTTTTTACACAATTACCTATTGAAAACGCAAACTGCATAATCATAGTGCAAAATAAAATTATTTAAAACAATATATATTAAATGATTTCTTTAAAATCCTTTAAAATTAATGCATACTCTTGGTCTATGAAATGATTTTTTGTAGAATTTATTTTTAACAATGAAATATGTTAAACATATATTTTTTATATAATAATTAAAATTTAATTTTTTAGAATCTATTATAATAACTTTGTAGTAATGCTTAATAAAAATATTCTTATTACAATAATAAATTCTACAAAGAACCTCAATAGAGCTGCGATATTGGTGAATGGAAATGGAGGATGTCAAATGAAGGATGAAGATGGAGGATGGTAAATGAAGGATGGAGTTGGAGGATGGAGATGGAGAATGGTAAATGAAGGATGGAGATGGAGAATGGTAAATGGAGGATGGTAAATGTAGGGTGGAGATGGAGGATAGTAAATGAAGGATGGAGATGGAGAATGGTAAATGGAGGATGGTAAATGTAGGGTGGAGATGGAGGATAGTAAATGAAGGATGGAGATGGAGAATGGTAAATGGAGGATGGTAAATGTAGGGTGGAGATGGAGGATAGTAAATGAAGGATGGAGATGGAGAATGGTAAATGAAGGATGGAGATGGAGGATGGTAAATGGAGGATGGTAAATGTAGGGTGGAGATGGAAGATGGTAAATGAAGGATGGAGATGGAGGATGGTAAATGTTGGATGGAGGAATGGTGAGATATCGTACCGGTGGTTTGCAAGGGGGTGAGGGCCCACATATTGCCGCTGGAGGGACTTGGACCAATTCGCTGGGAGGGCATCCCGGAGGCTTCGGGAGACATACCATTGGAGTCGGTTGTGGTTGTCCTCCGCACATGGGCCTCGGCATCGCGGTTCCACACGGCAGCGTTCTCTGTGCGCAGCGAAGCAATTGTCGTTTTTCTTCTAACTCTGTACGTTCAGCAGCCATAGCAAGCATTTTTTTGTGCATTAACTCGATCTCTGTAGTCATCTCAGTCAATTGGTTTTCCTAAATAGTATAACTTTCAACTATCCATATTAAACATATTCAATCCTTAACGGATAATTCGAACAATATTTCATACAAACAGTTAATAAATTGGATAATTAATTATCCATTTTAAATTTAGATTTCATATTAATATTTAAAAATTGAATTTAACAATAAAAATAATTAAATCTTTGATAATTCTTATTTTTAATATTTTCCAATTATTTAAATTATTATAATTTTTTATTTTATTACTCTTTATCTAATAAAAATTATTGATATAAATATGAAATTTTCTTTAATTATGAAAAATCAATTTTATACAGAAAATAAACAAATTTCACTAAAACTTTAGAATAGGTTAAATAATAATTTTAATTATAATTTTTTTTTAAGTTAATAAAGTATTATTGTAAAATCTTAAATTCGTTTAATATATTTTAAAATTGATATTGTGATTCATTAAATATTGATTTAACTGATTTAAATTCTTGGTTTTAAAATGTATTACTTTTTAATTAATAACATAATTACTATATAAAATCAAAATAGACTATTTTTTTAATTTATATCCATATCAACAGATTACTTTAAAAAAGGCATACAATTTTTTTAGGATATCGAATATCTCCTTTACTAAAATATTATTTACTTATAAAATAAAATATTTAATGTTAAATTTCTAATTTAATAGATATCCCCAACTTTTTTAAGTTATAAAAAAAATTTCTGACTTTTGTACATCCTACGCAAGGACAACGCCTATCAAGTCGGTTATATTAATTAGAAGTCCTGTGATCAGCAGAACGGGTCCTATCAACCTTTACCTTGATTTTCTTGATCGGAGGCGCTACTTTTTGGCTGGGTTGATTTCATCTCATACTACTAGAGAAAATCCCTTGCCAGACCCGGACTTTTAAGTTATATTCATGAATTATAAAATTTTTAATTAGCTTCTACCAAAAAATATAATAGATATATAAATTATCATAATTTTCTAAATTTCACAAAGGAATATTTAAAAAACATTCAGGAAAAAGAAAGACCAAAGATTTAATATATTATATAGTTTATACATTTCCGGTTTTAGTTTACATATTTAAAGGTTATAGTATAAGGTATTGCTTCCCAACCTAAAAATATTGATAAAAATATGGATAGCTGATCTTGAATTTTTGTATAATCTATCAAAATTTTCAGTCCAATTGAATGTTTGGTTTTATTTAATGTTGTATTTTTGTTACTTATAGGTGAGTCCAAATGAGTTTTAAACTAATGTCGGTTTTTTAAATCATGCACTCTCATACCAAACTTAAACTATAATTTTTCCTATTAACAAGGTATTATATTTTTTCTAAATTTAAATTTTTTTAAGAAAATTCTTCCTAACCATTATTTTATTTATTATATATGATCTTAAATAATAAATAATAATATTTATGTATATGTATATACACATATATATATACATAAATATGAAAAAAACCAATAGTGTGAACATAAAATGTTATTTAAGTAAATAAAATAATTTTGAATTGGAATTGTTAACTGAGATTTTGTATTCTTATATTAAATAGAAATATTAAATAAAAAATAAGAATAAATATTTATAATTAAAAGGATGGTAGATTCAATTTATTTGAACTAATACAAGGCACCCAAGACTCACCAATGCAAGATCATTCTTTGGCGGTCTGGGACCAGGGGAGCAGCCGCATGTTGTATCCACTCCATCAGGGTTCGCTGCAGGACATTTTGGAGGCTATACCATTGAAATAAATAGAATTATTCATTTTCTTTAATGAAATTTAAAGGAGAAATCTTTTTTCTTTTTTATTAAAAAATAGTAAGTTTTATTTTTATTAAATAATAAAAAAAATTTTTACAATTTTTCATTAAAAAAATTCTTTAAAATTATTATCAAATTAAATCTATTTTTACTATGCTACTTCTAGTATTTTTTTAAATTCTATTTAATAATTAATATCAAAACCCTGATATTTCCATTTTTCTTTTAAATTAAAATTTTTTTTTTTTAAATTACTTAATTTTCTATTATTATACTCTGAATTACATATTGCAGCTCAATATTTTAGAAATGTTCTGTACTTTCTTAATTAATTTTTACTTTTATGCAAATGCATAAATAAAATCCAATCATTTTTTTATTCTATTGATAATTCAGAAATTTACTCCTTTCGATAAATCAAAAAGAAGAAGAAAAATCCTTAAAGAAATTAAATTTTTTTTATTTATTCTATTATGAAATATTAAGCAATTATAAAAAAAAATATGGAAGAATTTTCTTTAATTTTATGAGCATACTGAGTCTTAGGATGTCTACAAATGTCACGCACCTGAGTGTTTTAATCCTTCTCTTCTCTTTTTATATTAAAAATATGGGAAGGCAAATTCATAATATTATGGAAAATATAATTTTAAAATGAATATTCAATTTTTTTAGAATTAATATTTTTTTCATAAATTTTAAGATATAATAAAAATAAAAATAAAAAATTGATTTGAAATTGAAATTAAATTTGCAATTTTGAAAAAACAAAAAATTAAATTTGAATGCCCAAATAATGCTACGAGTATTATGAATTTGCCTTGGGACTGGTCTGTGAGGTCGTAGTGCCTACTATGGCGCCTGGCCCTGCACCTTCGACCCCGAGACCTCACCTGATAATCATCCTTAATGTATCTCGCTACCTGTGCACTAAATCCCATGTTTTGTTGGTTCAGGATTGCCAATTCGCACTTGAGGGCATCCAACTCCTTCCGAAGGGCACGGATTTCATCGCTAAAAAACAATTATATTAGTCAAAGAGTAATCAATAAAATAATTAAAATGGTTTATTTAGGATAAAGTATATTAGGTTTTACTAGTAATAATAATATTATTTACATATTTTAAAGCAAAACTCTACAATAATGATAAAATAAACTTTACTACAAATTAATTTAATAATACCTTTCAATCATAATGGAATAATGCAAAATTAATAATTATAAATTTATTATTAACGTCAAATCAAAAAAAAAAATTTTTGAACGAATTATCGATGATGTTAATTTAAATCCGAAATGTGTTACTGTGGAAATTTAAAATAACAATTGATTTTTCAAAACAGTGGTAGTCAACCTTTTTATATCTCCCGCCATATTTGTAGTTTTCTTACATTATTGTTAGTATTAAAGTTATTAAATTGACCATCTTTCCCACAATGAAACATGAATATCCATAACTGAAAACTTAATTAGTGTATTACAATATTATTATTATTATTATTTATTTTGTTACAGTCTAAAAATAACATATAAATATTTTTTTTATTAATTAAATTATTTATTTTGAATCCCTTACCGCCAACTGTGAAAGTTTAAAATCCCACCACTGGGTGGACCAGGTTGACTAATTCTTATTCAAAAGAATAAGAACATTATTATTAATATAACTAATTAAATATTAATTAATTAAATATATAAAAGATTCACAATTATTGTGAATTAATATTGAATTAAGTTTATTTTTTCAAGGTTCAAAATAATTAATAATATTTAAACCCAACTAAACATAAATAAATACAGAGAAATAAGTTCTATTGTTGTTAATGTTATATAATATTGACATTATAATTGATTTGTCTGATTAAACTAGTATAATATAAGTAAAACTAATGATGTATGATGCTCAGACAACCTTTTACAAGAAATAAATACTGGTGTTCAAAATTCGAGCAATAATCACATTTAGTTTAGAAGGGCTCTCAAGAATGACCTACAGGATTCTAACCTAATTAATTTGTTTTATATAAGAGTAAACAAATCTTATTGAAATTTGAAACAATCTGTACAAAGAAAATTATTTAACAATATATTCATGTTTGTTTAACGAATATTACTCACAGAGTTCTGAATAAACTATATTTCATAATATCACTTACATTTTTTAACATCTTGCCAGAGATAATATTGTGATCATTTGTGAAAATTTTCGATGTCGAGATTTTTATGTTTTTATACATTTTGAAGGTCCCTCAGGTTGAGAAAAATGTCTGTGTGTGTTGTATGGGAATGAGACAAGATTATAAGCAAAAACGGTTTGGCTAGAATCATGAAATTTGGTATACGGGCATTATTCAAAATTCGTAGTTTTCTATCAACTTTTGAGAAAAGTAGCTCAACCGGAAGAGGGTCATTATCTACAACGTTTTGATTTTTTTTCCTCTAAATTAAAGTGTCCGTAAAAATAAAGATATATGTTTGATAGTTTTTCACATGATTAAAAATTGTATAATTTAATTTAAAGATAATATATGTTATTTAATCCAATTCAAATTTGCGAGATGGTCGAGTGGAGACACTCCAGCTTATTTGAAAAGCAAAGACAAGTAAAAATAGAGCAAATAAATCAATACTATTATGTTTATCTTTATCTATATAACTACTAGCTGCCCCGAGCGCCTTCGGCGCTCTCCGCACCTAGACGGGGGCTCCGCCCCCTGTAGCCCCCCGAGTAAAAGGTTTTCATCCATTTTGTTTCAATCAGTATATTACATAAAACATTCATTTCTTTTTGTGTTCTTTTATTTAAAATATATTTTAATTTAATCACTAAATTAATTATATATATTATTATTGTATATGTTATATCTATCTATCTATGTGACTCTAAGGAACTCGAAAGTTCTAGGCCGCAGCAACCACATTTCTCCAAGTGTCTCTATCCTGAGCCCTTGTCCCATCTCTCTTACGTCCCTTCCTACACGTCCTTGGTCTTCCAAGCGGACGTTTTCCAATCCAAAATCTTTTTCCTCTCCCATTCTAGCCGCGTCCCCTGCCTATCGCAGCTTTTTCGCTTTTATAACCCTAACTATTTCTGAAGATGCATAGAGGTCATGCAATTCCTCGATGTGCAGTCTCCGCCATTCCCCGGTGACCTCATCTTTCTTTGGCCAATAAATGCTGGAAAGAATACTCTGGATCTACTCTCATCTCCCAGGGTCATAGACCTTGCGTCCCACCCATATAATACAACAGGCAAAATAATTGGTTTATATATTTTAATTTTGATTCCTTTTGATAATAATTTTGATGAGATAAGCCTCTTTACTGCATGATAACAGGCGTTTCCCGATTACAACTTCGATTTAAATATATATATTCTTCTCAAATATTATTATCCTTCGTGATTACATTCAATTTTTCTACATATTCAAATTCTACATTTTGTAAATAGATTTTGTTACTAAATATTTTTTCTTATCACCATTAATTTCAATCTGAATTAGAAGAAAATTATAAATTACCTCCTCTTCCAGCCCATTTACCTATCCAGGCATCTTAATTTCTTAACACTCCGTTTTTTTAAATTTAAAATAAAAGGAGATAAATAGTTTTAAATTATATTCGAATGGTCTATTATATTCTATATATCAGTATTTTTTTCTGAATTTAATACCAACTTGATTTTCAAAATGTTCCATTCGTTATCCATATGATTGATTACATGTGTTAAAATTTAAAAAAATTCAAATATTCTAATTTTTAAATTTAAATACAATTGAATATTATTTTTTATTAATATCATATCAAAAAAGAGTATTTATTAAAAATTAAAAATAAAAAAAGAAGCCTATTAATAAAAAAATATAATAGAATACAATAATTTTGATTTAAAACAAATTTTAATTTTAAAAAAAAAATACTCAATATAAAAAAGACATAAATTTAAAACATCTCGTAATATCATTTGTCTAAAAAACATATTTTAATTAACCAAGAAATCATTTTTGCACTTAAAATATATTTGTAATTAATAATTGAAACAAAAACAAAAATAATAAAATTTTGTCATTTTAATTGAAGTTTTGAAAATATTTTTGTATTGATAAAAGTTTAAAAATAATATATTCAGTTATTTTAAGCTTTCACTTTCAAATAGAAAAGAAGAAATATTCAATTATATAGAAAGAATAAATAAAAATTAAGTTAAATATGATCTAAATATTTTATTAAATAAATTTAAATGAGAACTTTTAGAATAAATTATTTAATTTAATTGATATTTAAATATTAGAATTTAAAATAAAAAGTGAAATATTATAATAATTTTTAAATTCTGAGCAATATGCAGACAAAAACCTTTTTTTATATATAGATAGTCGAGCTGGGGATGGCATTATGGGTTTTTCCAAAAAGAGAAAGTTACCCCCCCCCCCCCCCCCGAGGCCCTAGTAGGGATTAATTTAATTATTTATTATATTTCAAAGGAATATTTTAATATCATTTTAAATGAATGAATGAAAATTCAAATTTTATATAGTTTTTTATATATGTTTATTTATGCAGAAAAAATTAATTGACATAATTATTAATTTAATAAAATAAAATTTAATTTAATAAAATAAAATTTAATAATAAAATTTAATTTAATAAAATATTAAAATAATAAAAATTAATAAATTTAAAAAAAAAATATATAATACTTAAAGAAAAAAATGTGCCTTTGCAAGTTTCGAACTCAGGGTTGCACCCTGCACCCTGAGTCATAAGAAGACGCGCTAGCTCGCTCGGCCAGCAACCGCTTTTGTTTGGAAGCTTCTTATAAGTGTATATATAAGATTTCAAATTTTTGCTACCAGCCCCTCTATGAGCTAGTATGGTAACTAAACTATTTTTAATTAATTAGCATTTCCTGGACACACCTTACCAATTAGCGGTTTTCTAAAGGAAGTCTGACATGCCCTGAGACCTACTGAATATACATAAAAAATTTCATAAGAATCGGTCCAGCCGTTTCGGAGGAGTATGATTTCAAAGTTTTGTGACACGAGAATTTTATATATAAGATATATATAAAAAAAGGTTTTTGTCTGTACATTGCTCAGAATTTAAATTTTTTTCCACATCTTCGCGTTTCATGACCTCTAGAATCCAAAAGTGACTTGAATTTTTCATGTCTGTCTGTCTGTCTATCTATATGCATGTGTGTTTGTTCTTCAGACCGGGAAATTGTGAGAATATAGATTCAACTCGCTTACCGATTCCTATGAAATTAGATAACAATATTCGTATATACCTCTATTTCAATATAGGCTATAAATTTTATCAATATCTAATCAATAACTGCAGAAATTAATTTTTAAAAATTTATATAATGCTCCATGTTGTTGCACCGAACCGACCGACTAATTTCCAAACAACATTATATATTATATAATATAAATATATATATATATGTAGAAAGTATAAAAAAAAAATTTTAAAACTTGAACTAAAATATCTAAATTATATTATCTTGGTATTTATTTTTAGTTTAATTACTCAAATATTAATTACAACTATATTTTAAGTGAAAAATTTGAAAAATGAATATAAAATTAATACGTTGTAAACTACCACTTCCGGTTTTCGGATATACACCAAAAGTTGATGAATTCCTGCTACTGATGCATTAAGTAATTAAATCAAATTTTATCGAAATCCGTTGACCCGTTCAAACTGTACACGTTTATACGTACACACAACGGACAGAAATCATGGTAAAAGTACTTTTTACTGTTTATAAAATTCATGATTCGTATGTAAAAATCTCCACATGTGAAATTTGATGTGAAAACAATACCTTCCCTTGAAAACAATTAAATTTGGAATTATGATATAAAAACAATTAATTTACATTTAATTGATTATAAGTATGAAAAGTTAAAAAAATTAAATATTCATTTTTTTATGTTTATATGATGTTATGTGATTTTATATTAATAAAAATAAAATTAAAACGTATAAAAAATAAAAAAAAATGAATATTTGATTTTTTTAACTTTTCATACTTATAATCAATTAAATGTAAATTAAATAGAAAATTATGAAGATCAGTTTGCTAGAAAATTCAGGAAAATGAGTTTAATAATAATACTTTAAAATTTGTATATTTAATTTTAATATCACATCTAGATATTATATTTAAGAATATTTAGAATATTTTTAGATAATGATAAATTTATATAAAAAAACTCATTTTAATAATATATAAACTATTCGGATATTTGTATTATTATAATCCCTATTATAGGTCTCTCATTCAACTTGTATGGGTAAATGAATTCGGGCAGGAATCCAGTTCTTTTTTCTCATCTTTGGAGAATATAGGGACATATCGGACAATATTAGATCAAATCTTATCTCGTTAAGAAGTTTCAGTATTTTTGAAAACCAATTATTATAGTTTTGTTGAAATTAAATAAATATTTGAATTTATTTATATTTTTTATGGTTGTAGAGAGACTAAATGAATTAAAAAAGTTAGTTTTAGTTTTATAAAATGTTTATATTTCTTTAAATTTCATTATATTCAATAAACCAATGATAATAAAAAACGAATATCAAAAAAATATTAAGGAATATTATAATCCTTTATAACATTTACAATAATTTTTTTTATTAATTTAGTGATTAAATTAAAAAAATAAATAAGAACGCAAAAATGAAATGAATGTTATAACATACTGATTGAAATCAAATAAATGAAAACCCCCTATCTAGGTGCAAAGATAGCCGAATGCGGTCTGAGCAGCTATATATAAAAATAATATAAATAATAAATAAATAAATATATATATATATAAATATAATATATGGTTAATATTACAAAAAAAATCTCAAATTCAATTTTATTTAAAATTAAATAAAAATAATTAATAAAAATTAATTAAAATTAATTTCATTTAATAATTGAAATTTTTATTATTTAAATATTAATTAATAATAATTAATAAGGGGATAATTTAAAGACCTCGATTTTCAAAATGGCAATAGCTATCAAATAAATAATAAACATTTATATCCATACAATCTACAAATATCAAAGAATTATTAAAAGATATTTATTCTAGTTAGTTCCAATATTCTTAAAGAACAATATTTTATAATTGGAAGAAATTAACATAATGTCCCTGTCAAGCAATGATGTCTTTTATCATATTGTTTTTGATTCTCTTACACAATCAAAAGTTAAATAATAAATAAAATATAAAACTTACTTGGCCATTTTTTGAAAATGTTTTTTCTTTGTAAAATCACAAAACTAGAATTTATTTTAGTCGAAAGGTGTATAAAAAAAAAGAATTTAGATAACGAAATTGTTTTGGTTACTGGAACTAATTAAGTAATGAAATGAATACATTGTTGTTTTTGAATTATTTGTAATTTTTCATTTAGATATTTGGATAGTTTAATCAACCTAAATTATTTCACAGCTATCTTGATTATTTTTCAAATGATTTAAATAAAATTTTTTTTTTGCAAAAATTTAAAAAAAGTAATTCAAAAATAAATTTTAATTATATACTTATT
Organism: Labia minor; assembly: GCA_963082975.1. NCBI lineage: Eukaryota > Metazoa > Arthropoda > Insecta > Dermaptera > Spongiphoridae > Labia > Labia minor. Next base: position 26,751,503 of record OY720349.1, read on the forward strand.
TTAATAGAATTAATATATTATAATAATTTTTCTATGTAATTCAGCAGCTAATTTCACTTGTGTTGCATAAATTAATGTCTAAAATATTAAATACAAATTTCTCTTTCATCTCATCACTTTTTTTTAAAGTAAATTATAGTTTAATTAATGTTTTCATGAAGTCTAAACAATAAATAAATCAAAACTATTATAATACAAATTGTAATTATGTTTTAAGTATTATTTTCAATGTACAAATAATAATTGTCTTAATAACTTCAATTAAAGACTATATAAATTAAATGATGGGTTCTAGTAAATAATTGCACCTAGATTAAAAAGTCATCTGATGGTTAACATCATAGGTCAACTATTCCTTTATGCGGTGAAAACATAAATAAAACGCACATTGAGTTTCTTGACATGTCAAGGTCATTCTAATGATAAAAATACAAATGAAAATGATTGTCTCTTTTGCTTAATAGGCAGCATGATCTCTAGAGATGGTTGAAATTAGAGTGAGAGCGAAAAATAGAAAAAAGTTAACTACAGTCATCCTGTCCAATTTCATTTTATTCAATTGTTCCATTCCTCTGTTCATCTCATCCACCCTCATTTGAATCGTTTAAATTACATTCGTGAAAATTGAAAATTATTTAATTATTTTAAAATTTATATAAGACATCCATATTGTTAAAATTTATTTTCATGCCTAGAGAAATACATGTACTAGATATTGTTTTTGTTACTCATAGATAATTTAAATTTTAGTAATATTATAATTATTTCAATCCTAGAGAATTAATATGTCTTTAAAATTCATAAATGAATAAAAACTAAGTTAGTATTAACTTATATGTAAAAATTAGATGGAAGTAAATACTCCAAGATTGTATCAATCAATAACTACAAAAAATTTAAGAAGCAATCTACATTCTATTTCAGTTATATATATATATATATATATATTATTATTATTATTGCCTTTATTGGTTCATGATTAAATAATTACAAACATTTTTACAGATTTTACAATTAAACATTATTTACATTTAATACATTCTAAAAATTTTTTTTTTCTTTATATTAAAATTGAATTGAATATATATATGCAAATAAATAACATGAACTTAAAAGATAAACTTAAAATGTTTGATTTTTTGATAAATCTTATAAGGTAAACAAATTTTTGTAACAACAATTTGGTTTGTATCAGAGTAACAAATATTATGAAAAAATATGAAGGTAGGTATTATTATTATTCTTAGCACAATTACTTATTCAATATAATTAATATATAATTAATTAATATTAAAATATATTTTTATTATTATATATTTTATATATTATTAATTAATTCACACTGGTTGTATAGATGATATTTTGTATTCAAATTTTAACTTACAATCAACCGATTATCTTCAAATTTTATAAACATACTTGATCTTGATGACAATACATTTATTATCTTATTATTCTTATAAACTAAAAATTTATGGGAATAGATTAATTAAAAGAAATATTTCTAAGTGATAATTTAATTTTTTTAGTAGAATACAATTATTATACTAAAAAATTCTATAAATATATATCTTTAGTGAATAAATTTACATAATGTAAGAGAAATTTAATTATTTATATTTTTCAAATAATTTCTAAAAGATTTTAAAATTTAGAATACTTTTAAGAAGTGATAAATGTATTAAATAAAAATTTGTTTTAATAGCAGACTCTTTATGTATTTTTGTATCAAAATATACAAAAAATTATTAAAATCTAAAATTTAGTAAAAAATGAAATCAGAGAAGTTGATTATTATTATAGATACTATACTCATGTTAACAGAAGAAAAATAATTGTTGGTTTTGATAGATTTTTTAAAATACAAACTCGATTTTCACCAACAAATAATGTTTTTCTTACTTATCTTTTTCAGGAATGAAGTTCTACTGTTATATGGTTAAATAAGTACCATTTTAAACAAAGAAGTTTATCAAAAAAATTTTTTTACTTAATTTTATTTTTAAATTTTGTTCTCGTAAATTTATTAAAACATTCTATTAAAAAAATTATATATAATTTTTCATTTCTTTTTCCATATTAAGTCAGCATTTCAGAAAATCATATGTGATGTAATAGAAGCCTATATTCAAGGGGTTTTTAATTGGCTTTTACGAAGCTATACTTTCACTCTAACCTATAAATATTATATTATTTATATATATTTTAGTAGTTTAAAAAGATTCAATTTTAATTTTTTAATTATAAGAAATATGGTACTTATAATGGAAATTATAAATAATTCTTCACATTTTTCCCTCATTATTTTCAGAAAATTATTCAAATTATCTTATTACCATTAAAATTATATTTTTGTATTATTCATATGTGAAATTTATCTCATTAAGCAATTGCATGATTTAAATTAATGGGAGAGTAGAGTGGGTCAAAATTTTTGTTTTGAGATTTAAAAATCCAATAACAATAATATTAAATTCACATCACCATGCATTCATTCTTTGATTTGTTATTTTACTTACTTTCAAAAATAATATTTCTTAAGAAAATTTTTACTATATTTTAGTAAAATATTTTTTTATCTAATCCAAAATTCAATCGTCTTTCGTAATTCCCGATAAAATTTTATTTTTCTCCAAAAATTGGTCTAAAAGAAAATTTAATATCAAATTAATAAAATATATTTTCTAAATTTCTTTGAGAAATGTATAAAATTAATAACTTATATTTTTTAATGAAAATAAAACTAAATTAAAAAAAAAAAAAATAATATTTAATTTAAATTTTCAATTTATGTATTGAATTTGATAATTTTTCAGATAGTATTAGTATAATATTTATTTATATATGTATTATATTAACCTCACTTAATGAACTAGTTTTTTCCGATGACGTAATTAATAAGTGATATCTCTCTCTTTTGCACTCATGAATTTCTTTTGCTTCTTATATATATATATATATATATATATTATTTTTTTGACATCTATCTACCTTATCATTCTCTCTTTGTCTCTCACTTGTTCTTGAGTTGTCTGTCTGTACGTCGTCCACGACCAGGTGAGATTGTGGCGCTGCAATGTGTGAGTGGGGGGGGAGGGACAGGGAAGGGGGCCGTAGCCACTCGGACTGACTGACGGAGAGTGAATGGTGTACAGTGCAAAGCACATTCGGGCTTATTTTCCTTGACTTGCCGGTCGTGACGGAGAAAGGTTCGTCTTCTGGACGTGTTGTGTTCCCTTCTAGCCATAGCAACAACCATTCTGGAGGTGATGACAGTGTTTAAAGTGTGCTCTATTCTGTGTCATTTTGAAATTATTAAGTGAAAAAACAACATCCCTTCAAGTTGTTCCAACCCTAAAGCAACTCCCATATAATTTTCACTGATTTTTTTTCCCCATCATTTGGTGATTGATTTTGCAACAATGTTAAATTGCACAGATGCGGGATGCTCTTCACATCATCATCATCATGCCCACTATTATCAGCATGTGCTGTTGCAACATCATCTTCAGGACCATCGAGGACAACATCATGGTAATTTATCAACTTTTCAATTTTATCATTATATGCCTTCTAATTTATCTCATCTGTCATATTCCATCGGCATTATATTAATAGTCACTTGATTTGGAGGTCAATTTAATTAAATTTCATAATCATTTATTATTATTTTTTTATTTATAAAAATATTCAGATATTAGTATACATAGAATGGTAAGAAATTTTATAAATGAAATATCAAAATATAGAGGTCATACAAATGTATGTCATATTTTATTATTCATTTAAGATTAAAATACTATCATCATCAATAAAATATTTAAAAATAATAATAAAATAATTTTACGCACCTACATACAAATATTTTCATATAAACCACTATTATATATATATATATATAATACTATATAATTTTCTTCGATTAAATATTATTTATTTATTGAGAAACTTTGACTCCTATCTTTTTGACGATTAGGTTGTTGTTGATATTATGTCATGTAAAATTACGTAGACTTCATCATAACTACAATAATAAAATAACAAAAAAAAGCAAGAAAGTTTATGTTAATTCAATATTTAAAAGAATATTCTCACCCACATATAGGAAAATTTAAATTTTTTTATTCTAGTAGGGTAAATGAATGTACCAGTAGTTTAATATCGGATAATAAGGCTTATATGTGTCTAAATATTTCTAAATGCGCGCTATATGAAAGTAATTTCTTCTCTATTGAAGATGTGTAAATATAAAAGATTTGAGTCACCGTCTGAGTAAACGGCAAAACAATTACTTTTTATAGAATCGAACAATTGGATATTTTAATATTTAGTTATTCGAAAGCTTAAGGAGGCAAATCACAAATTTTTCTTTTTAGTATTGACATCAATATTAAATATTATTAATTGAATGTCCATATTACCAAATTTTAAGGGTGTTAAATGCTAATGTTAAAAAATTATAAAAAATAAAAGAAATAGAAAATTGCATTGGTTTGCAGATAAATTCTTCATTATTAACCAATGAGTCATATCACCTAAAACTTTAATTGATATCTGATAAAAAAAAACAGAATATATCCAATTTTTCTTATAAAATTGTCCTTATAGTGTCAACTGCTGGTACATTCACCTTAATTGTTTTTAATATTTTAATATCTTTGAAATATATATAGATGAATTTTTATCATAAGATAAACAAATTAGGTAAAATTAGAAGCGCGATTCAGAAATATAAAAGAGTTAGTTGCGAATAAATTTGCGATAAATTTATTAAATTCAATTTTGTATGTTGTCCTGTAATAAATTTATAATAATGTTTCAATGTTTAAAAAAAATCTTTAAGGAAAAAAATCGGAGAATAACCGATATATACAATTATTGAGTATAAGCATTAAAAAACCAATAATATATGATTATCTGATTTATCACAAACATAAAATAATAATTTTAGACAGTTTAGACGGTTTGGATATAGGAAAATTATTTAATTTATTTTTAAATTGTCATAAATCCAAACCGAACTTATAAAAAACAAAAATTAGTGCGCCATCTGGTAGCCAAACGGATAAAACATGCTAGCTAAATAGAATATCAATGGATTTATATGCAAATTTTGATAATTTTTATATCGAAAACTATAAGATCCCGGGAAAAATTTCATAAGAAAAGTTCATTTTGAATTGTAATAGGAACCCACTGGTAAAGTATTATCCAAATCCACGAAAATGAATTTACCTGAATAATTACCAAGTTAATAATTCAAATGAAAAAACACAAACAAATTCATAAATAATTAAATAAATTAAATAGGCAAATTAATTTACACTTATAAATCTTTGATCTTAAGATTTAATTTTTACCGACCATCGATAGTAAGGGAGGTATTGTTTTCACACCAAATTTCACATGTGGAGATTTTTACATATCTCCACGAATCATGCATTTTCTAAACAGAAAAAAGTATTTTTAGCATGATGTCTGTCCGTCCGTCCGTATAGATGTGTACAGCCTGAACGGCTCAACCGATTTTGATGAAATTTGGTATATTTACTTAATGCATCAGTGGGATGAATTGATCAACTTTTGGTGCAATTCCGGAAACCGGAAGTGGTAGTATTAGCGATCGACGATAGGAAGGAAAGGGTTATTTTCACACCAAAGGAGATTTTTTTATATATCACCACGAATCATGCACTTTGTATTGGTTTTATCCTCGAGAAAAATCATATTTATTAGTTTTTTCTTGATTTAAAATTATATGACGTCATCCAGCCATTCATGACGTCACAGCCTGGTCTTGCATATACATATATTATAAATAAAATAAAATTAAAAATGTTTATATTTATTATTTATGTATGCCTATCTGTTTTTTATTACATTAATAGATATATGAAAATTATTTGAAATTGTTTCTGTAGCTGGAAATTAATTTATTTCAAACCGTCGGTCGGTTCGGACCTGGCCACAGGTCAACTTATTTATATTAGATTATAATTATTATTATTAAATTATTTTACATTTATAAACAATATACAGTATTAGAATAATAAGCCATTACATTAGACAAAATAATTTATACATTTAATAATTATTCTATTAATTCTAAAAAATTTTAATAAAATTGTAGTTTAACTTTTTCGTTATGGAATGAAATGAAATTAAATACAATCAGAAGTAATATTTTTTCTTTCAGAATTTTTTTTATTTAGTTTTATTTTCAATTCTCATTATAAATGTTTGCGGTGTCTTGGTATTCTCATGAATGATAAAAATAGTATAGGTGTTTAAAATGGTAGCCTAATTGATGTTAATTTATTAGAAACTGTAAGATATTTTGGAATTTTTATTTGATTGATAACTTATGAGTATAAACTATACTAAACAAAAAAAAAGTATTCAAATAATAACACACTTCCCCATCTAAACTAATTCAAAAATATTCTGCTTATTATTTTTTGTAATAAATAGATTTTAATTATATAAAGCTGTTTAATTAATTGATAGTAACTTAGCTAATCGTTAGCCAATTTTTAATATTAAAATAACTAAACCACTTAAATAAATATCAATTTAATTTTTTTTTTATAAATTTCTAATCAACACAGATAATAAAACAAAATAAAAAAATTTTCCTTTGAATGTGAATTTTAGTATTCAATAATATATATTGAGTAATACTATTCATGTTAATTATAAAATTTTGAACAAAAAATAAGAATAAATCTAAAAATCTAATTTAATTAATCAATATATTCAGTCTACATTCTTTTTATTCATTTCTATTTAATATTTAAATTTGTTATTTTCAAAAATTTTGAAAAATATTTGAATATTTAGAAAAAAAGAATATTCTCATAAACAAAAGGTAAAAAGAAAATGAAAACATCTCCTCAGAATATATCATTTACTTAATTAAACACATTTAAATTTAAACTATTCAAATAAAAAATACAATATAAAAAATATATTACATGAAATAAAATTTTTAATATTTTTACAAAATAAAATTATTAATATAATAAATTTCCAATTGAGTATATATAAACTTCTTTATTTGTTTTCTTTTTGCGTTTTTGTTGTTTAAAATGGCATTTAATAGATTCTTATTACTTTCTCAACAAGATGGGTGTTGGTTAAATTGAGAACACCCTGTATGTATATAAAACCAGTGCCGCTGCTGAATGACGAACTGCCTGGTTGTTCGATGCCTTAGGGACTAAAAAACACCTATCAAGTTTATATACATATATATATAAAGTTCGTAATATGTATATATATATGTATATATATAATCTGGAAATTTCCAGTTTTTAAACTCGTATAGAGTGCATATAGTTTATATATTAAACGTGTATTAGTTCAAGGAATATTCTTTTAAAATTGGTGAAATACTTTATTAAATTATATCTAATTATATATATATATAATTTATAATGTAATTAATAAATTACAAAAAAAAAAAAAATAAAGATATGAAGCAATAAATAAAGAATTAAATACACTATTCACTATTTTGGATCGTTTCAACTACTTCACTTTCTACCTCTTATTATCTATATACATATATATATGTATAGATTTTTGTCCACACATTGCTCAGAATTTAAAATTTTTTGCACGTTTCATGACCTCGAGAATAATTCATGTGTGTCTGTTTGTATGTCTAACCGGGGAATTATAAGAATATAGACTGGGATGATCACTATATACTTAATATTGGTTATAAATTTTATAAACATCTAATCAAATAAGTTGACCGGTAGCCAGGCGCAGAACCGACCGACGGTTTGAAATAAAATAATTTCCAGAAATTTCAAATAATTTCAAATAATTTAAATGTATCTATTAATGCAATAAAACCCAGATATAGATATAACAGATATTTTTAATTTTATTTTATTTATAATATATAAGGAACCTGTGACTTGATGAAGGGCTAGGTGACGTCATATAATTTTAAATTAAGAAAAAACTAATGAAGATGATTTTTCCCGGGGATAAAACCAATACAAAGTGCATGCATAATTCGTGGAGATATGTAAAAAATCTCCTCATGTGAAATTTGGTGTCAAAATAACTCTTCCCTTCCTATTGTCGATAGGTCATACTACCACTTTCGGTTTCCGGATATACACAAAAAGTTGATCAATTCATCATACTGATGCATTAATTAAATATTAATTAAATTTTATCAAAATCCGTTGAGCCGTTCAAGCTGTACACATCTATACGGACACACAGCTGACGGACGGACCGACAGACATCATGCTTAAAATACTTTTTTCTGTTTAGAAAATGCATGATTCATGGATATATGTAAGAATCTCCATATGTGAGATTTGGTGGGAAAACAATACCTCTCTTACTATCGTCGGTCAGTAAAAACGCAGTAATTAACTTTTAAAAGTTTATAAAATTCCACGAATTCAAAAACGATATAAAAACGTTAATATTTAAATTACTAAATTCAATTATATTGTATATATTTTTGTTTTTATTTTAATTATACTTGTATTAATTATATTTGACAAGTAAAAATGTGGTTTATAGATTATATAAAAATTAAAAAATATGAGTTTTTAAATAAATTCTAAAGAATATTAATTAGTAAAATATTGTGTGAAAGACAATATATATGTGCTTCTATTGAATACAAAAAATAAATTTAAAATTTCGAAATTACCAAAAACTAATTTAGACAAATTTTATAAATTTAAAGATTAGTGTAGATAAATTTATTAAAATGATATCTCTCTTTATTTATTATATCTTAATAATTTTTCTTTTGTGATTTTATATATATTAATAGAAAATAATAAAATAATCCTATAAAATTAAAATTAGGAATATTTGAATTCGTTTAAATTTTAATACACATAATCAATCAGATATAAATTAAATATATATATCGCGATTGACAGAACAACAGGTTAGAAAGATTATTAAAAAACTAGTCAGAAACTTGGGTGTGTTGTGAATAATTGAAATAAATTAATTTACAAACAATATTATATATATATATTTTGAATTAAAATGACTAAGTTATATTATTTTGGTTTTTATTTTTAGTTTAATTACTCAATTATTAATTATTACTATAGTTTTAGTGAAAAATTTCCGACAATGAATATAAAATTAAACCTTTATAAACTATCACTTTCGGTTTCCGGATATACACTAAAAGTTGATGAATTCATGCTACTGATGCATTAAGTAAATATACCAAATTTTATCAAAATCGGTTGACCCGTCCAAGCTATACACGTCTATACGGACACACTATGGACAGACGACGGACAGACATCATGCTAAAAATACTTTTTTTCTGAAAACACAATGCATGATTCGTGGAGATATGTAAAAATCTCAAAAATTTGGTTTGAAAACCCTTCCTACCTTCGGTCGGTAAAAAAAGAAATAAATATCAATTAAAATATAAATAAATAAATTATATATATATATATATATATATATATATATATAAATAAACATATGTTATTGTATATAATATAATAATGGGATATAAAATTTTTTAATATTTATTTTATCATAATTGCGTAAATGGTGTATAATGATATGTAAGGAAATCTAAAGATAAGAAATGGGACATTTTTAAAAACTAAAACTAAAATTTTTATCGTTATACAAAACTATAGATAAATAAATACAAGCATTTAATAATGTTAATTTAAATTAATAGATTTATTTTTTGTTCTAATCATCTTTAGTTTTACTTATTTTTATAGACCATATGTGTCTTTTTCCCTTAGGAGAAACTTATCTATCAATCTATATATGTGATGCTATGGACTTCATCCATTCAACATCTATTATTACCGACCGACGATAGTAAGGGAGGTATTGTTTTCACACCAAATTTCACATGTGGAGTTTTTTACATATCTCCACGAATCATGCATTTTGTTTTCAGAAAAAAAGTATGTTTAGCATGATGTCTGTCCGTCCGCCCATTGTGTCTAAGTATGTGTGTAGCTTGAATGGGTCAACCGATTTTGATAAAATTTGGTATATTTACTTAATACATCAGAAGCATGAATTCATCAACTTTTGGTGTATATCCGGAAACCGGAAGTGATAGTTTATAAAGGTTTAATTTTATATTCATTGTCGGAAATTTTTCACTTTAAAATATAGTAATAATTAATAATTGAGTAATAAACTAAAAATAAAAATCAAGATAATATAATTTAGTCATTTTAATTCAAGTTTTAAAAATATTTTTTTTGATACTTTATATATATATATATATATATTATAATATTGTTTGCAAATTAATTTATTTCAAATCGTCGGTTCTCTGTCTGGCCACATCTCATTTTCTTAATTTTATAATCATTTATTTAATGAATGTATGTATGTAATTTCAATTTTTTAGCTTTCTGAATGTTTTTATTTTCTCTATTTTCTTTTAAAATATATATAACGATAGTATATCTGGAAAACGTTTTAAAATATGTTTTTCTAATATTCTAAATACAATTTAACTATTTTTGGTCTTGTTTTTATTTCTCTTTCCCTGGCATTTTTATTTTTACCTTGAACGAAAGTTACATACATATAAATAAGAATTTATTTATTTGATATTATTTAATTTTTAATTATTTAATTTAATTTATTTAATTGTTATTTTAGTGTTCAGAGCGAAACGATGAATTTGTAATAAGCAGATTATAGTTAGATATATTAAAATTTTTAATATAAGAGTTAATTTCCAATTAAAATTCCAATTTATAATTATTTCATTTAACTTTTTTCCACAATCACTCTAAATAAACCAAAATCATAAATTTTTCAAAATTATCAAATAACAGCTTTTAGATAATTAACATATTTTTGAAAATATTTATATTTTTTATCTGATTGTAATTGATTGGATTTTATCAAAGTTATTTTTGAAAAGTTGATTTTGATAAAATTATCAGGAGGAATATTAGATAAATAAGAAATTGTTCCTATTTCTGGATATGTATATATATATATATATATATACATATATACCAATTATTTTTGGATATATATACCTATCTATATTAAGTGAAAGTCCATTTAGTTATTACAAATTGATAATAGTGAAAGACTTATTAGATACTGTAACTAATATATAGATAGACAGATAGAAAGAATTTGATTTTTGGTTTTGATTATATACAAATTTACAAATATAATTTATATTTTCAATATATTATGAACAACTGACCTATTATAAAACAATGCTAACAAACAAACGGTTACTCAATCGACATGAAATATCACTTATAGATTTTATACCATTTAACTTAAGAAATCAATCAAACTATAAATACAAATTTTATTAGTATTAGTCATTCATATTTTTTTAAAGACCATTTATTAATGTCTATAAATACTTTTTATTCATTATTAAAATCACATTTTATTTAATTTTAAAGATTATTTCTTCTTCAATCCATTTTATACTTGGATCTCGTCATAATAATTTAAATAATTAAATAAGTAATATATAATACGAGGTCTGTTCAAAAGAAAAGGTGAATTTTGAATTTTCGATTATCGAAATTGTTTTTTTTTATGTTGGTACACATATGTTTCTTATATATTGGCATTATCAGCCTTTTGGGATTAGTAGTTTGTTTTTGGCAACTGAAAAAGTTAATCACGTTTTAGTGTGTTATTCGATTTTTTAAAGAATCTGTATTAAATTTTGCTTAAAAATGGTATAAAGTGGTCCAACGCACTTAAAATTTTGACTATGGCATTCGGAAAGTCTATATTGTCTTAAAAACATGTGGCAAAAGCGCTTTAAAGAAGGCCGAAAAGATGTTGATGATGTGAAGGTTTTACTCCTTATTTTCTTCAATTACAACGGCGTGGTACATCATGTGTTCTTTGCAACAGGTCGTACTGTTAATAAGGAATACTACAAGGAAGTTATACAACGTTTGCGTGAAGCAATACGGCTCAAACGATGGGAATTGTGGAAAATTATGGATTCTGTTGCAGCTCACACATCATTGCTTGTTCGTCATTTTTTGTCCAAAACAACACCGTAATCATGCCCCGACCACCGTATTCATCAGGTTTGGCTCCCTGCGACTTTTTCCTATTTTTAAAACTGAAGAGATCAATGAAAGGAAAGCGATTTGCCACAATTGATGAGATAAACTCGGAATCGAAGAACGAGCTGATGTCCATATTGAAAACCGCATTTCAGAAATGCTTCAACGATTCTGAGGGGAATTAGTTTGAAGGGGACAAAATGGATATTGATGAATAAAAAAATATTTTCGAAATAATTTAAAATTCACCTTTTCTCCATTTTGAACAACCTTTAGTAGGTAATTTTTTAATTATACATATATATTACTTATTTAATTATTTAAATTATTATAAAGGGAGTGCAATTATAAAATGAATTGAATAAGAAATAATCTTTAAAATTTAAATTAAAAAATTCTAATAATGAATAATTAAGGTATCAAAAGATTTCTCAGATAATAGAGTTATATAATCAATATTCCAATCCAAAATTATTATAATTCTGTTTTTTTATTCTTAGTCTAATATGATATTGAGACAAAAAGTAGATTAACATCTATAAAAAATCAGTTGCAATTAATAACTTAAATTAATTTAGAAAAAACTATGATATCACAATAATTTCTAAAGTGTTAGAAATTGTTAATGTGATCCTTAAAAAAATAATCAAATACCAAATACAATAATTGGTTTGTTTTTTAAAGATTTTAAAAACGATAGTAAATACATATTATACTCAGTGTTTTGAAAGGTAATATACCATAATTATTATATTCTTAAATAAAATTTCATTTAAAAAAACAACACTTTTTTCTATTCATTCATTACTAATAGAGTTAGTTAGATGTAACGCGTGGTGTCTATTCATTTCCTCAATTTACTAACGTAATTCGAGTGTGAACTCAACTTTAGTAATTTTTTTTTAACTTCTAAAAACTATCTATTTTTATTTACATTTAAATTAAATTGGTGAATTACACTTTATATAATTATAATTATCCCATAAAAATAATAATAATAATAATCACTCTTGATATATATATAAGCAAGTTGTAAAAACTAATCATGTTATTCGTAAAAGTATTGCTTAGAGAAGAGAAATAATTATGAGAAAGGAAGTTTAAAATTAAATTTTTATTTTAATAATTTTCCTTTAATAATAATTTTAGTTAAAAACGATTCAGTCCTTATATATCAATTTCAAAAATGTCATTAAAATACATATTTACCATCTTTCTCTGTGGCTCTAAGGAACTCTAAAGTTTTTGGGGGCAACAACCACATTTCTCCAAGTGTCCCTATCCTGAGCTACAACCTTCCAACTCCTAACTTCTCTCATCTCTCTCACGTCCCTTCCTACAATAACTTCCAAGCGGACACTTCCCAATCGGTCTCCTCACCAATATATTTATCGCCATTCTTTCATCTCCCATTCACGCCGTGTCTGCCCATTGCAGACTTCTTGATTTTATAAACCTAAGAATGAGATGCATAGAGGTGATGTAAGTGCACCGATTATCAAATGCTCTAAATCTACTCTCGTCCCCCAAGGTTATAGACCATGCCTCACACACATATAACCCAACAGGCAAAATAATTGGTTTATAAATTTTAATTTTGATCCTTTTTGATAATAATTTTAACTAGATAAGATCCTTTACTGCATGATAACAGCGGTTACCGGGGTTACCCGATTACAACCTCGATTTAAATTCTTCTCGAATTTTATTATCCTTCGTGGTTACAGAACCTAAGTATTTACATTTTTCTATATTTTCAAATTCTTCTTCAAAAACATATTTACCATAGTAAATTTGTTTAATTTTTTTTTAGAAAGGTTTTTTTATGACAACATAAATATATCTTGTTTTTAAATAAAAATAAATAAATATTTAATTACGAAGCTATATTTGTCCAAAATGTTTAAGAAATAAGTGTAGAATTGCAAAGTATATAAAAAAATAAATGTTGATTATATAATAGGACTTACTATATATATATATATATATATATATTTGTAGGTGAATTATTTTTTCAATCAGAGATATTTTTTAATATTATGGTCAATTCAAGTTCAAGAACTAATCCCCGTCAATATAAACCTCTTCACATCCTGTCAGATTTTGATTTAATTAAAAGATTAATAAAAAATATAGGAAACTTGAATATAATAATTTTGAAAACAGTACTCTACTCTAATAGTCATGTTTTCCATTTTTCAATTATCATTTGTTAAAGGCCGGTTCGATTAAATCTCTTCATGTAAAGTGGAAATGATTGAGAAATTTCAATACTCTTTTAGCTGTTATTTGTAGCTGGATGTTTTGTGAAAGGAAAATGTAATATTCAATTGCATCATCAAAGCTCGAAGATTTGCATATTTATTGATTACAAAGAATATCAATTCATAATATTTTAATTTATTATTAATTACTATTAAACATTAATCTAGCTTTAAAATTATGGTAAAATTTACAAATTCAAAATTTAATAAAGGTCTGTTTTTTCCTTGATGATCTTAATGGTCTTGATTGTGTCAAAAAATCCCTTTCCTCGGCATTTCAAATAAAAGTTTTGGTTGTAAGGCTCAGTTGTTAGAAGTAATTGTCATAAAATCCAATTAATGTTAAATAATTTAAATTTATTTAGAGTCAAACATTTTATAATAAATCAGAAATATTTTTTATTTAATAGCAATTTGATTTTTGTTCTTTGATCTTATAACTAATATTCAGGTGAATAATCGGAATTAATAAATTTAATGATTTTTTTTTAATTTCTTTGATGATTTTTTAAAATTAATATATATTATTAGTAATATAGTAATATTAGTTATTAATTAATTTGATAAAGGGTATTAATTATTAAAAAGAAGTCGAATTAGAAAATATATCAAGCGCCTATAATAGAAAAATAATTTAGACAAATTTGATAAATTAATCAAAAGGTATCTTTGTTTTATTATTATGTATTAAATTCTCTTTTGTGATATTATATTAATAAAAAATAATAATTATTTGTATTTGTTTAAATTTTAATACAAATAATCAATAAAATGTAAATTAAATATATAAGTTATAATAGGCGGAATACATGGAGAGAACTCTAGAGACTTGGTTATTGAGAGATCAATTGAGAATCGATCGGTTCGTAGACAATATAAAGGAATACCCGTGGGAGTTGGGAGAGAGTAGAGGTTGGATGGAGGAGGCTTAGAATTTAGACGATTAAAATTTAAAAAAAGTTAAAGGCCCTTAGAACAAACAAATAAATCAATTAATTTAAATTAGCATTATTAAATGTTTATATTTTAAGTTTATTAAAAAAGTTAGTTTTAGTCTTATAAAAAAGTTTTAAATAAAATGTTTCATATTTCTATACTTGTTAGGTATTCTTACATTATACACCAATAATAATAATAATACCGCAAATAATAATAAAATCAATATTCAAGAATATTGTGTCTTATTATCACATATAGAATACAATGAAATATATAATTAATTTAGTGATTAAATTAAAAAACAAATAAATCATCAAAAAATTAAGTTTTTATTATACTGATTAAAATAAACTAAACGAAAACTTATTTCATACAAAGTTTCAACAAAAAACTATTATGCATCACTTCGGAGGGTTCAGGGGGCAGGGCGTTCAGCAGACTAAAATATACCATCATAAATAAATAAATTATACTTATTTCATCTTGAATTTTTAAAATTTAATGTTAAATAAAATAGGTAAAATATTTATTAGTAAATTCATGTAAAGAATTATTTATTAATTAACTAGTATTATCTGACCACATTTATAAGATCTAGTTATCTGTAATAAAATTAAAATTTCCTGTTTTTCTATCCTTTTCTATATTCAATTAATCAATCATTTTAAAACTTTTGTCATTAATTAATTGTATTAAAAGAAAGTGATCAAATAAAACATTTAAATGACTTTTAACAAATGATATATTAGTTGAATAAAAAAAGTAAATTTTCACTTTTTTGTTATTTGCTATTGATAACTATTAATAGATTTTCCAAAGGTTGTTAGTTTGTCATTAAATCATTTATTTTATATTCTACTAAATAGTGAAGTTACTCTCTCTTTTTTTTCCTCCCTCCTTTAGGTTTTTCATATCTCTATCAATGTGTTTGTTCTTTTTCTTTTTTTCTATTCAATTCTTCACTCCTTTTTTTATTAATTTTCTTTAGGTCATGGTCAAAAGAATGAAAGGAAAAAAATGTTCATATATTTTTTTTTTAATAATTAATAATATTATTATTATTATTTAAACTTAATTTCAATCTTAAGATGAATGAAATGATTAACTTACTTTATGTATTTTTAAGGGTATATTAAAACAAATTTTAAAATATAATACTTAATATATGAAAAAGTATTATTTAGATAAGTAGTTCAATTATTATTGAATTGTTTATTTATTTATTAATAAACATTATTCGTTCTTTTTCCTTTAAAATATAAATAAAAAAATGAATATATTAATAATTTATAATATTAATATCAATTTTACATTCATATTTATTTAATAGTCATTAGAATTATTTTTTCAACAGTAAAATTCTAGAAAAAATTACCATTCACGCTGTAAAACAAACCTCTGAACTTTGTACATCTCATAAAAGGACATCGTTGTCTAAGCCTAAGAGGAGTAAAGGTGTTCTATGATCAGTAAAACGGATCCTCTCAATCTTTATACCATATACGCTATATAGGTCAAATGATTATTTTTTTTTATTTTGTAAAGCCAAATGTAGCTCAGTAGTATAAAGCTGAATGTTGAATTCTGAAAATTGAAAGAAAAAATTCAAAATTTACTAAGTTCAGAAATTTAACGTATTGCTTTACTATTTTAAAAAATAGTAAAAAAAAGCTAATTTCTAATCAAATAAATACATTTACCAATTTTTAATTCCATTTTGCATTAACTATAATTATTTTATTCTATGTAAAACTCGAAATTTAAAATCGCTTATTTTTTCTGTAGAATTTTTAATTGTAGTTTAAAATAAGTAGTTTATAATGATTCTTTCTGTGCAATTAATATTAGATAATATATATTCTTAAAACATTACAGATCCATTTATAAGAGAGACAATAATAAATGATAATTAGATGATTGGTTCGTGAAAATTTAAAAGATCAATTAGTTTTAATATTATTATTATTATTTCCTGTACATAGTATCACTTAAATGGTGAATATAGGGCAAAACCAATGGATAAGGTAATAGGATACGGTTATCTCGAGGAACTAGTCTGTAGGTCTCCTGTAGTGGCGAGATTCTTAGAAGTTCTTTATTGACTGTTTGATTTTAATTTATTGTACAAAAACATCTCATCATATGTCAATCCATCACTGTGTGGTATATTTATATAACCTACTTTTTATTATAAATTTTACTTTTATGAGAAATTTAATTTTTTATTGATAATTATCAAGAGAATTTATCGATAATTGACACTTTGAAACATCTCTCAAGTTACTATTTAATTATGCTACGTGATGTATATATTAATGAAATTGATTTTTAATTATATCGATGTGGAAAGAAACTGGAATTTAATTATTAAGGGCAAATTACTATAAATTAAATGAAAAAATATTGCATTTAATTTAGGTATAATGATTATGATGAAATAATATTTTCATATGTACATATATATATATAATAGTAAATTTTATTTTTTCTTTAAATTACATCTTTTTTCTATAAGAATTGTGAAGGTGTCAATTTCCCCTTAAGTATTTTTTAAAACAAATATTGATTTTCTTTAAGATAGACATAAATGTTATGTATACTTATATTAAATAATATTTTCTTAATATCATTTTAAAAGAAGACATTCATAAAGTATATTGTGAAATTCCATTCATAAATTATTATTATTTGTGCGAATAGACCCCAGAGCTTTAAAGATAAATGAATTTCCCTAAGCCCGAACTCGAACCTTCAGTGTGATAGACCGTCATGCTAACCACTTTTTTTATTAAATGCGTTTATTAGTCAAATAAAAGATATATAATTTTAAAATAAATAAATATAAATCCCTAAACACAGCGGAATTAATTGATAGTATTAACAAAGAGTTAATAAGAGTAAAAAGAAAAACATTTAACAGAATGTTATGTTCATGTTTATTACTTATAATTATTTATTAATTATTTTTTTATTTTATTTATTCTAATTATATATTTACATCAAACGAGAATAATAAGAAGTTATTGACAACAAACAAATTCGTTTAAAATATATCAAATGAACAATTTTTTAAATATATATAAATTTTAGGAAACTGACTTTGGGGGAAAAAACCTAAAAATAACATTAAAAAATATGGAGTGTCTCCACTCGGCTATGTCGCGAATGGATTAATTAACACATATATTATATTTAAATTAAATTTTATTAATTAAATTATAAATTAAAATTAATAAATAATATTCAATAATACCAGCGCGCGTGTTTGGCTCTTTATTATTGGCACCACGTCACGTGCTGGCGCGTGATTTGCAGTGTTAAAAAATTAATTCCGATACTTTCAGGCTGAAATTCTATATATAGCAGTTTTATAAAATTTTTAATCATATGAAAAACTATCAAACAATTATCTATATTTTTACGGTCACTTTAGAGGAAAAAAATCACAACGTTGTAGGTAATGACTCTCTTCTGATTGAGCTACATTTCTCAAAAGTTGATAGAAAACTACGACATTTGAATAATACCCGTTTACCAAATTTCATTATTCTAGCTCAAACCGTTTTTGCGTAATCTCTATACACACAGACATTTTTCTCATCCTTAGTGAAAATGACTCAGAGATCTTCAAAACGTATAAAAACATCAAAATCCCAACATCGAAAATTTTTGTGATCGCAACACTTCTCGATGGTAAAAATACAGAAGAGATAAAAAGAGGAAAGATTTATTTATTTACAGAAAGAAAGGAGATGAAGGGTGGGATAGGAGAAATGGAAATATTGAGAGAATTAATAACTATTACAATAAACATTTATTTTAATACATTATATTATATTTATTATAATAATATCAATTTATTAAGAAGACCTAATTAAAATTAATTTTCAATCCACCAGTATTTTTTTTCGCGATATTCTCACTCTTATCTCAATCATGCTAACCACTAAATCACTGAAGAGTCTTCCCCATTCATTAATATTTAAAATAAAAAAATTTTATTCGTAGGAATGTAGGTATTTCCAAAGACCAATAGAATAACGGATATTCAAATTTGTCTTAAAAATTTTCATTAATCAAACTCAATTCATTTTAGATTGATACTTTTATATTCAAAATATGATAATTTTTTTTTTCTTTTTATTAAATTATTAATATAAGAAAATTCACCAAACATTTATATATTTATTGAATTTTTTTTAAACGTTTTATTAGATTTTATAGTATAATTTGATTTATCTTATTACATATCCTATTAATTTTATTAATCATATAAACATGCATTAGCAAAATGTCAAGGAATGTTTCAAGTATAAATAATTAAAAAAAAACTTATATACCTATGTATATATATATATATATAATACATTCCTTTCTCTTTCTTTTTTTTTTGTAAGAAGAATGCGGGAAGAATGGGAGGAGAGGGTGTAGTAATTTTAATAATAATACTGGTGGATAAACAATTTCTTAGATCGGTTGCATTGATTGCATTTTTCTACCAACGTCAACTTTAGAAAATGTTGCCACGGATGGCGCGTGGGCCCCGTTATCTTCTGATTTGTTAGAGAGTGTTGAAGGTAAAAATTGCCTTGAGGGTCCACATTGCATGGTCAGTGTCTTCCTGTCAACTCGTTAACTATCATAATTATGGTTTCAATCATTTAGTGAATCTTAGAAAACTTTTATTATATTATTCCTTTAATTTTTTATATTTATATTGAAAATAATTTACATACACTATCCATGAAATAATGTATAATTCCAAAAGGTAAATTAATAAGAATTTATTTCTAAAATTATAATTATTAATTTCTCTTTTAAATAATAAATAAATCATTAAAAATATAAGAGTTTAAAAATTTATAAAATATGAAATATCAATACAAATAAGTTTTAAAAAAGAAGAAAGGAAATTTTAAAAAATAGTAAATATACTTAATTAATTTATTAATTTTTATTAAATCCTAAAAAATTTCTATATATTTGTTTCATCTAAACAGGATAATAATTATAATAACTCGTACTTGTTAATATGAAAACAAATTTCCTTGAAATCTTGAAAGTAGATGAGATACAAGAGTATATGAGGAACAGCGGAAATTATATAATGAGGAACGGTATTTTGATGAAAAGAAAGTAAAGGGTGTAAAAAAATTACCACCATGGTTGAAAAAAAAACAGAAAAACTAATAAATATGAAATTTAAAAGTGGACAGAGGGGGGTTAGAGGTGACTTTAATTTTTGTAATAGAAATATCTATATATATATTTAGAAATCTCCATATAATGTTTGTAAGATTAAATTTTATATTAAAACATCAACAAATATAAATATATAGACATTTTTAATAGTCTAATGCCCTTCGAAAGGGAGAGATTGAACTTTTGCCTTTAAAAATGAATTGATGGTTATGATATGGCCAACGTAGCAATTTATCAATTTTTTGATATTAGTAATTTACTTCTAGTAAATATGATGGAGAAGAGTAATAAAACATGTAATTTTTATAAGTGATTAAATAATGAAAAATTAAAAACTAAATACCAAGATGTATTTATTTATTTATCTTTAGTTCAAATTAATTTTTGAATAAACATTTTTTTAATAAAGATATATAAAATTAGAAAATAATCTAGCCTTATTGATTTATATTTGCGGGTTATTAAATGTTTAGAATTGGATATTATAAAAATACTAGGCGATCTATGCTGAATATTATACAAATTTGTTGATATATTAGATCAGTGATTCTCATCCACTGTGCCGCGAGATTATGAGGCTCTTAAACATTTCCGACTTTTTTTCTAAATTTTTTCAACTTGGTTCTAAAAAAACAAGGTAAAAATCTTTTTCTTTGTGTGCCAAATTTTTAAACCGTTAAAAGTGTGCCGCGGTAAAAAAAAAGGTTGAGAATCACTGTATTAGATAAATGATAAGCTCAGAGGACGCCAAAGTGGTCTCTTGACAAGAGCGGAGGTCGCTCTGAGCCAGGATCAAATAAATATTAAGGTATTTAAATTTCAACATTAATATATTTTTCATCAAACTATTGTTACACAAAGTACTATTACTTTAATAAATGTTTAAAATCATAACGTAAATATAAAAAGACAGTATCTAATAGAGTTTTAATTTAATTAACAGAAAATTACTTTTATGGGGGTCGATGGAGATTTTGTAAAATTATAAAGGGGTCGATGATTAAAAATAAAGTACCCATGATGTAGATTGTAGATGATAGAAAATATGAATAAATGTGTAGGGACAGTTAAATAAGTTAAGACTGATTTTTAATTATATTATATGTAGAAAGAATTATTTATATTATATGAATGAATAAAAAGTAATATAAAAAATAATAATATTAAAACACTTTTGATTGTTAACAATTCAAATAAACAACTCTAAACAAAATGGCAGAGAGCAGAGAGCAAACCGCTAGATGGCATTTTGGGAATCCCTCAATGGTTTTCGATTGCCCCATCATCGCACCATTTTACAAGAGCCAAAACCGGCGGGCAGATTCATCAAATTTAATAATAATTTAAATAAAATGAATAAATTGCACCTGTTACATTGTTTATCTACAATTATTCATAAACAAATTTTCTAATAAAATGTTGTATACTTAAAGAAGTGTTTTTTTAACAATTTTTAATTTTAATTATTTTTTCTTTGAAAATATGTTTTTTATTTATATTTTAAAGAGACCAAATATAAACAATAAATAAATTAAAGCCGAGCACGTATATGAATAATAATTTCTTGATTCTACTGATTTCCATAATCAAATATTGAAGTAAATTTGAAAATATTCAAAATAGAAAAAAATAAAATAAAATAAGTTCTTATTTAAAAAATGTTTTCAATTTTAATAAAAAAAAAATAATTATTATAAAGTTTCCTTTACGTTTTTTTTTAACTCTTTAATAAAAAGTTACTTAATTGAGAACATCTTTTTTTTATTCTATTGGAATGGTAGATAAAGGATTATACCGCATGAATCTTCTCTTGACTTAATGACTCACTAAAAGACGATGCGATGAAAGGCTAAATATTCTACATCTTAACATTAGGACCCTGGCTATCTTTCTCATCCAAAGAGTATTTCTAGTAACTAAAACTTTTAAAAAGATTTAAGTTATTTATGAATCAATTAAATAATTATAAAATATTTGATCATCATTTAGTTATTCGATATTTTTAAGTGAACATATAATTACCTGAACAAAAAAAAACAGTTTTGAAAATTTCTTAATGAAGAAAAAAAATGATATTGTAAAACAGGAAATGTGATGGCTTCATTTCATGTATATTCATTCAATTACCAATTATCAAATGACACTTATATTTTACTATTATTAATCATTTATATTATGTAATACATCTCTATTAATAATAAATAAGTAACTTATCATCATTAATTATTTTGCCATGAAATGAATACAAAATGAAAAAAAAAATAAATACAAATAATGGTTATTATTATTAAAATTAAAATATATTAGCATTGAATAAATATCTTTCATAAAAATTTCATTAAAATAAATTTGTTTTTAATTAATTAACTAATTTATTTGTCATATTTATATATGAATGTAAGATTTTTAGAATTTTTATTAAATATTTTGTTTTTTTAAATATTTCAAATATTTAATGTGGATTCAATCATCAATATTACTAATTTAAACTAGCATTATAAATTTATATGTATCTAAAATATTCCTCTGAAATTAAAATATTATCTTAATTTTATTTATAAATTTTTTTGTCTAATTTATCCCTAACAAATTCATTAAAAAATTTTTACGGCTCTTATTTTAACTCGAAAATACCTGATCCATAACAAACATATTCCTTTTACAATCGCTCCTTGCAGTGAATCATTATATCCTCATATCTGATTTTTATTATTATTACTATTATTATCATGTCACTTTCTTTACTCAAATTAAGATTTTTATATTTTTTTTAAGATACCTAATTTAAATATTTTTTTTATTAATCCAATTTATATCAATTAAATTTAATATTTTTTATATGTGTTCTCAAAGTAGATATAAAATTTCAATTTTCAATTATACTCAGGATAATTAAAAAGGTAATTTATAAATTTTCAACTCAAAGTATTAATTAAATAATAAATAATTAAAAACTAAGATGTTATGGCATGTAAACATATTGTATCAATAAATTATTAATGATCTTTAATATTAATTAACATTTGGAATTTGGTACTTGGTCAAAAGTGGAATAAAGTGTTTCAATGGACTTAAATGATGACTGTGGCATTAGGAGATTTTTTTTGTCTCAAAAAAATGTGTGTGTGTTTTTAAGAGGAAAAAAAAAGACCGAAAAAACCACCGCAAGTCGATCAAATGTAAAGGTTTTGCTCAATGTTTTCTTCGATTACAATGGCATGGTACATCATGAGTTCTTCCCAACAGGTCGTATTGTTAATAAAGAATACCACAACTTTATGCAACGTTTGTGTAAAGCATTCCGGCTCAAACGATCCGAATTATGGAAAAACAAATCATGGATTCTCACGATAATGCACCAGCCCAGCCATCGTGATTTTTTGGCCAAAAACAACACCGTAATCATGCCTCAACCACCGTATTCACCAGATTTGGCTCCCTACGACTTTTTCCTATTCCCAAAGCCGAAGATATTAATGAAAGGAGAGCGTTTTGCCACAATTAATGAGATAAAATTGGAATTGAGGATCAAGTTGATGGCCATAACGAAGAGCGAATTTCAGAAGTTCTTCGACGATTGGAAGAAACGCTGGCATATCTATGGGGAATACTTTGAATGGGACAAAATGTCTATTGATGAATATATAAATACTTTTCGAAAGAATTTAAAATTCATCTTTTCTTTGAAACAAACCCCGTATAATGTATGAAAGAGTGGCATCTTAATAAACACTGTAGCCACCACGATTTTATATGCCAGCCTCCATATGTATTAAGTACATAACTAATTTGAATATTTTGCCGTCAGTGAATAATCAAAAAATAATCATAGTAACCTTATCTTTTTATATTTAAACATAGACCGACAAACATGTTTTATTTTATTATAATAACATATTTTTATTATAAAATGTTTACATTTGTGAGAGTTAAATAATGTGAATACACTATAAACAAATAAGCGCATCTCTTTTATAATAATAAAATATAATATTTAAAATTCTAAAAATTATAATATAAATAATATTTTATTATAATCAAAAATCATATCTGTTAAAATTTAATTACTATAAACATAGAAATATGAATTGAGTTAATTCGTTATTCACCTCACTTTTTCTAAACTCTTAATACTATGTATTTATTACTACTACTAAAATTCTACATTCTTTTTATCTCTATACAATATGTAAATGCAATACAATATGCATAAGAATAGATAGAAAAAAATGATAATATATTCATCAATTTCTTATATGATATTTAAACATAAAGACAATTTTTAACCTTTCAATTATATATATATATATATATATATATATATATATATGTGTATTATAAAACCTGATCTCATGATATGTTATGGGAATAGAAGATTACCTCGACCTACTTCTTAATAAGACGAAAAATATTATTAAAAGTGCAATGTACTCTTAATTCAGAATTGGATGTTTATTACTATTATTATACCTTAATAAACTTTCTAAGCATTTAGTTAATATTTAAAAATAAAAAAAAAAAATAATAATCAATTAAAATTTGATATTCATTTAACATATTGAAAAATAATTAAACAATTTACTCTTTCATCGGAAATAAACAATTAAATGGATTTTCTTTCTTTCTCCAACCCTTGATACTTTAATCTAATAAAATCAAATAATTAAATATAATAATTAAAGTGTAGTGTGATTATTGATTAGGATTCTAATGAAACATTTATTCTTAAAAGAGAAAAGAAATTGGAAAATTATTATATTCATAGGAAATTTTAACTTTGATTTGTTCTACTTTTACTAAAATTTATTTGTTCAATAACTATAACATAATATATTATATGATAATAAATTACTTCAATTAATTACTTTTTTACCACCTATTAAACCTAAAAATGAATATTATTAATGTCCATACCCTTATTTTTCAGTTGATTATAATTGAGTTAGAAAAATATTAATTTAGAATTTACATTTGAAATTATATTTCTCGAATATTTGAATATATAAATAAAAAATTAATGATAATACAAAATTTTATCATTTTTTCTAATATTAATTTAATTATAGATTCAAATTAATTTGAAAAAAGAATGATTATATGAGATTAAAATTTAATTATAATTTATATTATTATTTATTAATAAATTTGATTAAACTAATTTTTTTTATTTAAAAACACCTGGAGGAGGATATTCAACTCGATTATAAAAAGTGAAATATATCTCATAATATCATAATAATTTATTTTTATAAAATATTCTTTCCTTAATGTGTATACATTAAATAAATAAAATAATTTATTTATAAAATATAATGACCTAGATTAACTTTTTTACTCTACTATATGATTATTGAGTAATTATTTTTTTTAGAAAAAAGTGAATAAGAAAAAATCTTTCAAGTGTTTCTAATGCCTTTTTTGTGCTTTTCTTGATTGTTTTTTATTGATCCTAGAACATTAAAACTATCTTGTTAACTAATTAAACCAATTTAAATAATGAATACTTGTTTCAGTATTTGAATTTATTTTCCTAAATATTAATAGATTATAGATATATACTGAAAACTATTTTTTATATTAACTAGATTTTAAAAAGCTAAATAATATTCGATGAAACTATATATAATAGGTTGGGGAAAAAGAAATCCATTATTTTTACGTGAACTTCAAGACTTTATTTAACATATTTTGCATTGTCCGATTTAGGTCAAATATGCACCATTTTGTTCTATAATTTGTTGCCATTTTAATGGTAGCTTCATTATGCCTCTCTCATAAAAGTCTTGGTCCTTATTAGCGAAAAACTCCAGCAATTGATTTTCACACTCTTCCCTTGATGCCAATTTCTTATCACTAAAACACGTTTTGACCACGATCGCTTTCGCATAATGTTGTCGTATGTGACCCATTTCTCATCCCCAGTCACTATCCGTTTAAGAAATGGGTTGATTTCATTACGTTTGGCCAAGGCTTCGCAGATGGAAATTCGATCCATCATGTTTTTTGGTGTTAATTGGTGTGGCACCCAAACATCAAGCTTTTTTTTAAACCCAGCTTTGTGCAAATGGTTTAAAACTGTTTTGTGGTCGATCTTTAACTCCTGGGCGATGCTACGACTACTAACATGCCGGTCCACTTCGATGATTTCAGTGACTTTGTCGACATTTTCGACGACGGGCCTTCCTGTGCGAGGGGCATCCTTAACGTCAAAAATACCCGAACGGAATCGACGAAACCAAAATTGCGCGTAATTAGCTGTTACAGTATCGGGACCATAAACACTATTCACATTTTCAGCCGCCTGACTTGCATTTTCGCCCTTATCAAAGAAAAACTGTAAAATGTACCGAATTTTCTCTTTGTTGACTTCCATCTTTAACGCCGTGTAACTCAGAACTGAATGGACAAAACAAAAAACTGCAAACGAATTCTTTTAGTGCGAACTGTTACCTTGACAACGAGCATAAATTGAAATTGTTTGATCGATAATTTACGAGATATCGATCACTACAGCCATCTACCGAAAAAATAATGGATTTCTTTTTCCCCAACCTAGGTCCGGTTCTAGGGTTTGAGTGCCCCAGGTAAAACAAAATTTGGAGCCCTTTTGTACAAGAATAGGTATATAAATTTATTGCAAATTTAAAAAAAAAATGAATGTAAAAAAATATTTTATTTTTATAAAGGCGCCCTTCAAAATTTCTCGGCAATCATATATATATTGTAATATATAAGCATAAAAATGGCTTTTAATAGAGAACAATCATTAAGATGCTATAAATACACATTTATAACAAATATTGACATCCTCATGTTCACTCACATTTTAGGACAAAGATTTAAAATGTGTAAAATGTAATTGAAGTGGGCTCTTTTGATAATGAGATTTATTGTCATAATTTAACTTTTTCAAGGCTCATAAATTAATTGGGTTATTGGAAAGGTAGTTGATAAAAAGGGGTAGGAGTTATCCTGCAAGATGGAAACAAGGATATATGTCATTCTTAGGCATAGAGCGGACAGAGAGACATCATCCCTATACGACAGTGCCAGGATCATACATCGCGGCCGAATCAGAAGTTGCTTACCCATAGAAGATGTTGTCTGGAAGGAACTGCCCGGAGAATAATCACTTGTCTCGCCTTACACTGAACTCTAGTAACATTAACAGCTAAGTGGTCGATAAATTGCAATTGTTAAATAATATAAAGTTTAATTTAATTAATAATTTTAAAATAAATGAACTTTATTTTATTGTTTATTTCTAAGTTATAATTTCTCATATTACATATTATAAATGTAATAAATTCTTCCATTATTAAATATTAATTTTATTAATATTAATATTAATATTTTAGTTTAATCTGAATGAATTCACATTTACTTATTCCCTTATCAACCGTCGCTGGATTCTTCCATTCTTTAAATAATAAACAGAGTGCTACCAATTAAATTAAAGATCAATTTTATTAAATTTAACCCCATTTTTTTTAATAACTATAAATAAGACTCCAATATACGATAATATATATATATATATATATATATATATAATTAATTAAATAATGAAATTTACTCATGTCTATATAGGTTCATTAAAAAGTGATTAATTTTTATTATTTGATAGTTATTTGTTATATGGTACTTTTAATCTTTTTTTTAATCTACAAATTTAAATCACTAATGTGTTTTGTAATATAATATAGTGATGCAATTGAGATAAAATGTAGATTGATGATTTCAATTTGGGGTTTAGTTTCTTAATCATCATCTTATTTGGTCATTTCCGCCTTAATCTTGTTATTTTTTTTTAATTTTAATTTTTTTTTTAACATTCACATATACGACAGTAATTTATTTATTAGTTAAATCAGATGGGCTAATCAATGTTTATAAGAGGTCACAATCTTTTTTTTTTTTTAATATAATAAATCACTTCCTTTATATAGAATTGCCAAGCATTAAATTCCTATCTGATACGTGCATGAAAACATTTATTTAATATTTAACACCTTTGTTAGCACGATAGGTTATATTGTATTGTAGATTAATATAAGGTAAAAAGTATTAAATATATCTTGACTTAGTAGTATTTTTTTTTTTGATAAAAATATAGATAAAAATTTTCTTTAAAACGGAAAAAGAGAGGAAGAAAGATCTTATCGATGGATCATGGACACAAAAATCATATACCATTGTGGAAATTCAGTTCTTTGTATACATAGAATATTTTAAATTTTAAACTCTAGGTTCGGCTCTGTCAGACTGGTTGGCGATGCAGGACCTTGTTACTGCAAACATTGGGAATAAACCAACGTTTACTAGAAGAGACCAAGAAAGCATCCTGGATATCACAATAATATCTTTAGATCTAACAGACGTGATCCGATCCTGGGAGGTACTTGACGAGGAATCACTTAGTGACCATCAAATTATTTCTTTCTCAATCAAATACACAGAAAGAAATTTTGAACCCTCTGCGGAACACTCCCCAAGGTGGAGATTCAAACATGGAAGAGATGACCTTTTGAAACGAGAGATAAATAGGGCTTTCTCGAATGTTTCTCAACCCAACATCTCCTCTGTAGTTGCTATGTTGCAAGAAGTGTGCAGAAAGGTATTCCCTATATCTCACAGAAATAACAGGAAACCAACCTACTGGTGGAACGATAACATCAAAGACTTGAGAAAACAATGTATCGCTAAAAGGAGAAAATGGACCCGGTCAAAAAAAAGGCAAAATCACAACACTGAGATGCGCAACCAACTATATGAAGACTACCGCCAATGTAGGAAAATTCTAAGAACAGCTATTAAGTCAGCAAAAAATCAATGTTGGAAAGATCTTATTGAAAGTGTTGACCAAGACACATGGGGTAGCGCTTATAAAATAGTATGCAAAAGAACTGGAATACAAGTCAAATCATCCCTAAGCACAGAACGTAAACTAGAGATTGCGGAGGAACTGTTCCCCTTAAGACCGTTAATCGAGTGGGACCAAGTAAAATCTTCAAATATAACAGGGGTCACTGAAACTGAGATGTTGCAGGCAACAGAGCGACTTAAAAATAACAGAGCTCCAGGACCGGATGGCATTCCTCCCGAAGTCACCAAGGCGGCTATTAAACTGCACCCGCAAATCTTTTGCGGGATTTATAACGAGATCGTCGGAAGGGGCGTAATCCCGGACTCATGGAAGAATGCCAATTTAGTATTGATTCCTAAACCTGGAATACCAGCCTGCAAGTCATATAGACCGATATGCTTGATCGACTGTCTAGCTAAAGTGCTGGAAAGGATTATCAATAAAAGATTAAATGATGAGTTAGTTTCGAATGGTGGCCTCTCTGAAGACCAATATGGATTCAGAGAGGGCAAATCCACCACAGAAGCCATACTGGAAGTTTCTAAAATGGCTCGAAGCGCAATGCAGGGCAATTGGAGAAATAGAGAACTGTGCCTGGGACTCGCTGTAGATGTTAAAAATGCATTTAACACTGCATCATGGAGTCATATCGTAAAAGAACTTGAACGAAGACAGATATCTTCATATCTGATTACCCTAGTTAAAAATTATTTTACCAACAGGTGTATAACAGTCGACGGAAGGTCCAGAAGGGTAACCTGCGGAGTTCCTCAGGGATCCGTTCTGGGACCATTATTATGGAACATTTTATACGACGGGGTTCTGCGCCTGGATGTTGCGCCGGACTGCAGGCTGATCGCCTTTGCCGATGACCTTATAGCAGTAGTGATTGATAAAACAAAGGAAGGGCTCTGTGAAAAAGCCAAAGAAATTGCTGCTAAAATCAACAAATGGATGACAGAAAGGGAACTCACACTAGCACCCCAGAAGACGGAGATAGTTAGATTCACAGGAAAGAAAAACGTTGGCGACCTGTCAATGAACATACTAGGGACCAATATCGAGGCTAACAATAGCATGAAATATCTGGGTGTTATACTGGATAAGAGCCTCAAATGGGGAGAACATATCAGAAAGGCAATAGAAAAGGCCAACAAATCTGCTATGGCACTATATAAATTGATGCCCAGAATAGGTGGACCATCAACCTCCAAGAGGAAAATTTTGAGCTCTGTGGTAAACTCTATACTACTTTACGCGGCACCTGTATGGGTGGACGCGTTGAGTGTTGCCAAGAATAGGGACTTATTAATCAGGACTCAAAGGAGTACGTTAATACGAGTCACCAGAGCCTATAGGACGATCTCTGCGTGTGCGGTGCAAGTGATTGCGGCAGTTCCTCCTATCGACTTGCTTGCCTATGAGAGGAGTTGGAACTACGATAGTGACGGCTCGACAGGGCCCGCAAACAGGGAACGGCTGTTTGACATATGGCAGGACAGGTGGAATACGGTCCATACTGGAAGATGGACTTACACCCTTATCACGGACCTGAGAAGGTGGTGCCTGCGGAACCACGGTGACCTGGACTATTATCTGACGCAGGTGCTAGGAGGGCACGGTAACTTCGCGAGTTACCTCAAAAGATTTGGTAAAAAAGCCGACGACCTATGCCCGAGATGTTTGGTTTCCGAGACCCCTGAGCACACCATCTTCACCTGCTGCAGATGGGAGGGCATTAGAAAAAGTACAGAGGCCAGTCTTGGGCACAAAATTACAGCTGACAACTTTATCGACACGATGCTTAAAAACCAGGAAAATTGGGACAAAGTTGCTGGCATGTGCAGAAACATCATGCAGAAAAAAGATTTAGAAGAGCATTTGGGGGCTCACATAACATCCACGCCCCCTTAAAGGTCTTCCTCCTGAGCAATGTTCGCTACAGTTCCGGGAGGAGTATCATCCTATGGGAGGAAGGTTTTAGTCGGTAAGAGTCCGACACTACTCGAATAACATCCTTCGAGTGTCCATGAGGATTTCCCCCTTCCAAAAAAAAAAAAAAAAAAAAAAAATTTTAAACTCTTTATATATATGGTAGTAATTTATTGTATAAGAATATTCTTATTAATAAATATGATAATTTATATGTTAATTAGATCGAATTAAAACCATTTAATAAATAAAAAAAATTGGTCAATGTCAGCTATTTACGATCCGAAGGTATATTCAACCTTGAATTCCATCCTAAACTCCCTCACCTATCAATCGATCAAGGTGCAATTCTCTTTTCATCAATTCTTTATTTATTTTTTATTTATTTATATATTTAATTAAGAAAAATTACAATTTTAAAGATTTCTATAAAAATAAATTATATATATTTTCCTATATTGGAAGCTTAGTATGGGGTGGGTTATTAAAATGGGTTTAAAATTAATAAAATTGATCTTTGATTTAATTGGTAGCACTCTGTTTATTATTAAGAGTATGGTAAATCCAGCGAAGGTTGATTAGGGAAGAGAGAAATTTGAATTCATTCAGATTAAAATAAAATTAACATTTAATAATATAATTATAATAAGTATAATATAAAATTATAACTTATAAGTTATAAGTTAACTATAAAATAAAATTCATTTATTTTAATGTTATTAATTATCAGATTTTATATTGTTTAGCAATTGAAAATTATACCACTTAGTTGTTAATTGTTACTAGTATAAAATTCAGGAGCAAGGTGTGACAAGTGTTGATTTTCCGGTAGGTTTCCTGGCATTCAATGATATATCTTCTCTGGGAAGCAGTTTCTATGTCTGGCTTCGATGTATGATCCTGGTATTATTGTATCTGTCTGTCCCCTCATCCCGAAGAATGTTCTTACATTCTTTCTTCCATTCAGAATGATAACTCTTACCATTTCCTAGCAGCTCTTGGCTACTATTCCATTAACCCAATTAATTTATGAGCCTTGATAAGGTGTATTCATGACAATAGGTTCCACCCATCAATAGATCCTATTTCATTTACATTGTCCGCATTTTAAGTTAAATGGATTTACGTAAGGTTTTGAATATTTGTCTTAAATGTTTATTTATGATGTCTTAATGATATTCCCCTATTAAAACGTATTATTATGCTTATATATAATATATTATTCTTGATTTGTAAATACAATTGCTTAAAATTATATTTTAACTGAGATCATTCATATTGGAAGATTGAATGAATAAGTGTTGTTTCTTTGTTTTTTTTTCTTTTTTTGTTTTTGTCTCTGCCTTTTGTTTTCTTTTCGATATTGCAACTTTGCTTCAAATAAGGTGTGAGGTGGGAGATATCAATTGTATGTGAGTGCCTCTGAATGAATGAATAAAGTGGTGTAAATAGAAATATATTTTGCATAATTTTTCTATAAAATGCATAGTAATGTGCTTTGTTCTTTAATTTAAATGAAATTTTCAAATTACATTAATTGGTATTTTATTACTATAATTAAAAATATTAAAGATCATATATTTAATATATATATTGTCTTTTAAAGAAGAGACATCTTTACTCTGCTGAAAAAGAATTATAATACATATTTAATTAAGGATCCACATATGTAATATTTAATTATTGTTTACATTTGTTCTGTTGATTTTGAAATTTAAATTCTACTTTACAAATATTTTGGTTGTAGAAACCATGTCTTTGAACTAATTTATAATATAATGAAACTATTATATTTAATTTAAGTGCATTTACATATAACCATTAATTTGAATGAAAATCATTTGTAAATTTGGAATATGTAATCTATTCCCAAGAAGGGGAACGAAACAAAATACCAAACATGTATCAAATTTCTTAATGAATAAATAAAAATAAAATAATTATTATGTTTTAATTTATGTATAATAATAATATTTATATATCTTTAAATTGCATGAGGATTTTCTAAATATACTTTTAGAACTTTTGTCAGAGCCTTTAATTGATCCCCTCTATGATTTGAAATTAACAAAACCATATATAATATTTCCATGATAATGAGTTATTAGTTTAAATACTTCATTTCATATTCAATTGAAATTTCAAATTGTATTTTAATACTAGTTTTTTATAAGTTAAATATAATATTTTATTAAATTAATTAAAATATTAAATATATATTACATCCATTTATAATATTTTGTTCAATATTCCGCCCAAAAAATGTAA
Organism: Labia minor; assembly: GCA_963082975.1. Lineage (NCBI taxonomy): Eukaryota > Metazoa > Arthropoda > Insecta > Dermaptera > Spongiphoridae > Labia > Labia minor. Next base: position 26,785,033 of record OY720349.1, read on the forward strand.
ATACAAAAATAAAAGAGTTCCGCAATTTCAGAAAAGGCATACAACCTAAAATCTAGAATAAATTCTATTATAATAATATTATCAAGAAATTTTCTTAATTTAAAATATCTATAACTCAATAATTAGTAAATAAATTACAAGTTATTATTTTTTTTTTACTAAGATTTAATTTAAAAAAAATAATTTTTTTTTTAAATTTTCTGAATCTTTTTCCTTAACTTTTTTATAATTCAATTTTATTATATTTTCTTTCTTTGAAACTTTCTTTGTTTAAATTATTTTATTTAAAGATGATAAGTGATTCAAAAATTGACAAAATAAATAACACGTAGTAACTTCCCAGTGAGAATGCCAACACTGTTCAGTGTTCACCTGTAATCATTCACTTTACAGTTTTATTTATAGTATTTGTCTTTGTTTCAGGTAAGTGTCAGCTCAATTCTAAAAAGTTGGGTGTATCCTTGTACTGTAACGTAAGTATAAGTAATTAAGATGTTAGTTTGAGTGTTTCCGTCCCAAGTCAGATCTCAATTTAAAATAATCGATAACTTTCTCTCCTATTTCATTGATGGAAATAATATTCATAGTACAGAAAGAGGGAGGTTGGCTATTATCATATCATTTATGGATAATCATCCCCTCCAGGTTATTATTAATTATGAGAAATGAAAGATTTAACGATCAACTTTCGATTTATTCTATTTGCTTTTTTTTATATCTGTTTCTCTTTGGGCGTACAGCCAACTGACTTCAATTATCAATATGCGTGACTTTTCGCTTAATATTTTATTTCATTTCATATGTATAACAAACTTGTTAGAGAGGGGATACGAATGATGTTTGGCAGCCGACCACACGATTACTATCCATGTACAAGTACCTTGACTCTTACGTTGATTTGTGTTGTATGTATGCACATTCATTCCCTCTCACCTGTTCTTCTACCTGATCGTAGAATATATATACACACACCGCCATTTAAATGGGTATTCTTTTCAGTATTCACTTCATTATGATTCTTTAACAGAAGTTACAACAGAACAATTACTTACATTTCCTATCACCAATGAAATGGATTCTAAATTTATTATAAAATAAAACCAGGAAGGAAGACGTCAATTATCAACAATTTTAAAATTATACTTTTAACACTATAATAATTACTTGTAAGGGAAAAGACTTTTTTTTTTAAAAATAAAGCAATTTTATTTACATGTATGACATTTATGGAGGATAAGAAAATTTTTTTGTTTTTTTATTTAATTTATAACAAGGAATAGAGTAATATATTGTATTTAGTATTTGTTTCTTCTACCTTCCCATTTCAATTAAAACCAATGAAAAATATTAATTTTTCTATGATTTCTCTCTCAATCGAGTAACACAAGATATTATCCAGAAAAAAGGTTATTATTTATTAATGCATCACCTTATTAGGAATTTTTCAGAGATTAGATAGAATGGAGAATTATTTGAACCCCAACAACAAAAAGATAAAAATAAATAATTATAAAATCGAGAGATTTAAGATGAACAGGTTCAACTGCAAAAAGAATAGAAATTACCAAAAAGTTATTGATTAAAAATGGAAATGTAGATAATTGAGAATTTATTTAAATAAATCTTATCACTGCCCTCACAAGAAAATAAGTAATTTTCATTTATCAATATCTACCTTTTTAAATAGAAAACAAAATTTTTACCAACCGACGATAGGAAGGGGAGGTGTAGTTTTCACACCAAATTTCACATGTAAAGAATTTTACATATCTCCACGAATCATGCATTTTGTTAACAGAAAAAAGTATTTTGTCTGTCCGTCGGTCTGTCCATTGTGTGTCCGTATAGAATGTATTGTTGGAACGTCTTAATGGATTTTGATAAAATTTGGTAAATTTACTTAATGCATCAGTAGCATGAAGTCATCAACTTTTGGTGTATATCTGGAACCGGAAGTGGTTGTTTACAAAGTATTAATTTTATATTCATTGTCGGAAAATAATTCACTTAAAATATTGTAGTAATTAATAATTGAGTAATTAAACTAAAAGTACAAACCAAGATAATATAATTTAGTCATTTTAATTCAAGTTTTAAAAATATTTATTTTATACTTTATATATTGTTTATATATAGTATATAATGTTGTATGTAAATTAATTTATATCAAATCGTCGGTCGGTTCTGTGCCTGGCCACAACTCATTTTTATTTTAGATATTTATTTACCTACCTCTCATAATTATTATTTTTTCAATAAGTGATCCCAAAAAATTATAAAACTCATTAAATTATTAATATTTACAAGAATAAAAGACTAGTACCTGATTCACCGAAGCGCGGCTCGGTACTTTAAAAGAATTATTCCTTATTTACTATGAATATTTAAGATTAAGATTATTATTTAAAATAAATAAACGACAAAATATCAAAATTTAAAAGAACATAAATTAAAAAAAATAGTCATAAAACATACAGCCCTTAACGTACGTATTATTGCATTGAAAGACAGAAAAATATGGCCTGTAGATATAATATAATATATATTACGTAATTTGATTACACAATATTATTGAAATAAATATTTTTAATTTTATTTTATTTATAATATTTTGTATTTAAGGGAGCCCTGCCCAGCGTTTTCTGGTGCTATTTTTTATTATTAAAATTCCTATTTTAAATTACGAAAAAAACTAATAAAGATGATTTTTCCCTTAAACCTATACAAAATGATCTTTATAAATATTATCTATGGTGTGAATTTCAAAAATAATATTTCAAAAATACAAATATATCTACAAATATATATATATACAATTTTTGCTAGTATAATAAGATAAGATAAGATATGTATTTAGTCTACGAGAAAAACGTTGTTTTATAAATTTTTTTTTATATATTTTAATTATTTTAAAGATGAATTTAATTTTACATTCTGCTGTGAATAGTTTTTAATTGAAACGAATATATTTTATTCTTGTAACATAAACTTTCGAGAAATTTTATATTTTATTGAGGCTACATACATTTTTAAGTAGAATGAGAACAATTCAAAGTATAAACAACAAATTTATATTTGTTTATTTAATCTATAAAATATATACATTGGATGATTCAAATAAAATATATTTGTTTGAAAATGTTCATTGAATGCTTGTTCATTGGTTGATTTTCCATTGAAGAGGCGAGTAAGTGGTGTGGTTTTGGTTGATGGTTGGTTTGGTGATTCGTGACCACTACAAGAAGTTGATGAAGGCCTCCGGGTTGTCCGTTGCCTCGCTCTCTGCTTACTTACTTACTCTACTTGATACTTGGTTCGTAGTTCTCCGATGTAGGCGATTGGGAAAATGGGCCAATGGCACGAGAGAGTCCACTCCTCAATTAAGCTCCCCCCACCCTCCCCCTTTCTTTCTCTCTCTACACTCTCCCACTATACCCATTCGCTCTCTATTTCTATTCTCCCTCTCTAGCTCTCGACCATACTCAACTTCAATAAAAAGAACTTTTTCTTTTTTTTTTCTTTTTTTACAATAACCACCTGATAGAACGAGTGTTCAAGAAATTCATTTATTGGATTGTTTAAAAATTGTATTATATATACTTGTTGAAAATTTCTCTCATTTCAATATTTACTTTTATATATATATACATTAAATTTATTTATTTATTTTTAATTTTATAAAGAATAATCAATTTATAAATACTAAAATAAATATTTGGGTATTTCTTTATTTTTGTATTTTTATTATCTCGCCAGTATTGCGATCACGAAAATTTTCGATGTCGAGATTTTGATGTTTTTATACGTTTTGAGTGTTCCCGAGTCATTTTCACTAAGGTTGAGAAAAATGTCTGTGTGTGTGTGTGTGTGTAGTCAAGATTACGCAAAAACGGTTTGAGCTAGAATGATGAAATTTGGTACATGAGCATTATTCAAAATTCATAGTTTTCTATCAACTTTTGAGAAATGTAGCTCATTCGAAAGAGGACCATCACCTACCTCGTTTTCATTTTTTTTCCTAAAAATTGACCGTAAAAATAAAAATATATATTGGATAGTTGTTCACATGATTAAAAATTGTATAAAACTGCTATATATAGAATTTCAGCTTGATTGAATCACTGAAAGTACCGGGATTAATTTTTTAACACGTTGACTGCCAGCACGTGATGTTGTGTCATCAACAAAGAGCCAAACACACGCTGGTTTAATAAATATTATTTATTAATTTTAATTTATAATTTAATTTTCATTAAATTTAATTTAAATATTATATATATATTAATTAATCCAATTCAAATTTGCGAGATAGTCGAGTGGAGACACTCCAGGTTTTTAAATTATTTTATAATAAATGTATTTGTGTTAATTTAATCAATATAGGATATATAATTCAATTAATCAAATAAAATAATAATATACTAGATAAGGGATTGAAAAATTAAAATTTTATAATCATTATATATTATTACCAGTATTAATACAGTAGTTTTTAGACTAGTTAAAAGATCAAATGATTTTTTTTTACACAATTTGTTGTATTTAAATAAGCGGGAGTGTCCTCCCCTAGACTTTCCCGCATATAAATAGGTATAAAGAGTTGTGAATGAATATTTAGAATGTGTAAACTTGGTATTGATAAAGAGCCAGTTCGTATTAGTTTATTGGTGTCAAATTTGGTAACATTTATATATATATATAGAATAAAGTGCTACTTCCGGTTAACTGATATTTTAAATGTAAAAAAACAGATATGGATATAATATAAATATTTTTAATTTTATTTTATTTATAATATATAAGGGCTGGCTGTGACGTCATGAAGTGCTGGGTGACTTCATATAATTTTAAATTAAGAAAAAACTAATGAAGATGATTTTTCTCGAGGATAAAACCAATACAAAGTGCATAACACGTGGAGATATGTCCTCACGTGAAATTTGATATGAAAATAACCCTTCACTTCCTCTCTTCGATCGGCAATACTAGCACTTCCGGTTTCTGGATTTGCACCAAAAGTTGATCCATTCATCCTACTGATGTATTAAGTAAATATACCAAATTTCATCAAAATCCGTTGAGCCGTTCAGGCTGTACACATCTATACTGACGGACAGACCGACAGACATCATGCTAAAAATACTTTTTAAGAAAATGCATGATTCGTGGAGATATGTAAAAATCTCCACAGGTGAAATTTGGTGTGAAAACAATACCTCCCTTACTATCGTCGGTCGGTAAAAAAGAAACGCTACTTGTATAGGTAAAATGTCAATTCCGGTAGTCAGATCATGATGAAATTTGGTATCTCAATTTTTTTCATAATTTTAAATCTATATACAAAATATGAAGCAAAATTCTCGAAGCAAACTGGTACTTTACTTGAAAGGTAAACGCAACCAGTGTAGGTAAAGTACCACTTCCGGTTAACCGATTTTGACGAAATTTTGATAGAAATCTACAAACTGGGAATAATATCGGTGTACCAAATTTCGAAGTCCTAGCTTGATTAGTTTTTGAGTAAATTTGCTTACAGACATTACATACATACATACATACATACATACATACATACATACACACACACAGACATAATTCGAAAAATGGTATTTTCCGACTCAGGGAGGTCTAAAACGTCAAGATCTATCGAAATCTCGAAGTCGAAATTTTTGACGATTCCAATACTTCCCTTATACGAAGTATGCGGGAAAGTAAAAAAACAAACATTTTTTCTATACAACACTCATTTATTGTGATATACCATATAAGTTATCTTTCTTTTACTGTCTATGATTAAATCCATCCACAGCAGTTCATCTCATCCATATCACTGACCAAATATTATCTCAAGTAATTTTTTCTTGGGGGGTCAAACAAATATTGAACATTCTATTAATAGGATGAAATGTCTTCCTTCTATTTAGTCACTTCTTGGGCCAATTATATCATTTATTGTGTCTACTATAATGCCTCTTGCCTTACACCATCCTCAGGCTCTTTCTACTGTATAACGGGGCGTATACTGATCTTAAATACATACTAAGCATTGTTTCAAAAATCTATATTATATTCTACTTCTAAACTCTGATTAAAAAACAATTTGCAACATTTTAATAAACAGACGCCCTAATGTATGTTAAAGTAATTAGAATGAGTAGTGTCACACCAATAATTACAGCAATTCTTATAAATACAGAAGATGTGAATTACAATATTTCTATAGATAGAAATTAATTAATTTTTTATACAATATTAAATTTACATGAAATGGTGAGAAAATAAATAAAATTATTTTTTAGAAAAAAAAAAAATTAAATAATTTTAAATACACACCATAAATAATGGAAATTTATTTTTACATTATAAAACTCATTTATATTTTAAAAAATATAATAAAAATAATATATGTAGGATCTGTATTTTAACTAATTTTATTTACCAATTATTCAATTTCACTTAGAGAGATTTTTTTTTATTCTTCTTTTACTTGGATATATGATTTTAATATCGAAACAATATAATAAAGTAAAATAAGTGTTCATAAAAGAAATGATCTATCAGTAGAAATTAATTAGTGAAAAAATAGTTACAGATAAACCTCGTTTAACATTATCTCGTATTGCGTCGTTTAGTTTTAACGTAGTTTTTTACTATCTCGCCAGAGATAGTATTGCGATCACGAAAATTTTCGTTGTTGAGATATTGATGTTTTTATACGTTTTGAAGGTTCCTGAATCATTTTCACTAAGGTTGAGAAAAATGTCTGTGTGTGTGTATATATATATATGTGTGTGTGTGTGTGTGTGTGTGTATGTAACCAAGATTACGCAAAAACGGTCGGAGCTAGAATGATGAAATTTGGTACATGGGCATTATTCAAAATTCATAGTTTTCTATCAACTTTTGAGAAATGTAGCTCAACCGGAAGAGGGTCATTACCTACAACGTTTTGATTTTTTAAAGATATATGTTTGATAATTTTTCACATGATTAATAATTGTATAAAACTGCTATATATAGAATTTCAGCTTGATTGAATCGCTGAAAATACCAGAATTAATTTTTTAACTCTGCAAATCTCACGCGCCAGCACGTCACGTGGTGCCATCAACAAAGAGCCAAACAGGCGCTGGTTTAATAAATATTATTTATTAATTTTAATTTATAATTTAATTAATTTAATTTCACTACTTTAAATTACGTCGTTTTTGGTTTAAGTTATAAACGATAGGATGCAACCCTCTTTACTCCTATTGAAATTCATTGAAAAATTCCAAATTTCTATTGCAATTGTTTTCAATTCATTTCAATGGAACAATAATAAAATGAAGAAAAAAAATCACCAAATCCACAATTTTGAAAACACAAGGTCTATGATAATTGCATTAAAAATTTATTTAATTGAATTCATTATTTAGTTATTGAATTGATGTAATTGTAGTTGTAGTTGTGTATGTTTCTTTTTTATAAAATGTCTGGCTTGATTAGATTTAGAGGTCAACCTCTTTAGATGCTGCGGGTGCAGCATGACTCATTTTCACAATAAAAAAAAAACATTAAATATGTATAAATTAAATGGAAGAAAGAAAAGAGGTCTAGAGAAAGTAATAATTCAAAATAATTTAATAAAAAAATTGTATAAGTATATTTAATTATAATTAAATAAATCATATAAATTTATTATATTTATTTTGACAAGTACAAGGACATCCGAAAATGATCTCACCCCTCATCTCAAGCTGGAGAGAATTTCTTAATTCCAATTGATGATTAGAAGGACTTAACTTCACATCTATACTTCTCAATAAAGTACTCTAGATGTCTACTCATTAAATGGATTATTTAAAAAAAAATTATTAATTCAATTTAAAAATTATAATGATTTAACTGTGATTATATAGTACATTGTTTTTTTTTGTTTTTTTTTTTGGAAGGGGAAATCCTCATGGACACTTCGCATGAATTGCGAGGTAGTGCCCGACTTCTTTCTACCAGCTAAAACCCCTCCCTTGGCCAGTTTCCAAACCCCCCCCCCCCCCCCGGGATCGCCATAGGCATTACTTCAGGGGAGAAGGCCATAATTTCTAATATGTTTTTTAATTTTAATTGAAAATTTTAATAATTTTTCTAAGTATTAACATTTTTTTGGTAATTGTTTAGTCTAACTGATGTATGATGGATTTTGATAAAACTTTACAAGTAGATTCCTTTTGTGATTCCAAACAAACTTTTCTTAAGAAGTATATGGCGGTCGCTTCTAGTTTACGAGATAAAAATGATTAAAGTTTGCATATAAATTCATTGATATTCTATTTAGCTACCATTTATTATTTGACCAGCAGAGGGTTCCACTAATTTTCGGGGTTTTTTTTATAAGTTCGGTTTGAAAATAAGAGGATTAAAAAATTAATAAATCGAAACCCAATTAATAAAAACCGAAAATTAGTGAATAAGTTAATAATTAGTGAATTAGTCAATAGAACATTATTAAATGGCTGTTCAATCATAATTAGTTTATATGCAAACTTTAATAATCACTGAAGGAATCTACTGGTAAAGTTTCATCAAAATTCATCATACATCAGTTAGACTAAACAATTATCATTTTTTTTTATTTATTCTAAATAAATTTAATTAAAAAAATATTAACTTTTAATAATATAAAAATTTTATTTTATATGCTGTGTTGGAAATACTTACAATTTTTTATTCAATTTTGAAAATAGTATATAAATTTAATTTATTTTGTATTACTTATATAATTAATCAAATTTAATTGAATGACAAATAATAAACATACATGATTTTTCTTTTAATGTACTATACAAAAAAAAAAAATATTTTTTTTGACATCCTAATGACAAAAAATCTTTCTCTGTGATACAATGAAACTTATTATTAATATGCATCTGCTAATAGGTTGCTAAATACTATAAAAAATATTTGTATATTAATAATGACCTTCATTTGACCAACGTCATTAACCTTTATTCGAAATGAAATCTTTCCTGTGCTGGATTACCTATTACCTATGAACTCCTCGAATTATATGTTATATATATATATATATATAAACATTTTTAAAAGAAAAAAAATCATAAATAAAAAATTGACAAAAGCGAATTTTTATTTATATTTAATAATTATCGTTTTTAACCATATTTCATATTAATTTTTTTTTTGTAATAAAATTACATTTCTATAATTGTTTTCTAATAAAATAATATTCATAAAGAAATTTCGACTGTCTAAGAACTTCTATCTTGTTTAATAAGACAGTGATCAATTACAGAATACATGGATGAGATTATCCGGAACTTGAAAATTAAAAATAAAGATATTTATATATATATATAAATATAATAATATCAAATGATAAATTAAAATCAATATTTAAAATAAAAAATCGTTTCATTCTAAGTAAATTAATATAAAGTAAATTTTTGAAATTTTATAAAACTAAATAAAAAATAAAATGTATTGAAATTGATATCTTATTTGCCAAGATTCGGCTTCAATAAAAAATCGTGCATAAAATACATTAAGATGATAATACATTCAATTTAAAATAAATTAAAAAGAAATTATAGGAAGTAGAAAATTGTGCTATCAATAGAAAGCAAATGAAATGGTAAATATATCTGATAAAATACTTAATGGTAATCAAATAATAATAATAAATAAAAATCATAATAAAAATATTAAAATAAGAAAATAAAAAAATATAATTATAATTATTATGTAAAAAATAAATAATTTATTAGTGCTACTTGATGTTGAGCTTGACTTTTTTAAATGATTCCACTGAAAGTTGAGGAAATAGTAATAATTCCTTAATCAACTCGAAATTACAACGTAAAGAGCTAACTCCACCTTTGGATCGATCACGCAATTGCCTTTAATCTATGAGAAAAAAACCCATAAAAATTAAAATAATATTGTAATATGCTTGTTGCATACACTTCTCTCGCAGACTTTATGGACCAAAGAAAGATGAGGTCACCGGGGAATGGCGGAGAGTGCATAACCTCTATTCATCTTCAGATTTAGTTAGGGTTATTAAATCGAGAAGGTTAGGGTACGTGGCTAGAATGGGAGAGGAAAGTATGGCGAAAAATAAATTGGTTGGAAGACCGATTGAGAAACGTCTAGTTGGAAGACCAAGGACTCGGTAGGTGGACAATGTAGGAAGGGACATAAAAGAGATGGGAGAGAGTAGGTTTTGTGGATAGTGACATTTGAAGGAATGAGGTTGTTGAGGTCAAAAACTTTCCAGTTCCTTGGAGCTACAGAGATGAATAGATAGAAGAAGAAAAAGAAGAAGACTAATTTCTTCCTGAAGGGATCGATTGATAGAGAATGTAATTATACACCTAGAAAAAGATTAAAAATTTTCTTACTACACAAATGGCCTTTGTAGCTGCTGCAATAAAAATTATTAAAAAAGAAAATACATACAATTACCAAGGGATTCTGCTAAAATAAGACAGGGCACGTGGCTAGAATGGGCGATGAAAGAATGGCGAAAGATATATTGATGGGGAGACCGATTGAGAAATGTCAGCATGGAAGACCAAAGACGCGGAGGTGGACAATGTAGGAAGGGGCGTGAGAGAGATGGGAGAGGGTAGGAGTTGGATGTCATACCTCTAAGATAGGGACACTTGGAGAAATGTGGTTGCTGGGGCCAGGAACTTTTGAGTTCCGTAGAGTCACAGAGATAGATTGATAGAAACACTTCTTTCAAGCACTTCTATTCGTAGAATACTCAAAACGATATCAACAATTTTGCCGATCATTTTCTCTGGGCATCCCGAACGATGTTTATAATTTGTGGATGTTCGATCACGTTCAAACTCATTTACCCAATTGTAAACAGTCGCAAATGCAGGAGCAGATGTGCCAAGGGTATCACTCAACTCGGCTTTGATCTTTCTCAGTATTAAACCTTTTATTTATTAATTCTTTTATTTATGTTTATTTCTTTTATCGATAGTGAAAATAAAACTAAGTGACGACTATTAATTTAAAATTGAAGAACAGTCAAGTGACACTTACTAAAAATAAACCTTTTTCGACACTACGAGTGTCATCTTTAAAATTTTTTACGGACAAACCTAATATAACTGGTATTGTTTTTGTTTTGAACCACTCTAAAGATTCTAAACCATTTGAAAATCGAAAAATTCTACAATTTATAAATATCAAATAATTTAATATTTATTTAAACAATATTTTTTTATTTTTATTTTTCAATAAAATTATCATTCATATATTAGGTATATATGATTATATTATATAATTGTCTTATTTGTGCATGATAACAGATGTTATTAACGTGAGCTTCTAATTATCATGGTTTAATCTTTTATTTTAAGTGAAAAGAGACACCTTCTAGACAAGTCAGTTAATATTCCACCACTCCTGCTATCATTTAGCTAAATATTAGCATATATTTATATTCAGTTATATAATTGCATGTTTCGTCTTTTTAATAGACAAAGAGGGATTGGTCCGGGAAAATTTAATTTCTCTTCTCATTCAATCCATCTTCTAACTACCATTAATTATAATGAATAATCAATTATTGACATTTGTCCAAATGAATAAATAGAATATACAAATGAAATTTCTTAATATTAAATTAGTTTTTTGTTTTTACATACATGATTTTCTTTTTTTCTTTACAAAAATATTTTACAAATATTTAGAAAGAAAATAAAATAAATATTTTATTTTCTACTTCTTCACACACACACACATATATATATATATATATATATATATATATATATATATATATATATACTTTATATAAATCATAATCTCTTGTATAAAATTATTTATTAATTAATCTATAAGTAATTTTTTAAAATAAATATAATTTAATAAAAATTCTTACTTAAATTTTTCAAATGGAAATGTGTTTTAATTTTTAACATTATTATATTATATTATTTATTAATATACTAAAAAAAGGGTAAAATGTTTTTGCGATCAGGCTCTTAAACATTTTCGATTTTTCAATATCACTCTAAGTATCACCAAGTGTGCCCACCCCTGTTATATTATTTCAGAAATGTGCCCGGCTATTGATAAAGGTTGCCGACCCCTACCATGGTTTCCCAAACTTTTTTTTTGTGTTAACCCTTTTTAAACTTTCTTCTCGTTTAAAAGACCTCTAATTATGGCAGTTTAAATGTATTAATAAAGTTAAACATAGAAATATTCTATTTAATGCAATATATTTTTAATAATTATACAACAAAAGTAAACATTTTTCTGATATTAATTGTAATATAGCTAATATTATTTAACAAAACACTTTGCAATTGAATATTTTATAAATTAATAATTTCATAAATGGTTAATAGGAATTAATTCTTAACTGAAAAAAATCTGATAAGGTTAATGTTTTTTGATATCATGATCAAATGATGCTATTATTATAATAGGCGTTTACTTCGTCATTATTATTAAACATTCGTTTTAATCGTTATCATGTTTTATACATATATATGTAAAATAAAGAGCCACAAATATTGGAAAACATACGGTGGAAGACCAAAGATCAAGGTGGGTGGACAATGAAGGAAGGGACATGGGAGAGATGGGACAGGGTAGGATTTGGTTGAAGCTCAGGATAGGGACTCTTAGAGAAAAGTGGATGCTGCGGCTAAGAACTTTCGAAAACTGTATAGACACAGAGTTAGATAAATATAACATATACAATAATAATATATAATTAATTTACTGATTAAATTAAAATATATTTTCCAAGAAAACAAATATATGTCTTATCTACTTATACTGATTGAAACAAAATGGATGAAAACCTTTCACATACAGACTTTCAACCAAATACTATGTATCACTCGGGGGTACAGGGGGCGGAGCCCCCGTCTAGGTGTGAAGAGCGCCTAGAAGGCGCTCGGAGCAGCTAGTTTAATATAAAAAATATATATTTCTTTTTAAATTTATATTAAAAATCAGAAAAGATAAAAAAAAATATTAAAATTATAATAATTCAATAAAAATGGATTCTTTTTATACTTTAATTAACTAAAAAAAATCAAATTATTCTTATTGCAACAACACATTTCCTGAGGTATGATTGATGTTGCAGATTCATTTATAATTTGTTAATTGGTAATACATTTAATCGTTTCTCAAAATTGAAATTAAACAATCAATTTTTATTACCTATTTAATAAGGATATCCTTTTTAAACGAGTGAGATTAACTTAGAATTAATTATCATATTCTATTTAATATTGAAATAAAAATTTTTATGTATATACACATGTTTTTGTGAGTGAACTTCTAGACTAGACTATAACTAAACTAACAAAGTAAATAATAAATAATAAATAAATGTCCAAATTATAAAATAAATATTAAATAAAATAAATATAAAAAATCAACTTATTAATATTGTTTTCATTGATAATATAAAATATTTAACTATTAAATAATTTTTTCAAAATCTTATTTCCATGATCTAAAAACTATATATTAACTTGATGTTCATTAATTATCTTTTCATTTTTCATTTTGTCTCTGATTTTGTTAATAAAAAAAAAAAATTTTCAAAAACAAAAATTAAAGTCTCAATTTTTACAATATTAATGATAAATTAAAGAATCGTGAATTATTTTGTTATTATCAATTTTCATATATGCATATTAACGTAATTCTACAGGTATGAGTGAGCTCAGGTAGTTTTCCAGAATTTCTACACTTCCTGTCTAACCGCTTTTACTTATTATATAGACACACACATATCATTTATATTACATGGGCTATTACAAAGAATGATTAACATTCTCTAAAAAGAATAAATTAAAATGAAGGGTACGTTTTATACTTTATCGTTTTTCTTTAGTACCTACTGAATTAATTTTGAAATTTTAGGTCTTGGACTTTCTAGACCCCTCTAAATTACAACAAAAAAAAATGAACACTTTAATAATTCACAATTATAGATATCTATCCCATAATTACTCAATAATGTCTTTTAATATTTTTCCGCCTATATTTTATAAGAAAACTATTCTGTCTGTTTTAGGCGAGAGAAATTTCGTTAATACTAGATCAAATGTGCAAGCTCTGCTAAGATTATATATATGTATATATATATATATATATTTAATTTTAATTATCCCAATTATTTAATAGCAATGTGAAGATATAATCTATATTTTTAGATATAATAAGTAAATTGAGATTAAAGAGAATATAGGAATGCTTCTATATATATAAACTGTAGGAAATTTTAATAAAAATGTATATTTTTGTTGATATTAAATGCAAGTTTGTTCTGAAAAGAACAATTGTTTTGGGAAGAGGGCGCTCGCATCCGAGCAGTATCGCGTTCAATTTGCAATGAACGGAAAAAGTCCCTTGCGTAGGTTTTTATAACCTTACTCAGAACAAGTGAATCCATTTGAGCTAATCACAGACGAGAACGCATTTATGTTAAATATTTAATTGGAAGAACTTATATTTAGATTAAGATTAATATATTAAGTTAACTAATATTATAATGTATGTGAATAAATAAACGCTATTGTAATAACATTTATGTATTAATTAGTATAATAGAAAATGTAAAAGCTATGCTTGGCGGTAAAACCAGCCAATGAGCGAAAAGATTGAATATCCCTAGCTAGTATTTAAAAACGGGCATGTATCGATATTCACCAGTTGACCAGTTATGTCCGAGATTACCAGTTCACCAGTTGCCAGTTGATCAGTTGACGAGTTGATCAAGTTATGTCCAAGTTATGATCAAGCCATGATTTTGTTATGATAACTTATATTACTGGTTTACTCACGTTTATGTTAAGCAAGCATTTTATGTTTTATGAATTTGCTACATTTATGTAATATTTTAATAAAAGGATTTATGCAGCCAATTTATTGAATTATCATTTATTAAGATCTACCTTTAAAGAAGAAGATAGAAGATAGAAGGAGGAAAGAAATAATAATAAATCTTTTCCTACAATATATATATATATATATAATTTAATTTTAAATTTAAAGCTGTTGAGAAAATTATATCAAAATTGAATAAACAAAATTCTCAGAAAAGCAAAGACGACAAGTTAGCAAATATTTTATAATTTAATAGTTAAGTACCTGGAACACCGAGCTATCGTCTACCCTTTAACAAATTTATACAATTTATTATTATAAACTTCAAAAATTTTAAAATTTTTAATTATTTATTACAATTGTTAAATGAGTTTTCTATCAAAAATTTGTTTCCTAAATAAATGTACAAATTAATTAAAATAACTTGATTTTTATTTCAAGATGAAAAATATATTCAATTACTTGATAAAATATTCTATATTATATATTATTATATGTTATTATAATTAGATGGTCAGTTTTATCTTTTTCAGCAATAGCTTATAACTGTATCGACCAATGATTTTTACTGAAAATAATATAAATTCTGAAATTACATTGACACCTGTACTTTTCTATATTTTAATTAAGAAAGGATGATTAAGAAAGGAGGTGATATTTTTTCTTTTTATTTATAATTATCAAATATTTATATTATTTACAATTTATTCTAAAAAACATTTTAATTAATATAATATAATTTATTTAATATTATTAGAGATGAAATTTAATCAAAATTCTTTCCTTTATCATTGTCCATGTGTGTTATTATGGTGCTAACTTCATGGATATTTTTTTTTTGCGAGAGATTAATTAATATATTTCTTAATTTGAAAGTTTATAATAATAAATGATGTGTAAATTTGTTAAAGGGTCGAGTGATAGCTCGGTGTTCCAGGTACTATACAAATATATATATATAAAATTTTTTACAGTATAATAAGATAAGATAATCAATGTGATTACAATTTTTTCTTCATTATAATTCATTTTTCTTAAATTAATATTTACAAAATAAGTTAATAAAATAATAATTAAAATTTCAAAGTACTTAGATCCATAAATGTCACATGAAAATTATGTATTATGTAATTAGTAATAAACCAACCAATATAAGGTTGTTAATTTGAAATCAAAACCCATAAAGATAAACAATTTGATAATCAAAATTAAAAAAAAAAAAAAATAAAACTAGAAAATACAAAAGAAAATTAATATTAATTTTATCTCTTGAAAATCATTGATGCAAAAAAATGAATGTAGAAAATAAACGGGTATCCCCTACCCCAAACTCAATTAGGTTGCTGTAAGCCACTCGACCATTTCACTTCAAATAGAAAAAACAAATTATTTAATTTGATTTGTGGGATTGTGACAAAGCGTGAAAATTCCTAACATAGATAATTAATAACTATTTAAATAATTCTATTTTAATTTTAAAAGGATATTAATTAATAATAATTGTTTGTTTTCTATATACGGTATGAATATTTGTCTTTTAATGTTTAAATGATTTAATTTTAAATGTTAAATTTCATGCATTTTGTTTTATTTTATTTTCATTTCAAATTGAATATTTTAATGTTCTCATAATTTCAATTCATGAATTGATTAAAAATTATTTCAATATTTTCAATAAAACAATTTTGAAAGAATAAAAAGAATATCTCTGACTTTTGTATGAACAATGCCTATGATCAGGAGAACGGGCCCTATCAACCTTTATCTTGATTTTCTTGATCGGAGGCTCTATCAAGTAGCTGGAGGCTGGGTTGACTCCGACCTATAGACCCCAGTTAGAGAAATTGCCAGACCCGAGACTTCAACCTGGGATCATAAGAATGTGAGCCAGCTACTATAACCTCTCACCCTGTGTGTCGCCTTATTTTAAAAGATTAATAATATTGATAATGGACCTTAATTACAATTATTGCTTGTAAAAAGTAACATTGTATGTTCTAACAATGATCTAAAACTCTCAAGGTTTCAACTTATAGTTCCTCCACCCATTCTCATTTTTTTCGAATAAATTATATTTATTTTCTTTCATCTAATTCCATCTTCTTTCAAATATATTTTTATATACTTATAAAATTTTCATTTTCTTAAAAAATAATTTTGGCGAAATGAGCTCGTTAAACCATGAATTATAATTTGACGATTATCATTATTCTACATGATTATAGAACCTGAGTATTTATTTTTTTCTAAATTTTAAAATTACCAATTTTGTCTCTGTGTCTCTCTCTGTGGCTATACGGATCTCGAAAGTTCTTGGGCATAACAATCACATTTCTTCAAGTGTCCCTATCCTAGAGCTATAATCATCCAACTCCTAACTTTTCCCATCTCTCTCACGTCCCTTTCTAAATTGTGCACCCACCGCGCCCTTAGTCTTCCAAGCGGTCGTTTCCTAATCAGTCACCCCACCAATATATTTTTCGCCATTCTTTCCTCTCCAATTCTAGCCACGTGCCCTGACCATTGCAGCCTTCTTGATTTTATAACCCTAAGATGCATAAAGTTATACAATTCCTCGTAATGCAGTCTCCACCATTCCCCGGTGACCTGACCTTTCTTTGAAATCCACCTGGTTTATTCCATGTTCCTAATTTTAAATTCCTAATTTAATTAGCCCTAATCTTTCTGTAATGTGGTTGTTGTTCCATGATTTAGTTTTTTGTGGAGAAGATAAATCACCTCTTCGTCCAACCCCCAACTGGAGGAATAGCTTTAATGGAGAAAATTTTAGTCTTACATTTAACAATTTATATATATTTAAATTAAAATAATTATTAAGATTCTTTAATCTCGTGTTCACTTTTTTTAATTGTATATAAATACAATTTTATCCTTATATCATTAATCATTAAAATGATTTATCAATAATTTTTTTTATAAATATGTAGGTATCACTTAATTATTAAAGATTTACAATTCAAATATTTTCGAACTAAAATTAATTAATATTTCAATATTCTAGCATTTCAAATAAAAATCAGAATCAGTTTTTTTTCAAATTTTTATTATCTCGCCAGAGTAAGTGTTGCGATCACGAAAATTTTCGATGTTGAGATTTTGTTGTTTTTATACGTTTTGAAGGTTCCTGAATCATTTTCACTAAGGTTGAGAAAAATGTCTGTCTGTGTGTGTGTGTGTATGTGTGTATGTATGTAACCAAGATTACGCAAAAACGGTTTAAGCTAGAATGATGAAATTTGGTACACGGGCATTATTCAAAATTCATAGTTTTCTATCGACTTTTGAGAAATGTAACCAGAAGAGGGTCATTACCTACAACGTTTTGATCTTTTTCTTCTAAAGTGACTGTAAAAATAAAGATTTATTTTTGAATTTTTTCACATGATTAATAAAACTGCTATATATAGAATTTCAGCTTGATTGAATCACTGAAAGTACCATAATTAATTTTTTAACACTGCAAATCTCACGCGCCAACACGTGACGTGGTGCCATCAACAAAGAGCCAAACATGCGCTGGTTTAATAAATATTATGCATTAATTTTAATTTATAATTTAATTAATTTAATTTAAATTAATATATGTTATTTAATCCAATTCAAATTTGCGAGATAGTTGAGTGGAGACACTCCAGATTTTTTATTTTTAAATTTAATTCTTATTTATTTAGTCAAGCAAAAAATACAAAACAAAAATGTTAATATGAATGAAAGTTCATTGTACCTTGAATGGAGATCTGTTGTCATTGTCTAATTTGACACCATTATATTGACATTCACGCTAGCTGCTTTGTTAAGAAAACTTTTTTATATTATTTATTTATTTTTTTATTTAATGTTAAATATTAATAATTGTTTATATTCTCCCAAATCGGATTACTTCCTCATAAAGTACTATATTCTCTCTCTCTCTCTCTCCCTCTCTTTAATTTGTATCTTTATAAATTGAATCAAATTTGCTCTTTAATTAACATCTTTAAAGAAAATCACATGGCCATGGTGACGTCATTGACCATTCGTGTCAATTCAAATTCATTTAGCATGCATTCACTAGTTTCAATAATTATAGATTTAAAAATACACATATAGTAAACTCTTCTAGTAAGTAGTTATTACTATGCAAACAAAAATTGTATGTAGTAAGTTTTATTTTTGTTGAAGGTGAAGAATTAAAAATTAAAATTTAAGAGAATGGTGGATTATGCACATAATGGAATTTGTCTGACTATAAAAAACTTTTATTTTCTTCAATGGGTTGTTTTTCTCCTGTGGGATCACGCAAGGCAGGATGATACCATCGCTTTTCAGCTCTGCATGTTATTTTATTGGGTGGAGGAATCTTCTAATTTTGATTATAGTGACTGACAGGACCAGTCCACAGAAATAGAAATTACTTTGTAAGAACTTGAGATCGAACCCGCGAGTCCTCGATTCTATATATATATTAAAAACTACACTTCCGTGGAGCCTTATTGTAGGTCCAGATTAAACCAATTCAAATATAATATATATAGAATCTGAAAGAAAATGAAATTTATTTTATTATTTTCTCATGAGCGACTAAGCAAATTCATGTTGCACTGGGACATATATTTAAAACCTCGCTACCCCCTCTTAGAAGCCTACGATTGGCAATAATAAGCGAGCCATCTATTGGGTCTTCGTTCAGCGCCTAACACGCGATTGGTCGTCGAGAGCCCCCACCACTCCGCTTAAATGTCACCAGCAGGGTATAAAAAGCCGTGAAGCCGGCTAGCCGGGGCAGTAGCAGTTGAACAGTTGTCAGTTGTGATTCAAGACGTTAAGAAGAACATATCCGAAGAACGACGAACCGAAGATTTCCAAGACGTTTATTTTTTCCTGTGTATATATTTCTAAACAAAAACGATATATTTTTTGCTACACTTTTCAATAAAAACGATATATATTTTTTGGTAATACTTTTCAACAAAAACGATATTTTTTAATACATCTGCTTCATTATCGAAGCCACCCTACATATATGTAATATTCTTAATTCAAATACAAAAAGAGAAATAGATATATATCATAAATTCGACTTTAACTTTTTCTTCCAAAGTCAAAATTTTAGATTACCATCCGAACATTTAAAAAAATTGATTCTTAAAAAATTTAACAATATTGCGAAAACAGATTTTATATATTTAATTATATTTTTTAATTATATTAAATCATATAAACCAAACTAATAAATTCATTTGAAATTAATTAAATTTAAATTTAAAGGTTGCAGATAAAAATATAAATAATATAAATACAAAGCATAAAAATATAAAGCACAATAATATTATAAACCATAAACATAATAAT
The DNA here is from genome assembly GCA_963082975.1 of Labia minor. NCBI lineage: Eukaryota > Metazoa > Arthropoda > Insecta > Dermaptera > Spongiphoridae > Labia > Labia minor. The sequence continues at coordinate 26,805,265 of OY720349.1, forward strand.
ACGAGTGTAGGTCAATAATTTCACTACTCCTGTGAGCAAGCAAATACCAGACTGACTAAATCGAAATTTGAACGAACTGGGTCTTTTAGTTTTTGTTTGATATCCATTAATAGCAGACTACCTCGTGATTTGAGAAGAAAATGGAAAAAGTGTATTTTCATGAAAATCTATGAATCAGGATACGAATTGCTTCCTCATCCGCCCTATTCTCCGAATTTAGCCCCGAGTGACTATTTCTTGTTTCCAAACATGAAGAAATGACTTGAAAAAGATTTGACTTCAACAATGAAATCATTTCCCAAACAAATTATTTTGATGTTCTCGACAAATCTTATTTTATTGAAAGGGATAAAAAAATTAAAGAAACTTTGGACGAAATGTATATAGCTCCAAGTAGACTATGTTGAAAAATAAAATAATTTTTATCAATAAACCTGTGTTCCATTCAAAAAGTCACGGAGTTATTGACCTGCCCTCGTATAAAGCACAAAACGGGTTGAAAAAGTTTGAATTTGACATTTGAATTCGAACGATTCGTGTTTGTTTTTTTTTTAAACAATTCACAATAATTGTATCACTGTTCGGTTTCAAACAAATTTCGACAGTTTGGTTGTATATTATATTTTTACTCATTAAAAATAATTACAGATTTTTGTTTTATTTTACTAACAGAAGGTTACTTACTATCCATCAAGTAAATTTTCTCATTTAATGCGTAAAAAAATCAATTTCCTCTACCATTTTTTATCTTTAAGCCTTAAATTGTGGCTCAATCTTATTACTATTTTTCTTTCTTATTCTTTGAGGTTAAGATCGTTAATGTTTTAATATATATATATATTTCAATATTTTTAACCTTGATGACAATTTTAATAAAATTGAGTCCAAGCCAAATTTAGCGTTCCCCAATTAATTCTATTTCTTTTTTTTTTCTTTTAATTTACTTTGAATAGTTAATGAACAAGAACCAATGAATGTCCTTCCATTAATGTTGAAAATTTTAAATGTTATTAATCAACATCTTTCTCTTTTTTCCACCATTCGTATCTGTTTGATTGCCTTCGGGTCATGGTAAATGGATTTCTTGTATTTCTGGTTATCATTTAAGCATGAACAATGTTTTGTTATAATTTTTTTTTATTTATTTGTTCGTTTTTTAAATGCCCTTAACCCCTTAATCACTTTTGTAATAACAATATTATTTTCAATATAGGCCAATAAACTTTTGTCTTCACATTATTAATAAATTAAATTATTGCATTCACTTTTTGATTTTTAAAATTATTTTGTAAATTCAGTATATTTCAAATGAATCTTTTATTTTATTTAATTTCCAAACATGACGTCAATTTAACAAAAATTATTGCTACCATTTTGACTGAATTTCTATAATTTGTTGATGATTAATAAACTAATTGTGACTCTCATAAGAAAATTTAAATTCATTTTTGTTATTATATTTATTTTTTATTTATTTTTATTATATATTTATTTCATTATTTTTTTCTTATCGAATTTCGTTAAATTAACTAAATCTGTACAACAGTTTAGGGGAAATAATAGTAAATAGAGAGTAGTAAATGAAACGTAACAAAATATTTAATGGTAAAGGTATATCCATAAGAGACGTAGTTATAATTCCAATTTATAATTTAACAGCTTATTTGAAAAGTCATATTTTAAGATATATATATATATATTTAAATTTATTCTACCAGGTGTATATGTATGAAACCGGAATTTTCTTATAGATGGTGCTCGCTATCAGTTTAAGGACCGTAAGACCGCTTCTGTAGCACCATCTTCTCCCCCTGACGAGGTTTGTCAACACACAATAACTTAAGTTTCATACACCGGTATATTCTTCTATAACCTCAAACATATTGAGTTTTGTCCCTAAGAACAACTTTGTTTTTCAGCTATCATTTCAAGAAAACTGTTTCAGAATCGCGTAGAATGCTTGTCGAAGCATACGATGAACATGCTCTTGGCAAAACTCAATGCTTTGAGTGGTTTAAAAAATTTAAAAGTAGTGATTTTGATGTGAGAAATGACGAGCGTGGGACCCACCGAAAAAGTTTGAAGACAAGGACTTGGAAGTCTTATTGGATGAAGACGATACTCAGACTCAACAAAAACTCGCGGAACAATTAAATGTGACGCAAAAAGCAGAGTCTCTTCGTCTGAAAGCTATGGGAAAGATTCAGAAAGTGAGAAAATGGGTACCACATGAACTGAATGAAAGACGGCAAGAAAATCGGAAAACCACTTGTCAAATGCTGCTCGTCAGATGTAAAAGAAAATAATTTCTTCATCGAAAGTGGATATATTTTCAGAATCCTAAGCATCGTAAATCATGGGTGAATCAAGGCGAACCATCAACATCCAATGCAAGTCCAAATCGTTTTAGAAAGAAAACAATGCTGTGCGTTTGATGGGATCAAAACGGTGTATTATATTATGTACTACTACAACCTGGCGAAACCGTTAACACTGATCACTACCAACAACAAATGATCGATTTTAATCGAACATATCGTGAAAAACGACCGGAATATGCAAAAAAGCAACATAAAGTCATTTTGCTTCGTGATAATGCCCCCTCACACACAGCAAACGGATACGATCGAGGCGTTCAAATGGGAAGCACTAGCGCATGCGGCTTATTCTCCAGACTTGTCTCCGTCTGATTACCATCTATTTGCATCTTTGGATTCATCTTTGCACTTGGATTCGTATGAAACTGTACGAAAATGGCTCGACAACTGGTTCGCTTTAAAGTAAGAATTGTTTTTTGGGGTGACATTCATACCCTGAGGAAGAGGTGGGAAAAATGTATAAATTCCAATGGAGACTATTTAGAATAAAACATTTTTTATAATTTTCAAATAATAGACGTTCAATTATTAATATATAAATTCCTGTTTCATACACGTACATGTACATCTGGTATATAAAAGTTATTAGTTTTAAGATCTTCTATGAATTAAAATTTATAAAAATAAAGAAATGAATTGATTAGAAATTAAATATTTTTCAAATGAGTCCATGATAGGTGTTTATTATTCGATCATTGAACTTCTTGTTAACTTTTATTTATATATTTATTTAACGTTTAAGATATATTTATTATTCATTTTGTAATAATCCTTAAAGATTTACTATTTTAAAATTAGTTAAATAACCTTTCATTATATATATAGAGAGAGAGATAGAGAATGAGATTGTGATAATCTTATAGATAAAAAGATCTTTAAAAAGAGATTAAAAAAGATATTTGTAATTAAAGATGTATAATTTATTCAAAATCCTATCTTTACATAATTTACACCGCTAAGTGGGTGTATAAATAATATCCCTTTGTATATGGAAGTGAAAGTTTAACTTGTCTTTTAAATGAGAAAAACAAAATGTTATATTCAATTTTTATGTCAATTTAATGGTTTTAATAAATAAAAATTATTCGAAAAATTGTATGATTTTTTTTTAGTTCATCCAATCCTAAATCTATTTCATATCTGAGATCAAGATAGATTATATAAAAAATTAAAAATATCAAAATCAATTCACCATTTCAAATTAAAAAAAAAACAAAAATAATAATAATAATAACCTTGGATCTATATAAATATTTTAATAAATAGCCTGAGGTTAATTCGTGATTCTTCCTTGAATGTATTCCTGAAAAAAAATTTATTTCACCTGTTAAACCTTCAAAAAAAAAACCTTTTAACTATTTAGAAATCATTTAAATAGCGATGAATAAAATGAAATTTAGAAGATTATTCTCTAAGGTTAGATAATTTCCAGGTCAGAATAATAATAAATAAAAAAGTTTACTTCTTTCATATGAGAAATATTATTAAAATTATAAATGTTAGAAATATTTAAACTCAGGCAATTGAAAAACTTGAAGTTCAACTTTTAAATTCAATCGAATGGATATTGTTAGGTAATATTTATAAAACAAATTTATGAAAATAAAAGTTTAAATTTTGTTATAAAAATTGTTCAAAAGAAAAAGTAAAGAATTATTTCGAAAAGTATTTATTTATTCTCATCAATATACATTTTTTCCCCTCTTCAAAGTAAATACCCTCAGATATAAATGCTCTTAAGCCAGCGGTTCTTCCAATCGTCCAAGCACTTCTGAAATGCGCTTTTCAGTATGGCCATGTACTAGGTTTGTTCAAAAGAGAGAAAAGGTGAATTTTAAATTATTTCGAAAATATTTTTTTATTCATCAATATCTATTTTGTCCCCATCAAAGTAATTCCTCTCAGATAAGCCAGCACATCTTCCAATCGTGGAAGCACTTCTGAAATGCGCTTTTCAGTATGGGCATGCCTCTTTTTTCGATTCCAACTTTATCTCATCATCAGGAAATAGTCGCAGGGAGCCAAATCTGGTGAATACGGTGGTTGGTTACGGTTTGGCCAAAAAATCACAAACAAGTAATGATGTGTGAGTTGGTGCATTATCGTGATGCAGAATCCATGAATTGTTTTTCCACATTTCCGATCGTTTGAGCCGTATAGTTTCAAACGTTGTATAGCTTCCTTGTAGTATTCCTTATTAAAATTACGACCTGTTGGTAAGAACTTATGATGAACCACGCCCTTCTAATCGAAGAAAACAGCAAAACCTTCACATTTGATCGAACTTGGCGTGCTTTTTTCTCCACTTATAAACATTTTTTTGAGATAAAGTAGACTCGACGAATGCCACAGTCATCATTTCAAGTGCATTGGAACACTTTATTCCATTTTTAACGCAAAATTTAATACTGAGTCTTTGATCTATTTTTTTTAAGTAAAAAATTGAAGAACTCACAAAAACGTGACTACTTTCTCAGTTGTCAAAAACAAACTACTAATCCAAAATGGCTGAAAATGTCAACACATGAGAAACATACATGTACCAACATAATAAAAAAAAATATGTCTATTATCGAATGTATACAGCCTAAAATTCAAAATTCACCTTTTCTATTGAACTGACCTCGTATATATATATTCACTCTAATATATATTTAAAAACAAAAAATAAATAATATACCCAGAGATATTATTAATAATATATTCACGAAAATTTAAATAGTAATATTTACAAATAACAAGTTATAGCAACATATCAAGTGAATACTTACTATAGGGAAAAAGGAAATCTCGTTTTTGTTATTTGAAATCAAAAATTGCATAATAGTTGTATTACATATTAAATTATTTTAACAAATTTCAATAAAACCTCACTTTAAAATTCCATTAGTGCATTACCTATAATAGGTGTCCTTGGATTATTAACAATTAATCCTATTCATAATTATATATGAATAAAAAAAAAAATATAATAATTATTTCTTTCATAATCGACAATAGTCGAAGGATGTAGATAAAAGTATAGAAAATAGAGAAATTAAATGAGAAATATGATCAGATAATAGATTTATATCTTGAATCTATGTAATTATAAATCAATAATAGAATTTACTATAGTAAAATAGATTCTATATAATTTCATAGATGACCAATAGCTAAGCTCATATTTTCTATTAAATGAAATTTTGTGTAGTTATTTAAAGACATTGGGAAAATGAAAAAAAATATCTTATTTCATCTAATAATCAAATAAAATGAGTTGAAAATAAAATTGGTGAATTATGAAATTCTAGTCACGTGGATATAAAAACAATCAGAAGATAATTATAATAAGGAATAATTATATATAGTACATTCTTTAATCTTTAATAAGTTTTTATTATTATTTCAGCTACAAGATCAATTTTTAATTATTTTAAGTTAATTAATTTTTATATTTAATGGTTTGAGTAGTTTTAACTTCTAACTAATCAAATTATTTGTGATAAATAATTAAATTCATTTTGAAATATAATTTATATTTTTAGTTATTCATTTATACAAATTATAACCTTCATTATAAATGGTCATTCATTACTATCTCGCCAGAGATAGTATTGCGATCATGAAAATTTTCGATGTCGAGATTTTGATGTTTTTTTACGTTTTGAAGGTCCCTGAGTCATTTTCACTAAGGTTGAGAAAAATGTATGTGTGAATATGTGTGTAGACAAGATTATGCAAAAACGGTTTGAGCTAGGAATGATGAAATTTATTACACGGGCATTATTCAAAATTCGTAGTTTATTATCAACTTTTGAGAAATGTAGCTCATTCGGAAGAGGACCATTACCTACCACGTTTTCATTTTTTTTTCTTCTAAACTGACCGTAATGTCGAGATTTTGATGTTTTTTTACGTTTTGAAGGTCCCTGAGTCATTTTCACTAACATTGAGAAAAATGTATGTGTGAATATGTGTGTAGACAAGATTACGCAAAAACGGTTTGAGCTAGAATGATGAAATTTATTACACGGGCATTATTCGAAATTCGTAGTTTTTTATCAACTTTTGAGAAATGTAGCTCATTCGGAAGAGGACCATTACCTACCACGTTTTCATTTTTTTTCTTCAAAACTAACCGTAAAAATAAAGATATATGTTTGTTAGTTTTTCACATGATTAAAAATTGTATAAAAATGCTATATATAGAATTTCAGCTTGATTGAATCTCTGAATTAATTTTTTAACACCGCAATTTTTTAACACCGCAAATCAATTTTAATTTCATATCTAAGAAATATGTAGTTCAAATAGTATACCTACTTACCCACATATATTAAAGAATATTTAAAAAATAAAAAATTAAAAAAACATAATTTTTATACATTTTCAATAAAAATAAATAATAATCATCTCAGGTATTATTTAATGATTTAGTGATAATAGAGAATAACAAATTTCAAAATATATAAAATAATTTTTTTAAAATTATTTTATTCTCACAATTGATATGAATTATTAAAAATTTAATTAAAAATTGAAAGTTAATTAAATTAGTTTGAATTTGCTCAATTAGCGTAAAAATCAAAGAAATTATTAAATCAGGCTAATATATCTTTTTTGTATGTTTTTTTTTTAAATCTCTCTTTTTTCTATTTATCCTAGCATATTTCTACTACATTTTCTTCCTTCCTTATTTGACTGTCATATAAAAATTACTTGAAAAGATTTTATGAGTATTTAATATTTGTTTCAATAATATCAATATAATATATAAATTAATTAGTTTATTCTGAGAAAAATGTCATCTTCTTTAACCATTTTTAGTATTGTATTATGTTATGAAGAAGGAAGTAATAGAATTTCTAAAGAATTTCAAATACAAAACAATTCTTTGTAAATCTCTAATAATTTTTAATAAATTTAATGACTATAAATTCTTCTTATACTTATAAAGAATATATCATTTATATATATTTATATATATATATATATCAAGAGACGGAAAATTATAAATCAAATAAATTTATTATAAATATATACTGATAATTCAATAATAATGATTTTTTTTTGGAAATTTATATTTTTTTAATAAATGAGTTCTTTACCCTCATTTTTGTATCTTATCTTATTATACTAGCAAAAATTATATATATATATTTGTATTTTTGAAATATTAAACCGCTCGAAAGATTTTTTTACATTCACACCATAGATAATATGTATTTAGAAAGAAAATCGATCTCTATAGGTCTCAGCCTCGGGAAAATCATCTTTGTTAGTTTTTTCTTAATTTAAAATAGGAATTCTAGAACAGCGCTTCCTTAAATACAAAATATTATAAATATAATAAAATAAAATTAAAAATATTTATTTTAATAATATTTTGTAATCAATTTACGAAATATATATTATGTTATATCCACAGGCCATACTTTTCAGTCTTTCGGTGCATTAATGGGTACGTTTAAGGGTTGTATCTTTTATGACTATTTTTTAAAATTTATGTTCTTTTAAATTATTTGAGATTTTTTCATATATTTAGTTGTTTATTTATCTTAAATAATAATCTTAATCTTAAGTATTCATAGTTCATAAGGAATAATTTATTTAAAGTACCGAGCCCCGCGGCTCGGTGAACCAGATACTATTTATTTGAATGAATTTTGGTGAAATTAAAGAATAATTCTAAAAATTAATTAAAATTTCTAGTTTGAAATTTAATTAATATTTAAAGACGATATCATATTTCGTGGATTTATTGAATTTATAGGGGGTAATAAAGAAAATGTGATAACTTTCTTCTATGGATTTCATAAGGGTCAACCTTAAAATGGGCGTTTTTGTCCCAAAATCCGGTTGTACAAGGTGTAAATATATTTTAAAAATCAGGTAAATGTGTACAAAACCTGCTAGATTAGTTATATAACATTAAAAGGTGAAAAGTAAAAAAAAAAGATAATTAAAATAATGGATTCTTTTATGACAAATGTCCAAATAAATGCTCGAAATTGATGAAGGAGCCAAAAATGACTGACAAGGACAGAACATTGAATGCTGGACATGGTTGAACACACCTAGAGTTTCCTTGGTTTTAGTATTTGGCTTGTTTTTATTTAAAACTACAAATGATTCTTAAGGCTTCTTTTGCAACACGAATAATTAACAACTGAATTAACAATTTTTTTTTTTTTGAGTCATTCCTAAGTATATCGAAAAATGATTATTCTTCAATATCATAATAAAAATGTTCAATATCTTCTGCATTTATTGTTTATAATGTAATATATATTGTAAGGGGAGGGGGTGGGGAAAACAGAGCCCCGACGTTGGGCGCCAATTTGTAAGGGGAGCCCCACGTTGGGTGCCAATTTGTAAGGGGGGGAGGCCCACAGTGGATGCCAACAGGCCCCTTACAAGGAGGAGGGAAGAAGGGGGAGAGAAGGGAGGGAAAATGTGATAGAAGAGAGAAGAGCGGAAATGGGAGAGGGAAAAAAATGGATCTTATGTGGAGAGGGAAAAAAAGGAGTTTAAGGTCTCCACAGGTAAACAGGTGGATATCTTCTTGAAGGGGGAAAATATTACCCGCAGCTGCAGAGAACAAACTACCTTTCCTCCAATGGTCCAGCAGAGATGAAGGTTAAATGGGCGCCATGCTATACTCAGAGGTAAAGCAGATTTTAATGAGACTGGTCAATAAGGATGTAGTTTAAGTTAAATTGAAAAACGGTTGTTTAAAAGAAAATGTATAATTATAAGAAATATTATATTACTTCTCCACCATGGGAGTCAAAGAAAATGTATAATTATAAGAAATGTTATATTACTTCTCCACCATGGGAGTCAAAGAAAATGTATAATTATAAGAAATATTATATTACTTCTCCACCATGGGAGTCACAAAGGATCCATCCAACATGGAGGATCATCAAAACACGTCTTTACACAAAGAACGCGGAGACAGGATAACACGTCTTTACACAAAGAAGGTTAGCATCTGACTAACTATATAATGCCAAGTCACCAACCGCGCGGAGGGCAGTTGGACTCCCCCAGACGTTGCCATTCAGTCATGCAACAGCGCCTGGGGTGACTTTGTCATATTTATATATAACAAATATACATTCGTTACATCCTCCCCCTCTGACTCCTGAAGAAGTCCCAACGAAGGAGTCAGAAAAAGAGAAAAGCGAAAAACAATATTTAATAATACAACAAAAAAAAAATTCATAAAGATTAAAGACAAAGATATAATAATTCTTAATACTTAACTAAAAAAATGGATAATACATAAGTTCACAAAAATTTAAGAAAAACACATAATAATCTTAATACTTAATTAAACAATTAATAATATAAAAAAAGTTCACAAAAATCAAATAAAAATATACAATAGTTCTTAATAATTAATTAAACAATTAATAATATAAAAAAGTTCACAAAAATCAAAGAAAAATATACAATAGTTCTTAATAATTAATTAGAGTCACCCTTTCGAGGTCGACCTCTCTTTTTAGGAATATATCTCCTATACCAAGAGCAAGTTTGTATAGGAAATGACAATTGTTGAAGATTTTTATCATTGCAATTCTTATTTTTTAATTGCTTAGATTCGATTCTTTCATTTATAACTTTCAAATTATTTGCGAATCTCTTTAGATAAGGGGTGATTTCTGGGACGAAGTTGTCATTGTAAATCACCTGTCCATTTATGTGCTCACCAAAAGGTGCAGGCTCTCCCCCTGCAGTAAAGATATTATTGGATTCCTTCAATAAGGGATTCGATTTCTGCTTTTGGGAGACGTTTAACATTTTGTTAGTAATTAAAATATTCGATAAATAATGAATTTTAAGAGGTTCAGAGGTGAAAAGGGGTTCCTCTTTCTCAAAGGGGTATTTTAATTTCATTCTATTATTAAAATACCATTGGTTTGAACAAAGATCAATAATTAATCTTGCTTGTTTTAAAAAATCATTTCCCAATAAGGTTCTGGGGATTTTTTGATTTTGAAAAAACATCAGCCTGGTGGGCACTATTTTATTTTTAATATTTATAGGTAATTCAATTAAATCTACTTGATGCTCTTGGCTAGAGCCATCAGCTAAACTAATAGTTACTGATTTATTATAAAATGTAACATTTTTATTTTTTAAAATATTATATAATTTTTCACTCCCTATGGAATGAGAGGCACCAGAGTCAGCACATGCCGTACCCGTGGCATCGCCTATTTGAATGGGGAGGAGAGGGAGAAATCCTTTTTGTTCATTTGAAGATATTTTGATAGTATTACTAAAATTAAAAGTAGGATCTACTTTATTAGTTTTTAATTGGGGATTGCAATCAGTGCATTTGGGCTTAATAGTACCTATTTTCCCACATCCATAACATTTTTTTACATTTTTAAAAGGTTTCTCCATAGAAACGGTATCAGTGCCACGGGGGGCTACTTTATTTACAATTTTGCCATCCGTATTTCGGAGGTTGTCATAATTTTCAAGTTTTTTTATTAATTCAAGAGGCTTATGTAATGTTTCCCATTCATCTAAAAAGTGCTCACGACATTGTGATGACACATGAGTTTTTAATTGATTTGTAATAATTAAATCCTTTAATGCCTCGAAGTTATTGATATTCAATTCCTTTATCCATGATTCAAAATGAACCAATAAGCTATGATAGAAATCAGTCCACGTGTGAGTGGGACATTTTTTACTGTTGTAAAATAATTGACGCATCTTTTCTTTAGTGATTTTAAATCTTTGCATCAAAAGGGTTTTAATATAATTAAAATCCATTAAATTTTTATCCGATTCTCTATATAACAACCTTACTAGGTCTAAAGGGAGGGTTGTAGATAAATAAGATACCCAATTTTCTTGAGGTATTTTAAAAAAATTCATCTGTCTTTCAAAGACCATTAAGTATGAATTAATATCATCATTTTTATTAAGTTTTGGGAGGCGATTGGCTAAATCTATTTGGGGAAAGGGGGCTCCTACAGGTGGAGGGTTTTGATGAGGTGAGTTAAGTCTAATTTTTTCTAACTCTAGCCTTTCAACTCTCTGTTCTACAATAGAATTGAGGATACCCTGAGCTATCTCATCATCAAAATCATCATGTGCTAATATAGCATCTTTAATTTGAATAATTTTCATTGAATTATTAATTTCAATGCCCAATTCATCAGCCAAAACTATTAAATCCTCCTTACGTGCTCTAGTGAGGAAAGCCATCTCTTAACAATAAATTATATACTATATTTTACTACTAATTATAATAATTAATTAATTGTATGTAAAAACTATAATATAAAAATAAAAATATATAAATTGAATATTAAATTAAATAAATCCTAATAACTAAATAATAAATAAATACAATGAAAGTAAAAATAAAAAATAATAATAATAATAATACAATGTCAATGTAACTGAGAAAGAGAGAAAAAAAAAATTCAATTCTCAAACAAAGTATAAATAATAGAAAGAAAAATAAAAAAAAAATCATAGGTTTTAAAACCAAAAGAAAAAAAAATATATATAAATGTACTTAAGTGTGGTTGTTCCTTAGGGCGAGTGTCACCATATGGTTGATTAATATTCACAAATTATTTGCACTAATATCACTTATTGCCTTCACAGGGGTGGGGAAAACAGGCCTTGTCGTTGGGCGTCAATTTGTAAGGGGAGGGGGTGGGGAAAACAGAGCCCCGACGTTGGGCGCCAATTTGTAAGGGGAGCCCCACGTTGGGTGCCAATTTGTAAGGGGGGGAGGCCCACAGTGGATGCCAACAGGCCCCTTACAAGGAGGAGGGAAGAAGGGGGAGAGAAGGGAGGGAAAATGTGATAGAAGAGAGAAGAGCGGAAATGGGAGAGGGAAAAAAATGGATCTTATGTGGAGAGGGAAAAAAAGGAGTTTAAGGTCTCCACAGGTAAACAGGTGGATATCTTCTTGAAGGGGGAAAATATTACCCGCAGCTGCAGAGAACAAACTACCTTTCCTCCAATGGTCCAGCAGAGATGAAGGTTAAATGGGCGCCATGCTATACTCAGAGGTAAAGCAGATTTTAATGAGACTGGTCAATAAGGATGTAGTTTAAGTTAAATTGAAAAACGGTTGTTTAAAAGAAAATGTATAATTATAAGAAATATTATATTACTTCTCCACCATGGGAGTCAAAGAAAATGTATAATTATAAGAAATGTTATATTACTTCTCCACCATGGGAGTCAAAGAAAATGTATAATTATAAGAAATATTATATTACTTCTCCACCATGGGAGTCACAAAGGATCCATCCAACATGGAGGATCATCAAAACACGTCTTTACACAAAGAACGCGGAGACAGGATAACACGTCTTTACACAAAGAAGGTTAGCATCTGACTAACTATATAATGCCAAGTCACCAACCGCGCGGAGGGCAGTTGGACTCCCCCAGACGTTGCCATTCAGTCATGCAACAGCGCCTGGGGTGACTTTGTCATATTTATATATAACAAATATACATTCGTTACAATATTTATTTGTTTTTTTATAATAATATTATTATTTATATTTATTCTCGAATCATTAATGAAATTTTCTACGTTGGAGTGGTAGAAAGTTTTGGTAACGTTTTTATGAGGAGAAATGAGTGCCAATTTCAATATTCACTTTCGGCCCAGTTTAATACGATCAATTCAATCAAGATTCTATTATTATTATTATTATTATTATTAGTGAAAAATATTAATTGCTTTTAACTAAATTAGAAGATGAAATATTAATCAATCATTTTATATTTCTTCTATGGGATATCTTTAATAAAATTACTCAATTTTTTTTTTCAATTTCTTCTTTCATTATTTTCTACGATCTATGAAGGTTAAAAACCAATACTTCATTTTCAATTAAATATTTACGCAGTATTAGTTAAAATATATATTTGCATAATCTAACTTTTGTACAATTTCCTGTTACATACAGTTCATATAATCAAGATTAAATTCATTTAATTAAATTATTTTATACAAATCTTCCGCTTTTTTCTTACACGTTAATCAAGGTTCCATTTCGATTAAGTACAAATCTTAATAGAATTACGCTTCAGTCTTTCCCCCCCCCCTTCTGTATATTTTAATCTTAGCACATTTTCATTTCCTATTCATTTGAAAAATATGTTAAATTATGCAAATTACATTATTATGTTATTAATATTGACTATTTAGAAATTACTAGCAACTGTAATTAAATATAAATATTTTTTTATGAATATTCAACTCAATTTCGAACTTTTAAATTTTTATCTTTTACATTAAGAATATTCAATATATGTATTTCATAAATTTGCGTTTTGTTGTTAATTTTCATAACGAACTCATGACCCCCCTCCCCTTTAATGTCTCGATTCATGTGATTGAAACCCGCATCCCACCTCCCACGTATTACTATTATCTTATCCTATTGATATTTATTCACTATTGATTATCATAATATCAATTTCCAAGATGTTATTATTAAATTAGCATTTATTATGATTGGTATGTTAATATTAATAAGAATTTTCATTATATAAATTGAAATTATATAAGATGGTTTAAAACAAAACTTAAAAAATAGTATTATTATTATTATACATATATATTATATCATATTTTTATATATTGTATTATATTATTATATATTATATATATTTATATATTAATATAATGGTACCTGGTTCACCGAGCAGCTGCTCAAATAATTTAAATTCAAAAAGAACATAAATTAGAAAAAATATTCATAAAACCCTTAAACTTGTCTATTAATGCATTGAAAGACAAAAGTATAGCCTGTGGATATAACATGATATATATTTAGTATTTAGATTACAAAATATTATTAAAATAAATATTTTTATAATTTAATTTTATTTATATTTATAATATTTTGTATTTAAGGTCTGACGTATTTGCTGACTTCATTTGAATTTATTATTTTAAATTAAGAAAAAAACTAACAAAGATTATTTTTCCCGAGGCTGAAACCAATACAGATCGATTTTTCTTTATAAATATTATCTAAGATGTGAATTTCAAAAAATAATATTTTATAATTTCAAAAATACAAATATATATACAATTTTTGTTAGTATAATAGATAAGTTATATATATATATAATTTATCTTCTGACATGATTCTATTTATGATGATTAATACTTATTATTAAAAATAATTAATTTCATACATTTTCATTAAAATAATTGTTTATTTTATGGATGTATTCTTATTTTTAATTAATATTATAAAATAGTAAACGATAAGTTTTATAAATATTTATCCATATATATACATATATAATAATGTATAGAAAAGTAAACTCCCGATTTAACATATGTTATCTCTACTCCTTATCAATTTTAATTCTTTTCATTTTTGAATTTTTTCTTTTAGAAGATTGAAATAAAATTAAAATTATAATAATAGTAATAATAATAATAATAATAATATAAATGATATAAAAAATTAACAAACACATAAACTAGGTTACTTTTTATGCTTCAGGCAAAAATAAGATATCTTATATTTTGAAGTCATGTTTCATTTGTATTTATTTTTTCTCTTTCGTTTAAATATTTTTTTTTCGATTCTTTATTTATTACTAATTACAAAAAAAAAATATTTATAAACATTTCTAATTATTTTGTTTAATACACTAGTAAATTTTTTTATTGGAAAATTATAAATGTATATAATTATAAAATTAGGAAATAGTTAAAAAATATATAAATATATGTGTGTATGTAAAGAGAAATTTATTAATATGTATAAAATTGATTTTTTTTATATATTATTGGTGTTGGAAAGATGTCAAAGGTTAACATTATTTGTATAAAACTAACTTTCTTTAGTTCATTTAACAATAATAATATTTAATAGTATATAAATTCTGAATTCATCATTTATTTTTTTAATTACTAATTAAAAGTCTAAATTATTTACTAAATTTTTAATTTTTATCTATTTTATATATCAATAAAATATATTTCTATATATATAAATTAAATATATTTAAATATAATAGAATATGATTAATGTTTAATTAATATTTCATTTATTTTTGTTTGTTTCAGGTAATAATTTATTAATTATTTTATACTCCATGGAATTGAGAAATGGGCAGAAACTCTATGTTACATATTGATAAAAAAGTAAATATCTCCAATATTATTAAGTTATTATTATAATATAAATCATTTTTTTAATACCATTCATTAACTTATAATTATCTACATATTATTTAATGATATGCTTGTTTCCAAAGTATTAGTAATAATACTACATTAAGTATAAGAAAGAAAAATATAATATAGATTTAGATTGATGGAGTGTTGATAATTTTAATTCTTTTTTTTTTCAATAGTCATTAGAATTAGCTAATTCATCTTGTTGTTTTTTCTATTATTATTCGTTATATATTCAGTATATATATATCCAGTAGGGTAACGTTAAGGAACAATAACGGAAAAATGTAAACGCCAGAGGGCACTTTTATGTAATGGCAATGACCTTTCTCAACCGGTTGATTATTCGACAACATCGCCCTCATGGCGATAACATTTTTCCTTCACTATACATGAATTGAAAACGTTTCAAAAACTACACACACTCACTGGAACTTTTTAACAAAAGTATATATTTTATATTGTAATGTTCAAAATACAAATAAAGATGGCATGAATATAGATAGAGATTTTTTATTGTCAGATTGCCGCCCTCAAAAAGTACCGCCCCCACTATACTAAACACTGTCAAAATCACTTCTCTAAACGACAGACCTACTATTCAAATCCACAACTACTAAATTAGACTATTTCACTTTACAAGTCCAACAATTAATTTTATTTGCTGGAAAATATAGTTTATTATAATTATTTTTATAATTTAATTTATATTTATATTATAGTTTTTACTATCTCGCCAGAGATAATATTGCGATCACAAAAATTTTCGATTTCGAGATTTTGATGCTTTTGTCCCTGAGTTATTTTCACTAAAAATGAGAAAAATATCTGTGTGTGAGTATGTAGATAAGATTACGCAAATGCTCGAATCATGAAATTTGGTGCACGGACATTATTCAAAATTCCTAGTTTTCTATCAATTTTTGAGAAATGTAGCTCACTCGAAAGAGGACCATCACCAACCAGGTTTTCATTTTTTTCCTATAAATTGACCGTAAAAATAAAGATGTATATTTGATAGTTGTTCACATGATTAAAAATTGTATAAAACTGCTATATATAGAATTTCAGCTTGATTGAATCACTGAAAGTACCATAATTAATTTTTTAACAAGTTGACTGCCGATCACTCGCCACTACATGATGTGGTGACATCAACAAAGAGCCAAACATGCGCTTGTTTAATAAATATTATTTATTAATTTTAATTTAAAATTTAATTAATTAGAATTGATTTATATTATTATATTATTTATAATATTTATAATATTAATTCATCCAATTCAAAGTTGCGATGTTAACGAGTGGATACACTCCAGATTTTTTGTATTTATTATGTAGTTTCTATAATTTTTAAGGGACGAGAGAGAGAAGAGAGAGGGTAGGGGTTGGATGGTTGTGGTTCAGGATAGGGGCCCTTGGAGAAATGTGGTTGCTGCGGACAAGAACTTTTTAGTACTGTAGAGCCACAGAGAGAGAGAAAGAAATTCTATAATTACTATCTCGCCAGAGATAAGTAGTATTGCGATCACGAAAATTTTCGATGTTGAGATTTTGATGTTTTTATACGTTTTGAAGGTTCCTGAATCATTTTCACTAAGGTTGAGAAAAATGTATGTGTGTGTGTATGTGTGTATGGATGTAACCAAAATTACGCAAAAACGGTTTAAGCTAGAATGATGAAATTTGGTACACGGACATTATTCAAAATTCGTAGTTTTTTTTTATCACTTTTGAGAAATGTAGCTCATTCGGAAGAGGACCATTACCTACCACGTTTTTATTTTTTTTCTTCTAAACTGACCGTAAAAATAAAGATATCTGTTTGATCGTTTTTCACATGATTAAAAATTATATAAAAATGCTATATATAGAATTTCAGCTTGATTGAAGCGCTAAAAGTACCAGAATTAATTCTTTAACACTGCAAATCTCACTCGCCAACACGTGACGTGGTGTCATCAACAAAGAGCCAAACATGCGCTGGTTTAATAAATATTATTTATTAATTTAAATTAATATATGTTATTTGAGGCAGGGTAGCCGAGAGCGTAGGATACCAACTTTCCACGCAAGAAGTCGGAGTTCGATTCCAACTAAGAACAAAAAATTTTCAATTTAATTAACATCAGCTGCCTCCGGCAAGCCCCACCATGGATGTCACCTTGTCGTGTTGGGGGGCTTCGACTTAACTAAGAACATCCACGTCTCGGAGATGAGACTAGCAATCTACTCAAGAGACGCAAATCACAATTGCTCAAAGAACCACACACAGCCTCGAAAATTGGAATGATTAACACATTGACGACACGGCAACGAACCTATTACGGCAAATGGGTTAAGATTCGCCGTAAAAATGGAACGAACACGTAGGAAGAGCCAACGCGGAAGGGCTCTTGAGAATATAGCCCGGGATGGAAGGCCAGCAACACAAGAGACCAAGCCACCGAAAAAATGGGCTGACTGCTGGGCGTACTCTTCCCAAAAAAGACCTGAGGATAGTGAAGAAGAACAGGCCTTAGGCCTATAATAGAAGAAGAAGAAGAAGAAGAAGAAGAAGATATGTTATTTAATTCAATTCAAATTTGCGAGATAGTCGAGTGGAGACACTCCAGATTTTTTTTTAAATATATTATATCTCGGAATTAAATGTTGAAATTTACTTCTCTTAAAATACTATTTACCAATAAATAATTAATTATTAGTATAGAATATTGAGATAGTTTTTGAAATGATGGATAGAGTGTGAGAGACAGAGAGATAAAGGGCAAAATAAATTTAATAGTTATTTCTAAAGTAAATTTCCCTTTAAAAGTTAAAAGTAATTAGTTATCGATCCTAATTAGTTTTCAATGACTGATCATTAAGCATTTAATTGCTCCTTTTTTTTCTTTCATCTTGCCTCTTAATATGTCCATTCCATTTTATATTACGTTCTAAATATATAAGAATGTAAAACGTAAGGATGCATTGTAAAATAAAATCTAATTATAATTGTCAAATTCGAAAAATTTCAACTATGATAAATTCATCTTAAATCGGATATTTTATTTTTTTTTTAATTATTCCCATACATTTTTTCATCTTCTTTCTCATTGAAACGTTTTTTTATTTATAAATTAATGTATTAAAGAAGGAAATTAAATAAATTAAATTCGTAAGAATATTATTATAGTTTTTCAAAAAAAAAATTAAATTTTTAATTATTATTATTTTTGTTTCTATCGCCATTTGGAATAAGAATAAAAGTTATATATACATGCATCACATTCACTTGTGAAGGTAAAATCATTGGAGTTGATTGCTACGCCACTGGTGAGTGACTCTCCTCCGTTTCCATCTGTGTGTGTGTGTGTGTGCATGTGTGTATATCTGTGTTTGTAGAGAGTCTGTGGGTCAAGGCTCTTTCCACCTTTTGCCATTCATGAGAGGGTGTAGCTGTCCAATAAACTCTCCACATCTATCTAATTTATTTATTTATTTATTTTTATTTCTTTATTAGTCCACTAAATGACCGTGTGTGTAACATTTGAAAATAAAATAAAAATTTCAATAATATATCGATCTCATTTCAATATTATTATTTTTTTTTTTTCATTATATGTGCGATCAATTGTATAAAACACATTATTATATTATTATTATTATGGTAAGAATAAAATATACAAGGTTAGTTATGTTTTAAATTATAATTCATTATGATTAGATCATCATTTTTTTTATGTGGAGGGACAGACAGGCACTTAGTGAAAAATAGAAACATATCTATGCCAATGTTACAACCTTGCTAAAATCTTAATTTGGGAGTTATTGCTTTAAATATTAAAAATTTGTGCTATTCATGAGGCTAAAGCTAAGAATTTCAACTCGAACATATCAAACTATGATATCTTCCTTCACACAAATTCATTTTTTTTTTAATTTTATTTATTCAGTTAGATTCCTGTCATCCTCTTTGTGAGGTTTCAGCTACATTTTACTATTATATTTAGAAGTAAAAATTAATTAATTAATTATAAGTAACAACAATAAGATTATAAATAAAACTATAGTATTTCCGTCTTATGTATGTGATGTCTAACGTTATAAAGTTAGTTAACACATGGTTCAATAAGTCCCGAGAGTAACAACGAAAACAACATTTTTTTTTAAGAATCATCTTTATTCATCATCATAATCTCCTTTTAGAGTGATACAATCTTTCTAAAGCCTTTCCAACATTTCTATTTCATGTTGTTTCAGTTCAAAATAGGCTTCAATTTCGACAATGACCTCCTCATTCGAGCAAATTTTTTTCCCTGGAGCATTTTTTTGAGATCAGCAAAGAGCCAGTAGTCGCTGGGGGCTAAATCTGGCGTATGCGGTGGATGAGAAAGCAAATAAAAGCCCAATTCGTTCAATTTTGCCATTGTTTTCCTGGACTTGTGGCATGGTGCATTGTCTCATTACGGCACCCACTTGAAAAAAACCTTTTTCATGCTCAATTTTTCACGAAGGATTGTAAATACGCTTCCAGATGATATCTGTGTCATTTCTGCAATCTCACAGACCTTCACTTTGCGATTTTTCATTAGAATTTTTAACACTTCACTCACATTTTCCTGTGTAACGGCTATTCGAACGTTAGTGTCTGTTTGTGTCCGTACGACCACGTTTAAATTTAGCATACCAACGACAAATCGTTGTTTTGGATGGAGAGGGGTCCGGGTAATGTTTTTCAAGCCTTTTCAGGGGTTCTACAGTGTTATCACCCATTAAAAAACAACGCGCGAAACTCCCTTTTTTCCATTTTTCAAACAAATTACAAAATAACTTTACTCTAACCTCGATAACTATGCTGTCTGTGATCCGATCGACGTGAAATTTTTACACGTTTCATGTAGAAGTTCGCACTCTATGGAAACGTGTCTACTTTGGTAGTAATACCACCATCTGGGTTAGTCTCGGAACTTATTGAACGATGTGTAACAAATTCAGTTTAAACTTATATTGCAAAACACCTTAAGTAACAATTCAAATTTTAAAAACAATAAATAATAAATATTTTTCTTTTTAGAAAATAGCATAAAAACAAAATAAAATTTTGCAAAATAAAACATTAATAATTTATTTTTAATTTATTACCAAAATGCCTTCTGGACAATGTATTCAATATAAAAAAAATAAAAATATTTAAATATCTTATTTCTAATTTCACACTCATATCACAATAAATTAAGACATTAAAAACATTATTATTATTATATTAAATGATTTAGATATTTAATTGAATTACGATTTATTTAATTATTTTTTTATATACCATCATGCAATTAATCGTCATGTTCTATTTGAATAATTTCTTCTCTTGAAGCAATTAACATTTATGTATAAATTTTTTTATAAAATAAAATATAATAAATATGTTCTTTTTAATATTACCTTTAAATTTGAAATTTTATTACATAGTAATATATTTTCAATTCAGTTTTTCCATAATGTTGTTAATTGTTGTTAATAATAATTGTTTCATATGAATTCAAATAATTTTCAAATTTCAATTGTTTTTGTTCGAATTGAAATTGAAGTTAACAGAAGATCAATCGATATTTTGCTATTGTCAGTGTAATCAAATGCATATTTGATAATTAATATTATGAAAAAATTTAATGAAGAGAATTTTCTTAGATTTCCCTCTCTTTCTTTCTTTGACTGACTGACTTTGACCCGAATTGTATACTTGGGCCTAATTATATCTCTCTCTTTCCTCCACCACCAATTCTGATTCAAAGACAAACGATCAAAAGACAAATGCCGCTCTACCATCACCACCAATTGATGACGTCATCAATAACCATTCACATCCATCTAGATAGGAGCAAAAATCAGATTAAACTTAGTTATTAGAGCCCTTTAAACGTCTCTCTTCTTTTTTTTAAAAAAGACCAAGGACAGACAAAATCTTACCATTTCCTATCCAATCGATTATCACAACCTGACATTGAAAGTTATAATATAGTAGTACTATAAGATACTATACCGCTGGAAGTGACGCATAATATAAAGAATTCATGTTATATTAAGATTAATAAATAATACATTAATATGACATAAGTGTAATAAGTATCAATTATTGATTAAAATAATTAGGATGTAATTTGATGACAGCCTTGAAGCTTCAAAAGTAATAAAAAAACAAAAACGATGGATCAGGATGATTTCTTTAAATGCCAGAGAGAAACTTCATACAAATTAGAACATGTAATTTACATATAAATTAGATAGATATTTTTAATAAATATAATCTGGGATGTTATTTATTTGAAACAAAGAAATGTCGTGATTTTTTTTAATAATTTATAACAAAATTAAAATAAATAAATAACATAAAGTTAAAATGAGAAAGAATTCTATAGAAAATTAAAGTATTTTACATCCAAACAAGGAATCTGAATGTTAAACGGAAAGCCTTGACCTCCCCAAAGGAAAGGACACTGTGACAGTGTCAATCTCAAAGAGTGAGAGAGAAGGAAAGATCATAGATTCTATATACTTGGTATCCTTATTACTCATCACAGCTTATGAATGTTAAGTATATTTAAACTTGAATCCAATAATAACCTCCAAAGATTCATTTTAATATTTACATATAGAAAGGGATTCAAGTATATAAAATTATATAAAATTCATATTATCTAATCTTTCTTTAACTGAAAGATATTTTAAAATATAGATTAAATATTAGTACCTGAAACACCGAGCTATCGCTCAACCCCTTTAATCAATATTGATTTACAACGTGCTAGCGCGTGATTTGCATTCGTGTTAAAAAATTAATTCGGGTACTTTCAGCGATTCAATCAAGCTGAAATTCTATATATAGCAGTTTTATACAATTTTTAATCATGGGAAAAACTATCAAACATATATCTTTATTTTTATGGTCACTTTAGAGGAAAAAAAATGAAAACGTGGTAGGTAATGGTCCTCTTCCGAATGAGCTACATTTCTCAAAAGTTGATAATAAACTACGAATTTTGAATAATGCCCGTGTAACAAATTTCATCATTCCTAGCTCAAACCGTTTTTGCGTAATCTTGTGTACAAACACACACACAGACATTTTTCTCAACCTTAGTGAAAATGACTCAGGGACCTTCAAAACGTATCAAAACATCAAAATCTCGACATCGATTTCATGATCGCAATACTATCTCTGGCAAGATAGTAAAAATTATATTGCTGCTAGTTTTTAAGTGGAAAAGACTCATTTGCCCCAGGCGACAGATTTTAGGAAAAAATTATAAATTTTTTATATTTTAGTGCTTATATATATAAGAGCGCCTTTATAATAAAAAAATACACTAATGTAACGTAATCTGGATTAAACAATTAAGCAATAGATGTTGATAATGTTATAATAAAAAAATTGCTGAAAATAACAATAAAACAATTACATTTTAGTTTTGAAAATTAATTTTATTTTTATTATTTATAAATTCTTAATAGGAGCCTGTAAAATTTTTCTATAAAATCTAAATTATAGCAACTATAATATTTATTCCCTATTTTTAATTTTTAATTACTTACAAGATTACTTATTTTATTTAATTTATTCTTAATTAAATTGACATTAAATACAATATGATTTTGTTCAGTGAACACAATTTTCTGAAATTTCAGATTTTATTTTTTTATGATCTACATGAAATAGTAAATATCCTTAAATTTTATTTATAAATTCAAAACTATTCAATATTCTTAAAGTAATTTTATCGTTTTTGGAAGTGTATATTAACTATAAAAATATTTTACAGATAAAATGATTTTTTATTGAAAATTCAATGTATGAAGAGAATGACAATAGCTTATGACAGATTTTAAAAACTTAAAATGTATTTTTTCTAAATAATATTTTTATTTTTGTTCAGATGATTGAAAAAAAGAAGTTATCCGGAAGTTTATAATAATACTTTTTTATCTAAATATATATATATATATATATATATATATATATATATATAAAGCAAAAAGGAAATAAAACCATAATTAATATATAACTATTAAGTATAAATTTATCTATTTCTATTAATTTAGTAATTAAAATAAAACAGAGACAGAGACTGTGTGTAGGTCTCACTCTTTCACTGACTTGAGATCCTTGGGCCTATTTTTCTAAAAGGAATGCCGTCAAGGTGTGATTGATTACTGCTACACTTCACAATTATCAATTTATTTTGTTTTATATATATCTATATATAAAGAAATATTATTTTTTTTCTTTCTATCCGTCTTTTATAATATAATATTCAGTAAATAAAAGAGTTAATTTATAAACTCAACACATTAATAAATACAATTAATTACTTGTTTATGAAAAGAACAACATCGACACATTAATAAATCAATTGGTCGGCATTTACTTTTAATAACTAAATAATAAATATCAATGACAATCAACACAAAAGAAATTGTTATTTATTTCGAAAAGAGACTTGAATGAACGACTCTGCCTCTCATTCATTTATAATTCTTCTTTTTCTTTTATATTTACTTATTCAAGTTTCAATTTTTAATATAAATTAAACACTTTTCAATTGATATTTTTATAATTTTATATGATTAATCAAATAAATATTTTATATTTATATTTAACTAACTACTAATATAAAATAATAAAAAATAAAATAAATTCTAAAACCTAAAGATTAAAAAAAAAATTCTAATTTTTCTATCATCTGATTATCAGCCGACTCTTGTCGAAATTTGAACCAGCTAGGTCTTTTAGTTTTTGTTTGATATCCATTAATAGGAGACTACCTTGTGATTTGAGAAGAAAATGGAAAAAAGTGAATTTCCATAAAAATCCATGAATTGGGATACGAATTGCATTCTCATCCGCCTTATTCTCCGAATTTAGCCCCGAGTGACTATTTCTTGTTTCAAAACTTGAAGAAATTTCTCGCCGGAAACAGATTTGGCTTCAACGATGAAATCATTTCACAAACAATATCAATGACAATCAACACAAAATAAATTGTTATTTATTTCGAAAAGAAACTTGAATGCACGACTCTGCCTCTCAGTCATTTATAATTCTTCTTTTCTTTTATATTTAATTATTCAAGTTTTAATTTTTAATACAAATTAAACACTTTTCAAATGATATTTTTATAAATTTTATATGATTAATCAAATAAATATTTTATATTTATATTTAACTAACTACTCATATAAAATAATAAAAAATACAATAATTCTAAAATAAAGATTAAAAGAAAAATTAATTAAAATCATTCTAATTATAAATTGTTGCTTAGGAGATGAACATAAAATTAAATATTAGTGATAATTTGAAGCAAACTGGTACAATATTAAGAGATCATTTTTCTTGAAAGGTGAGGTACCTCATTTTAACACATTTCAAATACCTGGTGAACTTGATAGATGTCAAAATCAATTTATACATTTAAAATATATTTGTTCCGTAATCAATTCAATAAGACTAATTAAGAGTCATGTCAACGACATGTGTTGAATTTGTATTTGGATAATTCATATTTATATAAAATCCTGGTAAGAATGTATGACGAAATCATTGTTCAAGTTCAAGGTTCTTCAATTTGTAAAAAATGCATCACAGATTATTACAAGAATAAATTAACATACAATGAAGATGAGAATCAATTTCTTTTTCAAGCTCTCAGAGAATATAAATATAATATTTATTATATTATCTTACTTCTAAAGAGATTTCACTATTAAATTGATTCATTAATATATTTTAATTTAAGGTTCATACGAGAGAGGTCAATAAGTCTGTGACTTTTTGAATTTCCTGTCTCTTAAATGAAACACAACACTGCTCCTGTCAGCAGACAACTATCAGTTGACTCTTGTCGAAATTTAAACCAGCTGGGTCTTTTAGTTTTTGTTTGACATTTATTAATAGGAGACTAACTCGTAATTTGAGAACAGAATGAAAAACAATGAATTTCCATGAAAATCAATGAATTGGGATACGAATTGAGTGTTTGAATGAAGAGATAAGAATATATTTCATTTAATTAATTTGATTATACAACAACCTGTTTTATTCTTTCCAATTTCTCTCTCTCTCTCTCTCTCGATTTTCTTCCCAATATCTCTCTATCCTTCTCCATATTCATTGTAAGTCTTCTTTTTTTCTTCATCTCTTCCTCTTTTTTTTTTCTTTTCATTTCTCAAGGCAGCGTGATGTTGTCTTTTTTTCAACTGGTTTTAACTTCATTAAGAAGAAGCCATCTTTTTTTTCTCTTTATCTTCTATCTTCTGAATTGTTTTTATTTCTTTTCTTCTCACTACCGTTATAATGATGATTTAATTAAAAAAAAACAATGATATTTCTTTAATCAATACTTATCAATCAATCATTTTTATGTAAAATTAAAATTTAAATTATAATCTAATTACTTATCACACAACTATTCAATTTTTATTATAAAAATTTTTGATAATTTGATAAAAATAATACATGAGTAATATTTTAATTTAATTTGATTGTCTGTCATTCTAAATAAGTAAGAAATCATCTTCAAATTTTTAAATTAATATACAAACTATATGTAAATTATCTATAGCTATATAACTATGTGGTGGTATAGTTCTTTGCATCAACCTCATTGCTCAACTCTATCCCTGAGTCATCTTCATACAATCCCTGTTCTCTCCCATGATCTTATTTTATTTCATAAATATCCCTGAATTTAATTTTGTTCCTTAAAAACTATGAACGTAAATATAACATATTAGAATAATAATACTCTTAATTTGTGTGATTAAAAGATAAAAACTACCGATCTACGATAGGAAGGGAAGGTATTGTTTTCACTTTAAATTTTATATGTGGAGATTTTTACAAATCTCCACGATTCATGCATTTTGTTAACAGAAAAGCATGTCTGTCCATGTGTCCGTTGTATGATTAAAAGATACCTGTACAGCATGAACGGCTCCCCGAATGTTAATAAAATTTGGTATATTTTCTTAATGCATCAGTAGCACGAATTTATCAACTTTTGGTGTATATCCGGAAACCGAAAGTGGAAGTTTACAAATTATTAATTTTATATTCGTTGTCGGAAATTTTTTATTACATTAAACTAACAGTTGAAATAATATATATATATATATATATATATATATATATATAAAGTTCTATTTAATTATTTTTATATTGGTCGGTATATATATAGGCCACATCTCATTTTTACCGACCGACGATAGTAAGGGAGGTATTGTTTTTATTTATTCGTCCTGAATATTTTTTGATTATTATTTATAATATATATATAGAAACATATTTTAACTCAATTAATATATGAACTATTAATAAATTATCAAAAAAGTTTTAAATTTTTTAAATAATTTTAATTACATTTCAACTATTTTAATGTATATACAGGCCTAGCGAAAAGTAACTAGATATTGAAGTTGAGGTATACTGTACATTTTATGATTGTAAAGTTTCACTGATATATGGGCACATGATTACGTACCTTCAAATTTCATAAAATTTCAATATATTTATCTTGAACTAATCGCTTCATCTTTTCAAACGGCCTTGAATAGAATACACTTGTTTCTGCACTTCCCGAATTCGCGCTTTCTTATGCCAAATATGCAAATTTTCATCCTGTACAGTCTTTGGACAAGCCCCATAAATAAAGTAACAAGGAGTCAGGTCTGAATTCTTATACACCATTCATGAGATCCACTCCTCTCCAACAAAGTACTTCACATCTAGTAAAATAACACAAAATGAAGCTGTCTTATATGAAGATTTATGTTATCGATATTTTTCTATCCACCGTAGGTCAAACGTAATCCTGAAGCATAGGAAGATTCCGTATTCAATGTGTCAGCCAAGAGATATGGGTCAATTACTTTTGTAGCCGTTCTTCCACACCACTTTTGTACAAGTCTGCATCCTCTTCGTCATAACATCAGAATTCTGTGCCGCTCTGTAATCGCAATTGTATGGATTGATGAAGCCTCCCAAATGGAATACATCCTCATTTCTTCAAAGGATATAAAACAATGAATACCTCTCCCGATCACCGTTAATACAACGCGACATGCAATCCTATTATCATATAACATTGTATATACAAATCGTTTTAATTGAAAATAAATTACTCTGCAAAAGTAAAGTAAATTTAATTTAATTTAAAATTTTCTTTCAACCAACCCTGTATATTAAAATTTTGAATTGATGAATAAGGATAGTTCAGCGATGATAAATGAGCTTTGAAACTATCTACGAATAATTGATTGAAAGTGTAAGTGCAACAGTCTTTTCAATTTCAAGGCCATGACATTGTTCTTTTAGTAAATGTCATTAGCAATAGGGTCCTCTTCAAGGTTGTCTTCTCATTCTATTGTCCTCTTCTATACACACATTATTATTTTTATTACTCAGCTAAGATTCCATATATGTGGCCCAAGTTCAGGTTACGTGTGATTCAATTCAATAATTTCTACACAGCGAGGGATTATTTCATTTGATGTTTTTTTTTAATTTTAATGATATATTATTTTATTTTATAACTTCCTCGTGCTTTGATAATATTTGACAAATATATAATTTAAAATTTAAATTAAACTATTATAAAAATAAAAACGAACGATGGGATAAAAGAAGAAGAGACAGACGAGGGGAAGAAACAAAAGACTTTCATTTAATCTGTGAAAAAGTAAAAAAATATTAATTTAATAATATATACCAATGATATAACGTTATAAAATTTAAATTATATTAAATATATTATTAATTTAATTTATATCTATTTATACGCTATTAAAATGTTTGTTTTGTGATATAGAAATATAAAATGGAAAATTAAACAAAAATAAAAAAAATTAAATTTTAGTTTTTTAAATTGTTTATAAATTAACCTGTTAATAATTTTATATTATGTAAATTAAAACTTAACAATCTATATACTTAAACGACTACGCAATCCTAAACTCCTTATAATGGCTTATAATGGCTTCATGGATCTTAATGGTTCGGTTATCATTAGAACCGTCATGACCCAAGGATAAGGTATAAGGTTGAAAATTTCAAAAAAGTTGATTCGTTCCAATTTATGGGCAAAAAATCGACCCAAATAAACAACACTCGATGTATTGCCTCTGGTGGCTCAGTTAAGAAGTTGACACTCAATAAATTATTAATAATTCTAGAAATTTACATAGAAAGAATGTTTATAATATTTTAATTTGTATTTTAAGTTCTAATATTCTATAATATTAAAATTAAATTAAATTGAATATTACTCTTAATTAATCAATATTTTCTTAAACAAACTAAGTAATATTTTTTATATTTAAATATATATTTTGAAAAATTGTGCAATTTGAGTGAAAACGAAGATCCAAATGAGAGAAAAAATATGATGATTGAATTAAAATGAATTAAAACCTTTCGCATACAGACCTTCAAAAAATTTCTGTGTATTAAATCGGGGGCCCCTGTCTAGCTTCTCAGAGCGCCGAATAAAAATACTCGTAGGAAATGTTTCAAAGTGATTGTTATATTTACTTTTATTGTTTTACTATTTTATTTTAGTATTTCAATTAAAATCTGTTCTTATGGAGTTTTCTATAATAAAGTTAATTTTAATTTACCCAACATATTAAAATGTTAAACTAAAATGTTTACATTTAAATTATTATTTTCATGTTCATAAAATTTATTGAGACTATTTTAGCAGTGCATTTTCTAGTTTTTAGAATTTATCTAAACAAAAAAAAAATTCTAATGTGAACATGAAAGGACTAACAACCATCAAACGATTGTAATGTATTTCAATAATTTCCAATTAATTTTTTTTTATTAATCAAAATATAATATTTTCTTTATTGAACATAAGCAATAAAAATTTATAAATAAAATTATATACGATTTGTAATTATTTTATTAAACGGTAATTAACTAAATGAAGTAATTTATTAGGCAGATTTGATTTGCATCATAAGAATGGAATGACTTATTATTCTTTGTATTCTTTATCGATTTCTCAAATGACATTGCTGATTAAATTATGCACACACACCTCATATATATATATATATATATATATAATATATATAATATATTTATATCCTAAATGTCAATTATTTTTCTTTCATATATGAAAAAAATTATTGAAAAACAAATAACGCCTGCGAGTTGCTTGAATGCAACCCAACTCACTTCATGCCAACATTTCATATCCTATTTATTTATCCATTTGATTAAATAAAATCAACAAGATTTTATTTTCATGAATTAATAAAAATGCAATATTTATTATTCACTATAAAACTTCACCTAATAAATTATCTTTTAAATTTTTTTTATTTCATTTGCTTGCCTTGACTTTATTTTGGTTAACAGATAAGTTTAATAACACTTTAATATTATAATTTCTTGTATATCATAAATTTGTTTTGATAAAATTACTTTAAATTTAATCATTTAATAACAAATGCTTGCTTTAATCGGCAATGAAGGGCTTTTTACGGATATCAAATCAATTGGTTCAGGGAAAAATTTTTAATTTTTTTTATTTTGAAAATAAAATTTGTATTTTAAATCTTTTCAAGTGCTATTTTTTTCATCTAGCTTGATTGAATCGCTGAAACTACTGGAATTATTTTTTTAACACGATAACTGCTAATCACGCGTCAGCACGTGAACCAAACACGTTTAAAATTTAATTTAATTATAATATATGTTATAATTAATCCAATTCAAATTTGCGAGATAGTCCAGATTTTTTACTAAAAATTTTGAATGATCAAATTATTCTCAAGCTAAGTATACCCCTTGATTTAATTTGAAATTAAAAACATTATTTTTTTCAACTAACCATATAATTCAACAAGTTTATGAAGAACGATTTTTTAATAGATATTATTTTCGAGAAAATCCAACTTAGTAAGACGGTATCCAAGAATTGGGAGTTGGATTTGAAATAAAATTAAAAAGTTAAACAATACCTTGAATGATATTTATACTTGTTATCGCAATGAGTTTGACATAAATATATAACGATAAGAATATTATTTTTTCTATAACAAGGACAATTCTATACTAAATTTATCTGAATTAAGAATAATAATACGTTTCATATTATACATTATAATAATATTAATATATTTTTTAAGAACAATTGTAAGATTTGCTTGTAAATGTAAGAAAAACAGATGGTGGATAAGGAGGCGGGTGAGATGAAAAAATATATAAGCACGAACGATGGGATAAAAGAAGAAGAGGCAAGCGAGGAGAAGTGAGAGACATTCATTCAATCCGTAAAAAATGAACGAACCTTAGATCCGTTTACCTTGAAAATCTTCAAATCAATTAAATTTAACGTTATATAAAAAATAAAAGTTTCCTATTTTTATATTATATTAAGTTATAACAGATGAATTTGATTATGTAATACGGATATAAATTTAAAGATATATTTAAATTATCTTTTCAAATACTACATTTTATTAAATGAGAGATTATTTATTTAACTATTCACATTGATACTAGCGAAGATTTTGCATAGATATAGTAATGAATATTAAAACAGTCAAATTATTTAAAATCATTTTTAATTAAAAATATCAAGCGAAGATACAAAGTAAAGATAAATGAAGCAAGTTTAAATTAATATTTAATACATTTGTTGAAAGTCTGTATGCAAATGGTTTTGAGACATTTTAATTCAATCAGTATATTAAAATATTAATATTTACGACGGGGTTCAGTGTATATAACTCCTTTGTTGATAACTTTTTTCGTCTTTTAAATTGTTTATTTACCATATTAATAATGACAAGACGTTCTTTTATTTTATGGAAATTTCTGTTTAGATGTCCTCAGAAAAATTAACATGGTTTAAGGAACCAATGATTTAATTTATATCATCATAGGACATCATGGTTAAAAAAAATATTTAATAAAATTAAATAAAATGAGCTAACTTATTTACTACTTCTTTTTAGTGATATTTACAACGATTACAAAGTAACAATATATGTCAAGAAATAAATCTATAAAATATGTCTATAAAGAAAATAACAATTCCATAATAATTAACTAAAAATAATTTTATTTTGAGTGTCAACTTCTTAACTGAGCCACCAGAGGCAATACATGGAGCGTTGTTTATTTGGGTCGATTTTTTGCCCATGAATTTGGAACGGATCAACTTTTTTGAAATTTTCAACCTTATACATTATCCTTGGGTCATGACAGGTCTAATGATATCCGAACTATTAAAATCCATGATGCCGTTTAGAAGGAGTTTAGGATAGCGTAGTCGATAAATTATATAGATTCAATTTAAATTATCTATAAAAATTTTATTGTTTTTCTTATATTTCGATTAAAAGAAAATATTATATTAATAAAATGAAAATTTCTTCTGGTTTCTTGAAATTTTATATTTAAAAATTATCTCTTGTTGATAGAAATTTGTTATTTATATATAATTGGAATTTTTATTAGCTTTTAGTTTACAGCTAGTAAATTAAAAGGAGTTTTCAAAAGTGACTGCATGGTTATTCTCAGTTAGTAGCAACTCTTAGGAGAACTAATAAAATTTTAAATATTATGGATTAAACCGAGTTAAAATACATTTATTAATATTTTATAATTAGTTTTTGGGTGACATCTCTTTGGAAATTTTGAAATTGAATTTCCAAAATAATAAATATTTAACAAAATATTGTTTATATGTATTTTGTATTTGAGGAAATAAAAGTGTTTTTTTTTATTATTATCATATAAAAATTTCTTTTGTTTATAGATAAATTTACATTAAATTTTATATGCATCTCAATTAATCGGATGCATACCATTCGACCTTTCTTTTGTTGTTTTTGTTGTTTTGTTTGTTTTGATTAAAATTATACGAAAAAGCGAAGGAGAAAAACGAGAGGGGAGTAGGGTAGAGGGAGAGGGAGGGTGATTACAATCACAGAATGTGTGTGTCCGGAAGCTTCATTTCTATTCCAATCAATTAGTGACCAGTCAAGTGTTGATTAAGAGAAAAAAGACCCCCCTCACCATTCCACTGATTGTACCTAGGACAAATTTTCTACAAAGAGAGGGGGGTCAGACATAGGTGGAATGGTAGCGCGGGGGGAGGGGGAGGGATTGACTGCACATAGTGCGTGAGGGCCACAATCAAACGACTCGCGGCTTTAATGCCAGTCGCTCCGGTGTATGCCCCACGATAGACCTTCTCCTTAAAAACAACTCTCGCTTTCCGTTAACAATCTTACAAAAAAAAATAAAAAAATAATATCCTATTTAATAAAATAAAATTAAAAAAAAAATTTTAAAAATTTAAAAAGATATCGAGAACATAGAAGAGAGTGTCAGGTGAAGTGTCAATTAATCTTTTGGTGGATCTTCATGTTCCTGTGTAATAGTGCTTGTGTTGTTGCATTTGTTGCTTCATTTGTTCTTAACGACATGTGGCAAAGCGATATTTCCTGACAACAACTTGAATCCACCACCCAACAGGAGCTACTCTTTTACAAGCGATTAATATACCCAGAATACAAAAACATAAAACAGCAACCAAAACAGGTTGGTTCATTCATTCATATTTATTATTATTATTATTATTATTATTTATTATTAATTAATTCCCAGTCATTTTTTTTCTTTTATGAAATGACGGCGTTTTTTCATTTAATAAATAATCAAAATAGGAAAAAACTGTAATAAAAAATAAATAAATAATTAAATTAAGTTATTATAAACAGATTAATAAAGAAATACCTAACAATTATTATTTTAATTAACTAGTTACTACTAATAAATCTCTTTTATTAATTAATTATATTTATTAATTAATAGCCAATGGGCTTAGTAGATTTATCAATGGAAAATATCTATTATAGGATTAAAATTATTCCAAAGAGCCATGATAAGTATATAAATCTTGAATTCAGAGTTGTAGAAAAATTTTTTTATTTGATTAAATACATAAATCAAGTTTAAATTTATCACAAATCTAATATTAATATAGGATTATTTTTTCCTTATATTTCAATATTAACAAATACCTTTAAAAAAATTTTAAAATTTTAAATTTCAATTTTAATATTACATTAAATTTTAATATTTTTGTTTAATTTGATTTAACAAAGTTTAAATATTTAATATTAAAATTTTTTTTTTTTTTATATTAAAAATAAAATTTTTCTTTGTATGTTATTTTTTTATTAATTTTTTAAGTTTTTATTATTTATTTGAAAATACAAGAAATATCTACCTTTAATATAAAATTTTATCTTTGTTGTATAGATAGTTTCTATTTTATTGTAAAGTCATCAACAAATGATTAGAGTCAGATTCAAAGATCATATTCTAAAAAGTATTATTTTTTTGTTTGTTAATCTTTAAAAAATTTATTTTAATTGAAATATCGAATTCTAAATTTCTTAAAACGAGAGTACCAAATACTTTCAAATTCAGGACATTGTATAATTAATTATTCTGTATTTACATAAAAACTCTTTTAATTTAAATTTTTCATTATTTAAAGTAGGTTTCTTTCTTATGCATTATATATAACGTTTTTTCCTTAGTGCATTATTTTTATCAGTTTTTACCTTTTATATATAATATATCAAGTTTTGACATTTCAAGTTATTTATATATCAATTTATTTTTTAAATAAACTTAACCTTAAGATATTTAAAAATAAATACATTAAAGTAAGTAATTTTTTTTCAGATATATCAATTTAATTAATTTTTTAACAGGATTTCATCTAATACAATAGTTACATTTATTCTGTAGTATACTTTTATCGTGTAACTTTACTTATGACCTTTTTATATATTGTATCTTTATAAATATTTATAGACAATATTTTTATTAATCTTAATAATCAGATTGGATATCTCTTATTCTTGGATGATTGATTCTTTGAAAACTCCCTCTTACTACGAAAAATTTTAAATTATCATTGTTCGCCTCGGTCAAGTCTGTCAATAATTTAACAAAAAATTATTCAGAATTTACTAAATGTATCTGAAAATTTTGAAAATTTACTCAGTTTTCTGTGAGTAGGATTGAGTTAATAAGTTTATTTTAATTTTTAGTTACATATTTAAAAAAAATTTGGTTAATTAATATTTATTTATTTATTTTGATTATTTATTCTAGTTATGTTCAATAAGGGCCCCTTTACAGTCACCATTGGACAGATTATTTATTACAATTATTTATTATTTTTAATCATAGTCAATGTTGTTACATTATAATCCTCTGTTAAACTACAGATAGATATATTACTATCTGTATTTAATTATTTTTTATTTTTATTTATTATATTATTTACTCCATTAACATTCGTTTAAAGTTACTCCTTAATTAATTATTTGATATTATAGGTTAATATATTATTGAATTACATTATATTATCAAATTAAATAGTTATTGATTGTTCGAGTAAAAATTAATTTTCTAATCATTCATTCATTTATTCAAAAAATATATATACAATCATTCTGTATGTTATTTCGGTCCACCTCATTTGGGTGGTGACAAAAAAACACAAAAAAAAAATAGCAAAAACATCCAAAAAGCAATCAAAATAAAATTAAGTTGACCTGTGGCCAGGTCCGAACCGACCGACGGTTTGAAAAATTAATTTCCAGCTACAGAAACAATTTCAAATAATTTTAATATATCTATTAATGTAATAAAAAACAGATATGAATATAACATAAATATTTTTAATTTTATTTTATTTATAATATATATATGTAAGACCAGGCTGAGACGTCATGAATGGCTGGATGACGTCATATAATTTTAAATGAAGAAAAAAATAATAAATATGATCTTTCTCGAAGATAAAATCAATACAAAGTGCATGATTCGTGGTGATATGTAAAAAATCTCCTCATGTGAAATTTGGTGTGAAAATAACCCTGCCCTTCTTATCGTCGATCGCTAATACTACCACTTCCGGTTTCCGGATTTGCACCAAAAGTTGATCAATTCATCCCACTCATGCATTAAGTTAATATACCAAATTTCATCAAAATCCGTTCAGCCGTTCAGGCTGTACACATCTATACGGACGGACAGACGGACAGACGGACAGACGGACAGACGGACGGACGGACAGACATCATGCTAAAAATACTTTTTTCTGTTAAGAAAATGCATGATTCGTGGAGATATGTAAAAATCTCCACATGTGAAATTTGGTGTGAAAACAATACCTCCCTTACTATCGTCGGTCGGTAAAAAGAAAAACATATTTACATAATAACTAACACTCTGTTATCAACGATCAAAATGTCTCAAATTGAGGGCACACAAGAATATCAGTCATCTCTTCAGAAATATACAGAAAAGAAAAACCAAAATAAGAAAAACAAAATACAAAAAAATACCAAAATAAATAACCACTCATAAAGTAATAGATATTACTTAAATCATCCAACCCTTGACCGTGAGAATCATCTCCAAGTAATTTCTCTTTAAGAAATGGTTTCTCAAGTGGTCATATATTGGTCAGCGTAGTAAAAGGTGGCCCAGGTCCTCTCTCTCCTACATGTTACAAATTTTGCACAATTGACCCTGTAAAACACCGTTGGCAGCAAAAATGAGGATTCTCTCGTTCGCCAGCCGGCATTCGTATAGAATCTTCATCCTGCCGAGAGCACCTCTGCAAAATATATGGTTACGGCTCCCCATTATATTTTTATAAATAGGACAGTACGCAGAGTACTCGATTTTTTGCATGTCTCTAGATCTATATATTTCGCTTAGTTTCTGAGACAATAGATCTGTTTTATTTTTCTAATCAATAGACTTGACACAATGGAATTCGTCAAGCTGCAGTATGCTTTTTGTTTGGCCGTGCCCCCGCGAAGATGGTTTGATTACCTCTGATAGAGGATTTATTGAGTGGAAAAAAATGCTGAATAGAATCTAATTTGATAGATGATTACATCAAGACACAGATACTGAAGTACATTTAAACAACAAATAAAAAAAGATTAATATTCGTAATTAAAAATAAACTTTTTTTCAGTTTAAAAAATATTTTTCATAAATTCAATTCATTCTTTGGTTAAACATATTTTTTTTTATTTCAATTAACGTAACAAAGTCAGCTGAATAATTTAAACATTTCGTATGAACTGATAAGGATTCTTCTTGTACACACATAATAATCATAAACATATTTAATATTAAATAATGTAAAAATATACATATATATATATATATAATAATGTATGGTGGCATATGATGTTAGTTCATCATATAATATACATTTTTTTCTACTTAAACGAAAACTTCAAAATCTTCAAATAAACTATTTGGATGTAAAAATTGATAAACTAAATCTCTTTATCATTATATTTATTGTAAAATATAAATGATGATTTTAAAATTATTATATTTTTTGAAAATTGCTTTCATTTATGCTGTTAAAGCAATAAATAGTTTAATTAAATATTAAAAGGAAATTAGTCTTTCAAAAAAAAACAAAAAAAAAAGTTAAAATAGTTATTGAAGTAAATTGTTAATTCTTTTAT
The DNA here is from genome assembly GCA_963082975.1 of Labia minor. Taxonomy (NCBI): domain Eukaryota; kingdom Metazoa; phylum Arthropoda; class Insecta; order Dermaptera; family Spongiphoridae; genus Labia; species Labia minor. Next base: position 26,842,417 of record OY720349.1, read on the forward strand.
TTAATGTTTAATTATTAATTATTTATCATTAAAATCTTTTATTTGTGTAATAAATAATGAGATTTATACTTAATTTTTAATTAAATAATGTTATAAAATTTTCCGAAAATAACACTTGATAACAATTAGATAAATTAGTAAAGTATTTTTACATCATGATACCTGGAATTCATTTTTTCACATATAAATGATAACTGATGAACTTGAAATAGTTGTAAATTATAATCAATTAAAAAATATTAAATGATTTTAAATATAGCTATAAATGATTTTCATAATATATTAAATTAATTATTGTGATTACTAAAATAAGAAAATAAAACTTTAATTGAAATAAAATATAATTTATTTTATTTTTACATTTATAAGTCGGAGAATGGCCAAAAATCTTTAACGACAAATTGCATGATCTCTATGCATCTCTAAAATTTTTTATGGTACTAAAATTGAATATAATAATTTTGTTTTTCAATTTTTCTTGGCATTTATAAGCCAAAGAATGACCAAAAATATTTAACGAAAAATTGCATGATCTCTAAGCATCTCCAAAAAATTTCATGGTACTAAAATCGAATAGGTAGTGATGGACAAGACACGTAGCTAGAATGTGTGAGGGAAATTAGCGAAAAACTTTTTTGTTAGTAGGAGATCAAGGTAAACTTGGTGAACAAACAATATAAAGGATGACGTAAATAAGTTAGGAGAGAATAAGAGTTAGATGTAGGTGACTCACAATAGGAATAGGTGGAGGAATATAATTGCTTCCGTCAAAAACTTTAGTTTTTATTTTCTTATCAAACTGTATAAATTATAACATTCTTACGCATTGGTGAAATATACAATTCTAGTCCATACTGTTAATAATAATTCTTTAAAATCTTATATAATTATTGACACAGTTGAGTATTTATTCAAATTTAAAATTTAAAACCAAGCAATTTGTTTATATTTCCAAAATTATTATATAATATTAATTAATCATGTTTTATTCTCAATTAGTTGATTGTTTTATATATGTATGTAATTATATAATAGGACCGTGATATTGAATAAAATGTTGATATTATCTTGATGTTTATTATTACATATTCTCATCAGGACAAGAAATACTGAAAAAACTACATGGTATAAGAATTAATTATATCAATAAATTGATTTTTTTTATTTGATTATTATTAAAGTAATTAAATAAATATAAATTACTTTTTATAAATATATAATTTAATGGAAAAAAAAAATTAAAAATAAAATAAAAAGTATTCAATAATAATAATAATTTTTCTCAAATTAGAATAAAATACTCTTGAATTAGGCGGCAGCATGGCTCAGTGGGTAGAGTACGAGATTTCTACACAGGAAGCCTGAGTTCGAATCCCAGCATAGAACTCAAGATTATTTATTTAATAAAAATAAAAATCTAATTCAATTTAACATCAGCTGCTGCGGGTAGCGGGTAGATACCTTCTCACGATCCCGGTGAGAGACAGATCTACCTCAGTGAGTGGCGCCCACTGCCCTACGCGAGCACATGCATTTTCTCTCATTCCTCGACCAAGGGAGTGCATGCCCTACCCAAATCATCCATCCAGACCCAATCCCCTTTATTTTCCTCTTCCTTCTTTCCAATCCACGCGTCAGACTGTAGCGACAGGCCGGCTGGATCATCTTCGCGTCGCATCAACAATTAATGGAGAAATGTTATACGGCTAACGGCTGGAGCGTCCCCTGCAAGCGACGCGCATTGTCAGCACCCGGGCGATGCGAGAAATGGGTTAGGGTTACCCACCTATGGACGAGGTGGGCTAAAGAAGATAGTCTAACATCCACATCCACATCTACATCCACATCGACATCATCACCGACACAAACATCGTCACATCGGTCAGCATCAGCATCATTGCCATCAACCTCACTCAAATCGTCCACCGCTACATCAAAATCGTCAACACCATCATCACCGTCATCGAAGGTTGAGTACCAAAAAGACCGCGTGGGAGGCCTAAAACCAGCTGGTCCTGCCGTGTAACGGGAGATCTAATGGCATCTGATCTCTCTACAGACGACGCCAACAACAGATTTAGTTGGCGCCAATTAACGAGAAGAGCCGACCCCACACCCCGTGGGAAATAAGGCTAAGAAGAAGAAGAAGAAGACTCTTGAATTATTTCTTAAACAAATTACTACTTTACTGAATTATGGACCTATATTGGAAATCATTGTTACAGATACCTATATTGATTGAAAGATCACCTGTGTGTTACAATAACTAACATGAGATAAATCTCAAAATTGTATTCTTTTGTTAGTATGCTAAATTTTAAATAAATTATTATATTTTTTAATAATTTTCTTATTATTTATTTCTTTTATTTTTACTTATTGTTTTTTTTAAATCTTAAGAAATTATTATATTTAGAACATTAACAATATGTACTTTAATTTTTATACTTTAATATATATTTATTTATGAGAAGTGAATTGAGGATTTTTATCTTCGATAATAATAGAAATTCGATATCGACAGACGCATTGGTGCCCATTTATTCCAGGGACTATTGGACCGACGGGATTAAAATTAGGAAGTTAGATGATAAAAAATAGCGCCTTCAAAGAGGAAAATCAAAATAAATGGTGAGAGGATCCGTTCTCCTGATCATAGAACACCTTTACCGTGCTTAGGCGATAATCAACTTGGAAAACAAATATAAACAAAAGCACAACTTCCCAATTTGAATACAAACATATGCCTGTTGATAATAGCTAAATTTATAAATTTATTTTGATAAATAATCTAGTAAAAATAATTCAATCAAAATTCAATTAAATTAAAATAAAAATAAAGTTATCAATTCAATGAATCATTTTATAATATTAAAAAGAAATCTTATTTTAATTTTAAGCAATATTTGCTAATTTAATTAATTTTTACCGACCGACGATAGTAAGGGAGGTATTGTTTTCACACCAAATTTCACATGTGGAGATTTTTACATATCTCCACGAATCATGCATTTTCTAAACAGAAAAAAGTATTTTTAGCATGATGTCTGTCCGTCCGTCCGTCCGTCTGTCCGTCTGTCCGTCCGTCCGTATAGATGTGTACAGCCTGAACGGCTCAACCGATTTTGATGAAATTTGGTATATTTACTTAATGCATCAGTGGGATGAATTGATCAACTTTTGGTGCAATTCCGGAAACCGGAAGTGGTAGTATTAGCGATCGACGATAGGAAGGAAAGGGTTATTTTCACACCAAAGGAGATTTTTTTATATATCACCACGAATCATGCACTTTGTATTGGTTTTATCCTCGAGAAAAATCATATTTATTAGTTTTTTCTTGATTTAAAATTATATGACGTCATCCAGCCATTCATGACGTCACAGTCTGGTCTTACATATATATTATAAATAAAATAAAATTAAAAATATTTATGTTATATCCATATCTGTTTTTTATTACATTAATAGATATATTAAAATTATTTGAAATTGTTTCTGTAGCTGGAAATTAATTTATTTCAAACAGTCGGGTCGGTTCGGACCTGGCCACAGGTCAACTTATTTTTTTTATTTTAACTAATTTGAAAATTATAAATATTTCCAAATATTTTGTTGACTTTTGTTTTCATTTGAAGCCTGTAGTTTTATTAACTTTTATAGTAAGAGAAAGTAAGAAACAACTATTGGACTACTTTATAATTAGAGACCATCATCATTAAACATCATTATAATTATTTTTACTCTTCTAATAATCAAAAAATTAAATTTAATTTCTTTTTATGCAATGGTTTAATTTATTTTAACATTGTTTTTTTTTTTTTAATTTTTATCTTAGATAACTTAAAGTTCTTTCAGCATTTGACTATAATAAACTTACAAATAGTTTTGAAAATTGAATTGATGAAGATAACATCGTTAGTAGGAAAGGTTGTTGGTGTTTACCTACTGTAAGATAATTAATTGATTGGTTACAATTATGGAAAGTAGGAAGATGCACCTGCACACACATAAGACCTTCAATGAAAAATAAATAGTTTTTTTAAATTACTAAAAAATTAATTATTTAGCAACTTCAGGGATTGAAATTCCTGATTTCCTCATTTAAGACTGGACTAAATTGGAATTAAATAAAAGAAGAAATGAAAAATAAACAATCATCTTGATTCTCTACTGATTATCAATGGTAATTTTTTTTCAAAATCAATTTAAATTGAATCTAAGTAAATTTAAAATACAGCTAACGATTATAGTTATAGCCATGGATTTATAAATATATGAGTCATTCAACGGCATATTAAATATATATATATACATATATATTAAATTTATTACTTTAACGATAGACAATTCTTGTCAGTATATTATCTTAATACGTATACAAACTTATACATATACGTATTTTAAAATATAAATTTAACCTTCAAAAAAATCAAATTATGAATTAATTATATATAAAAAAATAAATATAGTAAATAATGCCAATTTGTTTATATAAGAATTTTCAATTCTCTTCCACCGTCATCAGTATAAAAGTAAATGATATGCAAAATTTAGAAAAAAATTAATTTTGGGAAAATAAATGTTAATTTAATTTAAATCATTATTATATATAACACAATATATATTATATCAATTTTTTTTTGGTTGTCCCATTTATTTATATAATTCTAAATTAATTTAAATTGAGCGTAAATGCATTTAAAATACCGATAATGACATCCCTTAGAAACTTTAATGAAATTTTTACCGACCGACGATAGAAAGGGAAGGTATTGTTTTCACAGCAAATTTCACATATGGAGATTTTTACATATCTCCACGAATCATGCATTTTGTTAACAAAAAAGTATTTTTAGCATGATGTTCGTATGTCGGTTCATCTGACCGTCTGTCCATTGTGTTTCCGTATATATATGAATAGCTTGAACGACACAATGGATTTTGATAAAATTTGGTATATTTACTTAATGCATCACTAGCATAAATTCATCAACTTTTGGTGAATATCCGAAAACTGGAAGTAATAGTTTACAAAGTATTAATTTTATATTCATTGTCGGAAATTTTTTACATAAAATATAGTAATAATAAATAATTGAGTAATTAAACTAAAAGTAAAAATCAAAATAATATAATTTAGTCATTTTAATTCAAGTTTTAAAAATATTTGTTTTATACTTTATAAATTGTTTATATATAGTATATAATGTTGTTTGTAAATTAATTTATTTCAAATTGTCGATTGGTTCTGTGTCTGGTCACAGCTCATTTTTTTCTTCTATTATTCTGCTATTAAGCGTTTAGGAAATATAGTTTATTTTTATTAATTCCTTAATCAATAATAAAATCACCATTTGCAATCAACACCTTCAATGAAATCCAATAAAAGTGAACTTAGCAAATATTCTTCTTTCTTTTTTCATCGATTGCTTATCCTTGGTGTTCGGTGTGCATGGGTAATGTGCATCGTAAACCACCACTTCACTTCCTTCTTTTTCTCTCTATTCTCTTTCATACTTTTATACCACGACCTTACTATTTGCATTTTGTCCATTAGATTATTTATTTTCCTTTATATATATATATATATATATATATATATATATATATATTATTTTTTCTCTTATTCTCATCTTTACCCTCTATTCTTCTCTGCTCCCTTCCTCTTTGTTAGGGACCTTGTAAGTTAATAGCTCTATCCCGTGTGTTGTGCTGTGAGGCGTATCCATTTATAATTGAATCATTAATAAATTCACAATTGATTTAATTAATATTAATATTCAAAGATTGGATATATTTAAAGATTGGAAATGTTAATCAATTCAATATAAAAAATATGCATTTTTAATATTTTAATATATTTTATTTTTACTAATTAGTAGTATTTTAGTATTTTATTTATTATTATTATTTAAACTAAAATATGTCAATAAATTAAAATTTTCAATATAAAATAATTATTATTTCTTCAAAAGATGCACCGAGCTGTTCATTCAATTTATCATTAAGATTTCTGGAACATTTCTCTGTGATTAGATAATTTTTTTGTCTTAATAATAAATAAAACGAAAAATATTATTTCCTTATAAACTGAATAAATCTCTTCACACCCAACAAATAAAATAATATTTTGATGAATTTTATTTTTAATACATCTCCATAAATAATTAATATTATTTAATTAATAGAAAATGTATTATTTTATAAATCTAAGTCAGAAATTTAAAGATAATTTTAAATTTTTCTTTTTGTTTTTATTAAATATGTCCATTTTTACTTATACATTAGCTTAAATTATTCATATAAATTTTTAAAATATTTTATTTTGAATTTCTTATCATGGATATTATTCTTTTTAAATGACCATAGGATTATTTCTATTTTAGGATTTAAATTTCTTCTAATTATAAATTCATTTTTTTTATATTATATTTATCTATATATATAAAGGAGAGTGTTTGTATGTATGTATGTATGTATGTATGTATGTAATTTGTTTACTTTTTTGCTGTCATAGAAACAAACAAAAAAGAAATTTCCTACTTAACCGACACTTTACCGGTAATTTAGAATTATGAACATCAAAAAATAAGAAACGATTTCTATGAAATTACATCACAATATTCTTATATATCTCTATGGTAACATAGGCTATAGATTTTATTAATATCTAATTCTAATCAATAACCGCAGAATTTAATTTTTTAAAGTTTATATAGTTCTCCGTGTTGTTCATTCAAGAGCCAGGCGTGGCCCACTGACTGGCGGACTCATTTTACACAATGTATATAACTAGCAATCAAAGAATTATTATAATATTTAACTTTTTATTTTAAATTCTAATATTCAAATATCATTTCAATTAAATAATTTATTCTAAAAGTTCTCATTTTAATTAATATAATAAAATATTTAAATCATATTTAACTTAAATTATTTTGTATTTATTCTTTCTATATTTGAAAATTTTGATCTTAAAATATATCTTGAAGGTAGTAAAGAAAGAGTAAGATGCGGAAATCAATTGTAAAATATTAGGTGACCCAGACGACTTAAATATAATAGGAGATTCGGCAATTGCAATTACAGATAGCGAGGAAAAATTAATCGAGGTAGGAAAAGAGATGAGGTTTGAAATTAATAATGATAAATAAATATATTTAGAAACAAACAGGAGCAGTATTAACATACAAAATGTAGAATTTGAATATGTAGAAAAATTGAATGTAATCACGAAGAAAAATAATATTTGAGAAGAATTTAAATCGAAGTTGCAATCGGGAAACGCCTGTTATCATTCAGTAAAGAGGCTTATCTCATCAAAATTATTATAAAAGGGAATGAAAATTAAAATATATAAAACAATTATTTTGTCTGTTGTATTATATGAGTGTGAGACATGGTCTATGATCTTAGGAGATGAGAGTGGATTCAGAGTATTTGAGAATAGGATTCTTCCCAGCATTTATGGGCCAAAGATGAGGACACCAGGGAATGACGAAAGAGAGATGGAACAGAGGCTCATGATAAGGACACTTGGAGAAATGTGGTTGTAGCTGCCAAGAACTTTCGAGTAGATAGATATAACATATTCAATAATAATATATATAATTAATTTACTGATTAAATTAAAATATATTTTAAATAATCACACAATAAGAAATGAATGTTTTATGTTATACATTGATTGAAACAAAATGGATGAAAACCTTTTACTACTTTCAACCAAATACTATGTACCACACGGGGGTACAGGGGGCGGAGCCCCCGTCTAGATGTGAAGAGCGACGAAGGAGCTCTGAGCAGCTAGTTTAATATATATTAAATCAATTTTAAAATTTAGATATGAAATGATGTATTATTTAATAGTATTTTAATTACTATTATTTAAACGTATGTAAAACTTTGTAAATTTTAAATTTTTCAGCTCATTAATGATTCGATTTTGTAATATTCAGATTATTTATAGACTGAAAAGAAAAAAAAATAATTAGAATAAAATTCTGAAATTGTTCCTGTTGAGTGAATTTGAAATAAAAATAGTTATAGTCTGACAGGTAGATCGATTCAATGGAAAATAACCCGCCTTTATTTTCTTAATGGCCTTGATTATATATATTATATAAATATAAAGTAAATTTTAAAATAAATAATTTGGTTTTATTTTAGATAGGTACTAGAATATTTATGAAAAAATTTATTATAAAAACAAAATAAATTTTTTAGCTCAAATTGAATTGAAAAATTATTTGACTGTGAAATGTTAAAGAAACAAAAAATTTCAATGAATTTGACTCTAATTTTTTTTTTGTAGAAGTTAAAGAATTACAATGATTCCTCTGATTTGAGCATCATCCTTGTTATCATATCAAATAATTTCTTAAATATTTGTAATTTTTTTTTATATTGAAATAATAAATAGGCTGGTTTATAATTCCTTAATACGTATATTTGTATTATAAATATGCTATTACAATATAAATTTATTCAATTATTGATCATTAATAATTTTTATAGAATTAAAAAAAAATAAGAAGTTATATTCGCTGTTTGTTACTATGCTAAGCTTTCCTCTATTCTTATTAGTTTTTTTTATAGTTATTATATTTATGATCTCTTATCTTACCCTAGTTAGAATATATAACACGTTTCCATCTATTATATAAAGATATATTTATTGATTTGATTTAATAAATGATTCATAGAAAAGTTAATATAGATTGAATCATGTTAAAATAAATTAAAATATACATTAAAAAATTAATATATATATATATATATATATATATATATATATACCTGAGTATGTATATCTCATATCTTTAACATTATTCCTTAACATTATTCCTTAACATTGTTCCTTAACATTATTCCTTAACATTGTAGGTATTGTATATTGCTTTTTCTGACTCCATACTAGCAAAGTATTCATTGTGGTGGTTATTATCCTAAACTTCAAAAAAGATAATTTTCTTCTTATTATCAAATCAATAAGCAACTTATTAAGTTCTTTATTAGTATATTTAATAAAAATTTATTTTTATTTAATTTTATTTCTATTTAATTGTTCCTATATTCAAATTATTTTAGAAATATTTTTTTTAAACTGATAATTATGAAACTTAACCAATTAAATATTCACATATTTAAATTTCAATATATAATATATTTCAATATATATATATATATATATATATATATATATTTCTTTTTATTTATCATTTAAACTAATCTTTTTGCTGCTTAGATAAATCTCATCTTCTTTCTCTAAATGTGTGTGTGCTTAATAATTAAATCAACAGCCATTGTATGATTTATTCAAGATATCTTATTAATCAAATAATACAATATTATTATTATAAATTTCTATTGGTAATGGGCAATCCCAATATTTCCAAACAAAAGATTTATTTGTTATTTTTTAAGAAAATAAAAGAATGTCTTGAATACGAGATGTGATTTACTAATAAACATGGGAAAATACTGATGATAATTCTGAATAAAAAGAAAAATCGTCTTTATTAGTTTTTTCTTAATTTAAAATTATATGACGTCACAGCCTGGTCTTACATATATATTATAAATAAAATAAAATTAAAAATATTTATGTTATATGTCTATCTGTTTTTTATTACATTAATAGATATATTAAAATTATTTGAAATTGTTTCTGTAGCTGGAAATTAATTTACTTCAAACCGTCGGTCGGTTCGGACCTGGCCACAGGTCAACTTATTTTTTACTTAAAAAAAAGTATACTACAAGGAAGTTAGGAAATGTACGGCTCAAACGAATGGAATTGTGGAAAAACAATTGCTTGTTCGTGATTTTTGGCCAAAAACAATACCGTAATCATGTCTCAACCACCGTATTCATCAGATTTGGCTCCCTGTGACTATTTATTTAATATATATTAATTCAATTCACAAAACTGGAGAGACCAATGAAAGGAAAGTGTTTTGCCACAATTGAAGTCGGAATCGAAGAATGAAATGATGGTCATACCGAAAAGTGCATTTGAGCCTTATTGCTTCACGCTCAACTTCCTTGTAGTGTTCCTTATTAACATTACGACCTATTGGCAGAACTCATGATGCACCACGCCATTGTATTCGAAGAAAACAGAGAGCAAAACCTTTACATTTGATCGATCTTGGCATGTTTTTGTAAAGAGCTTGTACCACTTAGAAACATTTTTTTGAAACAAATTAGACTCGTCGAATGCCACAGTCAACATTTTACGTTGGAGCACTATTTCAGTTGTCAAAAACAAACTACTAATCCAAAATGGCTGATAATGTCATATATGTGAACCAACCTAACAAAAAAATTTCTATTATCGAGAATTCAAAATCCACCTTTTATTTTGAACAGACCTCGTGTTTATGTATATATATATTTTATATTTATTTATTTATTGCCTTTTTAATTACCAAATATATTAGTTTTTACATTATATTACAATTATATTTACATAACAAATTATTAATCTTATATACAATACATTAAATTTGATTTATATTTACACAAATCTATGACTTAACGAGATCCCTTCGGGCATAAGCATAAGCCTCCTTCAAATCCTTTCAAGCTCTCCATTGTCGAGCACAACTCCTGTATTATTTTATATAAATTAAAATTATTTTTAGTTTAGATTTAATGCTATTTGTTCACATAATATAAAAGTTTAATGAAACATTCACCAGTTGTTTAGTTCTTGTTACTTTTATTTAAAAATTTATCTCTTCGTTTACCGTTTTATTACTTCTGAATGCTTTAACTAGATAATAAAATAAGCGAAAATAAAGCGAGACTACTTCATGTATAGGATTTGTGATTTAGTGAGGTGAAGGGGAACCTATTAAAAAGTACAAAAATATATAATTGACAAATTTAATAGCTTTAATCCAGAATCATAGTATATCAATCTTTTCTCGCTATTCGAGATGTATATTTTGATCGTAAAATTCAATCCAATTTAGAATGGAATTCAAACGAACCAAAACCATTTATTTTATAAATATTTGGTTCAATCTTCTTCTTTTACTATCTGTATAATATTTAATTTAATGGAAATGAACGGTATTGTCGGATTAATATCAGAAATAGCAATAGTAATAATTTCAATTTTGATTTTTAAATATTATTTTATATGAATATTGTTTAAAATACACCGTTCTATCGTTTTCGAAAATTACCTTTTTTAATTAATCAATTTTATTGAAAAAAATATAATTTATTTATGACTAATAAGGTATCAAACGTTAATAGATTTCACTTAAAATCATTAATGATGATTAAAATGATTACTTGGATTCCAAAATGGTAATTTTTTATATATAATATTACTCAATATTTCAATTTCATACATATTAATAGTAATTATAGTAATAATAATAATAGAAAATATTAATATCATATAAGACTATAATATTAAAAAAATCAAACTAATTGTTGGGATTTTATTATGTCAATTAATTAAATTTTTCCTAATTAGTATATGTGCGAGGTCTATTCAAGAGAAAGGGTGAATTTTGAATTTTCCATGATAGAATTTTTTTTTTGTTATATTGGTACACATATGTTTCTCATGTATTGGCATTATCAACCATTTTGGATTAGTAGTTTTTTACAAGTTTAAAAATTTAGTCACGTTTTGTGAGCTCTTCGATTTTTTACTTATCTCATCCATTGTCGCAAAACGCTTTCCCTTATAATTGTGTCACTGAATGCTATTTTATTGAATTTTCAACCCTTTTTTAGCCTAATTTGAAGCCGCAATTTAACAAAAAAAAATTCTCAGTATCAATTATATTCTTTTCTTTAATAATATTAACTTTGAGTAATTTCAGGGCTTGATATAGAGGGGGCAAACCAGACAATTGTCGGAGGCGGCACATTTGAAGGCGGAATTTTGGTTATGATCTAATTATTCCGAAAAATTTTATTCAGTGAATAAATTTTACGAATATAAGAGTGTATTTATTAAATTTTCGCCGAATTGATTCTATTTCATGGGGGGCTTAAATGCTAAACCGGGCGCTGATATTTTCTGATTATCGTACATTATAATTTAATCAAATAATATTTATAAAGAATTTTAGTATTTCTTCTCTTAAGCCCAATTTACAGGGGCTTAGTACTTGTCATTAGTTCAGGGGTGGGCAAATAATTTTAAGCCCGTTGAAAAAGTTGGCTCTTATTTTGATTTTTCGTTCAATATGTCTCTAAAAAAACGATATTTTTTTTATTAGTGTTTTTGAAATATATGGTCCTCCGGCCCCGAAGACATTTTGAAAAATTAATTTTGACCCGCGCTTAAAAGTACTAAGCCAGTGTAAATTGGGTTAAGGAATTTAAATTGCTAAGTTGTATTTAATTTTTTGAAATTTTTAGTGTGCAGTGAAACAATTGTCCGTTTACTAGTGTGCTGCGACCAGGTCTAGAGGGCGGCAAACCGGTCATTTCTCCGGGGCGGAAAATCTGGAGTGCGGCTTTTCGGTTATGAATGTAATAAAATTTACAAATATTGGAGTGGAGATTTATTTTATTGCCGGGTTGTCGTAAATGCTAGAGCGGGCACTGCTGCGATCAAAAAGTGTGTTTCTAAAGTAAGAAATGGTTTGTGACACGGCATCTTTTAAGTTTGATTTCAGATTTCAGATATTTGATGAAAAGGTGATGATATATCTGCTTTTTATTTTTTTGGGTGAATGTAGGATGAATTTTTAAAATAGAAGATATATAGCAAAACTCTAGAGAAAAAAGGTTACGAATGGATGGCTTCATAGGACACAAGGACAAACTATGTCCGGAAATCAACCTTCACAACCGGAAAGTGAATGGAAATTTCATAATAATGATATATATTTTTACTTTTATTTTGCTTAAATATATAGAAGTGCATAAAGGGAATATATCAACTTGAACTATCTTTTTTTTAATATAGTAAAATATATTTATAATGATTTTTTTTATATTTTCTTTATTTTTTCTTGAAAATGAATGATCTCTGAAATTTTCAAATTTTCCATATTTTTTAAACCCATAAATTCTTGTTATAATATTCTTTAAATATGGTATAAATTAAATTTTAAGTATACATACACAAATTTTTACCGACCGACGATAGTAAGGGAGGTATTGTTTAATAAATATTCCTGAAGGAGTTTGTTTTTTAAACGATATTATATTAATTGAAATGAATAAAATTAAAAAAAGATCTCAATAGCCATTATGTTCATAAAGTCTATTCATAATTGACATTAAATTTAATTTTTTATATAAATTCTAGAAAATTAAAAAACAAGACTCCAAATCAAAATGTATTCTATAAAATATTAAAAAGACACTTTAATAAGGAGTAATCGTTTCGTTACTGTTTATAAGATAAGATCCATTAATCTCTCTTTCTTTAATATGTAAAATCTTGGAACCATATTTATTTTATTTCATTGGACAATCTTTTTAATATTTAATGATTTTGAAATTTTTTCAAAATACCAGTAATTGGGGCCGAAGTTGAATTTAACAACTTAGACATGAAAATAATTCAAATATAAAAATATAATTATTGATAAATTATTTCTATCTGGAATGAAATAGTCATATGAATACTTAGAACTATAAAAATCATATGAATTGATATATGTACTCATAAACTATTGCTAAAAAAATAAATATAAGTGATATGTAAATATAAAATATATACGCATGTCCATGAAATAATTGAAAAAGTAAAAAAAAAAAACAATAGTTTACTCTTAGAATCAAATTCATATTATTTAGTTTTTATATTTGTTTTTTTTTTTAATGAATTTTAAAAGATCCATTGTGAGCGTCGTTTGAAACTGAATGAATTACGCACTATCATCGTGATAGAAAAAAAAATAAGGAAAAGAGTTAGAGGATCCTGTTTATCCATCAAAATATTCAAATGACAAGAGTGGGAACAAAAAATCAATTCCAAATATATATGGGATTAATAAGTATTAGTCAAATGAGCTTTGTACTATGACATTTATTTACGTTTCACTTTTCCTAAAAAATCTTTATAATAATACAAATAATTCAAATTATTAAGAGAATTTTTATTAAAAGATCACATTATTTGTATAAAATTATTTATTAAATTAAAATAATTGTACAACGTTTCAACTGCTTATTCTGCAGTCGTTTTCAAGTAACCGTACGCTTGCTCCGATTCAAGCGGACTGATGCATGTTGGGACACGTCACCTCTTATATAGGCAGTGATATGAATTCAAATTTTATTTAAAGATAATTTATATATATATATATAAATATATCAATAGTATTCTTTTATGTATTAAAGTTGATTTAAGAAATGAAATTTTAAAAAAAAAAATCAATAAATTTATCTTAAGGAGTCTTCATTCTCACGATCATGCATTATTTCAATTTAGCATTTGTTTCTCATAATCCAATAAATTAATTTTTTTTATTAATAAAGTATTTTTTTGATTTATTATAATGTCACCTAGATTTGTATATGTTAGTATACTATAATAAAGAGAAGTTGTCTTGATGTCGATTCGTGGCGGAATAGGAGGGAATGGCAATTAGGATGCGATAAACGGCCAAAAATGCTGTAAAACAGTCGCAAATATATATATATATAGTATATTATCATTTAATACAGTGGCGTACCTAGAATTTTTGCCGCCCGGGGCGATCTCCAGTTTGCCGCCCTTTCTATTATAAGTCAATCAAATAGTGGTTTTTATAAATTAATACACATAAATAAATTATTAAGTTATTTAATCAATATTTATAAATACACAGAGTAAATTTTTTTACACATATTTGTATGCACTAGTAAACATATTTATATAATATTTACTCTTCTAGCTTTTTCATACTAGAAAAATCGTGTATAATGCTCTCAAAATTTATATTATTTGTAATTTCTTGTTCTATTGACAATATTGCAAGATTTTGTAGTCTTAATTGACTCATTGTAGAATGAGAATCTTAAAGATGCGTTTACGAATTCAACGAATTTTAATGAATACAATAAAATAAAATTATTATCCTGTTCTTGGAATTAGAATTCAAAATTTACACTAAAATGCATTTATATACACCGAGGAATAATATTCGAAATCATATAGTTGATCATAATTTATATAATAATCATAATAATCATTTATTATTCAAGAAAGAAAAAAAATAAATATGAAATGAATAAGTTGCTTTTTACAACTATAACTAAATATAAAAAATGCCGCCCCAAGATAAGTGCCGCCCGGTGCGGACCGCACCCACCGCCCCCCTTTAGGTACGCCACTGATTTAATATATATTATACCTTTATGATAAATATATTATAATTGAAAATTAGCTATTTAATTAATTAGTTGACTTAATACTCAAATATATTTTTGCTTCTATCAGGTAAAATATAGTTTTATAAAAATTAATTTATTTTCATTTAATTTAAATTTTTTTTAAATTTCCATTTATTTTCTTTTATGAAATAATAAATATATTATTATATATATATATATATAGTATATTAGTATAATTTTATTAAAGCAATGACAAATTAGATACACTTTAAAGAAAATTGAAATAAATTGTGTCAAGATTCAAGATTTCAATTCATTCTTCTCCAAAACGAATGTGAACAAATGTTATTGGCATATAAAAATTAGAAATATATTAGAAAATAAATGATTAAAAATTAAAAAAAAAAGAACATTTATCTCTTTAGAGCAAGTAGAATATACTTGACTGTTATTTAAATATTATATAGCTTTTAAAATCACATTTTTGTGAAAAAATGCCTTGAAAAGATTCATTTGGAGTTATGAAAATAAAAAAATTAGAAATAATTATTATTGATATTATTTATTTCATAGAATTTTCAATAATTTAATATTATTTTATTCAAAACACAGAACAAAAAAAGCCAAAATTTTTTTTAAATCGATACTAAATAAAATTAAAAATTTTAGTAATTTTCAATATTCTGTATGATATTCAAAAAATGGTGAGAATTTTATTCTCGATATTAAAGATTGAACCCGGAATCAAATTTTTTCTACAAAGGTAAACATAATATATACATCAACATAAATTCTAAGTATGAATATTCCGAGAGCAATTCAATTCACCGGACTAAAGTTCATAAATTATTACTTACTACTATCTTGTTAATTTATTCAAATTAATTTTCAGGGACATTATGAAATTAAACTTTAAATAATTAATTTCTGACAAATTGGTATTAGTCATATTATAAAAAGAAATATTAAAATTTATTTTAAAAATTTATAATAAAAAAAGAATGTCTTGGAATGATTTAGAATTTGTTTAATTACCTTTTTGGGATATTTTTTAATCTTTTTTTTAATCTGCATTTTCCACACCAGAAGGTCTAAAAAACCTAAAATGTATAAATTTTAATAGTATAATTTTTTTATTTGTTCACTAGGTAGAGAGAGAGAGAGAGAGAGACTTGATCTCTTATCAATTTTTTTACTATCCCCCCCCCCCACACTGAAGTTAATTTGCCCTGCTGTGGGCGCGATTGAAACCAGTCGATTATAGCAAAGAGAATCTAACTTATTATAACGTTTTTACTATCTCGCCAGAGATAGTATTGCGATCATGAAAATTTTCGATGTTGAGATTTTGATGTTTTTATACGTTTTGAAGGTTCCTGAATCATTTTCACTAAGGTTGAGAAAAATGTCTGTGTGTGTGTGTATATGTGTGTGTGTGTATGTATGTAGACAAGATTACGCAAAAACGGTTTGAGCTAGAATGATGAAATTTGGTACATGGACATTATTCAAAATTCATAGTTTTCTATCAACTTTTGAGAAATGTAGCTCAACCGGAAGATGGTCATTACCTACAACGTTTTGATTTTTTTTCCTCTAAAGTGACCGTAAAAATAAAAATATATATTTGATAATTTTTCACATGATTAATAATTGTATAAAACTGCTATATATAGAATTTCAGCTTGATTGAATTGCTGAAAGTACCAGAATTAATTTTTTAACACTGCAAATCTCACGCGCCAACACTGCCATGGTGCCATCAATAAAAAGCCAAACATGCGCTGGTTTAATATTTATTATTTATAATTTATAATTAATTAAATTTAATTTAAATATAATATATTATGTTATTTAATCCAATTCAAATTGCGAGATAGTCGAGTGGAGACACTCCAGCTAATTTTCATTTGCTGCCAACCACATAAGTATTCGAATTGAAGCATTTAATAAAAATTCACTTTTATATTAAACATGATGATTAAATTACATTATAATTGGATATTATTAAATCACTATATAATGTATATATATTATTTTTTTACAGCCTTATCCACATCCTATCGTCATTTTATCCTGTCCATATGATCGCCTTCATCGAGTTCTTGTTTCTATATGCTGTAGCATCCTTGTAATTTTTCGGGGTTGATCTATAATAAATAATTAATCTATAATAAAATTATTATTCAAAATCTTTTTATTATAATTTTTAGATTAAACTATATTTTTAATCTATATAATTAAACGACTACGAAAGCCTACCATTTCTAAACGGCTTCATGCATCTTATTTAGAATTAATCATCATTAGAACCGTCCTGACCCAAATATAAGGTATAAGGTTGAAAATTTCAAAAAAGTTCAAAAAATTTCAGAAAAGAGAAAAGTACTCCGCAAGATCTTCTCAACAATTCAAAAAATTAAAGAAAATTCTAAAGTAGTACAATTATATAATTATAAAAATTACCAATAACAAAAATATGTATAAAGTAATGTATAGAGCAGTGATTCTCAACCACTGTGCCGCGAGATTTTCAAAAGTGTGCCGTTAGATTATGAGGCTCTTAAACATTTCCGACTTTATTTCTAAATTTTTTCAATTTTGACCTGAAAAAAAGGTAAAGCGTTTTTTGGATGAGGTTCTTAAACATTTCCGACTTTTTTTTCTAAATTTTTCCAATATGGTTCTAAAAAAAGGGAAACCGTTTTTGGAACCACTTTTTCTCAATATGGTAAACTTAAAAACTTATCTTTTTCTTTGTGTGCCGAGGTAAAATAAAAGGTTGAGGGTACTCTTATAGAGTATAAGTATGTAATGTAGAGTATATGTATTATTATATAAATTATATATAAGTATATTTAAATAAAGTCTCGTCAATTCTAATGCCAGCCAATATACTTAGAGATCATAATCTCTTGAGTCTTTTCCTAAGAATTAAGTTTATTTTTAATTAAAAATTTAAAATTAATATTTTGTCTAGAATTTAAATAAATTCTTAAAACAAATCACATTGAATTTAATTATTTTTTCTATTTTAACATTATTTGAGTTTAACTATTCATGAACAATAAATAAGTTTCATAAATTTTTCACAATTGATTTTTTTTTATTAATGATTGATTGATACATTTATAATTTGAACTATTATTACAGTTGGATGACTAAATCCTTTTTTTTAATTTATTTTTTATTCGAAAAGAATTTCTTCTTTCACTTTGCCCAGATATCATTTTGATTATTCCGGTGATATTAATAATAATGATAATGATGCCCCATTCACTCACTCATCAAAAATAACAGGTAGTTGAAAAATCAGGTTTATATTCCCACATCGAAATTATAATAAAACCTGAACTAAAATAACACATAAATAAACGATCAATTCCAAATCTCATCCACCGATAATAAAATAAAATAAAATAAAAAAACAGAAAATAAATATAAATCCTAAAGAAAATGAAATTTCAAATTAATTTTCTAAGATACCTTATGAAATTATATTTTTTTAATTTTTAATTTATTATTATTTCGATAGTAATATTTTTACTATTTTCGATGTTGAGATTTTGATGTTTTTATACGTTTTGAAGGTTCCTGAATCATTTTCACTAAGGTTGAGAAAAATGTCTGTCTGTGTGTGTGTGTATGTGTGTATGTATGTAACCAAGATTACGCAAAAACGGTTTAAGCTAGAATGATGAAATTTGGTACACGGGCATTATTCAAAATTCATAGTTTTCTATCGACTTTTGAGAAATGTAACCGGAAGAGGGTCATTACCTACAACGTTTTGATCTTTTTCTTCTAAAGTGACTGTAAAAATAAAGATTTATTTTTGAATTTTTTCACATGATTAATAAAACTGCTATATATAGAATTTCAGCTTGATTGAATCACTGAAAGTACCATAATTAATTTTTTAACACTGCAAATCTCACGCGCCAACACGTGACGTGGTGCCATCAACAAAAAGCCAAACATGCGCTGGTTTAATATTTATTATTTATAATTTATAATTAATTAAATTTAATTTAAATATAATATATTATGTTATTTAATCCAATTCAAATTGCGAGATAGTCGAGTGGAGACACTCCAGCTAATTTATTTATATACTAGCCATTCCCGGTATCATATGCATCCGGCTGCATGCTTCTTGGAGGGACAGGCGGCTTCTAACCGCACGAGATTGAAAATTTTGTTTCAAATACTTACAAAACAACACACTCTTTAAATATAAAATTAACAACTTTATTCAAATCGTCGTAATATTTTTTTTTTCAATATTTATTAATAACAAAACAAATTTTAAAAAAAAAAATGTTAGTAACAAAATAAAAATTTTGATAGTTTTTTTTTTTTATGTTTATTATGTTTAATAAATTCTCTTTTATGATAAAAAATAATTAGAATACATATTTCAATTTGTATTTCAATTTTTTTTTTATTTTAAATTCTATAAAAATTGTAAATTATAAATTTCAAAATTTGTAATTAACTTCATAATGCTACAGATATTTCATACATACATACATACATAGGAAATTAATCGTCTACCGTAATAAGAAGATGATGTGTGGCGACCAAGGACCCACCAATTTAAGATTAATTACAGTACTAAATCTAGGATTATTAACAGCTAATTTTTTTTCAATTCTAAATTGCTATTTATCATGATTCTTAATATAATTGCTTATATTTAATTCTAAGATTGATATTAACAACCAATATTATTTGTAATTATTGAAATAAATAAAAAAAAGAAAAAATTAAATTATGTCTTCTCTTTTTGCTTTCTTTTGATAATAAACAATTTTTTTTTTATGGTTTCCGGATCTCATTAGAAATATTAAATTATAAAAATAGAAATTATTTGTATGATTTGTGAATATATTAATATACGGACGTTATTCACCTGTCAGAATATTCAATAAATATATATAATATATGTTTAAATTCTTTGAAGTAGGTACCTCAAAAAAAAAAATAATAATAAATAAATAGATGATGATTTTAGAAAAAAAAACCCAGCAGGTATATCATATCGTGCTTTTATAAATAGGCAGGTATATTTTTAAATATTAAATGTTTGAATTCGTAATAAACATTTATTATTTCAAAAAAACGTTCGTTTTAAAGCCAATTAAACATCAATAACTTATTTTAAACAAGTTTTCTTGTGAAAAAGCAACAACTCCCAATGGAATTGAAAAGCTATTTTTTTAATTTATAATACTTAAAAAAAAGTTGTTAGACAAAATATAATAATAAAATGATATAATGATTATCAATGGTCAAAAATATATATATATGTATATATATATATTAAATCAGGTCCTTTTATTTGTAAATAGTCAATTTTTTTTGAACAATTTTCAATTTATTAAAGAAACAGAAAAAAAATAATAAATAATAAAATCAATAGGTAAAGGTAATTTATTAAAAACACTAGGTTTTAAGTTTCAAAATAAATTTTATTAAACTTTATGATCATATCGGCAGTTACCTCATTCTCAGAAATTTATATATCATACTATTATTATATTATTATTTTACTCAGTAGTATCTACTTACCTTTAACCTATTGATTTTATTATTTATTTTTAAAATCTTTCACTTTTTGAATAAACTAAAAATTGTTAAGAAAATTTTCTGGTTAAATTTCCTAAAATATTACAATGTTTCAATGAAAAGTGTCAGAGGAACCTTTAAATCTAATATTCATTGAGACAAAAATAATAAAATTACAAAAATTTCAAGATTTCTTATTAATGAATTTGTCTATGACATTATTATATTCTGATATTATTATACTTTATGACTATATTAGATTATATGTATAATGTGGAAAAAATTAAGAAAAAACATCTAAAATATAATACCTATATTTTGATAGATTTGAAATACCTTTCGCTTAGTCAAAATAACGAATTCTGGTAGAAAAAAACAGGATATTTCCAAAAATTTATTTTTTAGTTTGTTAAATATAAGGTCTATAGTATTAAATATAAACGGATTTATAAATTCATATATATATAAATATTTAAAAAAGATAAGAACGCAGTGGAGGTTATTCATAATAATCGTCTCAGATAATAATTGATCCTATAGTATCACAATAGACAGTAAAGTTCTTAAAATATTATATTATATTTAGATTTCTAATTTTATGAAATTTAAGATAAATAAAAAAAATTCAATTTAATGTTTTTTATATCTTTTAAAGAGAAGAAGAACCTGACACTAGTTTTTGTTAATAGTATTAATGATATTATACCTTGTTTATGGTGTAGTTAGTTATTATAGAATTATAATTGAGAATATTGCCTGAAGTAGGTTTAGTTTTCAAATTATACAATGGAGGAAAAAAAAATTTATAATTAAGTAAAAAAATTTTCCTGATTATGTTAAAAATTCTTATAAATATATCAATAGTTTTAATCCTTTCTCTGTTTCAACATCGATGCTAGGATTATTCTTATCGAGTTTTATGTATTTTGGATAAATATATAAATCTAATTGAAGGCTGTTTTCTAATTATAAAATTAGAATTGGAGGTTATATCAATGACTTAGGACAATTAATTATGTTCAATCCATTAAATAATTACTTCCTTATAAACCTTACAAAAGAGAAATAGGTTATAATAAAAAAAGCATACAAATGAAAAACCATAATAAGTAAATAAATAATAAAGAACACTACTTTAAAAACTACTTATAATATTTTATTAAAATTATATTGTAAAATGTATTTTTTTTATGATCCCATCAATGTCACAAACGGAATTAGACAAGATTTGTTGAGATAGATGTTGTTTAACTTATTCATGGACATAATAATTGAACTACTCCTCAAACATTTGGGATACATAAAGGGTACAAACAATATTCTAATACGATGTTATTCTGATAGAAAAAAATAAAAATATTCTATAGTGAAATTCAACAAACATGTCCGATCTTCAAAACCAAAAATATTTAAAATTCAATATTTTTACTATCTCGACAGATCTATGGTTGAGAATAATGTCTGTTTGTGTGTGTGGGTGTGTGTGTAGACAAGATTACGCAAAAACGGTTTAAGCTAGAATAATGAAATTTGGTTTACGGGTATTATTCAAAATTCGCAGTTTTTTATCAACTTTTGAGAAATTCGGAAGAGGACCATTACCTACCACGTTTTCATTTTTTTTCCTCTAAACTGACCGTAAAAATAAATATATATGTTTAATAGTTTTTCACATGATTAAAAATTGTATAAAACTGCTATATTCAAAATTCGTAGTTTTTTATCAACTTTTGAAAATTCGGAAGAGGACCATTACCTACCACGTTTTCATTTTTTTTCCTCTAAACTGACCGTAAAAATAAATATATATGTTTAATAGTTTTTCACATGATTAAAAATTGTATAAAACTGCTATATATAAAATTTCAGATTGATTGTATCGTTGAAAGTATCGGAATTAATTTTTTAATTTTTTTAACGCGATGACTGCCTATCACACGCCAGCATGTGATGTTGTTTCATCATCAAAGAGCCAAACACATTATTTGTATGTATATTTACACCAACAAAGTACAAAATAAATATTAAACAGTCAAATAATTGACAATAAATAATTTTCAAATTATTATTAAAATTATATGAACTAAATAAAATTTAAACTATATTATTATAATTTTACCTGACATGGTAATATTCTTCAAAGAATGAAAAAAAATCGCTGACTTTTGTAGGCCCCAAGAAAGGACAGCGCCTATCAAGTCGATTACCGACTAAGCGGGCTAAAAGTGTCCTATGAGCAGTAGAAAGGAACCTCTCAACCTATATCTTGATTTCCTTCAACACACCCGCTACTTTTTAGCACGTAGCTTCGCAATTTTGATACATAAGGCAAAATGTACCCCTTCTCAAATAGCCCACAACTATGCCCTTGTCAGGCCCGGGGCTTGACTTCAATTACAAATAATACTTTTTATTTTTGTAAATTAATCTATGCTTCTTAACTAGTAAGAAAAAAATAATAGTTGGAGATTTTTTTTCACAAAATTATCTTAATGGTCATTATACAAAAACTCTTATAGGTAAATCTTCAATATATATAAATAAATCATCATTTGTTTTTAATGAAATGAAAATTATTATTATGAATTAATATAAAATATAAAAACATTTGGTAAAAAGCATTATGAAAATAATTATCAAAATTATTCAAATGAAAATTTTGGTGACGGTTGATAATAATTTAAAAAAAAGCAAAATGTGCAGCATCGTACACGTGGCGGAAGTGAAACTTCTTACAATCTAGAGAATAAGATAAATTTTAGTTGAGAGTGTGAGTGAGAGAGAAATAGAGAAAAATAAAGGGATCATTTCGAAAGACATATAACAGTATAAAATTTTCGTAACAAATATTCGCTTTATTATTATTATTATCTACTCTATCATCATATCTACATTGCCTGTACTATTGTCGGTTGGTGCTTCAATTGGTAATACTGATATTAATGGCTTGTGATAACTAAAATAAGATATATATGTTCGTGATTCGATATTTTCTATATAACGTGTAAAAACAGCATCTATTGTAGTTCCAGATTTTGTTGTTGATTCCTTGGGATCGTTATTTATAAGCAGACCAAATGTTTCTCGAAGAAAGTTGATCAACGGCAACGAATCATCAGATCCAAAATTTACATTAAAATCTCCCCCGAGAATTAGAGGGATTTTATCTTCGCCTCGTTCAAGTGCATTAGCACCTGTGTGGCTATAAACCAGTAGTGAAAGGTGTATGAAATAAATAATATCGTCTAAATTTTGGTCGTTATTTTTTTTCGGCATAGTGAAATCTGTGGAGTAGAGAAAAGCAGTTTTAAATGCAATAATAATTTTAAATTGATTTAGTAGTGTTAAAGTAATGTTGAGATTCGGATAAATAACGTGAATGGTCATCGACGCACATAACTGTATGTGTTGGCGTGTGAATCGCCGACCATGTTCACACACACAATTACATGCCTCGGTATGCGTGCACGCTGTATATTTGACTTGAGAATTTTAATTATTTCACGATATATATCTTATCTTATTATGCTAGCTAAAATTGTATATATCTATCTATTTATCTATAACCATTGGTTCTCAAAAACCGCTCTAACGATTTTTTTCAAATTCACACTAGATATAGTATTTATAAAGAAAAATTGAGTTTTATTGATTACATCTCTTGAAACTTACAGCTTCATTATTAATTTCTTAATTGAAAATTATATATGGGTGACGTAAATGGCATCCATTTTGAAATTTTACTCCCGCCTTTTTTTAATTTTGTATTAATATTTTTTTTATATTTAAAATATTTTAAAATTTATAATTTAATTTCGAAATAAAATTAAAAATATTTATTTTTAATAAAATATATATATATATTTATTAATCCCGCTTTTTTTTTAAATGATATTGTATTAACATTTTTTTATATTTAAAATATTTTAAAATTCATTATTTAATTTCGAAATTTTATATTTAAAATATTTTAAAATTTATTATTTAATTTCGAAATAAAATTAAAAATATTTATTTTTAATAAAATATATATATATATTTATTAATCCCGCTTTTTTTTAAATGATATTGTATTAACATTTTTTTATATTTAAAATATTTTAAAATTCATTATTTAATTTCGAAATAAAATTAAAAATATTTATTTTTAATAAAATATATATATATTTATTAATCTCTCTCAAAAAAAAAAAACAACAAAACAAATAAATGTCTTTGAAAGATGGTAAAAATATCTTTGTAATTATCAAAATATCATAGACCAGCAGTAAGAACAATTGTTTTTACTCCCCGAGTTCGAAGGATCGAAACTCGCCGCGTGCATTTTTTTTTTTTATCTATTTTCGTGATTTATTTATTCATTGTTCTTTTATTAATTAAGTTTTAGATAGTTTTATAATTTTTAATATTTTTTCAATAAAATATTATTTAATACATTTAATTAAAAATATTTATTTTTAATAAAATATATATATATATTTATTAATCCCGCTTTTTTTTAAATGATATTGTATTAACATTTTTTTATATTTAAAATATTTTAAAATTCATTATTTAATTTCGAAATAAAATTAAAAATATTTATTTTTAATAAAATATATATATATTTATTAATCTCTCTCAAAAAAAAAAAACAACAAAACAAATAAATGTCTTTGAAAGATGGTAAAAATATCTTTGTAATTATCAAAATATCATAGACCAGCAGTAAGAACAATTGTTTTTACTCCCCGAGTTCGAAGGATCGAAACTCGCCGCGTGCATTTTTTTTTTTTATCTATTTTCGTGATTTATTTATTCATTGTTCTTTTATTAATTAAGTTTTAGATAGTTTTATAATTTTTAATATTTTTTCAATAAAATATTATTTAATACATTTAATAATTGTAATAAATAATTAAAGAATTGTATATCAATATTTTTTAAAGGGTAGAGCGAGCTCGGTGTCTCAGGTATTAATATTACCAGCCAAATCCAATAATAATGAATCATTTTT
The DNA here is from genome assembly GCA_963082975.1 of Labia minor. Classification (NCBI taxonomy): domain Eukaryota; kingdom Metazoa; phylum Arthropoda; class Insecta; order Dermaptera; family Spongiphoridae; genus Labia; species Labia minor. Next base: position 26,868,296 of record OY720349.1, read on the forward strand.
TACTATCTCGCCAGAGATAGTATTGCGATCACGAAAATTTTCGATGTTGAGATTTTGATGTTTTTATACTTTTTGAAGGTTCCTGAATCATTTTCACTAAGGTTGAGAAAAATGTCTGTGTGTGTGTGTCTGTGTGTGTGTGTGTGTGTGTGTGTGTGTGTGTGTGTGTATGTAGGCAAGATTACGCAAAAACGGTTTGAGCTAGAATGATGAAATTTGGTACATGGACATTATTCAAAATTCATAGTTTTCTATCAACTTTTGAGAAATGTAGCTCAACCGGAAGAGGGTCATTACCTACAACGTTTTGATTTTTTTTCCTCTAAAGTGACCGTAAAAATAAAGATATATGTTTGATAATTTTTCACATGATTAATAATTGTATAAAACTGCTATATATAGAATTTCAGCTTGATTGATTAGCTGAAATTACCAGAATTAATTTTTTAACACTGCAAATCTCACGCGCCAACACGTGACGTGGTGCCATCAACAAAAAGCCAAACATGCGCTGGTTTAATATTTATTATTTATTATTTATAATTTATAATTAATTAAATTTAATAATAATTTTTAAATAATATAAATAATATTTAATTATAATCTAATCAAAGAAAATAAAAGTTTGAATCTATTTGATAGTTGATCTTTTTACATATAATTAATCTCAAATTAAATATTTTTTAATATTAAAAAAAAATAACAAATTTCATATGTATATTTATTTTTATAAATGTTTAGGCAAATTTTGAAATTAATATATATTTAAATTCAAATTGTATTTAATTGCGATATCTACTGGACAAGGTGGAGATCTCGCCCTCTTTTGATCATAAGTCATACTAATTTTTATTCTTTGACCCAGTAGAAGCTGAGAAATATTATTCCGCGTCAACGTACTACCGCGCATGCGCGCCGTGGACTTTGGACCTAGCGAGAGCGTAGTAGAACGAAAGACAGCACAAAACGAAGAGGCAGATAGCCTCTTTCTCAAAGACGAAAGACCGGACAAAAGAAAGACCCAGATAGCCTCTCTCTCAAAAACGAAACACCGCACAAAAGAGAGTCGGAGATAGAGGCTATCTCATTCTCACTCGTTATATCTATATCTTTTTTCTCTCTTGCGTTTCGTAACGCGTTACGAAATTTCAATTTTTCAATTCACTCTCCATTCTCAACCAAATGTCAGGACGCCGCTAAAGAAGTTTCACTTCAATAACAAATATGCCTTACAAATTTTCAAAATAATATAGGTAATAATAGATACAGTCAAAAAATAAATATTATTTGTTTTTAATATCAAGAATGTTATTGAGATTATATATTATTGAAATTATATACATATATTACCAATGATATATATATAATTTTATAGTTTAATATTTTTATATATATATATATATATATATATCAAACATGATTATTGGTAAAAGTAGAGGTGATTATATATATAAATGAAAATTGAAAGTAAAGAAAATAATAAAATTATGATTTTACCTTGGATTTTAGTTTATATTGAAAGTGATCACATTATATGTGCAAAGAAAAATACGGAAATATATTAAATAAATATATTTGACATCAATGTCAATGTTAAAAAATAATAATAATAACATAAATAATTTTATTCATATATTTATATAGAATACTTTCCTTAGAATTTAATGAAATTTTTGTTTTTTTAACCAACATAACAATTCCAAACAAATATTCTTTTATGTGAGACAGAAATTGATATTTAAATGTTTCAAAGTTAAATATATTAAAAAATAACTTTCTTCATCTTAAAATTGTCCTTATGATATTGTACAATATATCTTAAATATATTAATTATATATATTTGTATTTTTGAAATATTAAACTGCTCGGATTTTTTTTGAAATTCACAGCATACATAATATTTATACAGAAAAATAAATCTGTATTGGTCATCTATGTTAATTTTTTTTTAATTTAAAATAAAAAATTTAAATGAAGTCAGCAACTACGTCAGACAGCGCTTCCTTAAATACAAAATATCAGTACGTTTAAGGACTGAATGTTTTATGATTATTTTTTTAAATTACTTGAAATTGTTTCATATATTTCGTCGTTTATTTATTTTAAATAATAATCTTAATCTTAAATATGCATAGTTCATAAGAAAGTTATACCAGTTTCTGTAGTTATTAAGTGAGTTAGAAGCTTAGAGGTTTTACTATGTGATTCTATAACTATTCTATATATAATAATTTTCAATGACAATGAAATAATTTATCGTATGAATTATTTAGAGAAAATTATACAATAAACAAAAAGCAAAATGTGCAGCATCGTACACGTGGCGGAAGTGAAACTTCTTACAATCTAGAGAATAAGATAAATTTTAGTTGAGAGTGTGAGTGAGAGAGAAATAGAGAAAAATAAAGGGATCATTTCGAAAGACATATAACAGTATAAAATTTTCGTAACAAATATTCGCTTTATTATTATTATTATCTACTCTATCATCATATCTACATTGCCTGTACTATTGTCGGTTGGTGCTTCAATTGGTAATACTGATATTAATGGCTTGTGATAACTAAAATAAGATATATATGTTCGTGATTCGATATTTTCTATATAACGTGTAAAAACAGCATCTATTGTAGTTCCAGATTTTGTTGTTGATTCCTTGGGATCGTTATTTATAAGCAGACCAAATGTTTCTCGAAGAAAGTTGATCAACGGCAACGAATCATCAGATCCAAAATTTACATTAAAATCTCCCCCGAGAATTAGAGGGATTTTATCTTCGCCTCGTTCAAGTGCATTAGCACCTGTGTGGCTATAAACCAGTAGTGAAAGGTGTATGAAATAAATAATATCGTCTAAATTTTGGTCGTTATTTTTTTTCGGCATAGTGAAATCTGTGGAGTAGAGAAAAGCAGTTTTAAATGCAATAATAATTTTAAATTGATTTAGTAGTGTTAAAGTAATGTTGAGATTCGGATAAATAACGTGAATGGTCATCGACGCACATAACTGTATGTGTTGGCGTGTGAATCGCCGACCATGTTCACACACACAATTACATGCCTCGGTATGCGTGCACGCTGTATATTTGACTTGAGAATTTTAATTATTTCACGATATATATCTTATCTTATTATGCTAGCTAAAATTGTATATATCTATCTATTTATCTATAACCATTGGTTCTCAAAAACCGCTCTAACGATTTTTTTCAAATTCACACTAGATATAGTATTTATAAAGAAAAATTGAGTTTTATTGATTACATCTCTTGAAACTTACAGCTTCATTATTAATTTCTTAATTGAAAATTATATATGGGTGACGTAAATGGCATCCATTTTGAAATTTTACTCCCGCCTTTTTTTAATTTTGTATTAATATTTTTTTTATATTTAAAATATTTTAAAATTTATAATTTAATTTCGAAATAAAATTAAAAATATTTATTTTTAATAAAATATATATATATATTTATTAATCCCGCTTTTTTTTTAAATGATATTGTATTAACATTTTTTTATATTTAAAATATTTTAAAATTCATTATTTAATTTCGAAATTTTATATTTAAAATATTTTAAAATTTATTATTTAATTTCGAAATAAAATTAAAAATATTTATTTTTAATAAAATATATATATATATTTATTAATCCCGCTTTTTTTTAAATGATATTGTATTAACATTTTTTTATATTTAAAATATTTTAAAATTCATTATTTAATTTCGAAATAAAATTAAAAATATTTATTTTTAATAAAATATATATATATTTATTAATCTCTCTCAAAAAAAAAAAAACAACAAAACAAATAAATGTCTTTGAAAGATGGTAAAAATATCTTTGTAATTATCAAAATATCATAGACCAGCAGTAAGAACAATTGTTTTTACTCCCCGAGTTCGAAGGATCGAAACTCGCCGCGTGCATTTTTTTTTTTATCTATTTTCGTGATTTATTTATTCATTGTTCTTTTATTAATTAAGTTTTAGATAGTTTTATAATTTTTAATATTTTTTCAATAAAATATTATTTAATACATTTAATAATTGTAATAAATAATTAAAGAATTGTATATCAATATTTTTTAAAGGGTAGAGCGAGCTCGGTGTCTCAGGTATTAATATTACCAGCCAAATCCAATAATAATGAATCATTTTTTACTATCTCGCCAGAGATAGTATTGCGATCACGAAAATTTTCGATGTTGAGATTTTGATGTTTTTATACTTTTTGAAGGTTCCTGAATCATTTTCACTAAGGTTGAGAAAAATGTCTGTGTGTGTGTGTCTGTGTGTGTGTGTGTGTGTGTGTGTGTGTGTGTGTGTGTGTGTGTGTATGTAGGCAAGATTACGCAAAAACGGTTTGAGCTAGAATGATGAAATTTGGTACATGGACATTATTCAAAATTCATAGTTTTCTATCAACTTTTGAGAAATGTAGCTCAACCGGAAGAGGGTCATTACCTACAACGTTTTGATTTTTTTTCCTCTAAAGTGACCGTAAAAATAAAGATATATGTTTGATAATTTTTCACATGATTAATAATTGTATAAAACTGCTATATATAGAATTTCAGCTTGATTGATTAGCTGAAATTACCAGAATTAATTTTTTAACACTGCAAATCTCACGCGCCAACACGTGACGTGGTGCCATCAACAAAAAGCCAAACATGCGCTGGTTTAATATTTATTATTTATTATTTATAATTTATAATTAATTAAATTTAATAATAATTTTTAAATAATATAAATAATATTTAATTATAATCTAATCAAAGAAAATAAAAGTTTGAATCTATTTGATAGTTGATCTTTTTACATATAATTAATCTCAAATTAAATATTTTTTAATATTAAAAAAAAATAACAAATTTCATATGTATATTTATTTTTATAAATGTTTAGGCAAATTTTGAAATTAATATATATTTAAATTCAAATTGTATTTAATTGCGATATCTACTGGACAAGGTGGAGATCTCGCCCTCTTTTGATCATAAGTCATACTAATTTTTATTCTTTGACCCAGTAGAAGCTGAGAAATATTATTCCGCGTCAACGTACTACCGCGCATGCGCGCCGTGGACTTTGGACCTAGCGAGAGCGTAGTAGAACGAAAGACAGCACAAAACGAAGAGGCAGATAGCCTCTTTCTCAAAGACGAAAGACCGGACAAAAGAAAGACCCAGATAGCCTCTCTCTCAAAAACGAAACACCGCACAAAAGAGAGTCGGAGATAGAGGCTATCTCATTCTCACTCGTTATATCTATATCTTTTTTCTCTCTTGCGTTTCGTAACGCGTTACGAAATTTCAATTTTTCAATTCACTCTCCATTCTCAACCAAATGTCAGGACGCCGCTAAAGAAGTTTCACTTCAAAAATTACTTAAAAGAATAATATTCTCCCTTTTTGATTTTCTTTCAATAGAATATAATATATTTATAATCTTATTAATTATATATGTTATAGATTAATATTATTTTCATTTTTTATATTAATATAGTTAAATAAAACATTAATATTATACAAAGAAAAAAAACGTAAAAAAGTCAAAAATTGACCTCGTATTATTTTTCTTATACGTGAGTTGAATGTGAGTGTTAACATTGATACTCAAATATAAAGGATGAGTGAAAGGGACAAATATAAAATTAAAGAAATAAGGAAAAATAATAAATAGATTGTAAAATTATAAATTAAATTCACAATAATTCTTAATAAAGGTTGAATTTTGTTCATACTAGATTATATTTATTTATTTTATAAAAAAAAGTAGAAAAAAATTAACAAAATTAAACATTAAAAAATATTTAAAATGTTAATGATCTGGTATGAAATTAAATTTACTATTCAGATACTAATGCTTATATTTATAAAAATATAGTTTATATAATATAGTCATAATAATTTTAAAAATTATATACTTAAATGACCAAGCTAAATTTACTTCATGTTTTTTTAAAGACATTTTTGATGAGATTAAAGAAATTATTAAAAAATAATAAATAAATTGTAATTAGAAATTATATACACAATACTATAATAAACTATATAGTTATATAAAATTTAGTATTAAATAGTTGTGTTCAAAATAAATAAAGAATTCAATATATACGAAACTCACATCTTTGGTTTAATCGAATTAGGTAAAAATATTTGCTAATAAACACAGACTAAATTAAATTGTAAAAAAACGATGGTGTGGCCTGTTTCGTCGAGGGATATGATCCAATATTTATATTCTAATAAATGTGACAGTTTGATTAATAGGGCTTAAATCCTAAAACTAATAAATCTATCTATATATATATACACGAGGGTCATTCACTAAGTAAAGAGATAAATGGCTATAGCTCAAAAACAGTTTATTTGATTCAAAATTACAATATTCGGACTTTTTTTCAACATAATCCCTTCCACAGTTATGCACTTGTCCCTTCTTTCTTTCATGCTTACCTGTGATAAACTTCAATAATTGGTTGGGAGGTCTTACCTCACCCAACCTACAGTCCTGATCTCGCCCCATCTGATTTTTACATGTTTGGACCACTCAAAGACGCCCTACGTAGAAAAACATAGAAAAACATTTGTTAATAATGAGGAAGTTATGGAAGCGGTGCAAAAGTAGCTTCTGGATAAATCAAAAGAATTCTTCGCCAAGTGAATTACGTGGCTGCAAGAAAGAAGGGACAAGTGCATAACTGTGAGGGGTAATTATGTTGAAAAAAAGCCTGAATTTTGTAAGAAATTTGTCAAGTAAACGGTTTTTGAGGTATAGCCATTTGCCTCTTTAATTATTGAATGTTCCTCATATATATTAATATGCAGACTAAATAAATGTATTTAATGTCATATTTAAATTTGTACTTAATTTTAATTTAAATCTGTTTAAAACATATAAAAGACACAAAGAAAAAAATTAATCATTAGGGAAATTGAAATGAACTTGTTCTGAGGTAATATAAAATAAATATTCAAGGTTTCTAAGCAAATTAAATTGAATTTTACGTTACAAATTCATTTTTGAATATTTTTCATAATTCAGTCGAGTGTGAAATAAAGATTATTTCTTTTAACTAATATGAATTTAAAACAATAGACCTGGTTTAAAACAGTTGTATAGATCTATAGATATTGAACAATATAGATATAACTACATGTTGATTGTAGTAGTGACCATGCAATCACTTGAGTAAGTTTTACTAAACTTCCTTTATCTCTGTAGTCCCAAAGCTTATTTGGCCCAGCGCCCTTTTCCAGAAAAAAAATTTACTTAGCCCCATCTGGAAATTAACTTTTTTTAATTTTAATAACAATTAAAGAGAAAGATAAATGTACCTAGTCACAAAATATTATAAAAAAGGTGTAAATTAGAAAGAATGAAATTATCTATCTATTTATTGAACTCAGAATAGAAAAGTAATATACAAGTAATTTTCCCTAAATGCCCCCTGTGGCCATCACCGTCCCCCTGGATAGCAGCAGCACCCACGTGGGGGCGGGAGCGCCACTTTGAGAATCACTGCTTTACCTGAAGAAATTATGTCCTCCTATCGCGATTTCTAGATTCAATTTGAAATAAAAAAAATCTTATTATAGAATAGATTTAGAGATGTACCCTGAAAAAAAATAAATCATTTTTGCGAAGATTCTTGTTTTAGACCGTAATTACAATAGTAGTGCAAATGAATATAATATATATATTTTCAACTATTAATATTATTTTCTAATTTTAAATTTAAATCTATAATTTTTATATAATTAGTTAAGTATAAATAATCAAATATAATGTTATTATAATTGATTTGATAAAAAAAATTTTATTTTGAATCTTCTACAAAAGAAATCCAACATTGATGAGATTCATTTGTGATTGTTCTTCAGTTATTTTTAAGGGTATCATGAAACATTTACAATAATTATTAACACATTCATTAACACGGTAAAGTCTAAATTATGACCGTCACATTGCAAAGAAAAAAAATTTGCTGGATTACAATATTTCTTCAACAAATTGAAATAAAAAATTAGCTGGAGTGTCTCCACTCGACTATCTCGCAATTTGAATTGGATTAAATAACATAATATATTATATCTAAATTAAATTTAATTAATTATAAATTATAAATAATAAATAATAAATATTAAACCAGCGCATGTTTGGCTTTTTGTTGATGGCACCACGTCACGTGTTGGCGCGTGAGATTTGCAGTGTTAAAAAATTAATTCTGGTAATTTCAGCGAATCAATCAAGCTGAAATTCTATATATAGCAGTTTTATACAATGTTTAATCATGTGAAAAATTATCAAACATATATCTTTATTTTTACGGTCACTTTAGAGGAAAAAAAATCAAAACGTTGTAGGTAATGACCCTCTTCCGGTTGAGCTACATTTCTCAAAAGTTGATAGAAAACTATGAATTTTGAATAATGTCCATGTACCAAATTTCATCATTCTAGCTCAAACCGTTTTTGCGTAATCTTGCCTACATACATACACACACACATACACACACACATACACACACACACACAGACATTTTTCTCAACCTTAGTGAAAATGATTCAGGAACCTTCAAAACGTATAAAAACATCAAAATCTCAACATCGAAAATTTTCGTGATCGCATTACTATCTCTGGCGAGATAGTAATAAATCTATGTAAATTAACTTATTTGAATATTAATTTTTTTTTTAATTTGAATTAGATATGTATTTATTTCAAATTTGTAATAGTTTCATGATAATGGAAGAATTGATGAGATGGTTGAATTTGCTATTGTTGAACAAAGAAATAAATTTCGGGTACAATAGACGAAGTTGCAATTCTTAATGCATTTTCAAGATGTTTTAGTATGATCTTTGCCTATTTTTCTTTTTCTAAACTCCATTCTGAAAAATTCGAGGGTTGATTAAGTTTCTACGAAAAGTGAAACATAAACGAATAAACTCGAAACAAAGTGTTTTATTGCTTTTCGAAATATTTGTCAATAAGATCTTTACATTTATGGATACGCTCAATCCAATTTTGGAAATATTTGTTCTAGTCTGAAGCTGATATCGTAGAAATATGGTTTTGAAAGTGTTCAACAGCTTCTTGTGGTAATGAAAATCGCTATCGATTCTATGCATTGTTGTTGAGTAAGGCCTTTTTTAAAATCATAAAAAATTATCCAATGTAATTCCATTTTTACAAAAACTTCATCATTTATCAACAACTTATTCATTTTATAAATTACCATTGGTTTCGCAATAACAAACGTCAATGTTCACAAATACAATGGTGTCACAAATCATTAACGCCACGTATTGTAAAAACTTAAAAGGTAACCCTCGTAATTTTTCACAAATTTGATTCAAAATTACTACCAAAAACTGGAGACATCAATAAAGCATGATTGTGAAATTGGGACATTTATAGAGGGGTGACTAAACTTTATAAAACTCCAGTAAAGAGAAACATTCCCAAATTTTTCTTTCTGTTGAATAACACTTTGCAGTTCAATGCATTCCATTTGAAAATTTGAAAATTTGAAGAAATGAATTTTTTCTAGAGAAAATGGGGTAGAAAATATTTTGAAATACTCTTCATTGTTTTGAAAATCTTAAAATCTTCTTTCAAACACTTAAATTAAATAAAAACTTAATATGGGGTCTATTTTACATCTATATATATAAAAAAAGGTTTTTGTCTGCACATTGCTCAGAATTTAAAAATTTTTGCATATCTTCGCGTTTCATGACCTCTAGAATCCAAAAGTGACTTTAGAATTTTTCACGTCTGTCTGTCTGTCTGTCTGTCTGTCTGTCTGTCTGTCTGTCTGTCTGTCTGTCTGTCTGTCTGTCTGTCTGTCTGTCTGTCTGTCTGTCCGGAAAATTACTATTTTATAGACTCAGAATTGGCTGAACCGATTTCTTTGAAATTACATCACAATATTCTTATATACCTCTAGAGTAACATAGGCTATACATTTTATTAATATCTTATCAATAACCGCAGAAATTAATTTTTTAAAGTTTATATAATTCTCCGTGTTGTTCATTCAAGAGCAGCTCGCGGCTCACTGTCGGCCTAGCGGAATCATTTCAAACAATGAATTATCATAGAGATTCCCAATCGAAGAATTATTATAATATTTCCCTTTTTATTTTAAATTCTAATATACAAATATCAATTCAATTAAATAATTTATTCTAAAAGTTCTCAATTTAATTAAAATATTTATTAGATCATATTTTTATCTTAAATTATTTTTTATTTAATTGAATATTTCTTCTTTTCTATAATATATATATAATAATATATAAATTTTATCATTGAATAATAAAAAAAAATATTATTTAACCTGAATTAAAATGACTGAATTATATTATCTTTGTTTTTTATTTTAATTTAATTACTCTATTATTAATTACTAAATATATATATATATTATATATAAAATTAAAATATGATGATATAAAGTTGTTTTAAATTTTTGACATTTTTAAATTGGGTATATTTTTTAAATTTATTAAAATGTCTTTTTTATTTATTATGTTTAAAAGATTCATTTTTATTATGTGATATTAATAAAAAATAACGATGCTCTGTGCAAGTCGAATCATGTTGCACATAATTAAATAACAATTGCCAAACAAAGAATATAATATTTTTTTAAATTCTTATATTTAAATATCATTTCAATTAAATAATTCATTCTAAAAGGTCTCATTTTAATTAATTTAATAAAATAATTAAATCACCATTCAATGTTTTATTAATAGGCTTCTTTTTTTATTTTTAATTTTTAATAAATTCTCTTTTTTTGATATGATATTAATAAAAAATAATATTAAATTGTATATAAATATAAAAATTAGAATATTTGAATTTTTTTAAATTTTAACACATGTAATCAATCATATGCATTAAGAATGGAAAATTTTTAAAATCAACTTGCTATTAAATTCAGAAAAAAAATACTGATATATAGAATATATAGACTATTCGAATATAATTTAAAACTCTTTCTCTCCTTATATTTTAAATTAAAAAAACGGAGTTTTAAGAAATTTAGATGCCATATGCAACATGGGTGGGTAAATGAATTGAGCTGGAAAAGGAGGCAATTTATAATTTTCTTCTAATTCAGATTTAGGACAAATCGTACAACATTATATCAAATCTCGCTAAGAACATTCAATATTTTTGTACACAAATTATTCAGAGTATTGGCTAAGCGTATCACTCACAATCAGTTTATATTGAAATTTATATAAATTAACAATGTAAAAATTTTTATTTGTTTAAATTTTATTATAATGAATCAAAAAAAATTAAATATATAGATCACATGATTAAGAGAAGCAAAAAACTTGACAGAAAATAACTGTTGGATGGAGGTCGGACATGACAGAAACTGTAAGCGAAATCTTCATATTGCGACGAATAATTTTCAAATCCCCTAGCACCACCAGAATTAGATAAGTTTATTTTAAGGGAGGAAAATAACTATGATCTAAAAAAATTAATAAATGAACTTAATAATAAAAAAACAAATAAATCAATTAATTTAAATTAATACTATTAATGAATGTATATATTGGTCATTTATCTATAGTTTTATACCGTTAATTTTTATAAATTGTCTCAAGTCTCTATTTTTGCATTTTCTCAAGTTTCATTATAATTAAAAATATTCAATAATAATCTAGCAATGAAAATAAAATACCAAAATGTAATGATCAAGAAATATTATACTCTATTATAACATATACAATACTTATAAACTATAGGCGGAGGAAATATTAGACGATATCATTGCGGGTTCAGGCCAAATCGACCAACATTAATTAAAATATTTTCATTATGACAGATATTAGGAATAAAACCGCGAATTCAATATTTCTGTTCACTAATTATTTGTAGACTTTAGTAAAACATACGCATAACTCAATAGATCCGGATAAACTTTTTCAAATTTTCAATCTTCAAATTTCTCTTGAAGGTAGTAAAGAAAGAATAAGATGCGGAAATCAATTGTAAAATATTAGGTTACTCAGACGACTTAAATATAATAGGAGATTCGGCAATTGCAATTACAGATAGCGAGGAAAATTTAATGGAGGTTTGAAATTAATAGTGATAAGAAAAAATATTTAGTAACAAAGAGGAAGAGTATTAACATACAAAATCTTAAGATACAAAATGTAGAATTTGAATATGTAGAAAAATTGAATGTAATCACGAAGGATAATAATATTTGAGAAGAATTTAAATCGGGGTTGCAATCGGGAAACGCCTGTTATCTGCAATAAAGAGGCTTATCTCTTCAAAATTATTATCAAAGGGAATATATAAAAAGATTATTTTGCCTGTTGCATTATATGGGTGGGAGGCATGGTCTATGACCCTTGGAGATGAGAGTAGATTCAGAGTATTTGAGAATAGGATTCTTCCCTGCATTTATTGGCCAAAGAAAGATGAGGTCACCGGATATGAGGGAGACTGTATAACAAGAAATTGCATGGCCTCTCTGCATCTTCAGAAATAGTTAGGGTTATAAAAGGGAAAAAGCTGCGATAGGCAGGGCACGTGGCAAGAATGGGAGAGGAAAAAGATATTGGTGGGAAGACCGATTGGAAAACGTCCGCTTGGAAAACCAATGACGCGTAGGAAGGGACGTAAGAGAGATGGAATAAGGGCTCAGGATAGGGACACTTGGAGAAATGTGGTTGTTGCGGCTAAGAACTTTAGAGTATCTTTGAGCCACATAGGTAGATAGATATAACATATACAATAATAATATATATAATTAATATAGTGATTAAATTAAAATATATTTTTTAAATAAGAACACAAAAAGAAATGAATGTTTTATGTAATATACTGATTGAAACAAAATGGATGAAAACCTTTTAATACTTTCAACCACCAAATACTATGTACAACTCGGGGGTACAGGGGGCGGAGCCCCCGTCTAGGTGTGAAGAGCGCCGAAGGCGCTCTGAGCAGCTAGTAATATATAAGGAGGCATTGGATGTCTCGTCTTGAAGGGCTGGGAGACGTCATATAATTTTAAATTAAGAAAAAACTAATGAGGATAAAAAAATAAAAACAAAACAAAGTGTATGATTCGTGGAGATATGTAATCGGTTATACCAGAGGTTTCCAAACTTTTTCGGTATACGGCTCCCATAATACATCGGATTTTTTCCGCGGCTCCCTTAATTAGGATGACCATATTTCGAAAACACCAAACTGGGAGAAACGGTTTACCTTTTTTATTTTTTTTTTTTTAGAAGCAAATTGAAAATTTTTTAAAAATAATCGAAAATGTTCAAAAGTTTTCCCCCACAAAATCATCTTACCTTTTTTTTTTAAAAAAACCAAAAAATTTCAAGTATTAGGAAATTTTTTCGCGGCTCCCCTATGACGGCGTCGTGGCTCGCAGTTTGGGAATCACTGGGTTAGACTAAACAATAACCACTTTGTTTTGTCCTCTAATGTATGAAAAATATTGCAAACATTTATTTTTTTGAATAAAAACGCGTAAATTTAATTATTAAGTTGCCTTAGGGTCGCATTTTAAAGACTTTTGGACTGCACGACATTTTATAATTGTAGACCCATTTTTGTAAAAAATAGATGCTTCTTTGTTTACTTAATCACGTAATTCATCCAAATTAAATTTAATCCATTTTGTTACTTACTACAAAAATCAAAAGAATTATTCTTTGAAATTAATAAACAATTAAGAAAAATATTTTTAATTACAATATATATATATGTTTTAATTAATTTTTAAACACCCATTATAGTAATAAAAAGAATAACCGCAATTATTATTGTTTTATTTGATGTGAGTAAATAAAAAATGATTGAGATCATCATCATCATATACTATTGTAACAAGAACACAAAACAAACAAATGTTTGAATTTAAGTGAGATGCATTGGGAGGAATGGGTGGAGGTCAGTAAAATAAGATTCAGGAAAGGGCCTTGGAATGATGAAAATAAAGATAGGAATCCACTTTATAATTAGTATCATTATTATTATTATTATTAGAATCATATTCTTAAAAATACAATAAAAACAATGGTAATATTTCATTTTGTATTTTAAATTTAAATTAAAACATTATAATAGAAAGAAACTTTTGATAATTTATCAAGATAATCATTATCATTATCACAAACACAATAATAAATTATTAATTCTTCAACTCTCGGTTAAAAATACACTTATCCAATTATCTACTCTTCCTTATTCTTTCATTTTATTTTCAATTTTTCTAAAAAAAAAATATTTAATAATACAAATAAAAAAAAAACTTGAATAAAATACAATAATACTATAGAATACTATAATATATAATTTTTCTATAAGCCAGACAAAGTTTATGGATAAATTGCTTCATATACAATGAAAAACGTTAGGCGCATTTAGTTTTATTTATTTATATGAAACATCAAGTCAAATTTCTGTAATCATAAATATTTTATTAAACACATAAACTGACAGATTTATTTTAATATGCAATAAAATTAATAGATTAAGAGCAAAGAAATTAATCTTTTATTATTTTTCAATGTAATATACTTATATTGTATATGTAACAAATTTCAAAAGAATTATTCTTTTCTTAAATTTACAAAATATCAATCAAATCCAAAACAGTTGATTATACTAGACAAAATGGTATTACTTATTAATGAAGTCTTTTAGTGTGGTATGTAAGGATATACATATATAAATTATAGCTCTATAAAGGAATATATTTGCATAGAAATTAAATAAAAGGCAAACGAAAACTAAATTTTTGTCAGACTTATAGAAAAATTATTTTATTCTTTTTAGTTCATGAAAAAAGGTTATTTTATACAAATTTTTATATTTATATTATTTTATTCTTTTTAGAGTGATTTAAATTCAATAAAATAAAATTATACAAAGAAAAGCTTGTAAGATGGGAAATAGATAAAGATGATGTTATACGAGAATTTGCAAATAGAATAAAACAAAAATGATTATAATTATATTAAGTAAATGTTATTAGTGAAGTAATGTTTTTAAAATGTATTTATTATAATTATTATATTAATTAAAAATTCCTCTTTTAATGTTATAAATTATTTTGAATTATTTTCAAAAGGAAAAACCAACTCCATATTTATTCATCAGATGGCGTTAATTAAAATTCAAATACTAAAGGCAATTAATCTCTAATTACATTACAATTAATTAATTACTTCTAGGGATACATTGAAATATCTATAAAAATTTTCAAAAGTCTAGCTCAATTTTAAGTTGATGAAAAATCGATTTAAATATCTCATAAGAGCAGACAGACAGACATGAAGCGAAGTTGAGAACAACGTTATAAAAATAAATGATATGTAACCCTCTCACTTTCTTTCACGGTCTTTTTTCAAAAAAAATATTTTTCAGTTGTTTTGAGTTTCAAAAATTTTTAAATTAATTTTTTTTTTTTTTTTTACTAGAAACAAATTAGAAAATGATTAAATGATATAAATAAAAAAAAATCATTAATTAAACAAGCCAAATCTATAATTATAATAAATTTAATCATATTAAAATGTTTAATATTCAATAAATATCTTATTTATTATCATTAATAGATATCTCTGATAATATTTATTATCTTATTATTACGCAAAAACTTAAAATCATTTAATTAATCTTTTGTTGATATTTATTTTTAATTAAATCAAATATTCACTAAAAAAAATTTATTTATCTCTATGACGTATTCAAACTTAAAAGTAATTGGTCTATGTGTTAGTAGAAAAAATTGTATATTTCCATATATAAATTAATCAATAAATTTTTCTGATATTGGAAAATGATTTTTATGAAATTTACGAATTATTTGGGTGTATTTGAGGTGAACAATCGATCCTTAGAGATCTAGTTTATAGGAAAAATAATTTAATTTTATTTTTCCTTAAAATATTTAAAAAACATATAATATATACATATATATATAGAAAGAGAGGAAGGTTGTTATCGATGGGAACCTAAAGAAAATTTGTTATAAAATTCATGGATAATGTAATCTATATATTTATATTATTTTATAATGCAATTGATACATTATATATTGTTTTATATTATAATTAAAAACAGAAGTAATCAATATTTAATGTTAATGAAATATTTGAAAAAAAATAAATAACTTGTCATCGGTTCTTTTAACTAGTTTCCTTGTTTGTGCCGGGCCACTCCAAGGGACAAATGAGAACTAAAGGCCTGACCTTGTCATTACAATATGAATTTATAATTAATATTCAATTATTAATTTATTATTTAATTAGATTGTGAGATAATTACCAATAATTTAATTGTAAATTAATTATTCATTTAATTATTACATTTTAAA
Source organism: Labia minor (assembly GCA_963082975.1). Lineage (NCBI taxonomy): Eukaryota > Metazoa > Arthropoda > Insecta > Dermaptera > Spongiphoridae > Labia > Labia minor. Next base: position 26,884,697 of record OY720349.1, read on the forward strand.
TATTATTAAATTAAATAATTTTTTAGTTAAATTTTATTCAGTCGGTTATTACCATTCAATTGTTTCTTTTTACACGTATTTGTTTACTACCGTAGTTGCTTCAGTTTATGACAAGAAACTTTATATTGTGAATATGACAAAATAAGGACTTTAAAATAAATCGAATAATAATAAATTGAATAAATTTAATTTCTAAAAACATATTGCTGAAACGTTTCGTTTATTAATACTAGTAAATTAGAAGTAAGATCTTAAAATCTATCTTTCAATCATTAAATCAAAACTAAAATGGTTATACGAGATACACTTATTGATAATTAGAATACACATAATATCTACATCTTCTGAGAAATTAAGTTAAGCCATTTCAGGAGTTGGTTCATCTATAGCAGCGGTCGGGGAACCTTTTTAATCATTACCCCAAAATATTTTTGTGTAAGTTGATATTACCCCAAGGTGAAGAGCAAAAAAACAAAAAAAACAAAATAGCCTCTTTTTAACATCTTTCCTATTATAGCCCCTCATGATAATTTTGAAAAGAAGTCAATAACTAAAAATTTAATTTATAAAAATACTAACAGGTTTATAAAATAGCACAAATTAAAAATATATACTTTTTACTCACAAAAGTTGTATTTTTACCCCCCAAAATTTCATTTTTACCCCATTTGGGGTAATTTACCCCGGTTTCCCGACCGCTGATCTATAGCAAACTTCCTCTATACATATTATATTTTACAAAGAAATTAATTAATTAATGAAAAAACAATTAAAGAAATATAGGTAATTAAAAAGTACCAAACTTCTACTAAAAATATTTAATAAACTAAAAAATAAATCATCTTGAGGTGTTTTTGGTTTTAATAATAAAAGAGAATTGTTAATATAATAAAATTTAATAGAGATGTCCGGGAAACTCAAGTGCTACCATGGCAACCGATAACAACGGATTTCAAATTTGTCTCTACATTTTAGTTAGAAATTTTTTTTTCCAGAATGCCACCGAAAAAATCAAATTTAAGTAAAGTAATAATCGTAGCTCTTGCATAATCTCCAAAATTTCGCATCTCTGATATAGACAGTGATGAAAATAACTTAAATATCTTATTTAACAACTAGCTGCTCAGAGTATTAAATTATTTGATTTTTATTTAAATATTTAAATTATTATTTAAATTATATATTTATATATTTACACAGGCCACAGCCCAAAGATTAGCGCAACCAACAAATGTCAATATTAAACATGAACTTATCGATAAAAGAGATCGTTTTTTTAATATCCACGACCAGAACAACATTAAAGAAACAAAAATTAAAGAAAATTCCGCTCAAGGCAGATTACTAAATAAATGATCATTAGAAATACGAAAAATATTGTTTTCAAAGAACTATTTAATTAATTTTATTAATTGCTACAAGCCACGATAAATTAATTTTAAACTTAGATTGCAAACACCGTTTGCAACGGGTTCAACTAGTATTTAATTAAAAAAAATAACAATCATACACATATGTATTATTATATTTTTGAACATTAAATTCTATATTAATTCTATTTCAAATTATAATAATAATAATAATAATAATAAATAAAACATAATATTATAATTTCAATATTGCTATTTTCTAATCAATAACTTGACAAAAAAGACAAATGGACACCGACACGAATTAGTAAATTAAATATGATAAAATAATTTCATTAAATTAATTAAAATGAGTTCTTTTAGAATTAACTAAATAATCCAAATGTTATATCTTATATCATATGAATTTAAATGATAATATATTTTAATAATTGTGAAGATTGCTAGGATTACTATTTTTATATTCATGGTCAAATATGTAAAGTGGCGAGGCATAGAGTGAACAGCGCTTTGGTATAATTGGTGCTTTGTATGTAAGTTATTATTATTCTTAAAGATTTTATACCAAAAATTAATTTCTTTATTTATTATTATTATTATTTGCGGATAAACCACGAGGATCACGAAGAGATTTAAAGAGAAATTATTAGTTATTGAATTCTCCTAGGCCCGAAATCTAGTCTTCAGTGTGGTAGACTGTCATGCTAACCACTAAACCACTGAATAGTCAATTTCTTATGTTTTTTAATATATAAATTGATTGATAATCAAAAATGATTAAAAATAGTAGAATAGTAGAATGGAAGTTTTTCATAATAATCGAACACTAATAAATTTATTAATACAGCCAGTATTCTTTAAACAATATATCTCTTGTTCGTAAAGTAAATAATAAAATTAGAATTGACATCAGACACTGCTAGTTAGGATATATTTGATTAAAATAAAATATAATATATTTCTTGTTAACCTCCCATTCTTCTTTTTCTTTATTTAGTCAAAACCATATATTTGTTATACTCGTATATATATATATAAATCGTATAATATAAATGTAAATGAATGTCTGACTATCTATAGAATTTGAATGAATCAGACATTAAAACACAAAACACGATGTAAATTATGTTTTGATTTGTGAGTTGTTCACGTTGATTGTCCGGAAAATTACATTAAAGTATTAGAAATAGAAAAAGAGAGGGAGAAAGCGATGAGGTGATGACCTGTCCAGGTCAAACCGAACTACTATTACTATGTTAATTGTCTTATTCATTTAGTGGTCTATTAAATATATATATATATTCTATTCAAAAATCATTTCCGTTTTCCTCTTCATCCGGAAAGACGAACCTCATCTCCCCTCCACTTCCATTTTTCTATTACATTATCTCTTTGTATTTTTTTGTTTTATAATTATAATATATTATTCTATTTTAAAACAAAATTCAAAATGATTATTTTTTTAAATATATATCAACTTCTTAATTTTAATTTTTAAATTTATTTTTAATAGGAATCAATTATATATAATAATTGAATTCTATTAAATGAATTATATATAAATTCAAATAATTGTATAGTTAATGTAGAACGATTAATAATGTATAGGATACTATAGTTTTAGGACTTGGTCCACTCTATTTTAAGCAAACTATTATTTTTCATATGTTTTTATTTTTTCTTATTCTTACTATACAAAAAGTATTAACGAACACAAAAAAAGAAATTCTAACAGTAGATTTAAGTGGGAGTTGTCGGGACATGAAAAAATAATGGAACGCGTTCCGGTTCTGAAAAAAGGTAAGGGAACGTCGTTCCCCCACGTTCTCCTCCCAATACACCACTGGTTATAGATAACAGATAACAAACATGATAAAACCAGGGTTGCCAATCGTCGTATGATAAAATGCGCCAAATTGAAATTCGTCCTTACTTCTCGGACGGACACCCTTTATGTATGCAGGGGCGTATTTTGGCCCAGGTAGATTAGGCAACTGTCTAGAGCCCGTAATTTCAGAGGGCTCGTAAAACTGATCAAAAAATTCAAAAATTTCAATCTGGTAAATTTGTTAAATTTTTTCAATATGGTCCTAAAAAAAAGGTAAAATGATTTTGCAATCAGACTTTTAAATATTTTCGACTTTTTTAAATTTTTTCAATTTGGTTCTAAAATTAAAGGTAAAATGATTTTGCGATCACGATTTTTCAGGCTCTAAGTATGTGTGCCCACCCCCGTTATATTATTTCAAAAAAGTGCCCGAATTGAAAAAAGTTGCCGACCCCTGCTCTATACAAGAATCTTTATTACATACAATGTGTTCTACACTTCAATAATAATTTTTTCAAATAAAAAATAAAATAAATAATAGATTTTATGTATTTTTCATCGGGGCGGGGGGGGGGAGGAATTCGTCCTTGCCTAGGGCCCGAAAATTCCTTAGTCCAACACTGTATGTATTGTAGTTTACTTTAATGTGTATATACCATAAATAAATAGATATATTGATTTATTGGTTTTGAATTAATTGTTAATTAAAATTTAATAATTTAAAAATGTATTAATGCAAATGGTATATGTATATTAAAATGTTAAGAAATATAAAATATATAAAGAATTGATTGAAGGACAAGTTAGTATATAATTTCTCAATTATATGTTTTGAAAAAAATATCGATTTAATTAATCAAATTACATTTGTTGGTAGACAGGTAAAGATGTTATGATTGCAGGTAACATACAAATATCAAATACAATTTTAAATTTCTAAAACATTTTTCATATCTGTTACAATAATATTATATTGTTACAGATTTTGCACTAATGAAGGGAAGGGTATTAGCTCCCGAAAAATGTCATAGATGAATAAAAAAATTTTACATACCGACTAAATAGAAAGTTGTTTTATTATATAACAATATAAACCTGTCATTATGTACATTTTGGGCATATCAACTATATATAATAAATTTCTTTTTGTTGATACATACAGTGCCGGATTAAGGAATTTTCGAGCCCTAGGCAAGGACAGAATTCCGGACCTTCGACCCATAAAATAACAAAATCTATTATTTATTTTATTTTTCATTTAAAAAAATTATTATTGAAGAGTACTTTTTTGAAATTTGATACTGAGCCTGAAAAATCGTGATCGCAAAATCATTTTATTTATTTTTTTTTTTTTTAGAACCATATTGAAAAAATTTTAAAAAAAAGTCGAAAATATTTAAAAGTCTGATCGCAAAAGTGAAATAATTCACGATTTTTACCGACCGACGATAGTAAGGGAGGTATTGTTTTCACACCAAATTTCACATGTGGAGATTTTTACATATCTCCACGAATCATGCATTTTCTAAACAGAAAAAAGTATTTTTAGCATGATGTCTGTCCGTCCGTCTGTCCGTCTGTCCGTCTGTCCGTCCGTCTGTCCGTCCGTCTGTCCGTCTGTCCGTCCGTATAGATGTGTACAGCCTGAACGGCTCAACCGATTTTGATGAAATTTGGTATATTTACTTAATGCATCAGTGGGATGAATTGATCAACTTTTGGTGTATATCCGGAAACCGGAAGTGGTAGTATTAGCGATCGACGATAGGAAGGGAAGGATTATTTTCACACCAAATTTCACATGAGGAGATTTTTTTATATATCATGCACTTTGTATTGGTTTTATCCTCGGGAAAATCATATTTATTAGTTTTTTCTTGATTTAAAATTATATGACGTCATCCAGCCATTCATGACGTCACAGCCTGGTCTTACATATATATTATAAATAAAATAAAATTAAAAATATTTATGTTATATTCATATCTGTTTTTTATTACATTAATAGATATATTAAAATTATTTGAAATTGTTTCTGTAGCTGGAAATTAATTTACTTCAAACCGTCGGTCGGTTCGGATCTGGCCACAGGTCAACTTATTTGAACCGTTTTACGGGCCCCTGAAATTACGGGCCCTAGGCAGTTGCCTATTCTGCCTAGGTCTAAATCCGCCCCTGGATACTTATAGTATATTAACTTAAATATAATATAACTTATAAAAAAAAAAATATATTTTAACAAATAAAGAATAGAAATGTTTTTCATTAAACATCCTTTTCATCCCCATCTTCCATTAAATAAGTATATATAATATTTACAAAATAAATATATAAATCTTTAGCCTTTATTTTAAAGAAAAAAAATATTTTAAATTGAATAATTAATGGAAACCATCACGAATGTATTTATTAAAACTTTTGACTTTTTTTTACAATTATTGAAGGGATTTTTATTAAAAGACTACATATTGGTTTAATTTATTTATTGAGTTAAATAAACGTACAATGTTTCGACTGCTTATTCTTCAGTCGTTATCAAGTACCATACGCTTGCCCCGACTCAAACGGATTGTGGGCTTATTCTAGAGTCGAAACGTTGTACGCGTGTGGCCTTTTAGTAAAAATCCCTTCAATAAGTGAAGTATAATAAATATAATATTTATATTTTTATTTAATAATTTAATTTAATAATATTTTTTTTTTGAATTAAGTTTGAAGAATCCTTAATGAGAACTGATAAAATTTTCTTTCTCATTAAGAAATTTTTTTTACAAGTTATACCGTTTCCTATTCTCCCTTTGTAATTATTCAAATTATGACAATAACCCTATAACTTACCCTTTCCCTTCTTATATATATTTTGCTAAAATAAAAACTCCTCAATTAAATTAAAGATCTTCCATAATTTTTTTGTTTTTTTTATGAAAATTATATATTGTAAAACAATCTGTTATCCACTTTTCATTTTCAATATTCTATTTTTTATTTTTTAATTATATAAGTATGTCTATCTTTTAAGTATGTCTATCTTTTATTTTTTTAATCATTTTTTAATTATAAATTACTCTTCAAAATAAGAACATTTCTGGAAAAAATGTAAAAAAAAAAATGTTTTAGGTGAAATAAATACGATAACAGATTGTTTATGTTTAAATGATTAAATTAATGAAAGTGAATGAACCAACTGGAGATTAGCACGGCACTCAGATCCCGTTAGATCAATTTGAAAGATGAGAGAATATATTCAGACATTCCATTCTATCATTGCTCGAGGACATTGTTCCTCACACGGCACAAAACTAATAATCGATTTTTAATTCTCACACTTTAATTTAGAATCGTAGTTATACCTATATGTATAGTGAAGAATAATAATCGCCATAGGGGCGCTGTTATCGGGCTATCGATTTGTTGGGAAGGGTCATTGGTATTGCCCGACATCAGCGCCCTCTTTGCGTTTACATTTTTTTCCCCACTGTACTTATCCACTTCACTTTATTAAATAATTTTCCTATTGTTTTTATATTATTTTTTATATATTATATTTTATTATCTTAAATTCCCCTTAACCCATCATAATTCTTATTTTTAATCTTACAATTAGTTAGAAAACAAAAACAGAATAATTGCATGTGAAAACACTCATAAACATATACATTGCATGTACTTATGTATTTATTATAATGAAAAAAATTACAAAATAGATTTTTAATTAATGATATTGATATTCCCATAAGTGTATAAATATGAAAAGGAAAAGAGCCTCCAAGGAGCATTTCAAGTGTAAATGAAAGCGGTTTATACCAGTTTTCATGTCTGTTTGGATCAAAAAGACAAAAACATCTTATATTCTTTATTCTTATCATGATTTCATTTTAATATATAAAATTTTACATTGCAAATTTAGAGATAGACAATTAATTACATATTAATATTTTTTAATATTACCTAATAAATAATATACATTATTTATTTTTGTTTCATATATAAAAATTGTGAAGGTCGTTAACTAAACTTTATCTAAAATAGAAAGGAGGACATTGACATTCAAATTTTACAATTATTTATAAATTTTTTATTTAGATGATTTAAAATTTAATCATTCTTTAGTATGTTTACTATGTTATTACATACCTATTTCATATATATTATAATTATAATTTTAAAATTTTGAATTGAAATATATAATTTGGAAGTTAAATATAGTTAAATTATATCTATTATTACATTTGATATGATATGATTTATAAACTTTTTTATTTGCGATATAAATTTGAAAATAATTAAAATAATTTTTTCATCTTCCATAAAAATAACTTTTTAGAATATATTATATTCATTGAATTATATAATTTAGAAATAAAATTTATTTTTTCATATTCTTTTCTTTAAGAAAATTTTAAATATTAAAAGAATTTATGATTTAACTTATAATTATATGTTTATATTAAGAATAAAGTAGGATATCAGATTTTTAACATATCTCTTCCATTTTGATTTTAAATAAGAAAATCCCAATTTTCAACTGTTTATGTTACTCAATAAAAAAGATTAAATCCAATTTACATATTTTTCTTTTGTTTTAGGTAAGTTTCTACTGTTTCAACAATCTACATAAATATATCAGCTGTAATGATTACTTTTTGTAAGTTTCAAAACATGTAAGTATAATAAATAATTAATCCAAATCATTGTATTTTATTCATATTTATATTGAATTTGTTATGTCATATGTTTAATTAGGATAAATTTCAAAAAGACATATACTGTCAATTTAAAAGAAAAATATTTTAAATTTCAAATATTGATTCTATATAAAGAAAAATATTGCATTCAAATAAAATGTGATTCCACAATTTTATTTGAAAATATTGATATTGTATAAGTGCTGATAATTATTTATATATCTGTCTTAAAATGTTATGCCGAGTAGGATATTCATTTACCATGAAAAATTATTTATATCACTTAATTATTTTTTTTTTCAAAATAACGATTTTATCGCGATATTTTCCATATATTAATTATTTTAATTATACGAAATTATATATGGTATATATATATATATATATATATATATATATATATAATTTTGTATAGATATATGTATATAATTTGATGGTAATTAAAATTTTAAAAATATTTCATATTATATGTATTTTTATTACAGGTGGTCTCAAATTATATAAGTATAGGATTATTATATTATCAAAAATGATTAATAAAATTAAAATTCATGAACATGTTCATAAGATTTACTCATTAGATAGATTTATTGAAACATATTTTGTACATAAATTTAATTCTTTAATTAAAAATTTTTGATTAAGGGAATATTTTTACTATATTTTTATTATTTTAATTAATATTTTTATAAAAAAATGAAACGACCGACGATTTGAAGTAAATTAATTTCCAAACAACATTACATATATATAGGTATATATATATATATATATATAAAGTATAATAAAAAAAAATTTAAAAAACTTAAATTATTAATTACTACTATATTTCAAGTGAAAAATTTCCGGCAATGAATATAAAATTAATATTTTGTAAACGGTTTCCGGATATACACCAAAAGTTGATCAATTCATCATACTGATGCATTAAGTAAATATACCAAATTTTATCAAAATCCGTTGAGCCGTTCAAGCTATCTATACGGACGGACGGACACACGGACAGACATCATGCTAAAAGTACTTTTTTCTGTTAACAAAATGTATGATTAGTGGAGTTATGTAAAAATCTCGACATGTTAAATATGGTTTGAAAACAATACCTTCCGCTCCTATCGTTGGTAGGTAAAAAATGGATGTTAAAAAAACACTTTTAAATCGCTTTTTCTACTTAAAATTAAATCAGGCAAAATATTTATTTTTGCAAAAATAGTTTGTTTTCTATTTTAGTATATTTTAATGGAAGTTTTTTTTTTATTTATCATTTTTTATGTAACAACTAAATTAATACAAATTTTTTCTACATTTAGAAAATTCATAATTTATAATATTTTATATATTCAAAATTAACAACAATAATATAATTTATACTTCCAATTTATTTTTTATAAATTTAACATAAATTAATTTGATTTGATGAAAATTACATATTATCATTTTAGAAAAGGTTACTGGGTTGTATTTCGACGTTATGTTATTATATATCCTAAGTAAGTGAGTGCTAATTGTGGGTTTGTTGATAAATTCCCATCTCGGGTGTTTCACGATTATGTATATCCTTCTAGGCATAGGAGTGTAAGTGAGAGGAGGATAATTGATAAAAGGGCGGTGATATTAATGAAATGGACTGAAAATATATGAAAGAGACATTGTATAGGGAGAGAGTAAAAGTAAGAAAGAGAGAAAGATATGACAATTCATATTCATTCCTCTCCCTCTCTTCTTGGTTGGTTTTGTTTACAGATTTGACCTCTGTTATTGCAAAAAATAAAATTATTCCTCTCCTATGATTAGATTGCAAAAACAAATTCAATTAGGGCGGCGGCTTGAAACAAAAACAATACCAAATACCAATGCAGTTAAGTTTGTTAAAAATAAAGGTGACATCAACCAAACTATGATTGATGAGAATTAAAAAAAAAAAAAAAAAAAAAAAAAAAAATTAGCATTTTGGTTTAATTTATACTTACGACATATGGATTATAGTATATCAAATACATATTATTATAACAAGGTGTGAAATTTTTATTTACTATTCTTTACAATGACTCATTTGTTGTTGTATAATGGGAATGAAGTAAACTTGAATTAATTATTTATGTACACACTAAAAATGTACAGGGATTAACAAAATTAGAAAATTTGAAAAATTCTCTTTTTTTTAAAAAAAAATTATATGAAACTAGGGTAACCATATGGTCTAGTGACAAAAACGGGATATTGTAATGTCAAACGTTGTTATAAAATCAAGAGTTTATGTATAATATAGCTACATAAAGTTTATAAAGACATACAAACAAATTCTAATTTTCAACTCTTCAAATACTATTATGTATCCTTAAAAAAGTAAAATAAATTTTTTTTATAATACTATATAAATATACTAATAATACAAATGATTTTCTATAATGATAGAACCGATATAAAAATTTAATTACAAGTAGAGGGGTGTACCATAAATATTTAGGTAATCAAATTTCGATCTTTAAACTACTTATCAAAAAAAATATTCCTATTGCATAATGAAATTTTAATTTTTACTATAGTTTATTAAAAAAGGGACAAATTTGATGTTTCTTACGGTCGAAAAATATGTTAAAAACGATGGTGTCTCATTCAAAACTGTATATTATATATGGTCTCCCAGTGGATTAAAGGTCCAGAGCGCCCTAGGCAATCACTTTCTCGGCGCCCCTGTATCGGCCATAAATGCCCATCAGAATACTATAAATTTTAAAAATTCTGAGCTCGCGCGCCCCTTGTAACTACACGCCCCTAGGCACGTGCCTAGTTTGCCTTAAGGATAATCCGCCTCTGTGGTCTCCCTATATCAAGCATGATAACAAATTAAGTTTTACTTATTTCTTAAGAATAAGTTTATATATAAAATCCAAAAATTTTATAAAATATACTTAAATTAATTAAATTAAACATAAAACGTACAAAATACAAAGAATTTATTAATAAAATATTCTAATACATAATGTCCATAAAATGGCTTCTCGTAACATAACAACATAATGAACAAAATAAGTTGACCTGTGGCCAGGTCCGAACCGACCGACGGTTTAAAATAAATTAATTTCCAGCTACAGAAACAATTTCAAATAATTTTAATATATCTATTAATGTAATAAAAAACAGATATGGATATAACATAAATATTTTTAATTTTATTTTATTTATAATATATAGCTGAAGTAGCCGGCGTTGCCGGCGTTACCCGAGGCTGTGACGTCATATCATTTTAAATTAAGAAAAATATAATGAAGATGATTTTTCCCGAGGATAAAACCAATTCATTCGTGGTGATATGTAAAAAAATCTCCTTATGTGAAATTTGGTGCGAAAATAACCCTTCCCTTCTTATCGTCGATCGCTAATACTACCACTTCCGGTTTCCGGATTTGCACCAAAAGTTGATCAATTCATCCCACTGATGCATTAAGTAAATATACCAAATTTCATCAAAATCCGTTAAGCCGTTCAGGCTGTACACATCTATACGGACGGACAGACGGACAGACGGACGGACAGACGGACGGACAGACGGACAGACGGACAGACGGACGGACAGACATCATGCTAAAAATACTTTTTTCTGTTAAGAAAATGCATGATTCGTGGAGATATGTAAAAATCTCCACATGTGAAATTTGGTGTGAAAACAATACCTCCCTTACTATCGTCGGTCGGTAAAAAGCATAATGCTTCCAAGTGAAGAAATCTTGTTTTCAAACCCACCACCAGAGGCGCAAACCATTACCGCCAAACTTTAAATTTTTTTTTTAATTTACGTCCACATTTCCTATTTTAATTTAGTAAATGACATCAGTGCTTATTCCTTTCGTGACATAACCTAATAAATACATCTCAATCTACAAGTCGTATGTACCCTCTCCTATATAATTACACCATTATATGCTTATTTACTTTTTCATCTTGAAGAATTGTAAAATGAACAAAATAGTACCATGGAATGATGAATAAATGGTATACAATTACATGGAATACAATTTAATAAAGATTAATTTTAAATTGAAAAAGAAAAATTAAAATATAATTGTTTTTATTCATTTTTTTAAATTATTATAAATCATTTCATTTTGTTAACAGTTGATAAAAATGAATTGTTAATATTAAATTTTTTCAACAAATTAACAAAAATATTGTAATGATGAATTACAAAGATTTCATTTTATTTATTTTGTTGTAATAAATGTAAAAAAAAATTATTCTAATATGTTTCCGTTGATAACATTACTTGAGAAGTTAGTAATAATTCTAACGAGTGTTATATAATTTGCTAGACTGATTGTAAGGGGGAGAAGGATGACCGGGCAGGCGCACGGCTGGCTGCTCGTCATGGGAAACGGCTTCAAAGTCAAGGCCTACAACTCGCGAGCAACGAATGAATACCTACGAGCCGAGCACCTCTTCAACAGGAGTAATTTGCAAATAGACCCCCTCCCGCTCTCTAGCATCATACTTCATCCTCAACCCTGAGGCAATTAGGAGAGATCACGAATTCCTACCTTAGGGGCCAAGGAGGACCGGCATACAACGACAACAACAACAACAAATCATTAACTGAAAACTTTCTTCTTTCTATTTGATTTACGAATATTTAATCAGCATTGATCAATTACAAACGAAAATATAAAATATTTGCATTTAAAAATAAGTTTAATTTTGTAAATAAGTATGAATATACTAAACTACATAAAGTTGATACTTAGTTTTAATTGTTTTGAAATGTAACTACAAGAAAAAAAATATTTATATAAAATTTAAATATTGTTTAGAAAAAAAATGTATATACAATTTTCCTATAATTTATATTTATATTTGATTAAAGTAATTATATTATAATATAATTACACATAGGAGGATCCAAACGGACACCTAGTTAGTATATGGTTTATTATTTCATGTCATTTAGACTTAAAAATTTATTTGAAAAATGTTAAAAATATAGTGAAGCTTTCATAAGTATTCATAAGTATTTTTAAGTTGTTATTTAATTTCAGTGAATTAAAATTAAAATCTATAAACCATTATTTTAATGATTGTGGGCCTGTGACGGGCGGACAATGTTTTTAAGGGTTAGAATTGTTTCAATATATTTTAAAATAGGATTTTTCATAGAATTTATGAAACTAAAAATTGCATAACGATGAAATGCATGGCCTCTCTGCAATTTTGCACCTCAATCTTATATTAAGTAATAAACGCTTGGAAAAATGCTGTTGCTTTGGTAAAAAACAATTTGAGATCACTAACGCCACAGAGATAGAAATATTTTTTTTATTTTTACCTTAAAATTAATAAAAATAAATTGTTTATTTTAAAAAGAGTAAAAAAAACTTTATTTTTATAATATATTCATATAAAGTGTACATGTTGTACCAAGTTTTAATAATATTTGTTCGTTTAAAATAACATTTGCTATTTTTTCATTTTAAGTAAATATATATATCTGCCTGACTAAGTTTATATAAATATACTTATGGTTTATGCGCAAATAATTATAATGAATAATTATATAATCGCTTAAGAAAATAATACATTTTCTTTTCAGGTATAAAACAAACAGTTTGTTTTTCGTAGCTTCACGAATAATCGATAAACTTAAAATGTTTATTAAATGGATTAACATGAATTGTTTAAATGATAGTAGGGATCAGTCTACTTCAACATAAGTCATCATTCCATGGTACTATTTTGTTCACAATACTTTAAGAGGAAGAAGTAAATAAACATATAATAATGGTGTAATTAGATAGAAGAGAGTAAATAAGACTTGTTGTTGAGATGTATATATTAGTTATATGACACGAAAGGAACAAGAATTGACGTCATATACTAAATTAAAATAGTAAATGTGGGCGTAAATTAAAAAAAAAATTTAAAGTTTGGCGGTAATGGTTTGCGCCTCTGGTGGTGGGTTTGAAAACAAGCTTTCTTCACTTGGAAACATTATGCTTTTATTGTTCATTATGTTATGTTATGTTACGGGAAGCCATTTTATAGACATTATGTATTAGAATATTTCATTAATAAATTCTTTGTATTTTGTACGTTTTGTGATTAATTGTTTATTTTTTTATTTACTTTATTAATTAAGTAAACTCGATTACTTCATAAAATAATATTCGACAAAGATACAATAAAATAAAAGCAAAATTATTAATATAAATAGTTAAATAATTTTACGAAATGAACTAATTTAAAAATATATCTTATCATTTCTATTATGTAAAAGGTTTTTTATTAACAATGTCTATTCTTTTGAAAACACTTATTTTATTATCAGATAAAGAATATATATCAATATATATTTTTATAAACATATAAGAGGGTTTAAAATAAGCACGTGACTTTTTGAATGAAACACAGAACTTTTGATAAAAAATTATTTATTTTTATCTTCATTCAGCTCGATACACTTCGTCTAACGTTTCTCGAATTTTTTTATCCCTTTCAAAAACTAAGATTTGTCACGGACGTCTTTGGTGCCGATTCACCCCGAGAAATACACTGTTTTGGCTGCTGGTTGGACTCTGGTGTGTTGTGTTGGCCACATTTCATCCACGGTTACGAAACGGCGCAAAAACTCGGTTTCATTAATGTTTTTTTCCACAAAAAATAATGCTTAATGAGCACACAAAACTCCCTTTTTTCCATTTTCTTCTCAAATCACGAGGTAGTTTGGTTATTAATGGATGTCAAACGAAAACTAAATAAGTTGACCTGTGGCCAGGTCCGAACCGACCGACGGTTTGAAATAAATTAATTTCCAGCTACAGAAACAATTTCAAATAATTTTCATATATCTATTAATGTAATAAAAAACACACATGGATACATAAATAATAAATATAAACATTTTTAATTTTATTTTATTTATAATATATATGCAAGACCAGGCTGTGACGTCATGAATGGCTGGATGACGTCATATCATTTTAAATCAAGAAAAAACTAATAAATATGATTTTTCTCGAGGATAAAACCAATACAAAGTGCATGATTCGTGGTGATATATAAAAAAATCTCCTTTGGTGTGAAAATAACCCTTTCCTTCCTATCGTCGATCGCTAATACTACCACTTCCGGTTTCCGGAATTGCACTAAAAGTTGATCAATTCATCCCACTGATGCATTAAGTAAATATACCAAATTTCATCAAAATCGGTTGAGCCGTTCAGGCTGTACACATCTATACGGACGGACGGACAGACGGACGGACAGACATCATGCTAAAAATACTTTTTTCTGTTTAGAAAATGCATGATTCGTGGAGATATGTAAAAATCTCCACATGTGAAATTTGGTGTGAAAACAATACCTCCCTTACTATCGTCGGTCGGTAAAAATCCAGCTCGATCAAATTTGAACTAGAGTCAACTGATGGTTGCCTGCTTACAGGAGCAGTATTGCCATTTCATTTAATCCACGGGAAATTCAAAAAGTCACGCATTTATTAACCTGCCCTTGTAACAAGAATTTCAAAAAATTTACTCATTAATATTATTTTTTTTTCCATATTTTGAAAATACAATTTTTATTTAAAAGATCTATATAGAATTATATATATATCAAATAGATATTGAATTTATTTTAAAACTTTCAAGGTATGTTTTTATAAATGAACTATGAAAATAAAAACATAAATAACGATATGTCTTCAGATTAAAATTTATTTATATTTCACTTGAAAATTTTTTATTTGATTTCATTGGGACGTCAGATATTTAATAATGGCTTCCTATTTATAAGTTTGTGACAAAAACAAGGATAAAAAACTTAATCACGTAAAAATTATAATTATAATAAAATTTTAAATTTTGTATCTATACATACATATTAAGCATTCGACTCTAGTCCTTTTCTATAATATATTATATTTTGTTGTACATGACTAATTTTATTATAATAAAAAATATATTTTTAAATTAAATTTTTATTTTAAAATTAACATTTTGTTTTTTGTATTACATTAATTATTTTGTATTTGTATTTTTGCATTATATCAAGTAATAAAAAAAATATTCTAATAAAATCGTAAATTTTTAAATGTTTTTTATTAAAATTTATATATAATTAAGGAGGGCAAGTCCAATAATCGTAAAAGAACTCGAAAATATTATTGTTTTTGTAGAATAATGTTTTAATCTAATTTCAATTAATTTAGTTTTTTATTTAATTTTTTTTTTATATTTTAAAATATATTTAATTTATCTTTATCTAATATCTTAATTTGTTGCGCTTTGTATATATAAATTAGCTGGAGTATCTCCACTGGACTATCTCGCAATTTGAATAGGATTAAATAACATATTATATTTAAATTAAATTTAATTAATTATAAATTATAAATTAAAATTAATAAATAATATTTATTAAACCAGCGCATGTTTGGCTCTTTGTTGATGGCACCACGTCGAGATTTGCAGTGTTAAAAAATTAATTCTGGTACTTTCAGCGCTTCAATCAAGCTAAAATTCTATATATATCAGTTTTATCCAATTTTTAATCATGTGAAAAACTATCAAACATATATCTTTATTTTTACAGTCACTTTAGAGGAAAAAAATCACAACGTTGTAGGTAATGACCCTCTTCCGGTTGATCTACATTTCTCAAAAGCTGATAGAAAACTACAAATTTTGAATAATGCCCATGTACCAAATTTCATGATTCTAGCTCAAACCGTTTTTGGGTAATCTTGTCTATAAACACACATACAACCACAGAGAGAGAGAGACAGACAGACACACACACACTGACGAGATAGTAAAAAATGGTAATTTAATAAAAATTACGTATTAATATAATAATATTAAAAAAATGACTCTTTTAGTGGTTACAACGACAGTCTACTACATACAGAGGACTCGAGTTCGGAACTAGGGAAATTCAATAATTAATAATTTTTCTTTGATCTTCAGGGTATATCCTCAAATAATAATAATACAAGTGAAGGTCAACAAATCCGCGTGACTTTTTAAATTTCCCGTTTCTTAAATAAAAAGGCAATATTGCTCCTATCAGCAGGTAAGTATCAGTTGACTCCTGTTGAAATTTGAACCAGCTGGCTTTTTAGTTTTTGTTTGATATCAATTAATAGCAGGCTACCTCGTGATTTGAGAAGAAAATTGAAAAAGTGAATTTCCATGAAAATTCATGAATATTAATTGCTCCCTCATCCGCCCTATTCTACAAGTTTAGCCCCGAGTGACTATTTCTTGTTTCCAAACCTGAAGAAATGGCTCGGCGGAAAGAGATTTGACTCCCCAACGATGAAATCATCTCACAATCAAATACCTATTTTGATGTCCTCGACAAATCATATTTTTTGAAAGGGAAAAAAATTGGAGAAATGTCGGACGAAGTGTATAGAGCTCAAAGAAGACTACGTTGAAAAATAAAATAATAATTTTTTATTTAAAATCATGTGTTCCATTCAAAAAGTCACGGACTTATTGACCTGCCTTCATATTAAAAAATATAATTATATTACAAAAATAAATATTGTTTTTTAAAGATACTTTATTTGAAACAATATGCAATTTTAAAATTTTTAAAAATAAGAGAGGGCATTGCTCTGAGCACTCTAAGAAATAAAAAATAAAAATAGTAAAGGGTTAATAAAGTTAAATATTTAAAAAATATATTACTACCAATAAAATGTGTGTGCTCAGCTGTTTTCAATTTAATAAGGTAACGAATATTTTTCAAAATGATATTAACAAAATAATTGGGAAAAAATATTACTTCAATATATTTTGTTTATAATAAACTATCCTTAAAATTAAATGGGTTCAACACTAAAATTTTTAGAATAATTTCGTAATTGGCTAATGTAATTGCTAATTGCCTAACAATGATTAGCCAAA
Source organism: Labia minor (assembly GCA_963082975.1). Classification (NCBI taxonomy): domain Eukaryota; kingdom Metazoa; phylum Arthropoda; class Insecta; order Dermaptera; family Spongiphoridae; genus Labia; species Labia minor. The sequence continues at coordinate 26,902,482 of OY720349.1, forward strand.
TAGCTTTTGTCTAGGCAAATGCTATTTTCCTAGTCAAATTGAAATTAAATAATAGTTCAAGCTAAAATAATAAAATTGCCATTTGCCTACGACATATATTTTGTTTATAATAAATTATCCTTAAAATTAAATGGTTTCAACATGAATCTTAATTACATCACATCACAATACATGCTTTCATTGAGTCATTTTACCAACATATTTATTTAAATTATTGACATTGCACTGTGAGAACATTTTCCCAACAAAGATTTAGTCAAATGACATTTGCCTAGCCAAATGCTATTTTCCTAAAATAGTCATTTGTCTATGACATAGTATACATAAAAATAAAATTTAAATAAATAAATTTTTGGTTTTATCTATTTTTTGGGGATGAATTCTTCTAATTAGAAAACCTTTAAATTATTATATTCTATATAAATATATATATATATATATATATATATATATATATATATTTATTTATAATTATTTTTTATGTATATATGTATATATATACATATATATAAATTAAATTTTTTTAATGTTTTCTTTTATTTACTTTTTTAGTAATTTTTTGTAATCAAATATAACTTCTAATTCAAGATTGAAACCACCGTCGTGGTTGTTATAATACTCCGTGTAAAAAAAAGATAATCGTTTGATTAGAACAACAACGATTCTCAACCTGTTGGGTGCGCCAATATAAAATAGAAAATATTAATGTAGATAAACAAAATGATTAATGGACTGAAAGGAAAGTACACATACACAATTTGTTTCTTGGAAAAACTATCAAATGAATATAATTATAGTAAAAATATTAAAATAGTTTATAGAAGAAGAACATTTGAGTATTAAACCATTTCCTTATTTGGACTACCTCCCCCTATTCAGTAAAATTATTACTCAGTGCCCCTGGTAAATATTTTTTTAAATAAATTTGAATTTGAAAGAAAGAATTTATTCACATTTCTACATATTTACAATAATTTACTAAATAAGTAAAATAAAAAATAAGAAAGTAGCTGTAACTTGTAAACGAATGAACGAAATATCATGATACTTCATACATAAACTAGTGACAGATGAGCCTCTCGAAATGAGCCATTTCATTTTCTAGTGGCGTTACCTATTGAAAAATCCCGGAACTTTTCAGCCCATGTAGTACGTTATTTTTGTTTGAATTTTAATTTTTAATTGAAAAATTTTACAATTATAAGCCCAGTTAATAATTAATTTTATCTAAATAGTAATAACTTGAAATTATACATTGTATATTTCAAAATGAAAATAAAATGTTAAAGAAAATAATCGCGATATTCAATTATTTTTGTTTTTAAATTATTAATTAAATAAAAATAAAACAATTGAATATTTAATAGGGCCTCCTCCTTTCCCCATAAATAGCCCTTCCAAGCCTCGCCTTACGGAATTTGGAAAAAGTAATGAAAAAGAAAGTTCGCCTTAAAAAAAATATTAAAAAAATAAGGCGTTTGGTCTGTAAACCTCTTTGCATCAGCTGAGAGTGCCTTTGATTTTTTGGATTTCGAAATGAAACCGCCACATTCGGGGCAACCTGAAAGAGAACCTACCTACCTAAAGGAATGCATGGTTACCACCAATTTGGGTGGATCGCCAATGCTAATTTAATAGTCCCTGCGCTCATAAGGTATTCAACAATTTGTTCCTGTTCAGGCTATTCCCACTTCGGAACTGTGCTGAATTACCTTCCCGAATGCCCTTTCATTCGATCCACCTCAACTGAACTCTCAGCAATGCAAAAAAGCACAATTCAGACCTGGCATGCATTTCATGCAACCCAACCCTTAATATTGACATTGCACTTGTCCGCTTTATCCACCCACAATTTTTTATATATTAGTTCTAATCTAATCTATGGTTTAGTATGTTGAGAACATGCATCCCACGGTGGAAGTGGGAGGCAACATCCTGAAAATCCCTAACAACAAAATATGTATATATACCAAAGAGTAGCCATCTACCCAGTGTAACGCACCACAACCTACAATTCTAATTACTTTTATCTCTTCTGCCTCCTTTATCAATGCTCCTTCCTCATAGATGTGTTCTGGAATTCCCTGATCTCACTAAATTCTATTAAATTTTAATAATCTCCTAATTAACTATCAAAACAACAAAATCAATGGAAAATCATTTATATTTTCTATTATATTAAACTTTACTTGAAATATTATATTTAATTTAAAATGTGCCATGCTAAATAAATAACGTTGATTACTTACATTTGGTGAGCTGTATTATGTAGATCATTCCATTAACATCAGAGATGGAGAAAATAATCAAGAATTCAAATCAACATCCAGTAACAGGATCGAAGATGGAAACATGAAATAGAAGAAAAAACATAACATATTAGATGATAACATTTTAAAATAAATAAATTTCAATTGAATTAAAGAGCATATAATAAGAAATACTGACCTCGGAGACAATAAAGGGTTGATACATCTCGCAGATTAGACTCGAAGACCAACTTGAAGACTTGAATTAATGTCCCATCTCTCTCGCCTGGATAAATAAGAAATTAAGTAAGATTAGTTAAGATTTATATCAAAGAAATGAAAATAAAAATAAATTACTATGATTCAAAACGTGTATATTTTTAAAAATATTATCTTATTTATTTAATATTTACTATCCTAGAACCACGATTTATGATTGGATAAATAAGCGTCCGGGAAAGGGGGGTTCTAATAGAAATATAAGTTATAATACACAACACAAAACACCACAAAATTAGAAAATTCATTCTTTCTATGATTAAAAATGATAGTAAACAAAATCCTACGTTTATATAATTAATTCCACTCAGATGTTATTTTTTGTAATTGACATATAATAGAAATATTATTTATTGACTTTTCAAAGTGTTATAATAATATTTAATTGACAAAACCATATTCATTCGGATATTATTCGAATTTATTGAATAGCTTTTTACTATCTCGTAAGAGATAGTATTGCGATCACGAAAATTTTCGATGTTGAGATTTTGATGTTGGAAGAGGGTCATTACTTACAACGTTTTGATTTTTTTTCCTCTAAAGTGACCGTAAAAATAAAGATATATGTTTGATAATTTTTCACATGATTAATAATTGTATAAAACTGCTATATATAGAATTTCAGCTTGATTGATTCGCTGAAATTACCAGAATTAATTTTTTAACACTGCAAATCTCACGCGCCAACACGTGTAGTGGTGCCATCAACAAAAAGCCAAACATGCGCTGGTTTAATATTTATTATTTATAATTTATAATTAATTAAATTTAAATATAATATATTATGTTATTTATTCCAATTCAAATTGCGAGATAGTCGAGTGGAGACACTCCAGCTAATTTATATTTAATTTAAGAAATTTTAAGAGAAACTTTTTTTATAGGATGTTGATGAGTGTAGGTATATGAAATGCCTTTAAAACGTCATTAGGTAGATTTTCTTTGATAATTTTATTTTATCCCCGGTTAGTGATTAGCAATCAGTGATAATAGTTTATGTATATACAGTATATATCCACCACTTGCTTTTCAAATGATAATAACTCCATTATATAATATTTATTCAAATTCAATATAATTTTTTTATTTAAACATTTAAAAATATATTCTTAAATACGATCATATAATATCAATTAATTAAATTAATTCGATTAAAATTTTTAAAATTCACCGAAATTTGGATTTATATACTGAATTCTTAAAAGAAATTGGAACAAAAAATAAATCAATAGATTTGATTATCATTAATAGATTTATTATACTTATTTGTTTCGTAAATTAAAAAGTGTTTATCTTAAGTATGTGAAGTACTTGCACAGAGCACAGGTTAAGAATTACTTTGTGAGATAAATTAAGATTAAATAAAACTGTTTTGTAAACTTTTACATTAAATTTAACCAAAATTATTAATTAAACATCAAAATATAAAAGATGAAAAATCTCATATGATTAAATTAAAAACACATATTATTTTTTTAAATTTAGATTAGAAACCCCCATATAAATAATAATAATAATAATAATAATAATTGAAAATGATCATTAAATAAGATGAGATTACTTTATTAAGACTGAATTGTAACTTACCAACTTACTTGATGTTATTAGAGCAGAGATTCTCCGCGAGATTTTCAAAAATGTACCGCCAAATCATTACAAATGTAAACATTTCCGACTTTTTTTTATAAATTTTTTCAATTCGGTTCTAAAAAAAAGGTAAACCGTTTTTGGGACCACTTTTTTCAATATGGTAAACTTTTACACTTGTCTTTTTCTTTGTGTGCCGATAAATTTTTAACCGTAAAAGTGTGCCGCGGTAAAAAAAAAGGTTGAGAATGACTGTGATAGAGTATTATTGGATTCGAGAATAAGAAATCCGATTTCAGATTTATCACAAGTGATTTGAAAGGAGCGGTATGAGAGATTAATGAAATTAGAAATAATACACAGAATTTTTAAAGTTATAATATATATAAATATAAGAGATATATATTTTTCATATTAATTTTGAAATTAAACAGCGCAGACATAGTAATTATTAAATGTTTTTCTAAAGAGAAGTAAGAATAAACTATCGAATAAATATTTAAAAGTTAAAAATACTTCGGAAAAGATAACTAACATTTTCAAGATTATATTTTCATTTAAAATTAAATATATTTAAAGAAATTAAATCATATTTATATGATTTTTTAATGTTTGAATAATTTTCATAAAACTTTTAATTCAATTGAATTAATGAAATCTTAAATAGAATCGAGAGAATATTTAAGCTTAATTCTTTACAAAAATTTTAATGAAAAATTTATAAATTTTTTAATTTTTATTTATATATATATTTTTCTTAATTTAACTAATCTTCGTTTTAATTAATAAAAATAAATAAATTTTCAATTAATATTTGATTAGATTAGTGATTGAGGGTTGATTTCGGTGGAGATACCGCTCATCGTCCTACACTACGCAGTGAATGGGTATTGAATGCGCTCGAAGCCGGCCGGCAGGCAAGCAGTGGCCAGGCGGCCGGAGGGGGAAGGAGAGGGGCGGGCGGGGTCGAGTGGAGGTGAGCGCGCTCGGACCCATTTTTACAAATAAAAATAAATAAATAAAATAAAATAAAAACACAAATATTATTTTTTTATAATTAATGGTGTTTTTCATTACATCATCCATCGAATCGATAAAATTTTAAATATTTTCAAATAAATTTTAAGCTTAATTCGATTCAAAATGTTATAAAAATGCGTTTTATAGAATATCATTTTTATTAAAATTTTTTTATATGTTCATTAATGAAATTATTATACCTATTTTAGGGGATGTCAAATGTTCAACTTTAAATTATGAATTATGAATTGTTTGGCATGGGTGATATGAATATAAATTAAATGTAAATAATTATAATAGAAAAAGAAAGTAAAAGGTGAGTGTTGGGTCTTACTTTGGTTGTGGATTGACATTTGGAAGATATCGTTGTTTTGATGCATTTTTCGTGTTCACTTCACTTTACATATTAAATTCAATTAAAAGAGAAACAAAATAATTGAATTCAAAAACAAAAAACACATCACTCTCATTACTTTGAGAGTTCGCAATAGACGGATTGACAAAATATATTTCTATTCTATATAAATAATAATCAGAGTCGATAGTTCCCCTTTAGAAAAAATATTTTTTTTTTACTAATCGCGGATAACTTTTCTTTTTTTAAAAAAAGGAATCAAAATAAATTATTTAATTACACTAATTTTACAGAGCAAAAAGGAATTATTGAAAACTAAAATACAAAAATACTATTTACTCATATAGAACATTTTTTATATAGGAATATAAGTATATATACATAGTAAATAATTAAATTTATTTATATAATCTTATTTTATTATAAATTTGAATCAAAAGTATACTATAAATAGGGTATATTTGATTAAAAAGCGTGTATATTAAAAAAATTTTTTATTAATTTATTTTCAAAAGTTTTTATTTTTTTATTAAATTATCTAATTAAACCAATTTTACAGAGCAAAAATATTTATTGAAAACTAATAAAATAAAAACAGAAACCAAAATACACAATCTTTCTTATTATACTAGCAAAAATTATATTTATATATATATTTGGATATTATTGAGATATTAAACATCTCTAAAAAATTTTTTTTTGAAATTCACACCATAAATAATATTTATAAAGATAAATCGATCTGAATTGGTTTTAGCCTCGAGAAAAATAAACTTTATTAGTATTTTCTTAATTTAAAATAGTACATCCAAACGCGCGCGCGCAACGTCATCAATAACGTCAACCATATTTGCCTCTTGTCATTTTTACTTTCCCGCATACTTCGTATAAGGGAAGTATTGGAATCGTCAAAAATTTCGACTTCGAGATTTTGATAGATCTTGACGTTTTAGACCTCCCTGAGTCGGAAAATACCAGTTTTGGAATTATGTCTGTGTGTGTGTATGTGTGTATGTATGTATGTATGTATGTATGTATGTATGTATGTATGTATGTATGTATGTAATGTCTGTAAGCAAATTTACTCAAAAACTAATCAAGCTAGAACTTCGAAATTTGGTACACCGATATTATTCACAGTTTGTAGATTTCTATCAAAATTTCGTCAAAATCGGTTAACCGGAAGTGGTACTTTACCTACAATGGTTGCGTTTACCTTTCAAGTAAAGTACCATTTTGCTTCGAGATATTTGCTTCATATTTTGTATATAGATTTAAAAATATGAAAAAAATTCAGATACCAAATTTCATCATGATCTGACTACCGGAAGTGACATTTTACCTATACAAGTAGCGTTTCCTTTTTACCGACCGACGATTGGTACATGAGCATTATTCAAAATTCGTAGTTTTCTATCAACTTTTGAGAAATGTAGCTCAACCGGAAGAGGGTCATTACTTACGACGTTTTGATTTTTTTTCCTCTAAAGTGACCGTAAAAATAAAGATATATGTTTAATAGTTTTTCACATGATTAATAATTGTATAAAACTGATATATAAATAGAATTTCAGCTTGATTGATTCGCTGAAATTACCAGAATTAATTTTTTAACATGTTGACTTAACACTGCAAATCTCACGCGCCAACACGTGTAGTGGTGCCATCAACAAAAAGCCAAACATGCGCTGGTTTAATATTTATTATTTATAATTTATAATTAATTAAATTTAATTTAAATATAATATATTATGTTATTTAATCCAATTCAAAATGCGAGATAGTCGAGTGGAGACACTCCAGCTAATTTTATTTTTATTTTAAGGAAATAATAAATAGATAAAAATAAATTCTAATAAATAATGTTTTCTTATTATCATCTATTATTAATGAATTTCCAGTTATTCTTAATGATAAGAAAAATTATGAAATTATATAAATATTATAAATATATAAAATATATTAATTTATTTTTGTATAACTATCTTGTATATATAAAAGTGTTATAATTTTAAATATTAAATTATATACCAAAAAAACAAAATGATTATTCAAAAATTTGGAATTTATTTGTGGTAAAAACAGGGCTCTTCCGTCCCGGGGGTACAGGGGGTGCGGGGCATCCGGGCGAGAAGCCTAGAGGAGCGGCGCGATAATAGTATATATTCATTTTATGTTTTTTAATTTTTTTCAATTTGGTCTAAAAAAAAGGTCGAATGATTTTGCGATCAGGATCTTAAATACTTTCGATTTTTTCCAATTTTTTAAAAAACTAAATTAACTTGAATTTACTTTACTCTATATTTTTACCGACCGACGATAGTAAGGGAGGTATTGTTTTCACACCAAATTTCACCTATGGATATTTTTAGGTACATATCTCCACGAATCATGCATTTTCTTAACAGAAAAAAGTATTTTTAGCATGATGTCTGTCCGTCCGTCCGTCCGTCTGTCCGTCCGTCAGTATAGATGTGTACAGCCTGAACGGCTCAACGGATTTTGATGAAATTTGGTATATTTACTTAATGCATCAGTATGATGAATTGATCAACTTTTGGTGCAAATCCGGAAACCGGAAGTGCTAGTATTGCCGATCGAAGAGAGGAAGTGAAGGGTTATTTTCATATCAAATTTCACGTGAAGGCATATCTCCACGTGTTATGCACTTTGTATTGGTTTTATCCTCGAGAAAAATCATCTTCATTAGTTTTTTCTTAATTTAAAATTATATGACGTCACCCAGCACTTCATGACGTCATTATATATTATAAATAAAATAAAATTAAAAATATTTATATTATATCCATATCTGTTTTTTTTACTTTTAAAATATCAGTTAACCAGAAGTAGCACTTTATTACATTCTAAATATTCATTCGCAACTCTTTATACCTATTTATATGCGGGAAAGTCAAGGGGAGGACACTCCCGCTTATTTTAATTGATATTCTTTCAATATTTATTTATATTTAAAATTTTAAAATTTTTTATTTAATTTCAAAATATAATTAAAAATATTTATTTTAATAATATTTTAGAATCAAATTACGAAATATATTTATTAATCTCTTCCCAAAAAAATCTAAAATTTACCTTATTTGTCTTGCAAACATTATAAATAAAATTTATATTTATGTGTTTCTCTATCTTGAAAACATATTATACATCCACGGTGGTCAAACTCTGGCTCACGAGCCACATATGGCTCTTTTCGAGTTTATTGTGGCTCAATTAAAAAATTTAAAGTCATGGCACAAAAAAAAAGGTACCATTTTCGATTTTGCAATATGGCTCTAAGTATCATCAAGTGTGGCCACCCCTGTTATACTTATTATTTATGATATTTTAAAAACAATTTCTTTCTTTAATTAATATTCATTTAAAATAATAATTAAAGAATATCTTATTCAAAATAAATTTTTGAATAAATATATGATCTAATAATATAATAATATAATATAATAGAATAGAAAAGCATAAATAAATATTTTTTTTAATTCCTGTTTCTTTAAAATATTTGAAATTTTTTCATTTATTCTTTTAATTATTAGTTAATATTTATTTTATTAATTAGTTATTATACTTTTTAATTTTTATTTTCTCTAAAATATTTGGAAATTTTTAATCTGTTTTGTCGTTTAATTTTTTGTTAATTCTTATAAATATTTATTAGTACATTTTATCATTTATTATTAGTATTTATTATTATTGAGGACCCCATGTTCCATTCATTTAATCAAATTGATCCAATGATCTAACATTTTATAATTGTAATAAATAATTAAAGAATTGTATATCAATATTTTCTAAAGGATCGAGCGAAAGCTCGGTGTTCCAGGTTCAATGGATTATTTTTGTTTACAATTTATTGTAAGCGGGGGCACGATGAAAATTATGATGGAAATTTGGACTGAAAGAAACACATGATTTGTGAACAAAGTTAAAATAGAACTACACAATTCTATCCAAACAGAAGTATAAGATATACAACTAAACTATTTAATAATAATAACAGAAATGAATTATCGATTTGATATTTTGTTGGTTTTATTTTGAAAGTAAGAAAAAAAATATTCCAAAATGAGAAATCATGTGATAGAACTTCATTTTTTTTTCAATCAACACTATTATAGTTTCATTTCATTCTATTAAGTTATGCAACCAAATATTCAACTTTATATATCTTGTATCAATTAATTCACTTTTGTTTTAAATTTTAAGTTTTATAATAATACTCCCATAAGCAATCTATTATTTATTTATTTTAAACTGTTAGATATTTATAAGTATTCAAGTATTTTTTTTTACATTAATTTTAGTAGCATTAAATATAATTATACGACAAGAGAAAGAAATATCTTAAATAAACATGGAATTTATATACATATTCTATATTAGGTCATCAATAGCAATGTTTTTTTTTTGTATTTCTAAAGTTCACATTCATTTCTTTTTAAATTTAATGTTTTGATCAAATTAGGTAAGTGAGAGTGAATATATTGTATATGTTTATGTATGTACTTGAAGTTGTTGATTAGATCATCAGCTCACCATGTCATTGTCAATTACACAAGAACATTCTTTAATAATATAAATAAATAAATTTAAACAATATTGTATAATTGAAAATTGATCATTTAAAATTGTTTTTAATAATAATTGTAATTAAAAGAGACTAAGGGTGAAAATCGAATTCAATAATAAATATTCAGTAAATTATTCAATAAAATTCAGTAATAAATAACAATAAAGAATCATACAATATTAAAACGATTTTAATTATTATAATAAATAATATTATAATGACTAATTATTTTTGACTAATCCTTTAATGGATATAGCATTTTAATATAGTTAATAAATTTATAAAAAATTTAAATTTAATGTAAATAGATGACATAATTTCTAAAAATTATTCCACTTGAGTAAATTCATTAATAATAATTATATAAACAATACCTATATATTTTATTATTTTATTCTTAATTACTATTATTAGTTAATTTCTAATTTTACTTTATATATTTAACAGAAAAGATACTTACTACGAGGGCAGGTCAATAAGTCCGCGACTCCTTGAATGAAACAGATTTTTGGATAAAATTTTTTTTTTATTTTTCAAGATGTTTTTTGCCGAAAAAAATAATACTTAATGAGCACACGAAATTCACTTTTTTTATTTTCTTCTCAAATCACTAGATAGTCTGCTATTAGTGGATGTCAAACAAAAACTAAAAGACCCAGCTAGTTCAAATTTCGACAAGAGTCAGTTGATATTTGTCTGCTGACAGGTTTGGCTTCTGTGCGGCTCATATATAGCTTTTTTGATTGTATTTATTTTTGATTTTTCATCAATGTAAATAAAATAATTCTGTAATTAGTTTTTTATTGTTTCCTCGGAAAAATATTGTAAATGTTAAGAATAACATATAATATATTAGACTGAATTTCTAAGTATGCATATTATATTTTAGTAGGTAAATTAAATACCCGGAATTGAGACCTTTGATTTATTTTTAAATCCCATTAACCCTATTAGTTGTATTGTTCGTCGTTTGGTGTTATTCTATTCTCTTTCTAATTATATTCCTTCGAGGCATATTCGGACACTGAACTCCCTCAGACTCTCCCCTTCCTTCCTGATGCCGCCCTAAGTTTTTATTCTTTTTGTTAAACAATTCTCTATCAGGGTCCGCTCTAGCATTTACGGCGCCTTGGGCAATAGAATAAATTGCCTCCTCTATATTCGCAAAATTTATTACCTTCATAACCAAAATGCGGCCCTTCAGATTTGCCGCCCTGGACAAATGCCCGGTTTACCGCCCTCTAGATGAGCCTGTCTCTTTGATGATAAATTACAAAATGAATTATCTAAATAAACCATGGAAAACTAATTTCATCGTTTTAACATTATTAAAATTAAATTATTTATTGATGAAGTAAATTAATTTATACTGTTAATTTAGAAATAATTCGAATAGAATTAAATATTTATAAAAATTTAAAAGAATATGAATTTCACAATTATCTCCTTTAAGAATGTAGAAAATTTAAAAATATGAATGTATAAAACTAACGAAAAATCAATTTTTAACATAAAACTATATAATTGACTTAAATACCATATATATAGAAAAAAATAAAAAATCTTATTAAAAAAAAATATATTTTCCGAAGATTAATAATAAAAAAAGTAACTGCCAAAAGGCAAATAACTAAATAATATAAATATAAAAAAGATTTTTAAAATAAAGTTTTTTTCATGGACTAAAAAGAATAAATAATTTTTCTATAAGCCAGACAAAGTTTATGAATGAATTGCTTCATATACCACGAAAAACGTTGGGCGCATTTAGTTTTATTTATTTATATGAATCATCAATTCAAATTTTTATAATAAAAAAATTTTATTAAACACATAAACTGACAAAAATTTTTATTATGCATTAAAATTGATAGATTAAGAGCGAAGAAGAATCTTTTATTATTTTTCACTGTAATATTCTTATTTCAAAGTATGTAACCAATTTTAAAAGAATTATTATTTTCTTAAATTTACATATTATCAATCAAATTCAAAATAGTTGATTATATTAAAATAAATAGTATTACTTGTTAATGAAGTGTTTTAGTGTGGTAAGTATTTATATATATAAATTATAGCTCTATAAAGGAATTTAATTACATAGAAATAAAATAGAAAGCAAATTAAAAAATCTTATTAAAAAAATTATATATTCCGGAGATTAATAATAAAATAAAGTAACTATCAAAAGGAATAAATACAAATAACTAAAAATTTATAAATTTGTCTACAGGCGAAATATTATGAAGTACAAGATCTTCCTAGTAGAGACATGAATTTATGAAAATCTTTGAATGTCTATGTTGAAAAAATTTTATTGTATTTTTAGTATTTATTTTCTAAAAAAAATACGAATTATAATAAACAATTTTATAAATTGTTAAATTACATTTGCTTAATATTTTATGTGAAATAAATATATTTTGATTACTATTTTTTTTATAAAGGCGATTTAAAAAAGGCAAATAATGAAACTCACAATTTATTTTAAAAAAATTCTTAAATCTAAATAATAGTTTTTTACTGAATTTATATAAATATATACATTTGGTTATACATTCATTTAAATGGATAATTTTGATAAATTTCCTGTTAAAATTGTATTTTTCTTTTTCATTAAATCGGAAGTCATAAATTATTTAATTTTCTGTAGACAATCGAAGCAGCTTGTTAGGATTTTATTTTAGATACATTTTTTCTCAAGGTTTTTTACTGATAATTAAATAAATCTATTATGTTGTATTTCCAAATTAAAACTTTTTTTTATTTTTATTTATAATAATGTCGTTGCTTACAACTCATCCACACAACATAATGAATGTCACAAAAAGAACACTCAACTCCACGGGAATAAACTTGTGGTTTGAGGTGATTTTAGAAAATAATTTAGAGAAGGGGTCGGCAACCCGCAAAGCCATTTTCAAGTGCCCGCATTCAAATTACTAAGTATTAAATTATTACTAATATTAATTTAAAGTCATGACACAAAAAAAGGGTGACATTTTCGATTTTTCAATATGGCTCTAAAAAAAAGGTTAAATGTTTTTGCGATTTTGCTCTTAAACATGTTCGTTTCGTTTTTTACTATCTCGCCAGAGATAGTATTGTGATCACTAAAATTTTCAATGTTGAGATTTTGATGTTTTTATACGTTTTGAAGGACCCTGAATCATTTTCACTAAGGCTGAGAAAAATGTCTGTGTGTGTGTGTGTGTGTGTGTATGTGAATAATGAAATTTGGTATACGGGTATTATTCAAAATTCGTAGTTTTCTATCAATTTTTGAGAAATGTAGTTCATCCGGAAGAAAGTCATTACCTACTACGTTTTGATTTTTTTCCTCTAAAGTGACCGTAAAAATAAAGATATGTTTGATAGTTTTTCACATGAATAAAAATTGTATAAAACTGCTATATATAGAATTTCAGCTTGATTGATTCGCTGAAAGTACCGGGATTAAATTTTTAACATTGCAAATCACTTGCCAGCACCTGAAGTGGTGCTATCAACAAAGAGCTAAACACGCTGGTTTAATAAATATTTTTTATTAATTTTAATTTACGGAAATTATATTATATAGATGATAAATAATAATATTAATAATAATATTATGATTTGAACCATGATCGTTTAAAAACAAATTTTTTGCTTTTTTTTTATTAATTTTTTAAGAGAAGAAAAGAAAATTAAAAGAAATCAAAATATTTTAAAATCTGATACAAATTTATTTAACATTCATTTGTGATAATTAAAAACAATTTTTAATCAAGAGAGTGAAACTTCATAATTTTGAATAATATTTTTTATGAATATATTATAATTACATCAAATATAAATAAGATATAATATATAAATAATATAATTCATTTTTATTTTATCAAATTTAATGATAGAAAGTTTAATACATTATATTAAATTTCTCATCAATCAATCCAAGATATTTTAAAAACCTTAGATGATGTTAATTTCAATAGCTATGATGTAAGAAATAACAGAGGCAATAATGATAGCAGAGAGTAGACCCCCTAAAGGAATGAATAATATTTACTTGTCAATATCTTTCTGGGTCTCTGTGTGTGTGTGTTAGATTTTTATTTTATTTTTTTTTATACAAGTTGGTTGAACTATTTAACCTAATTTCATAGAGATCCGTGTATTTTATTTGCAAACTAAACCCGGATCTTGATTGCATGAATGTTTAGTGAAAATTAAGTACAATTTTTTTTTTATTTTATATTTCGAAAAATGAAGGGACCCCTTGGTTGGTTGACCTTCTTGTGAACCTCAATCTATGAAATCAATCAATATATTAGATAATATTAAATAATTGGACTAACAAATCAAATAAGAATTATGATTTAAGCAATAAAAAAGAAAAGTATAATATACCACAGAAACATTTATTGATCTCATTGTAAAAGTAGAAATTCTAATAGTATTTTATAATTTATTTGCTCTTAATTGAACAAATAATTTATGTTTTCTTTTTAAATGCCAACTGATGAATATTTATTTCAAAAAATACACCTATTTTTTAATTATGGAGTAGAATTGAAAAATTAATTTTATTAATATTCTAAAATATTCAATAACTAGGTCTAATATAAAAATTATAAAAAAAGTAATTTATCATTTTAGAATCGAAGAAATTTAAAATTTTACAAATTTTGAAAATAATATGATTATAATAATAAATAAATTCTTTTTAATAATTTATTAATAAGGAATATTCTCTATTAATCATTAGTTTTAAACAAATTATTTAATATAATTTAATTATTATTATAATTATTATTAAATTTTATATTATAATATTTAATACAATTTTTAAAGATAAGTATATTATATATTTTTCAAAATTTACATTGATTTAAATACTATTACTATCATTGAGTAATATGAAAACTAGTTGATCTTGACCTATATATAATATTATACTCATATAATTATGTAATATATAATTTGACAATAAATTTAAAATTATCGTGTTTTTTAAATAGGATTAAATTTATAAATCTTAAATTATTAAAATTTAAAATAAAAATAATTATTATAATTAATAGATATTATTAATTTATTATTTTTATTTCATTTTGATTGTTATTAATAATAATCATATCTTCCTAATATATTATGATCAATACAGTAGCTAGCTATAAAATGCATTTAAATTTCATTAAATTGAAACTTCCCGTAAATAACAAAAGTTACAGGTAATTGTAATCTTCAAATTTTATTCTTCAAATATCTTGTGTCTTTATTCTATTTTTTCAAAATAACTTCTTTACAATTAAAATTATTAAAAAAAACAAATTGTATCAGAAAACAAAACTGTTTAGGTCAGAGTTCTCAAACTATAGTACCACTAGTAATATTTTATAACCTTTCATATTCTTTTTATGTTCATAAAATGAATATTTTATAAAAAAAAAAAATAAATTCATATTTATTGTCAAAAATTAAATCATGGATTCATTTGAATTAGTAGTAATTATCTTAAAAGTGTTTAAATTTGAGAATTATGTTACATTTATTTATTAATAAGTGAGGGGGAAAGGAGATGGAGAAAATAAAAAAAATTAAAAAATTTTATATTATAGAGTATTTCTTAATAAAATAAATACTTTAAACAAACAATATTAATAATTTTTAATCATAAACATAAACATAAACTTAACTTGAATATAACAAACAATACAACAATGGAAAATGGAACAAATGATACTGCAAAGGTGGCACTGAGATCGCCTTCAGGCAGCGCCCTCAGTAAATATAAACTTTGAATTACAAAAATTAAATTATTTCCTACAATATTATGTTGGGAAGTGAACAAAACATTTATGTTAAAAGATGAAATTAAAAAATTAGATTAGTACAGAGATTCTCTAACTGTGGTACATGTATCACTAGAAGTACCTTATAACCTGAAAGTACCTTCAGTACAGTTACTTTTAGTAATGAAATCATTTAAGATGAACTTTTTAATGGAAGTTACTGTGGTACCAACTTGAAAAAATTTGTCGACTCCTGATTTAGATTATTATTGGTAAACATTATATACAATAAAAATTTAGAACTAAGATAAAAATATGAAATTCTAATGTTTAAAGAAAATTATTAACAGAAATAATAAATTATTCATATATTGTTTTATGATTATATTAAATTATTAGATTAGTTTTTCTTGATTATAATTATTAAAAATTTCAATTTAAAAATAGATAAAAATTTTTATTGAGTATTTATATTATGTTTATTTATTTAGTTGTCTCTCTTATTTATCAAATCATTCATTCAATAGTTAAAATAAAATTAATCTGTCTGATAATTTTATATATAATACTAAAACCTAATTAAATGTTTGATATATTTATTATTACTACCAATGTAAAATTATAATAATAATTAGAGCGATAGATATTAAGAGAAATTGCAAAATTCGTGTTATTATCAAAAATTTATTTATTTAGAGTGAATGTTATCATTGGAGAATTAACCTTAATCGAAAAAACGAGTACCGGAAAGATGAAAAAGAAATTTTTATTATTTATTTAATACATATCGAAATATATAAGTTGTATGTATTTCAATTTATAGTACTATGATTTATACTTCATAAGAAGGTGTATAAATGTAATATATCTAATATTAAGTAAATATGAGGATCATTCAATAAGTAAAGATATAAATGGCTATAGCTCAAAAAGAGTTTATTTAATTCTCACAAAAAATTCAGGCTATTTTTCAACTTAATAACCCCCCCCCCACAATTATGCACTTGTCCCATCTTTTTTGTAGCTTCCTAATTCTCTTGGCGATTAATTCTTTCGATTTATCCCGAAGCCACTTTTAAACCGATCAACACATTTGTAAAAATTTACATGGATCATACAATTTTTACTCCTGTATCAACATTCTAGAAAAAATTTTACTTGGTTTAAAACCTTCTGCGACTAAAAATTTAATGACAGAGTGCTGCTCTTCTAAGGTGCAATCTTCTAGTGGACTTTCCATGGTGAACAGAAAATTTTGAGGTTATGTTGACATAAATGGATGAAACAGCTGATTAGACCATATCCCAAGGTCACCAACTAACACCCCTGAAAAGACACATTCATTGAATAATTTAAAATTATAGCATTTATATATATCCCTTTGCTTATTAAATGTTACTCGTAGTTCCTAATGAAATAGTATCATTGCGGAAGATTATAAAAGGTTTATTGCACAAGTGATTTGAGATAAATTATAAAATAAAAATAAAATGTTATTGAAAACAACCTTAATGTTTTAGACCTATTGTTTAGAATATTAAAGATTTCTTAAAAATAATATATTTTTCTGTGATTAATACAATTTTAATCTAATGTGAGATATTATCACACATTCCTTAGCTTACTATTTTTATCAATTTAAATTATATGCATAAACAAATTATCTATATGGTAATTTTTCCTCTTTATTTGAGAAAGAATAGGAGCTTCCATTATACCAGTATATTTTACAAATTCCTTTAAGATAAAAATAATTTTTAATTTAACCCATGCAATTGAATAAAACTTACTAATGATTAGTTTTTATAATTTAATTATTTCTCTCTTCAAATTTATCACTCACACTATCTCTTATTATTTTAATTTATTTATTTTTTTCATAATATAATTTAGCGAAATCAGTTTCTTATCTTAAATATGAAATCTTATTTTTTTTTATAACCAAAAATGAAATGTTTGAATGATTAAGAAATTACTATTATTCTATTTTATTATCTTTTGATTGAAACAAGAATTTTTTTGATTTATATTGATTGATTACATTAACTTAATCAATCTGTTTAATATTCAGGTCATAAAAAGTGAAAAGGTTTAAGAGGTTTGAATGGTTTTATGATAACGTATGCATAGTTTTTTTTCTGATTTGTGAAATGTAGATTAAAACAAATACAATATTTACTAAAAATTTTAATTCTATTAATTATTTTTTATACATTAAATTTAATTATTTAAAACAAAAATAAATCTATCCATTTAATGTATTATTAATAATATTTTTTATTATAATAATTAACCGGAAAAACTTCTAATTTCAAGATTAATTGATTTTCTCAAAATAAAATATAAATAATCTTGAATTAAATGTACACAAAGAAAACATATAAAAATAAATTATATCTTATCAATTGGGATTATCAATGTAAGATTTTAATATTTTCATTACTTTTTTAATAAAGAAAGTTTTAAAAAAATATATATATTTTTTTTTATTAAATCACGATAATTATCCTTGAATATTAAAAAAAATTGAAATAATAATAATAATATAAATATAATAATAATAAATAAATATATAAATAAATAATAAATAATAAGGGTGATGTCCCTTCCCACATCGACCAAGCCTTATCCCATAAATAAAATCTCTAATGGGATAGGTGAAAGTTTTACATTGAAAGGTGAGAAAGTGCAACAACTTGAATAATAATAATAATAATAATAAACAATTACAATGAGGTTAATATTCCTTGAATTGATTATTGATATCGTTCATATTTCTTCACCTTTTGAAATAATTAAACAATGTGAGAGTTAAATTATACAAAATACTAAAAATTGAAGGTACTGCCATTATATAATTCGGGATTTAAGGGCCTCCTTCATTGTTAATAAAATATTTATACTAAAAATAATTTCATTTGATAGCGAAAGAGTGAGTTTTTAAGAAAATTGCAATAAAGTGTAAAATCATTTTATAAAGTAACACTTCCTGGTGGATTATTTAACAAAGAAGACTATTTTGCACGATTTTTTGACTCAAAGGACCTTAATATGTTTATTTCTGTTGAAAATTCGAATTCGAATTTTTGGCCCACATAAATACTCTTATTATATTGTAAATTAAGAAATAAGGTTTAACTATTAAAACATATCTTTCAACTTATAAATATGATTAGGAAGAAAAGAAAGATTTTATATATTCAAACATTAATAAGTATTAATAACAATTAAATATATCAAACTTTTTATTATATATCTATATATATAAAAAAAGGTTTTTGTCTGCACATTGCTCAGAATTTAAAAATTTTTGCATATCTTCGCGTTTCATGACCTCTAGAATCCAAAAGTGACTTTAGAATTTTTCATGTCTGTCTGTCTGTCTGTCTGTCTGTCTGTCTGTCTGTCGGTCTGTCTGTCTGTCGGTCTGTCTGTCTGTCGGTCTGTCTGTCAGGAAAATTACTATTTTATAGACTCAGAATTGGCTGAACCGATTTCTTTGAAATTACATCACAATATTCTTATATACCTCTAGAGTAACATAGGCTATAAATTTTATTAATATATTATCAATAACCGCAGAAATTAATTTTTTAAAGTTTATATAATTCTCCGTGTTGTTCATTCAAGAGCAGCTCGCGGCTCACTGTCGGCCTAGCGGAATTATTTCAAACAATGAATTATCATAGCGATTCCCAATAAAAGAATTATTATAATATTTCCCTTTTTATTTTAAATTCTAATATTTAAATATCAATTCAATTAAATCATTTATTCTAAAAGTTTCCATTTTCATTAATTTAATAAAATATTTAGATCATATTTATATTAACTTAATTTTTATTTATTCTTTCTATATATTTGAATATTTCTTCTTTTCTATATGAAAGTGAAAGGTTAAAAAATCTCGCTAAGAACATTCAATATTTCTATACACAAATTATTCAGAGTATTGGCAAAGCGTATCACTCACAATCAGTGTAAATTGAAATTTATATAAATTAACAAAGTGAAAATTTTTATTTGTTTAAATTTTATTACAATGAATCAAAAAAAATTAAATATATAGATCACATGATTAAGAGAATCAAGAAACTTGAGGGAAATAACTGTTGGACGGAGGTCGGACATGACAGAAAAACTGTAAGCGAAATCTTCATATTGCGACTAATATAATTTTCAAATCCCCTAGCACCACAGAATTAGATAAGTTTCTTTTAAGGGAGGAAAATAACTATGATCTAAAAAAATTAATAAATGAACTTAATAATAAAAAAACAAATAAATCAATTAATTTAAATTAATACTATTAATGAATGTATATATTGGTAATTTATCTATAGTTTTATACCGCGTTAATTTTTATAAATTGTCTCAAGTATCTATTTTTGCATTTTCTCAAGTTTTATTATAATTAAAAATATTCAATAATAATCTAGCAATGAAAATAAAATATCAAAATGTAATGATCAAGAAATATTACTCTATTTCACTATTATAACATAGAAAATACTTAAGAACCATAAGCGGAGGAAATATTAGGAGATATCATTGCGGGTTCAGGCCAAATCGATCAACATTAATTAAGATATTTTCATTATGACAGATATTAGGAAAAAAACTGCGAATTCAATATTTCTGTTCACTAATTATTTGTAGACTTTAGTAAAACATACACATGATTCAATATAGATCAGCATAAACTTTTTCAAATTTTGATCTTCAAATTTGTCTTGAAGGTAGTAAAGAAAGAATAAGATGCGGAAATCAATTGTAAAATGTTAGGTTACCCAGACGACTTAAATATAATAGGAGATTAGGAAATTGCAATTGCAGATAGCGAGGAAAAATTAATGGAGGTTTGAAATTAATAGTGATAAGAAAAAATATTTAGTAACAAAGAGGAAGAGTATTAACATACAAAATCTTAAGATACAAAATGTAGAATTTGAATATGTAGAAAAATTGAATGTAATCACGAAGGATAATAATATTTGAGAAGAATTTAAATCGGGGTTGCAATCGGGAAACGACTTGTTATCTTGCAATAAAGAGGCTTATCTCTTCAAAATTATTATCAAAGGAAATATATAAAAAAATTATTTTGCCTGTTGCATTATATGGGTGGGAGGCATGGTCTATGACCCTGGGAGATGAGAGTAGATTCAGAGTATTTGAGAATAGGATTCTTCCCTGCATTTATTGGCCAAAGAAAGATGAGGTCACCGGGGAATGGGGGAGACAGCATAACAAGAAATTGCATGGTCTCTCTGCATCTTCAGAAATAGTTAGGGTTATAAAAGGGAAAAAGCTGCGATAGGCAGGGCACGTGGCTAGAATGGGAGAGGAAAAAGATATTGGTGGGGAGACCGATTGGAAAACGTCCGCTTGGAAAACCAATGACGCGTAGGAAGGGACGTAAGAGAGATGGGACAAGGGCTTAGGATAGGGACAATTGGAGAAATGTGGTTGTTGCGGCCAAGAACTTTCGAGTATCTTTGAGCCACATAGATAGATAGATATAACATATACAATAATAATAATATATATAATTAATTTACTGATTAAATTAAAATAGATTTTGAATAAGAACACAAAAAGAAATGAATGTTTTATGTAATATACGGATTGAAACAAAATGGATGAAAACCTTTTACTACTTTCAACCAAATACTATGTACCACCCGGGGGTACAGGGGGCGGAGCCCCCGTCTAGGTGTGAAGAGCGCCGAAGGCGCTCTGAGCAGCTAGTAAATATATAAAATATTTAAAGAATGTGCAAAAGATTATACTTTTTTTTAATATATTATCTTGACTTGTTATATAACAATACCTGATAAACGGATATCCGTTTTTTATTTCTATATAAAAATATATTTCACGTTGTTTGAAAATTTTATTTATTCAATAAGAGGCTACCACTCTGGTATGGTATTCATCCATCTTCACATTTCTATTCAACATTTGCTTAAAATATTGAATAGAGGTTTGATATATGCTCAAAGTTTACATATTGTTTTATAATCATTTACTTTAATTTTTAGGTTTAAATTAGAAATGCAGATTAACGAAGAATTATTACTGTCAAAATCAGCACAAAAATTATTATTATAATTAAGAAAAATAAGATGATTCTTACTATTAAGAAACAATTTATAAAAAAAAATTAAAATTTGAATTTTGTAAATAAACTTAGGAATAAAGTCTTTTTAAAAAATTTAACAACTGTTGATTCTTCGTTGCAAAATTATATCTTAATTATATAATAAAGGACATGACCTTTAGAATGTCAAATAGATGAATAAATTAATATAAAATTAAATAAATTATGTATAAATTTTAAATTATCTATATCTATATCTATATATATATATGTATACTAACTTATATTATATATTAAAGATGCACAAGTCTTATTGTAATTAGAACATAATAGGCTCGATTAATACGAAGGTAAGCCAATAAGTCCGTGACTTTTTGGATGAAACACAGGTTTTTGGATAGAAATTATTTTATTTTTCAATGTAGTCACTATACACTTCGTCCAACGTTTCTCCAATTTTTTATCCCTTTCAAAAAATTAGATTTGTCGACGACATCAAAAAAGGTATATGTTTATGAGATGATTTCATCGTTGGTGTCAAATCTCTTTCCGCCGAGCCACCTCTTCAGGTTTGAAAACAAGAAATAGTCACTCGAGACTAAATCCTGGGTATGAGGGAGCAATTCATGGATTATCATGGAAATTCACCATTTTTCCATTTTCTTCTCAAATCACGTGTTTAGAAATATAATAAATAAATTTATTTAATCAAAATTGTGTTTAATTATGAAATTTATTAACTCAAAATAAAATGTTTAAAACAATGCAGATACTTCTGTTTAAAAAATGTATTAAAAACTTAGAAAAAAAGTCATGAAAATGGGAAATGTTTCTCATTTGAGTACATTAATTAATTTTCAGAACAAAAATTGTATAGAAATACAGAATCTTACACAGAATTTTATTTCATTACAGTCTTGTGACACCATCATTATAATATCTCATTTTAGGCCTGCTGTTATGTCTCTATTTGGAACTTTATAAAATAACTTTGGTTATTTTTATAAACATTTTAAAACTTAGAATTAAGTAAAATTTGAAAAAAGAGTGGAAGCAACAATTTCCAATAAATACAATTTTGTTACCAATTTGCAGCAATTTATTGCTCACCTCATGGATTGTGAAAGGTGGTGATTTGTTGTTTCTTTACATGATTTTATCCCTAGGAATCATTTGATAGATAATCTGCAGGGAAGTTAAGTCCTACAGAGACTGCAGAGGACTATCTCATATTAGGAATGTATCTTATAGTAGGACATCTTCATAAATACTTAATTGGTAATATTGTAATTTGTAAAACAGAATTAACTACTCGATTAATTCTTTTAGTACCGTCACAATGTCACCTAACCATATTAGTCATCCCATCCATTCGAAGAATGTTTAATAACATAAGAATTAAGTCCTATGAAAATATCATTCTTACAAAGCAAATTTATATGGCCTAAAAAATATCCAATTAATCAATCTGTATTGGAAAAAATGTTGATTCCTTTATCTTCTGTATTAACTGACTTTACTCATTCTATGATATTTTGTTATTTCTTCTTCTTATAGTATCTTTTGATAACATGATAACAAAATCCATTTGATTTTATCAAAATCTGCAAATACAAACATCTCTAATCTATTCTATTAAAATTAGTTTTATTTCATACAGTAGTAAATAATTTCTTGGATTTATGCAATCGAAAATGCAACCAAGAATATTCATTTTAGTACTGACTTATTTGGAACAAAAATTTTTCTAAATGCTTTCTTTTTTATCTTAATTCTTGAATTTTACGCTCAAAATATTCCATAGGTTTATGTTCCAACTCTAATGTTTAGATTTCAAAAGTCTTAATAGTTTTAATGAATTCATAGCACCTCAATGCAAATGATTTACATGGAACATACATTTTTACTATCTCGCCAGAGATAGTATTGCGATCACGAAAATTTTCGATGTTGAGATTTTGATGTTTTTATACGTTTTGAAGGTTCCTGAATCATTTTCACTAAGGTTGAGAAAAATGTCTGTATGTGTGTATATAGACATGATTACCTAAAAACGGTTTGAGCTAGAATCATGAAATTTGATATACCGGCATTATTCAAAATTCGTGGTTTTCGATCAACTTTTGAGAAATGTAGCTCATTCGGAAGAGGGTCATTACCTACAACGTTTTGATTTTTTTCCTCTATTTGACGGTAAAAATAAAGATATATATTTGATAATTTTTCACATGATTAAAAATTGTATAAAACTGCTATATATAGAAATTCAGCTTGATTGAATCGCTGAAAGTACCAGAATTAATTTTTTAACACTGCAAATCTCACGCTCCAACACGTGACGTGGTGCCATCAACAAAGAGCCAAACATGCGCTGGTTTAATAAATATTATTATTAATTTTAATTTATAATTAATTAAAATTAATTTAAATAAAATATATTATGTTATTTAATCCAATTCAAATTGCAAGATAGTCGAGTGGAGACACTCCAGCTAATTATCTGTAAAGATTTGGACCAAAGAATAAAACCATATTTTAAATATTGATGACTGTAGCGCATGATAAATGGACTCAAGTTGTATTTCGTTGTCTGTTTTAAGACCTTAAGCTAGGTTAGAAAAATGCATTAGTTTATTGTATAGGATTTATGTTATTAAAGGCTATAAATAATTTTTATAAAATTATTAATATGCTAAGTCGTGAAAGTCAGACCTCAAGAATACCGAGAGTGTAACCTATATATTTTGTATATGCCAGAATTATGTACATTATAGACTCAATAAACAGTAAAGTTTCTGAATAACCTAAATACTGATTAGAACCTAAATACTGATGAGAAGGGTCCACACAAAATTTCAAAATATATGTAAAGAGCTGAAAGAGAAAATATAAAAATGAAAAACAAAAAAACATGAAAGATTTTTTCCAAAAGTATTCTAAACTATATTTTCTTACAAGGATAACAATGTGTTCTTCTCTTTCCAATGTTCTTATTGGATTCCTTCTAATCCAAAATAAATAAAGATATTATAAATTAATCTTTATCCGAATTCAGGATATAAGAAACGCCCGCCCCCGTCGGTTTTTATATTGGTTATTGTAATTGATTGTAGGTTTTATTGTAATTGATTTTATTTTTGCCAAATCAAATGTATTGAAAGACCACACTACTGTGAGATCTAAATAATTGCCCGATGAAATCATATTATTTTACAAACATATATTTCATGAATTTATGACAATATTAATAAAAAAATTTAAGTTAATTTAAAATTATATATTTATATTGTAAATTTATAAATTCAAATTGTATCTTATTTCATATTATTATACTAGCAAAAATTTATATATATATTTGTATAAATATTTTGAAATATTTTGAAATATTAAACCGCTCGAAGGATTTTTTTTTTGAAATTCACACCACAGATAAATTTTATAAATACAAATCGATCTGTATTGGTTTCAGCCTTGGGAAAAATCATCTTTATTAGTTTTTTCTTATTTTAAAATAATAAATTTAAATGACGTCAGCAAATACGTCAGACAACGCTTCCTTAAATACAAAATATTATAAATATATATAAAATAAAATTAAAAATATTTATTTTTAAAATATTTTGTAATCAAATTACGAAATTTATATTATATTATATCCACAGGCCATATTTTTCTGTCTTTCGGTGAATTAATATATACGTTTAAGGGTTGTTGGTTTTATAAATATTTTTTTTTTAATTTATGTTCTTTTAAATTATTTGGAATTATTTCATATATTTTTTGTCGTTTATTTATTTTAAAAACTCGTAGTTTATAAGGAATAATTTTTTTAAAGTACCGAACGGCTGCTCGGTGATCCAGGTACTTATTATTAATTAAATAATACAATTTTTCATTGTAAAAAGTTTACTACCTCTTTTGTAAATAATAATTATTTTATTTTAAATATAACAATAATAAAGCTTCAAATTTATTATTTATAGGTACTAATTTAAGAGTTGGACCTATTAATTAACTAATAGAATTATAATTTAGCTCAAAAGTAGATAAATCTATTCAAATTAAACTCATCCCTGCAATAAATTTATTAAATAATTCTACATAATTGAAATTTTCTTCGAAAGGATTATAGTATTTAATTATATAATTCAAAAAAATTATCATTTAATTTGCATATCATGTAATCCTGAAAGAACCACATTTGGGATCAATTAGATAAATAAAATTTTCAGGTGACAAAAGAAATAATGATTGAATGAAATATTATGAATAATGATTACGCACTTACAATCATAATGATTAGAATAATTTGATAAGCTATCATTGAACCACAAGAGTGAAATATATTCAATCTACTACTTGATTCGATTGAAGCAAATTTTTATAATATAAAGATTAATTATACTGTTGTTTAATTTATTGTGATCAATCATATTTTTAAAACATAAATTATATATGTACCGTAAAATTTAAATTCACTAAATTAAAAAGAAATAATTATAAGCCAATGGTCAGAAAGTAACTTTAGATTGATATAAAATATTTTTTATAATTTTTTTATCAAGGGTCAGAAAAAATAAGAAAAAATTTAATTTCAATAAAATTTTTTATTTTAATCTTCGGTTGCAAATTAATATGAAATAGAAAATATTAAATCTGTATTTGTAGTTAAAAAATAAATTTGAGAAATTCCGTGAATATAATTTTTTCCAGGTCATTTAAGTCAGGGATCTCAATGTAGTGCCCACGCCCACCAAATAATTTGGTAATTGTTTAGTTTAACCGATGTATAGTATGGATTTTGACAAAACTTTACCAGTAGATTCTTTTTTGGATTCAAAATAAACTTTCTTGAAAGAAGTATGTGGCGGTCGCTTCTAGTTTCTGATATAAAAATTATTAAAGTTTGCATATAAACTATAATAGTTATGAATGAGCAGTAATTTAATGTTTTATTGACTAATTCACAATTTTCGTTTTTTATAAGTTCGGATTGGATATAGAAAATTTATTTAATTAATCTTATCTTATTATGCTAGCTAAAATTGTATATATCTATCTATCTATATATATTGGTTCTCAAAAACCGCTCTAACGATTTTTTTCAAATTCACACTAGATATAGTATTTATAAAGAAAAATTAAGTTTTATTGATGATATCTCTTGAAACATTCAGCTTCATTATTAATTTCTTAATTGAAAATTATATATGGAAAACGTCAAAATTGGCCTCCATTTTTATTTGTATTAATATTTTTTTTTATTTAAAATATTTTAAAATTTATTATTTAATTTCGAAATAAAATTAAAAATATTTATTTTTAATAAAATATATATAGATATTTATTAATCTCTCTCAAAAAAAAAAAAAAATAAAATAAAAAACATCAAATCTGCCTGCTAAGACAGTAAAAAAATGACAATTTTTTATCTAAACATATATAGTACAGTGGCTAGAGTGATGTTTTAACGAGTGGATTTCGTCGGTTCGAAACTCGCCGGGTGAATCGTTATTTAAAAATGAAAATGAAAATAATGAATTTGTTATTTTTTTTCTTTTTATCTATTGTTTACATTTTAATAAATTACTATTTTATATTTATTTATTCATTGTTCTTTTATTAAATTTAATATTTATTAATATTATTTATTATTAATTTATATATTGATGACATCACAAATGACATTTATATTGAAATTTGACTCCCGCCTTTTTTTAAAGAATATTGTATTAATATTTTTTTTATATTTAAAATATTTTAAAATTTTTTATTTAATTTCGAAATAAAATTAAAAATATATATTTTTTTTATATTTAAAATATTTTAAAATTTTTTATTTAATTTCGAAATAAAATTAAAAATATATATTTTAATAATATTTTATAATTATAAATTACGATATATATTTATCAATAATAATGAATTTTTTTTTTTTAACTTAATTACAGAGCCGAGGCTCGGGGTCCCGGTATGATCTTAATATATTGTGAGAATTAGATAAATAATGTAGAGAGAAAAAAATATTTAAAAATAGATATTTATTTAAATGAAATAAAATTATTTAATTTACAGAATGAAAATGTCTATAATAATGTCTAAACATTTTTTCTTTATAATTTTACATTATAATAATACTAATTACAGTAGTTATAATATATGGGGAATTTTCAACTTTGACTGCCGATTTGACCATGTTCCCAAACGAATTTTAAAAAAACCAAGACCACTTTACATTTACACATTTTAAGCTCTAATCGAATCCAAAATCAAAATTTAAAAAATCGAAAAACAAACTCACAGATATATAGATTTTATAAATGAACATTTATACAATTTATTTTAATTAATTTGAAACATTTTAGGAAACAAATTTTTAATGGGTCATTTTTAGAAATCCCATTTAACAATTATAATAAATAATTAAAAAATTGTAAAATTTTTAAAGTATATAAAAATAAATTGTATAAATTGGTTAAAGGGTCGAGTGATAGTTCGGTGTCCCAGGTATATATTTTATATTAACACGCCTACTTTTCTGTATAATAAAGATATAAAGAATCATATTTTAATTTTTATATATCCAAGAAATCATTTTTTCACTTAAAATATAGTTGTAAAGCCCAAATCTCCGATCCATATAACATCATCGACTGGGCCGCTACCAAAAGGAGTCTTCTCTTGCTCTGACTAGGGCCACCGGTATTTGCCATTAGTCTCGAAAAAATAATATTAAATTTTATATAAATTTATAAATTAGAATATTTGAATTTGTTTAAATTTTAACACATGTAATCAATCATATGCATAAAGAATAGAAAATTTTGAAAATCAACTTGGTATTAAATTCAGAAAAAAAAAATACTCATATATAGAATATATAGACTATTCGAATATAATTGAAACTCTTTCTCTCCCTCTATTTTAAATTTGAAAAAACGGAGTGTTAAGAAATTAAGATTCCTTATACAACATGGATGGTTAAATGAATTGGGCTCCCTACCTCCCTGAGAAATTCACATTAAAAATGTTTATAATATTTTAGTTTATTAAATCAAACTATTATTTTTTTATTTCAATATTTTTAATGTTAATACAATAATTTTTATTTTATAATCTATAAAATAATTTAATTATTTTTAAAAACAACGGTCTTCAATTACAATTTTTTTACTCTCTACTGACTGTTCATTTCATAACTGAAAATAGTGTCGAATAGAAATAGACGATATTACTTGGATTAATCTTATTATGCTAGCTAAAATTGTTTGTTTGTATTATTGAGGACCCCAGTTCAATTCATTTTAATCAGATTGATGCAATGATGCAACATTTAATAATTGTAATAAATAATTAATTGTAGATTAATATTTTTTAAAGGGTCGAGCGACAGCTCGGTGTCCCAGGTATTAATATTACCAGCCAAACCCAATAATAATGAATCATTTTTTTTAACTTAAGTACCGAGCCGAGGCTCGGGGTCCCGGTACTTAATTCTTTAATCTTCTTATATCCAAACAAAACTTATAATACCGAAAATTAGTGTAGCCCTCTGGTGGTCAAATAATAAAACATGGTAGCTAAAAAGAATGGATTTATATGCAAACTTTAATCATTTTTATCTTGTAAACTAGAAGCGACCTCCAAATACTTCTTATAAGGATAGGTGAATCAAAAAAATAATCTACTGGTAAAGTTTTATCAAAATCCATCAAACATCGGTAAGATTAAACAATTACCAATAATTTCTAAGTATCCAATGGTATGTGGTATTCAGTGGTCTATTGGGAGGGGAACGACGTTCCCTTACCTTTTTTCAGAACCAGAACGCGTTCCAGTACTTTTTCATGACCCGAGAACTCCCACTTAAATCTACTGTTAGAATTTCTTTTTTTGTGTTCGTAAATACTTTTAAGAATAAGGAAAAATAAAAACTTATATGGAAAAAAATAGTTTGCTGAAAATAGGACTTTTTTTTGCTCCCACTATGCGTTCCCTTACTTCTTATTTTACCAATAAATCACTGGTGGTATCCACATTCAAATTCCTATAAACTAGTAAGAATATTAGTAAGCACGTAATAATATGTCAATATTATCTATTTTAAAAAATATCAATGACCTTACATATAATTATGTTAATAATATTTTCATATTAAAAAATTGCCTTTCACACAATTTCGAATTCAGCGGTGTACTGTGAACATTTTTCAAAAAATTTTTTCTGAATCTAAAAATTATTTCCTATTGCTGATTTAAATTATTAAATAAATACTTTATTAATTCCTTATTTATTATTAATATTTCATCGAAAAATTATCAATATAATTTCCAATATAATTATTTTTTAAATATTTTTTATATTACAAATAGAAAGGGATTAGAGTGAATGATTCTGACATCAATCATTTAGTTATAACATTAAAATTGTATTGTCATTACCTTTTAAATGATAATAAATAATAATTCATGAGATAAATAAATCAATAAATATTAGTATGTATAATTTATATTTAATAATAATATATATGCATTTGTGAAATTAATTTAAATATTACTACTCAAATTAATTATTTGATAAATTGTATAAAATAATATATTTATATATATAAATATATATATATATATATATCCAACAAGGTCGAATCATTTATGTTGGTAGAATCCCACCAGTCCAACTCCAACTCCCCTATATACATTTATATATAGGAGAGGTTTATATATATTAAATATATATATATATATATATAAATATATACATAGTGTATATAGAATATATATTTAATATATACCCTAGTACATAGCTTTAGCTATGTAATATATAAGAATTTTATATACTACATAGTCCTGGTTTATATATTACATACCTCTCTCTTATATACTATATATGTATTAATATATAAATATATATATATTATATATATTTATATATATTTATTTATTTATATATATATAATATATATATATACACATATATATTTATATATATACTTACTATATATATATATGTTTGAAATAGAAATATATAAAACATATATATAGAAAGAGAGAACACTAGGCATGTACGGTCGGCTCCTATCCCTCTCACTCTGTTTCTATATGTTAGAGGAAGGGGGAACGAAATAAAAGCTAGCTCGCTCAATGACCCTCCGTCTCTCTTCCTTTTATATATATAATATATTAAGCTTATATATATATATATATACATATATATACAATTTATATATATATTACGCTTGTATATATATATATGTGATATATATATATATATATATATTTATATATATATATATATATATATTTATATATATATATATATATATATTTATATATATATATATTTATTTATATATATATAAAGGCTCTCGCAATGACGAAACAGAGATCAATAAATTGAAAACTGCGATATGGCTGAGATACTAAAGTTTAATATTTAATAATATATAAGAATTAATTTACATATATATATTTGCCCTATATACTCTATATATTTGCTTTACTTATAACTTAATAAATAAAATATATATAAATCTTGTGCTAATCAATTTATCATTTATATAGAATTCATTAAGTAACGAATTATTTTTTGTTTTTTTATATATTTAAAAAAAAAATGAAATATTTTAGCTTTCAATAGCACAAATAATTTATTTGTAAAGAGACAGCACACTGTTCAAACCTTGAGGAAATTCCGCTCGTATATGCTTATCTAATTTTTGTTTCCTTTCCTTATGAATTTAGAGAATCATTTAAATGAAGGAGAAAGTAGACAATGAAAATCACAAAAAAAACTTTGTATTTTTATATATAAATGTGTATATCTTAAAAGGTCACCATAAATTATTTTCTCCATCCAGTCAAACAAGTCATAATATCACTAATGCCAGGAGTATCATTTATATATTGGCATATTAATTTCCATGATTATTTAGTATTATTAAAATCCAGTGAGTTACAATTGATATATATCTTATTAGCTCGTTAAAAATCGAAAGTTTAACTATAAATAAATAGTTTAATTTTATTTGTTGAATTATACGGGTGTAAGGCATGGTCTATGACCTTAGGGGACGAAAGTAGATTTAGAGTATTTGAGAATATGATTTTTTACAGCGTTTACGGGTCAAGAAAAGATGAGGTCACCGGGAAATGGCGGAGACTGCATAACGAGGAAATCCATGATCTCTATGGATCTTCAGATATAGTTAGGGTTTTATAATCGAGAAGGTTGCGATGGGCAGGATACGTGGCTAGAATGGGAGAGGAAAGAATGGCGAAAAATATATTGGTGGGAAGAACGAGACCGCTTGGAAGACCAAGGACGCGGTGGATTGACAATGAAGGAAGGGACGTGAGAGAGATGGGAGAGGTTAGGGATTGGAGGTTTGTGGCTCATGATAGGGATACTTGGAAAAATGTGGGCAAAAACTTTGGAGTTCCGTAGAGACACAGAGTTATAGATAAATAGATTAATTTTATTTATTTACATTTGAAAAGAATAAAAAACTTAATATTACAAAAAGGGATTCCCCTTTATTTCCTTAATCTTTATGTTGAAACTGATATAATGTGACCTAAATTTTAGTAGGAAAATCCTAATCCATTGTAACTTTAAATGGATATATCATTTAATAAAACACCTTTTTTTTTTGTTCCATAAAATTATTAATAATTTATTTACCAAAAAATTATTGTTTGTTGGATCTACGCTTGACAGTTGAAATCGTCCCTTAGATTGGAAAAAATAGAATGATTGATTGAAAAAAGGATATTTCCAATTAACTAGCTACCTATTAGTTTATATTTTTGTACATTTATCATTTAAAATTAAATATTAACATTTAAATATTATAATTGATAACGTCACATAAATCAACAGATGATGAAATAAATAGCTAGATAATAATTTTTATGAAAATAATGTATTAAAATCGGAATGAGTAGTTGAGATAACAAAAGTGACAAGACAAGGATTATAATATAATATAGGTATCTCTCTCTCTTAAAAGTATAATTTATTGGATTATCATGAAAAGAAGAGAACATAATAATCATAATCTCTTTTAGTGAAATTAGATTATAAAAATCAGGTCATCTTGATTTCAATAAAAATTTTAAAATATAAAATACAATTTAGTGTATGTAATTTTTTCCTAATTGATGAAATAACCATTTATATTAATAAAATATAAATTGTAAAATCAAAATAATTAATATTCAAAATATAGAGTAAATATATTGTAATTAAAATAATAATAATAATAATAATAATAATTAAACAAATAAATAAGTATTTTATTTAGTCATTTTAATTCATGTTTTTGGCTCCATAAAATATAGTACCTGGTTCACCGAACAGCCGTTCAGTTATTAAAAAAAAATATTACTTATTATCGGGGTTGGTTGGTAACGTTTACACCGATCCGCCCTTCAAATAATTTAAAAGAACATCAATTAAAAATAAATAGTCATGAAACATACAGCCCTTAAACGTACGTATTAATGTACTGAAAGACAGAAAAGTATGGTCAATGGATATAACATAATATATATTTCGTAATTTGATTTTATTTATATCTATAATATTTTGTATTTAAGTAAACGCAGTCTGACTTAGTTGCTGACGTCATTTAAATTTCCTATTTTAAATTAAGAAAAAACTAATAAAGATGATTTTTCCCGAGGCTGAAACCAATACCATTGGTACAGAAATAAACTTTTTAGGTGGATAATTTAGAATATGTTCTTGATTTAATAATCAATACCAAATTATTTTTCAATCATTTTTATTAAGAATAATTGTCTAAGAACCTAAATGTCTTAAAATCAAAAATTAATCTACCTAAGTTTAATTTTTACATATTATTTTTGGAAAAAATGTATTATTGATTTAACGTAAAATTATTTGATGGCTTTTATTTATTTTTAATTTATTTTATACTATAATGAAAAAGATAGAAATTTGACAGAAATTAATGATTCAATGATTCATAAGAAACTTAATATGCAAAGCCGCCAATGACATTTATCTAATAGCGAAGGAGAGGAACTTCGTGATGTTTGTTTCGTACAAGAGAGGAAGAGAGAACATTATTACTTAGAAAGAAATAATAATAAAAAACCTATATGCATTATAATATTTGTATTGATTTTATATTGAAATATAAAGATTTATAATATTTAAAGAAATTTTAATAATATTGTATAATAATCGAATACCATGGAGCCACCTAAATAGATAGATAGATACAATAATAATATATAATTAATTTAATTATTTAATTAAAATATATTTTAAATGAGCACACAAAAACAAATGAATGTTTTATGTAATATACTGAATGAAACAAAATGGATGAAAATCTTTTACATACAGAGTTTCAACCAAATACTATGTATCACTTCGGGGGTACAGGGGGCAGAGTCCCCGTCTAGGTGTCAAGAGCGCCGAAGGCAATCTGAGCAGCTAGTATATATATATATATTCGTTAATGCAAAGATACATTATTCTCATTTATTGTTTTTTACTATAGACACAAGTAATAAATATTCAATGTTAATATGTAATATTTAAAATAAACAACTTCTTATCGCCCCATTTAAGGCGACTGGTTTCCTTGATTCGACCGGGAAGTTTCTCCCTATTCCAAAAGAAAATACAGATCTGAAGAACTGACCTTGTCATTACAGTATTAATCTATAATTAATATGTTAATATTATTATTGTTTTAATTAAATTCTGAGTTAAATGAATTTAAATTAATTGAAAATTAATTATTACACTTTAAATGTTATTAAACTAAATAATTCTCGTTGAGTTTTATGCAAACGGTTATTATTATTCAATTGTTTCATTTTAATTTGTTTGTTTCGGCACGCAGATACCTTGGCTTATTTAAGGTAACTGGGAAATGGGAAGAAATAAGTTAAAATTTTACTTTTAGTCATAGTTTTTTTCTGCCTACCTGTAACAACTAAAATGACTATCCTTTGATAATACGAAATACACTTATTGACCATTAGAATACGCACAATGTGACCACATCTACCGAAAAATTAAATTTTCTATCAACCACCGATATCAATCAACCTTTCCCTTTATATTTTAAATAATGCACTTTCTCTACATATATAATATTTATCCTTTTAAAAAAGAAAAAAAAATTAAATAATTATATATTTGACTCCTTTATAAATCCTTTTAGTATATTTTTTATTGTTTAATATTTTTTTAGCTACTAAACTGAGACATATTGTTAATTTCCAAAAATTCGGTTACCAGTTTTAAGTATTATCTTATCTTATCATATTATACTAGCAAAAATTATATATATATATATATAGGTATATTTGTATTTGTTAAATATTAAACCGCTCGAAGAATTTTTTTGAAATTAACACCATAGATAATATTTATAAAGAAAAATCGATCTGTATAGATTTCAGCCTCGGAAATAATTACCTTTGTTAGTTTTTTCTTAATTTAATATAAGAATTTTAATAATAAAAAGGCACCGGGCAACACCGTACAGCGCTTCCTTAAATACAAAATAGTATAAATAAAATAAAATATAAAAAATATTTATTTTAATAATATTTTGTAATCAAATTACGAAATATATTTTATGTTATATCCACTGACCATACTTTTCTGTCTTTCAGTGTATTAATACTTACGTTTAAGGGCTGTATGTTTTATGACTATTTTTTTTTTAATTTATGTTTTTTAAATTATTTGAAATTGTTTCATATATTTCGTTGTTTATTTATTTTAAATAATAATCTTAATCTTAACTATTCATAGTTCATAAGGAATAATTATTTTAAAGTACCGAGCCGCGGCTCGATGAACCAGACACTGCTTTATTAAAGTATATTAAAAATTAAAAAAAAAACAAACACTTATTAAATTTTTAATAATATTATCGACAATTAATTAACATTGCAATAAGATTTATATTACTTTAAAGATAGCCTTGATCTTAAATAATTCACCTGATAATAGATATAAATTAAAAAAACATTACGAGTCCTTGTAAACAGATTTATTTATCGTAATCAATATTTGTTAAGATTTATCTAAAATAAAATGAACAATTTTTCAGAAAATTATTTTCTATTATACTCATATAATTATATTATATTGGTGTATGATATATATATATATATAATATACTCTTGAACACACATTTAGATAAAATCATTAATATATATATATAATCAACTTATCAGATTATATTCTATCATCATTTTCAGTGTGACTCTTTCTATTTCTTGTTAGCTCTGTGTTTGTGTGAGTGTTCAAACACGCTAGGTTATTTTTTTATCTTTCCACTTATTATCGATGTCTTCTACTTCTTGTTATTCAAGTTGTCAAGTTTAGTATATTTTAAATCGTTGACGAATCCTAGTCTCTCGGATCATTTTTTGAATTTTATAAATTATGAATGAGAATTTGTGTGTCTTTGAGTAAAAATTATATTTGAGAAGTAACACGAATTATTAAAAGATTTATTAACATTTTTTTTTTATAAAAAAAAAGAAAATAGTCTAATAAATCTTTTAAAAATGATTTTTGAACGTAAAAAAGGATTTTATCGTGTTGACCGAAGTAAGTTGATATTTTATTTTATAATATTTACTACTTTATGTTATATTACATCTCCTAATACGTAATACAAAAATAACAAAATAAATCATAATAAGAATTGTTATATATTTATTATATAGGTATAATTTATTTATTTAATTTATCACTCATTTTAAAAACTTAGAGGTAAAAAAAAATGGAAACTAAAATTTTTGTATCTTTTATTAATTTTAAAGATAATAAATAAATATTTTTAATGTTATTTTATAGTCTTAAATTTTTTAAATATATATTATAGATACCTATTAAATTCTCCTTCAATATTATAATTGTAACACACAAATAATAATATAACAAATATAAAATGAACAATATAAATCATAGAAAACTTTATATCAATTTTTTTAAAAAATTTTTTTGCAATAAAATTTATTTTTTTTCCTATAATGATTTTTTAATTAACTTTATTATAATTAAAACCTAAATATGAAACAAAATAAAATAAATTATAAATGGGATTACAAATATTCAAAAAATATAGAAAATATAGAAACATATTACAAAAATCTTCATCTGTTACCATAAATATAGAATTAGTTACAGAAATGAATAGTTTAAAAACAAGGGTAGTTTCAAAAGAATCACACTGATTGAATGAATAGTATCATGATTAATATAATAATAATATAATATATGTTTATGTTGATGAAATAAGCCAAGAAATATCCAATCTTTATATAAAAGAAATTGTTCTCATCATAAATAGAGATAATAATGCATTTTAATTAATAATTAACTAACATAGAATGAGAATTAAGTTTAAATATATATTAAAATCTAATAATCAAACTATATAATTTCCGTCGTATGTATGTATGTATGTGATGACTGTAACATTATGAAGTTAGTTACAAATTCTGTTTAAATTTAAATTCCCAACATCGTTTGCAACGGGTCTTATTATAATAATTTTCTTTGTGTCATCAGACTTCTTTTATATGGTTCTTAAAAATTAATGAATATTATCAAAGAGGAAAATTGAGCAAATAAATAAAATAATCATTTTTCAATATTAATTTCAACTGTTAAAATCATTTATCGATATTTAAATATTGGTCATAATAAAATGAATAATTTTATAATGTTGTAACTGGGGATAATAATGTTTTTGTAAATAAGAGATATAAATCTGGGTATAATATTTCTAGACTTAACTGAGTACATGATTTTACACTTTCACGTCTCTTTATCTTTAAGAAACATGTTCTTGAGTTTTCTTTATTAAGCCATCTTTTAAACGTTCTATGTTTCCTTTTTTTATTTTGAAGGCTTTGGCAACTATGATGGTCCATTTGACCAATATACATTAAATGATTTTATAAAAATTTAAATAAATTTTATTTTTGCTTATATGTATCTTTATAAACATACAAATATATTATGTGAAGTTATTTCCGGGTTATTGAGATTTGAGTTTCAACGTTTTGCCGTCTATTTTGGCGTCCTTTTTGACAACATTATTAAGACATTTTTTTAAATTATTGAATGCATTTTTTGTTTAAAGAGCCCTGTTTCAGAAA
The DNA here is from genome assembly GCA_963082975.1 of Labia minor. Classification (NCBI taxonomy): domain Eukaryota; kingdom Metazoa; phylum Arthropoda; class Insecta; order Dermaptera; family Spongiphoridae; genus Labia; species Labia minor. Next base: position 26,940,609 of record OY720349.1, read on the forward strand.
GAACTTCGTATCACTCCATCAATTAAAGATGAAAACATCACTTATTAAGAATTACTTAAATTTTTATGAAATGTATCTAAATTCATCCCCTACCATCCTCAACTTAAGAGACAAAGGAGAATATTAATGGGAGGGGGAAGAATAATGTCCTTTTCATAATGAGAAAAAGTTAAAAAAAATATAACTAATCTGGGTGTTCATTTTGTTGTCAAGTTTGCTATCTGGTCAAATATAATGATACAGAATTTGTTAAATAGTAATCACTTTCTATAATAATAAATAATATTAAATCAAGCGCCTTCATCTAAGATAGGCAGATTGTATATTCCTAAATCAGATTGTCTTTGTAAATATGAATTCTACTTCAGGGTATAATAAATTAAATCATTTCTTTCTCCATGTCATTTATTGGTGAGACACATAAATAAAATAAAACATATATAATTTTGTATGTGGATTTAAAAAATCGTTTAAGTATTTGATAATATAAATTGAATAATTTTATTTTAATCTTATAAACGGGAATAATAATATTCTTATTTTACTTTAGTTTACACTTTAGTTTAGTTTTTCATCTTCATTAAGAAAGATTTTATAAAGAAATATTAAAAAAATAAATATTTTCCTTATTTTAAACAAATATCGATGAAGAATAATTTGTTTGTTTTTCAATTCCACAATCAATTTTTCATTGAAAAATGAATTAATTATTAATTTGTTTTGACCTGACACACATTGAGCAGGGAAGGTCATGTTACCAACAATAGAATAAGATTTATCTATTCATATAATTTTTTTTTTATTAAACATCTACGTTTTAAAATAAACATGAAATCCCACTCTCGTCTCTATGTTGCTAAAATAAAATCTACCCACATCTTTGATGTGCTACTGAACTGAAAGTTAAAGTATTTATGAAATCCATCCAACTCCTACCCTCTTTCATCCCGCTTACGTCCCTTTCTACATTGTCCACCCACCTTGTCCTTGGTCTTCCAAGCGATCGTTTACCAATCGGTCTACCCACAAATATACCCTTCACCATTCTTTCCTCTCCCATTCTAGCCACCTGTTCTGCTCATTGCAGCCTTCTCAATTACAAAACCCTAACTATGTCCGGAGATGAATGGAGGTTCCTCATTAAGTAGTTTTCGCCATTCTCCGGTGACCTTATCTTTCTTTAGCCCATTTATGGGCGAAGAATCCTATTCTCAAATTCTCTAAATCTACTAAGGCCAGAGACTATTCCTCACATCCATATAATACATCCGGAAAAATAATTGTTTTATATATTTTAATTTTGATCCCCTTTGATAATAATTTTGTCGAGATTAGCCCCTTTATTGCATAATAACTGACTTTACTCGATTGTAACCTCGATTTAAATTCTTCTCGAATAATTATTATCCTTCGTGATTACAAAACCTAAGTACTAATTCTAATTCTAATTCTAATAATAATAAATAAAAAAAGAGACTAAAACCTGTTCCTAGATATTAAAAATATATGGAAACTAGAAAAAGATGGCAATATATCCTGTTATAATTTTCGTAGAAGGACGTAGAACAAAACTCAACCTAGTCTCAAATCATTTGTTTAATAATAATAATAATGATTACATCAATAGTTAAACTACTTAAAGAACCAGGTTGAAGTCTCTTTCCACATAGTCCTAGTCTAATCCCACACCATCTAAGGATCTAAGGATAGGTGAATATTTCCAGAAAGTGTGCTCAAAATTGGATATTAATATATATTTATATATAGCCATTTTAATTTTTTAATATTTATTTATGTATGAAAGTTTTTAAACAAAAAAGTTACTAGGTCCTTAGCACCCTTATAGAAGGTTAAATATAAAATTTGGTTATGACGATTTTACCTTTTGACCTAAATTTTGTTCACACAAAATATCTAGCAAAAAATCTACTACTACGACTACTACTACGACTACTACTTTTACTACTACTACTACTACACACACAAAAGCATACAAAAACCACTTTTTTGAAATCCGAATGACTTGAAACGTGGATATATATGAAAAATCGCATACCGGAAGTGAATCGGTATTATAAATACTATTACTCTCTAAAAATCTAGAAATTTTTTTGATTGAACACTAGTAGTCTAATTAATCTTCAAATTTTGAATTTATTTTTTATGATATTTTTTTTAAAGGATATAGTAAACATTAACTCAACAAAAAGATTAGAATTAGTCTTATTATATTGACTACATTTTATCATAACTATAATGATTTTCTAGCTTGGCTCTTCATTTGAAGTATTAAACTTCTTATTTATATGAAATATTAATATTTATCATTTTCTAATTGGTTTAATATTAAATCAAATATTTCATAATTTTATCTCAATTTGATTAAAATCTTAATGTGTTTAATCGAATTATTTATTATTATTATTTGTAATTTGTCAATTTAAACTTATGTAAGTTTTAAAAAATAACTATTGTAATTGATTTCTTATCAAACAAACGAAGTGAAAAATATTTTTAATAATTTGAACAATTCAATCTCAAATTCAATTTTGCATTTTAAACATTAGAAAAAAAAGAGTAGACAAATATATATTTAATTCTCGTAAGGAGTATATTTGTCTTTTAATATTATCAAAAAGAAATGAACATTTTGTAACGTAAATTTAAATATTTGAAAGAATTATTATTTTATTATTCAAAATGAGATAACTGAGATTTCGACAAAAAGTCTAAAGTCCAAATAAAGTAATTATAATAAATATTCTTCCATATAATCTGATATTATGAAATATTTTAGATTCTCATATCAATAAAAAAATAAAAATTCATTATTAAAAAAAATAATTATTTATCAATAATTTTAAATTTAAAGATATATATGGAATAGTAAGATGGTATATAATATTGGGTTGGGAAAAAGAAATCCATTATTTTTGCACGGAATTCAAGACTATTTAATATGCTTTAGAATGTCCAATTTAGGTCAAATTTGCACCATTTTGTTGGATAATTTGTTGCCATGGTAACTTCATAATGTCAAGGTAACTTCATAATGCCTCTCTCATGGGAGTCTTGATCCTTATTGGCGAAAAACTATAATAATTGATTTTAACAATCTTATCTTGATTCTAAGGGGCAGCATGGCTGAGTGGATAGAGTACTAGATTTCTACACAGGAAGCATGAGTTCGAATCCCAGCATAGAACTCAAGATTATATATTTATTTAATAATTAATTAATAATTAATTAATTAATTAATTAATAATAAATATAAAAATTTAATTCAATTTAACATCGGCTGCCCCACCGAAGAAGGCAAGGGGAAACCACTTCGGTCAAATTTTCCCATGAACACCCTATGACTCATGTGGAGTTATTAGGGCCACGACACTTCCGCTAGGAAGTTATCGACAACGAAGAAGAATCTTGATTCTAATTTTTTATCACACAGAAAGTTTTGCAATATGAGCAAAAGGTGGTAATCGCTTGGAACCAAGTCTGTACTATATGGTGGATGCATCCAAACCAAGCTCTAAGAGTTTCTGACGAGTTACTACAGATGTGTGTGGCCTGGCGTTGACCTGATGGGACACAACGCCTCTTCTATTGGCCAATTCTGGTCCTTTCTGCTACTAATATTAACATGTCGGTCAACTTTGATTATTTCTGTGATTTGGTTGACATTTTCGGCGATGGGCCTGCTTGTGTGAAGTTTATCTTTAACATCAAAAATGCCTGTACGGAATCGACGAAACCAAAATTGCCCGTAATTAACTGTTGCAGTATCAGCACCATGAACACCATTCACAATTTCAGCCGCCTGGCTTACGTTTTTGCCTTTATCAAAGAAAAACTTTAAAATGTACCGAATTTTATCTGTGTTGATTTTTATTTTAACACACTGTAACTCACAACTGAATGGACGAAATAAAAAACAACAAAATAATTTTTTTTAGTATAAAATGTCACCTTTTCAACGAGCATAATTTTGAAATTGTTTGGTTAATACTTTTAGTTCATTTTTACTCTAAAAGTACTACAGCCATCTCTCAACAAAATAATGGATTTCTTTTCCCCCCTAACTATTATAATCAACGTTAAAATGTTTAATATAATTGTAAAATATATGTGAAAGCATAATAAAACAATGAATAAATTATGAAAGATTGAAACTTAGAATAAAAAATCTCATGGATTGTCAGTGTATCTGTGTGATATCACACTATAATAAGATATAATTTTGTATATAATATAGTGATATAAAGATAAATGTAGAAGATATGCATTATATTATTAAAAAATATTGTTTTTATTAAAAAGTGTAAAAATACTTGTTCCAGTCTTTAAGAAATATTATTACTAATGTAATATTAATATAAAATTAATATTATTTATTTTAATTGAAATATTTGATTGGTTTGTTTCAGCAATGTCAGGGGAACCTAATGATGTCAGCGACAGCAGTAATTTAAACAACACTGGTAAGAAAACAAAATCTCAATCTTTCTATTAATTTTATCGCGAGCACGTAACAAAGATTATTTTACTAAAACTAGTAAATAAATATACATTTGTAGTTATTTTTTTTTAAATATTATTTAAATAAATCGTTTCTCTGGTTCATAATGTCACCATAATGTCAGAAATTCTTTAATTAATAAATATTTAAAAATAAACATATATTTTTATTATATATTCGTTTAGGCTTAAATGAAAGTTTTTATTATTAAAAGTTATTTGCAGTTTATCTCCACATGCTTTGTGAGAAATGAGTCTCGACGTTTCAGTGCCCATTTTCGAGTCATTTTCAAGAAAATTTGTTATTAGGATGGAATTTTCTGTGTCTTAGTCTGAGCGACCAAGTGTCAATGTTGGTATTTTGGGTTGAATGGGTTGCACTCTCTATCACTCTGACACTAAAACAATGCAAGTACTGATAATTATTTAAACCTTTAAAACGCAGTAAATCAAAGAGTTCCCACTCATTCAACTAAAAATATCTCAAAAAGGGGATAAAAATAATGTATATACATAAAAAATTAAGTAATAATATTTTTTCAATAAATAAATAATATAATTATAATATATAAAATATGTATAAAATATTTATAATATATAATTTAAAAAAAAATTTAAGTCTTCTTTCTTTATAAATGAAAATATTTAAAATACAAACTTCGATGCATAAGGTCCCCTGAAATCCATGAATGCTCTTTGATTTAGATGTATGTTGGTTGCCTAAATTAAGGCGGTTTTAATAAAATTGATAATATTTATATCATAAATATTTTGCTCTTCAAATATATTTAAACTAACTCAAGCTACAGAGATATTTTTTTCAACCGGGTGTATATTGAGGTCATTTTTCTAAACAAATTTGTTAATAGTATATATGTTTTACTTTGCACATTTACAGGGCAGAATGATAATCTTTCATATTTTTTTTTTGTTTTATTTCCCTTATATTAGAAAATTACAATAACCCACTGTCACGTGTGGCAGTTTCTTCGCTAATATTAATAATTATTTTATTTTTTCAAAACTCAGAATATTATATTGGAAAAAAAAATTACTGTAAACAGAATGAAAACACTTAAAAGATAACAGCTTATTTGTTTAAATAAAAAATTAAAAACTATTTATCTATATAATTCTAATTAAATAACAAAACATTATAAAAAAAATGTGGCTCTTTAAAAACTTAGATATTTTGTAAATTGTTTCTTTTGGCCCTTCTCTCTCAAAAGATGTAAATACTACACTAGACTCTCCAGATTACCTTGTGAAGAAAACAACTAAAAAGAACAAAACTAAACCTGCAATTTATTTAAAATATATTGGTATGAAAAATAAAATCTCTAACTAATTTAGATAAATAAATTATTATAAATATATTTTATCATAAGAAAATTAATCAGAACATTCGAGGGAAGGTCAATAAGTCCTGACTCCTGTCGAAAGTATTTAGCTTATAGGATTTATTCTCTTGAATTTCAAAATATAATCATGAGATCAGTTAAAATTGTATACAAATAAATTTGTTTTACAGTAGTTGTAATTGTTTTAATGTTATTTTTAACATCAATGTGCTTAACATTTGAAAGAATTATAAACAATTCAATAATAATCTAAAAACAATGCCAGAAGCTGGAAAGTTAATGATTTATAATAGATCGATTTGTTTGTTATCTGTAATAGTAACAGTTTTATGTATTTTATATTTTATATAAGTAATAATTAGAGTTAATTCTGAATCTCATGGTTAATTGAAGTTATTTATCATAATTTGTTTTCTTTTCGGTGTAATTTCTGGATTGTCGGTTCTTTTCCTGTTATTGGTTATTTATCAATCTCTATCATTTCAAGGTGTAGATAAGCAAACAATCTATAATTCATCTATGATCCAAATCATTTTAATAATTTTATTATCTTTCTTTTGCAATTCAGCTAATTTATCTGATTTTATTTATTTATTTATAAATGTTATCAGTTAATTTACTATAATTATTATATAATAATTTATTATAATTCCAAGCATATAAATATTTTTGATAGTTAATGAGATTAATATTATGAAAAATAAATTTATAATACATCTAATATATGGGAGGAGTAATCTATTCCGATAAGGAACCCAGGGGCGGTTTTTCCTTTAAGAAGGGGAGATGTCTATATTCATGGGAATTGCATTGGGTGAAAAGAAAGTTAATGATAATAGTTTAGAGATAATTGAAATTAATATTTAAATCTTTATGTTGATTAAAGAAAGTTAATGATAATAGTTTAGAGATAATTGAAATTAATATTTAAATCTTTATGTTGATTAATTATGAAGTTTGATTTTGTTTTTAAATGAAAAAATTGACAAAATTCCACACTCAGACATTAGAAATAAAAAATATATCTCAATATGAATAGAGAAAATTTCAATATATAGATTTCAACTGTTCTATCTTTTATTAAAAATTAATTATGTGAACATTTCTGAGGTAATCACATTAGTGTATTGATGTTCATTGAAAATAAATTGGTGTAATCACAAGGATTAAAGACATTTTAAAAATTATATATATTTATTTTAAAAATGAAAGTATTATTATATTTAAATATATATCGTATAAACATTGTATGTAATATTAATATAAACAAATTATAATTTATAATTAAATAATATAAAAATATTACTTTTGGTTTAAATAAAAGCGCGCAGTTCGTAAATTGTTTTGCCGCTAGAGGACTCAAGCTAACATGTGTGTGAAAATTAAGTCTCGTATTTTTTATTTATATATGTATATATACTTACAATTATATTGATTCGTGTTTAAAACTATAGAATATTTTAAATAAAATTAATAAAACAATAATTGTTTATAATTAGAAATAAATGTTTTTTTCGATTTTAATTATTTATATTAAAATTATTTCTTAAAAAGAAAAGAAATTATTTCTTGAAAAGATTTTATAAAAAATAATATAATTAATAGGTTTAATATAAAATCATATACTATTAGTATAATGAAAATTTTTTAATTATTTATCAAAGAAAATCTTGAAAAATAATTAATATAATACGACTTGTTTTTGACTTAAAAAGAGCGCCAAAATTCATTTAATTGTGTTGCTACTAGAGAACTCTGATGTTAACCAGCACATGTGTTAGCTAGAGTACTCTAGTGGCAATTTAATTAACTAAATTAAAAAATATTTTTAAAAATAAATCTTGATTTTATTTACTAGTTTACATTTAATCTAATATCTAATTTAGATTCATTTAATTAGATTTTATATATACTTATTAAAAGAAATATTGCGATATATACCTATATATATATATATATATAAATTGAAAATTATCTTGTAAGCTAGAGTCACCTCGCGGCAACATTATTATTATTAACTTAATGCTAACTTTCTAATAATTTAATATAAATTAATATAATATAATGATTTATTTTTAATATAAAGGTAATATATATATATAAAATATATTAAAGATATTTTATAGGATTAAAAAAATTACGAGCATAAAAAATATAAATCAATTATATCTAGGGTGACCAAACGTCCCGTTTTTAGGTGCTCTGTCCCGGCGTCTCCAAAAATGTCTTCGGGACAGCCTATTGTCACGTTTTTTTTTAAATATTTAGGATATTTCGTACTTTTTTTTCAAAATTTTTCCAATTTGGTTAAAAAAACAAAAAGGTAACCCGTTTGTCCCAGTTTGGTGTTTTCGAAATATGGTCACTAATTATATCACATAGCGTTCATTAAACTATTATATATAAGAAACAATATAAGAAATGAGAAAAACTACTTATTGTAATACATATTACCAAAAGAAGCCTCCAGACAAACTTGGACCATCTGAATTATAAAATACTTGAAAATACAATTAAAAATAAAATCATTTTAGTGAAAATTTTATTTGCTTTCACTAAAAAGAAAAGAATTCATTATAATAATATTTTTTCATTCATATTCAAATATTTTATGTATATTTCAATTTCTTCATTATTTTTACCAACCCTTCCATTACAGTGTGTTTTCCCCTCCTCTCATTCACACATATTTCGCCCTTGATTCTCCCTCGTTCTCTCACTCTATCCGCTTTCCAGGGTCAAGTTTTTTTCTTTTTTAAATTTTTGTTAAAAAAAGGTAATATAAAAAATATAAACGATATCTAAAAAGAGTAACAATTTTTTAAAGTTAGACTCAATCAATGAACTCAACTGCACAGTATTTATCTTCATTAGGCCTGTCTACAGTCACTTTGGAGCGTACATGTAGCTTTTATAAGGGCCTTATCTTTTATTATCTTTTCTTTGTTCGCCTGGATTTTCTTTTATGTTAATAGTAATTGTAGGTCGTTGATCTGAAGGTAGAAAGAACCAGGATGTTTTTATTCTTCCCCTTCCACAATAACATTTCTTTTTTTTTTTTGAAAATTGTGGATATTCGACGATTAATACGTTATATATAGCCTCTTTCAATTATTTGGACTCGAACTCATTTTTGGTATTTCCCATCTTTTATTCATTATTATCAGAAGTTTAGTTTCTCTCTTCTATCATACTCTTCACATCATATTCTAACTTTTTAGCAAATTCGAAAAATTTAAATATAGGAATATTTCCCAAATCAATGTCATAGAATTTATTTTTACCCTCATTTATTATTTTTTATTTATTTAAATAATAAATTTAATTATATTCAATTTTTCCATTTTAAAATATTTTAAATAAATTATTATTATATTTATATGAATACTTCTTGAAAATAACTTCCATTCTTCAATATCAAGTATATTCTGATGATCAGATTGACTTGATCGGTTCTTCTTGCAGTACAGAAAATGAAATCTGGTATTTGGAGTTAAAAGTATGCAATGATCTGTGATCATTTAATGAGATTTGAGTTTTGCCAGGGTAAGCACTACCTTAAATATATAGGAAGGGGAATTAGAAATTAAAAAGGGTTCGTTCTTTCGTTTGCGTTTCATCTTACAACATAAATTTTTGTGGGATACTTAATAATATTAATTTTATCAAAAGCGAAGGGTTACACACAGTGGCGTACCTAGAACTTTTGCCGCCCGGGGCGATCTCCAGTTTGCCGCCCTTTTTATTATAAGTCAATCAAATAGTGGTATTTATAAATTAATGCACATATAAATAGATTATTAAGTTATTTAATCAATATTAATTAATACACAGAGTAAATTTTTTACACATATTTGTATGCACTCGTAAACATATTAATATAATATTTACACTTCTAGCTTTCATACTAGAAAAATCGTGTATAATACTCTCAAAATTTATATTTATATTTTTTCCGCCGCCCCTGCTTTTCAAAAATCGGTGATTTAAAAAAATATTGGTATATCACTTCAAAGTAATCATATAAACTTTTCAAAAGAAATGACATTTATAAACTGATATCAAAAAATTTTAGTTAGGAAAAATTGCTGAACAAAATCGTAAAGATGCGTTTACGAATTCAACGAATTTTAATGAATACAATAAAATAAAATTATTATCCTGTTCTTGGAATTAGAATTCAAAATTTACACTAAAATGCATTTATATACACCGAGGAATAATATTCGAAATCATATAGTTAATCATAATTTATATAAATCAAATAGTAAACTTATAATAATCATTTATTATTCAAAAAAGAAAAAAAAATAAATATGAAATGAATAAGTTGCTTTTTACAACTATAACTAAATATAAAAAATGCCGCCCCTAGATAAGTGCCGCCCGGTGCGGACCGCACACACCGCATCCCCCTAGGTACGCCACTGGTTACACATATTATTTTTATTCAATGATTTAGAAGATCCACAGATTAATATTCTACAATGAAATACCATGAAAGGAAAAATATGCATTTGAAATGTGGATATTTAGAACAATGCAATATATATCCTGGATTTAATTGCATTACGCTTGGAGTAATGTTCATATGCATAAACAAGACAGATAGCTGTTAACTACACTAGAAACTAAAAACAGGATCTTTTGGATTGAAACTATGACCAGGTCGAAAAGATCTTCTAAAATTAGAATGAAAAATCCAGAGTCGTTGAGGTTCTGGTTTTTTGGATTTTCAACATTCAAAATTAGATAGAATTTATTTAAATTTTTGATCATTCACTATCAAATAAGGAAAATTTTATTCCCAAAATTTATCTTACGATTAAGTTACTTTATAATTAATACTATAGTTTACCATTTAGAAGCCGATTCGAATCGGCAAAAAATCGTTGTCTATTAATCTAAACTTGAAATTATTTGATAAATTATATCATAGTTTTGTAAATTAATTTTTTATTTTATAATCAATTTTTTATAACATTCTTGACTCCATTTCGTTGAATGTTAATATTAATATCATTTAATTTTTATAAGCGTTTTAATTAGCTTTATATTAGAAAATTAATGCATATAGTATTTATTAATTTAATTGATTAATTAACAACAAATCATATTGAAATTGTTCTTATCATTTGATGGAAAATTTTTCTTATTAATAATTAATCAAACTAGAATGACCATGAAAAATTTCAAGTTCAAATTGATAATAATATTTTACGAATATATATATTTTTTTTTTAAAAATAATAAGTTTTAATATATTAATATATATATAATAAAATTAAGTTATTATAATAAATATTTTTAATTCTATTATAGTAATCTTCTTCTTCTTCTTAGCCTTATTTCCCACGGGGTGTGGGGTCGGCTCTTCTCGTTAATTGGCGCCAACTAAATCTGTTGTTGGCGTCGTCTGTAGAGAGACCAGATGCCATTAGATCTCCCGTTATACGGCAGGACCAGCTGGTTTTAGGCCTCCCACGCGGTCTTTTGGTACTCAACCTTCGATGACGGTGATGATGGTGTTGACGATTTTGATGTAGCTGTGGACGATTTGAGTGAGGTTGATGGCAATGATGCTGATGCTGACCGATGTGACGATGTTTGTGTCGGTGATGATGTCGATGTGGATGTAGATGTGGATGTGTATGTTGGACTATCTTCTTTAGCCCACCTCGTCCATAGGTGGGTAACCCTAACCCATTTCTCGCATCACCCGGGTGCTGACAATGCGCGTCGCTTGCAGGGGACGCCCTAGCCGTTAACCGTATAACATTTCTCCATTAATTGTTGATGCGACGCGAAGATGATCCAGCCGGCCTGTCGCTACAGCCTGACGCGTGGATTGGAAAGAAGGAAGAGGAAATAAAGGGGATTGGGTCTGGATGGATGATTTGGGTAGGGCATGCACTCCCTTGGTCGAGGAATGAGAGAAAATGCATGTGCTCGCGTAGGGCAGTGGGCGCCACTCACTGAGGTAGATCTGTCTCTCACCGGGATCGTGAGAAGGTATCTACCCGCTACCCGCAAATTCTATTATAGTAATAAATATTTATAATTTTAATTTATATTAATTTATTAAATTTTAATGAAATATTTCATTATGCCTTTGAATTTTACAAAAAACAAAAATTGTTATTCATTTTTATCATAATATATTAGTAGTTTCACTAAGATAAGTAAAACTACTTTTTTAACATAATTACATGATTTATTTGAAGTAATATAGAAAGAATAGTGTTGAGTTCTTTGATGACATATTTGTAAAATTTATTTTAATAAATTAAAACGAATAAAAATAGTGAAATTAAATATTAACTAAGTATTTAATTAATATAATTAAAATAAATAATTATTAAGCTATATTCTATTACCATATACTGATTTTATACAATGTTTCTCCAAAATCTATTTACATATAAAAAATAAAAATATCAAAAGATGTGAAATTTATAATCACCAAATTAATAGGCAAGTATATATTAATTTAGTATAAAGTTTGCATCAGATGTTGTGAAGTGATAAAGGTCAGGGAGTAAATAAACTGGATGACCTTTTCAATGTTGTAATAAATGTGGATGAGTGTGCTCCAATGGAAAAATACAAAATTATATATACATATATATATATATATATATAAATATAATCAATTAATTACTAATAATAATTACTAAAAAAAACGAATTTCATATAATTTTATATATATTTATATTTAAAATACATATATTATATAAATAAATTTTTATTTATAATCTATAAGTCGTCTTTTAATATTTATATCTAAAATAATGAAATAGGATTCAGAAGCTTATAATTATATGTATTTATATATAGTATATATATAATAATTCTAAAGGGCTATATATATATAGCTCTAATTATATATATAATAAATTATTATATGTAATATATATATAGAAGTATTTATTGTATATACATTGATTAGAATATAAAAACATTTTATATTACTTTCATGACTTGAAGACTCCAATTATAGCTTTGGAATTGTCTGTCTGAAAAATTAATTCTATAGAATCTATAATATTAATATTTCAGACAAGTGGACATTTCTAGTATAGATTATACACTTAAAATTACTGAATCTATTAATTTGAAATTACCCTCTTGGTCTACTTATATATAAAATTTAAATAACTTATAATTATCATAATATATATATAATTATTTAAACATAGGTTTTAGTATCGATTCATATCAATTTTTTAAAAACACCTAGAAATAATTTTTTTGATACTTTTGGAATCGAAAAATATAACATATTGCCAATTAAAACTAACTACATTTTTTCTCATTTATTTTATTTATTATTTAATATTAATTTTTTTAGTTTTTATTTGTTTTAAAAATTGTAAATTATAGTGTTTTTGTTTCTAATGGTTTTTATAACAAACTGCAAAAATGATTTTTATGAAAAAAGTTTCTTAGGAATTGTCCACTGCTGTGGAGTATGCACATGAACAAGATCAATGAATCCACTAACCCAAAATTAGATGTTAAAAAACAAAATAGAAAATAGAAAATTATTTAGAAATTAGGTAGATCAGGGAAATATATATAACAAAATAAAAATAAGGTAATTTTTTTTAATATTAATATTAATATTCAGAATTCATTCCATATATTCAAACCGAACGAAAATTAGTGAATAAGTGAATAATTAGTGAATTAGTCAATAAAACATTACTTATGGCTGCACATTTCGACGTCCATAACTAGTAAATCTATCAAACTTAAATAACTTTTATCTCGTAAAGTAGAAGCGACCCGTAGAAATTGAATAAGAAAAGTTTATTTAGAATTAAAAAAGGAACCCACTGGTAAAGTTTTACTCAAATCCATGACATAAAGACTGTTTTGAATAATTACCGAAAAGAAATCTTAAGTGTAACAGTTGACGAATAAAATGAAATCTGGTCTGATACCCAAAAAAAAAATGAATGAATGACAGCTGAAGAATGTAATATGAATGAAAAATAAAACGAAACGAAGTGATAAATACAATACAATTATTAAAATTCAAAAAAGCTGCATCTTTTATAAAAACGACTTGTCTATAGGAAAGTAGTCTTATTCCTTACTAAAATAATTAATGGAATGATAAGGTTAAAGCATTTTCTAAGAAATGAAAGAAAGCGGAAATAGTTCCACCTAAAATATATCAAAAAAATATTATGCATCACTTTGGGGGTACAGGAGACAATAAATATAATTCATTGATATCAAAATATTAATTCTTTTATGAATATTATATTTATATTAAAAAAGATTCAAATGAAAAATTAAATAAGAGAGATTATTTTTTTATATTTTTATCATTTGCACTTTTCACTCTCTTATCGTATATTACTGAATAAAATAATACAACGTGTATTTACTTTTTATTATCCCTAATATATGAGTGTGTACTAATATATACTTATAATGAATGATGACAATAATGATAATAATTTTGAAAACAAATAATACAATATAATGATTCCATCTGTCCATTCATTTTCCTTAAATCTTTAAATATTAAAAAAAAATTCAGAGAGAGAGAGATTTTTTTATTTTTACTTCATTTTTCTAGATATTCCAACCATTAATTAAAATTATTATGTAATATTTATTTATTTTTCTTATTTTCCTTATGCACAAATTACTATTTATTTATGTTAAAAATTATTTACTATTTTTTCCTGGTCTCATTTGGTATTTCCCTTGAAATATTTAAATTGATCTTAATCCAAAATAATACATAGTTGTATGTTTTTTGATCATTCCATTAGATTTATAGTTATTAGCTAAAGTGTTTACTGATTTCTTGATTACTTTTTTCTAGATTCATCCAGAAATCGATATATATAGAGACGGGAAAATGGGAGCGCTTTTGGTGGGCAATGGCAATAGGTTGAGAAAACCTTGCCCGACAACAGCGCCCTCAGGGAGATAACATTTTTTAGTCACTATACTTTAAAAAATGTATACTTTACGTACTGAGTAGACTCTTTTAAGAAAATATTTTATCTTTCCGAGGATATTAATTAATTAACTGACCCTATTATTATATGATTATCCTACTATTTTTCTTTGATAATTAACTCTACTTGTAAAACTTCAAAACCCCTCCCAAATATAGATTCTCATAAAACTGATGTGGATAATTTTCAAAATTTGATACCCATAACTAAATAATGAATTATAATAAATAAAAAAGAAATGTTCATACAGACAATAGAAATTGATAAATATTTAAAAGAAAAGGAAGTTTTTCATGTATAAAGAAATTAAGTAGCCAAAAATTATCAATATCCGGATAAATTATTATCAAGTCGGTAATTGACGTCATATCCGATTTTTAATAAATAATATTACAATTCTTTTTATAAATATTATAAATGAACCCTCTCTCTTTTAACTATTTTAAATATGTTTTTGACTTAAACCCTATTTTTTCCTAATTTACTTACAAACTTATTTTATTTATTTTTTATTTGAGAAATAAAATATTTATATTTTTTTAATTTGTTCTCGGGGAGGAAAGATATAAGCTGAAATCAAAAGAATTTCTATTATTTTCTATAATTGTAATAATATAATTAAAATAAATCTACTGTTGCGGCAGGAAAACATAATTTTGTCTTAACACCATACTTGTTACTTTACTTTTTTTCTCCTGATGTCAATTATCAAATTTGTTTAGATTATGTTTAATGATATAGTTTATTATGAATTATTAAAATGTGATAAATTTAGTTATCAGCTACTCTAAAATAAAAGGAAGAAATTTTGAAAAGTCAATATTGAAAGCTTCTCAGAGAATAAAACAGACTAATAGTTAAAATAATTATATTAAACGTTGATGGAGCGAGTTTAAGTAAAATCGTTAGAGCCGTTTTTGAGAAAAGTACAAAAAAAGTGTAAGATCATATATGTAAACTCCTAATTTCTTTTGTTCAATTTTACATATAGAATATATACATATATATTTCAAATTTGGTATTTGCTAAAATTATTAGGACAGTTTTAAAGAAAATTGAAAAAAGTGTTATTTTTTTAAATAATTAGGCTGCCTTTTAGTTGCAGTATATAAGCAGTGTTTATATTTACATTCGATATTTTGGAAGGCAAATAGCAAGATTTTGGCAGTGAAACGTTGATGATCTAACGAGAAGCAATGCATTTTCTTAACCCAAAAGTTTTAAGACACATTTAATGAAAGATTAATGAAAATGCCTTGAAATTCCAAAAAAAAAAACAAATTTTTTTTCATAACAAATCAGTTTTTACAACCATACTATACACAACTCTTGCCTACCAGTGGCGTCACGATCTTTTCTCTCCTGAAGGATTATAAGATGCGGTATAAATACATCATGGCTCTTCTAAAGTTAATTAGCAAAAAACGCTCACTTAACCTATTATTTATTTACATTTACTTCCTTGGAAAAGTGAAAATAAAATCTAAAGTTATCTTCTTTTAATACTTTATCTAATGAGGGTTGGTTTTCAAAGGTTGAAGAAAGAAGTATTCACAGGTAAACCGAATAGTAAATGACCTTTAGAATCCCAGGAATATTTTATACGGTTAATATTAGGTAAGCTAGTAAAAAAAGGTGGGGATCGGTGTGTAGGAGCGCGAGTTGTGAAATATATTGTAGGTATCTATAGTAAGCCATGAACTTGCAAAATTGTGAAGGCTAAATAATATGAACATTAAAGAAATAGTTATTTATCCCCTACACATATTTTCTATGATATTTTATTTATTAAAAAATATATTATAATATGTGTAGTAGTATTTTTAACATTATCTTATCTTTAAACAATTCTTAAATTGAATTTTTTTTCGTTTGTATATAAAAACATATTTATAATATAATCTCTTTACAATATACTTTTATTTTATCATTTAATTTCTATGTAGATTTATTACATATAATATATATATATATATTATATTTTTGCTATCTTTACATCTTACTATTATATTCAGGGGGATTAAATGTCAAGTTGGATTTTGAACTATTACATTATAATATTTTAATTAATTTGATGAATATATGTGTAGACATATGTATTATAAGATTGTGAAAATAAGTAAATAAATATTGAGGAAAAAATTTAGTTGTCCATTGAATAAATTAAATAACTTAATATCATTCAAATAAATAAAAAAATTCGTAATTTAATTATAATAGACTTGCACAATATTATTATCATATGTATTATTTGATTTTTGATTTTTTTATTTCACTAATATTAATTACTTACATTCATCTTATTTTTTTTTTTCTTATGAAAATACAAATACACTTAAGTTGACTTTCACAATATTATTAAAGAAAGTATCATTAAAATAAAAATAAATTTTACATTTCTATTATTATCTTATATAGAATTCAGAATTTTATAGATCTATTATTAATAGAACTACCCTATAATATAATAATATGAAATGTTAACAAAGGAAATGAATTTTGCTTGCAATATCAAGATAGTATGATTTTTCTGTCGTAATCATTGCCCCTCAATATTGATTATTTTAGAAATAAACTGGTGACGTAAATGGAGGGTTAAAAAGTGACGTCATTAATGAATATTCATTCATCTGATTAGCTGCTTAAATGATTTCACCCTTTTATTATGACGGCGTTCTTATTATATTTTTATAACATAATAATAATCATAATCATAATAATAAAAGGTTAAAATTATTTCAAAGATTAAAATAATATTCACCCCTTATATATTTTTACCTTTAGATATTTATTCATTTGGTTGAATGCAAGGGATAAAGTGCATAGATAGGTCAAGGGTTATAAATATTTTAATTAGTAATTGACTATTTATAACAATTTTATTTTTTTTCACTTTTTTTCCGTCACTTTATAATTTTTTGAACTTCACTTTCAACCATCCAATCTTACAATTAAAGTTTGAACCATTAAAATAATTTAATAAATAAAATAAAATCTTCAAAAATCAAAATAAATACTTATTAATTAATTAATATTATAACAATAATTAAAAGTTTCTACTTTTCCAGTTTTATTCATTTTTAAATTTTATATATATATTATAAGATAGATAGATCTTACATTATATACAACTTGTCAAATAATTTAAATTTTATAAATGTAATCAAATTAAATATAATTGGCTTGGAATATTCATAATAGTGGTTGGGTTTTCCCATTAAATTACTTATCTTTCAATTAATTTTTAGATTAGATAGAATTTTTTACTATATTCTTGATATTTGTTAGCAAAAGTTTTTAAGATACTTGACTGATATTTTTTCCAGTTTCCTCTTTTGCTTTTTTATCGAGATTAAATATGAAATATCATTGTTTTCTCTTCATTTCTCTAATTCTAATTAAACGTTTATTTTTAGTTATGTAGTTTATTGTAGTTGTTTGCTTGATGTGGTGGGTGGCTGGCTCAGCTAATTTGAGAATCAAGGCGAGAGAGATTGTGGCTGCAGGTAAACGGGCACAGGCACAAAGACCCTGAAAAGGTCTCACACTCGAAGTAAAGCCAAAAAAAAAACGGCTCGTAGGGTGTTTGTACCGCCCTTACAAGTCACGAGAGAAAAACGAGCTCGATGTCGGGGAGAGATCAATTGTGAAATAACAAACGGTTTGTTGCCCCAAAAGAGAGGGACAATCTAACAGCAGTAAAAAAGAGATTATACATTTTATCCCTTAATAATAATAATACTAACAATAATAATAATAATAATAATAGAGAAAATAAAATACCCTTCCATTGGTTTGTGTTAACAAAACCCTTATCATTAAATAAATTTTTTTGAATTTTTCTTAAAAGTTTCTCTTTCTAAATAAAATTATCCATTATTTATTTATAAAGATAAATTTTTTAAATTGTATTTTTAATTTCCCGCATACTTCGTATAAGGGAAGTATTGGAATCGTCAAAAATTTCGACTTCGAGATTTCGATAGATCTTGACGTTTTAAACCTCCCTGAGTCGGAAAATACCATTTTTCGAATTATGTCTGTGTGTGTGTATGTATGTATGTATGTAATGTCTGTAAGCAAATTTACTCAAAAACTAATCAAGCTAGGACTTCGAAATTTGGTACACCGATATTATTCACTGTTTGTAGATTTCTATCAAAATTTCGTCAAAATCGGTTAACCGGAAGTGGTACTTTACCTACACTGGTTGCGTTTACCTTTCAACTAAAGTACCAGTTTGCTTCGAGATATTTGCTTCCTATTTTGTATATAGATTGAAAAATATGAAAAAAATTCAGATACCAAATTTCATTATGATCTGACTACCGGAAGTGACATTTTACCTATACAAGTAGCGTTAGGTGTAAATTATAAATATATATAATAGTGTTAAACCATTTTACTTTATAATTTAAATTAATTAGTTTGTTTATTTTTATTGTTGTTAAAACATAATAATAATAACCTAATTACCTATTTATTTGCGGGAAAGTCTAGGGGCGGACACTCCCGAATTTTTTAAATTTAAAATTTATAGTTTCATTTTGTTTTTAAATTGAAATAAAATTGATAATTTAATATATATTTTAATAACTACAATCTTTCTATAATAGCTTTATAATAAAAAAATAAATGAAAACGAAAAAAACTTATTTTATCCAGTTGTAAAGTGGGTCTGCTGGTATTAAGTATTACGAATGTACTGAACTGGTATGATTCCAATATTCTGACCTTCATCAAATTCGATCCTACATTTATTGATTTGTTCTTAAAATGTATCTTTCTTATTATTTCTTTAATTTCAAATATATTTTGACTTATCAATCATTTTATTTTTATTTTGTTTCAGAAACGGAGTCTTCATTTCATGTTGGTAAGTAGAAATAAATCATTGTGCCATATAAATATATTAAATAAATCGTTAAATAAAAGATATAGAAAATAAAGGAAAAAGGTGGACGATAAAAAAAGAAGATAAAAATTATTAGATTACCACGAAATAAAGTTAATTTTAAAAATAAAAAGAGTTGGAAGGAATTCATTAATTATGTAGGGTTCAATTTAACAGACTTCTCGATCTGATCTATCATTTTATAAATTACTTTAAAAATTTACGTCAAACAGTTAAAAGAAAGACCATTGATTAAAACCTAAAAATATTCTCCATTGATTTTGTAATTATGTTCTAAGAGTATATATCTATTATATATATAAAAAAAGATTTTTGTCTGCACATTGCTCAGAATATAAAAATTTTTGCATATCTTCGCGTTTCATGACCTCTAGAATCCAAAAGTGACTTTAGAATTTTTCATGTCTGTCTGTCTGTCCGGAAAATAAGGATGTTATAGACTCAAAATTGTCTGAACCGATTTCTATGAAATTACATCACAATATTCTTATATACGTCTATAGTAACATAGGCTATAAATTTTATTAATATCTAATAAATAACCGCAGAAATTAATTTTTTAAAGTTTATATAATTCTACGTGTTGTTCATTCAAGTGCGCGTGGCTCACTGACTAGCGGAATCATTTTCACAATGTGTATATATTAATCATAGAAAGTCCCAAACAAATTAATTACAACTATATTTTAAATGCAAAAATGATTTCTTGGTTATATAAAATTAAAATATGATTTTTAAGACAAATGATATAAACGAGATATTTTAAATTTTGAGTATTTTTTTAAAATTTTTTTTAAATCAAAATTATTGTATTCTATTATATTTTTTTTTATTAATAGGCTTCTTTTTTTATTTTTAATTATTAATAAATTCTCTTTTTTTGATATCATATTAATAAACAATAATATTAAATTTAAAAATTAGAATATATTTGAATTTTTTTAAATTTTAACACATGTAATCAATCATATGCATTAAGAATGGAAAATTTTGAAAATCAACTTGGTATTAAATTCAGGAAAAATACTGATATATAGAATATATAGACTATTCGAATATAATTTAAAACTCTTTCTCTCCTTCTATTTTAAATTTTAAAAAACGGAGTATTAGGAAATTAAGATACCTTATACAACATGGATGGGTAAATGAATTGGGGTAGAAGAGGAGGCAATTTATAATTTTCTTCTAATTCAGATTTAGGACAAATCGGCCAACATTATATCAAATCTCGCTAAGAACATTCAATATTTCTGTACACAAATTATTCAGTCTTGGCAAATCAGTTTAAATTGATATTTATATAAATTAACAAAGTGAAAATTTTTATTTGTTTAAATTTTATTATAATGAATCAAAAAAAATTAAATATATAGATCACGTGATTAAGAGAAGCAAGAAACTTGAAAGAAAATAACTGTTGGTTGGTGGTCGGACATGACAGAAACTGCAAGGGAAATCTTCATGATGCGACTAATAATTTTCAAATCTCCTAGCACCACAGAATTAGTTATGTTTCTTTTAAGGGAGGAAATTAACTATGATCTAAAAAAATTAATAAATGAACTTAATAATAAAAAATCAATTAATTTAAATTAATACTATTAATGAATATATATATTGGTAATTTATCTATAGTTTTATACCGTTAATTTTTATAAATTGTCTCAAGTCTCTAACTTTGCATTTTCTCAAATTTCATTATAATAAAAATTTTCAATAAAAATCAAACATTGAAAATAAAATATCAAAATGAAATGATCAAGAAATATTATTCTCTATTATAACATATACAATACTTACGAACCATAGGCGGAGGAAATATTAGGAGATATCATTGCGGGTTCAGGCCAAAACGATCAACATTAATTAAGATATTTTATTATGACAGATATTAGAAAAAACCCGCGAATTCAATATTTCTGTTCACTAATTATCTGTAGACTTTAGTAAAACATGACTCAATAGGTCCGGATAAACTTTTTCAAATTTTGATCTTCAAATTTGTCTTGAAGGTAGTAAAAAAAGAGTAATATGAGGAAATCAATTGTAAAATATTAGGTTACCCAGACGACTTAAATATAATAGGAGATTCGGCAATTGCAATTACAGATAGCGGGTTGTTGCGGCCAAGAAATTTCGAATATCGTTGAGCCACATAGATAGAAGATATATAACATATACAATAATAATATATTTAATTAATTTACTGATTAAATTAAAATATATTTTAAATAAGAACACAAAAAGAAATTAATGTTTTATGTAATATACTGATTGAAACAAAATGGATGAAAACCTTTTACTACTTTCAACCAAATACTTTGTACCACTCGGGGGTACAGGGGGTGGAGCCCCCGTCTAGGTGTGAAGAGCGCCGAAGGCGCTCTGAGCAGCTAGTATATATTTAAAACAGAAAAACAATAAAATAATAAAAGACCAAGATCACTTAATAGAAACCAACATTGAATGTTTATAAATAATTAATAAGGAAATCTTCATGTTATTACAATAATATTTCCTCTCTTTATAACTTATCATCTGTAAATGATATATATATATATTTTTAGTATATTTAAAAATTGATATCATAGGTTTATTTTGTGAATTCTCTTCTCTCTCCGCCCTTTTTCTTTGAATTAAGAAAAGTTTTCATTCAAGATTTTCCTCAGATAAAATTGAATCATTGAAATTCCTTGAATTTTAAAGTTAATAAGTAATCATTAATATCCAAGAGAGTTGTTTACCTTGATAATTCTAAATAAATACAAATTATAATATTAATTAAAATAAATTAATAAATTTGATGAGTCGTGAGAGTCTTCTTGAGTATTCCCTAGAAAAATTTGTATTCCTTTTTTTTTGTTCTTGAAAATTTGTTAAATATGAAAATTATTTTTGTTGAAAAAAAGAAAAATTTGTTTTAAAATAATAAAATTAGAATATAAATAAAATCATATAAAAGATATAAACATTCATTTTCTTATTTAAAATCAAAAACTAACATTCATAAAACTGCAAAGTGTTTTTTAAATAGATTTTTGTCCATTTTATAATAATGGTGATAAAACATGTAAAAATAAAAAGCTATCATTGGAAAAACTATTAGAATTATCATTGTAAGCAATCCTGCAAGAATTAAAAACTAATTAACAAGAAAATAATTTCCAAATTGTTGCAAGAACCAGATTTTGGGTGTTTTATATAACATCAGACCAGCTCGTACGGAAAAAGAAAGGAATATTTCAATAACCAACGATTTTCTTTGTAAAAAAATAAGCATAGGTATTAGTCAACCAAAAATAACTGCGTTCGAAAAACAAACTCATATTTATTTTTTTGTTCACTTCAATTTTTGTTTTTTCAATTGATATGATACAATTAGTATTTACAATACTATTTCCATGCTCTATATTGACCTCTATGCTCTCCCATCATAGTTAGAGTAATAAAATCAATCAAGTAGTAGTGGTATATAGGTGCATCCTGATGTATAAATAAATAAATAATATTGATAATGTTATTTTAAATTACTGTACAACGTGGAGTTGCATGGAGTTGCATGAGCACGACCCCAATACATCTCCAGACAAAGTAAGGATCATAAAATCAAGAAGTATGCAATGGGCAGGATACGTAGCAAGAATGGGTGATGATAGACTTGCGGAAAATATATTTGTGGGGAGACCAATTGAGAAACCTTCCGGTTAGTAGACCAAGGACCAGTTTGGATATTTAAAACGTAAAATTTGAAATGTATATACTTAAGTCCTGTAATCACGAAGGATAATAATATTTCAGAAGAATTTAAATCGAGGTTGTAATCGGGTAAGGCCTGATATCATGCAGAAAAGGACCTTATCTCGTCAAAATTATTAACCAGAGGAATCAAAGTGAAGATATATAAAACAATGATTTTCCCGGTAGTATTATACGGGTGTGAGGGATGGTCTAAGACCTTGAGATACGAGACTAGATTAGATTATTTGAAAATAGGATTCTTAGCACCATTTATGGGCCAAAGAAAGATGAGGTCGCCGAGGAATGGCGGAGACTGCATAACGAAGAATTGCATGACCTCTATGCATCTCAAGAAATAATCAGAGTAATAAAATCAAGTACGTTGAGATGGGCAGGATATGCATCAAGTATGGGTGAAGATAGACTAGTAAAAAATATATATGTGACCAAACCAATTGGGAAGCAACCGAATGGAAGACCAAGAACTCGGTGGGTGGATAATATAGAAAGTAATGTGAGAGAGATAGAATAAAATAGGAGTTGGTTGGATTTAGCTCAGAATAGGGATATTTGGAGCAATGTGGTTGCTGAGGCCAAGAACTTTAGAGTTCTGTAGAGCTTTATATATATATATATATATATATGGAATACATATGTTAAAAGTGCCAAAATCTTAAAAAAGCTGCACCACAATCATTGTTATTGACCTGCATTTAGTGTTATTTCGCAGATAGAATTTATATTAAATAATTTGTAAATTTTCAAATACTTACTAATTTAATTTCTCATTTTCCGAAAAATGAAAAATGTAGAGAAATTAGAAAGACTAGTTATGAAGAAAAGCGATTAAATGTGTGTTACGTTTTACTTTAGTTCTTTAAAATACTATTCGTCACATTGACATCATTTAGTTGAAGTTCATGACCTCAACATCAATATTTATCAATCAATCAATCTTAGATAGTAATTATCATTAAAATAATCTTAGTTGTGTGTGGGTGTGAGTGTTTTTGTTCTAAGAAAATATTTTAAAAATACTTGAGGGAAAATGAAATTTTTATCAAAGAAGGTAAGTTTAAAATGATTAGGTAGGAATTAACATTAAGGTTATCTATTTCGGTGGTGGGTCAGGGTAAAGGAGGGGTCGGAACAACTGGGAATATAACGTCAAGTCAAATATTTGTGACAAATATGCACTCTAGACAACCTCCATTCGTTTCAGTCCATAATCTTAGAAAAAAACTTTGTTTTTAATAGCATCTTAGGTATTTCGTATCTGTATGATAAAATCACTCGATTTTAAGAAAATTATCTAAAGGACATATATCATAATTTATTATAAATTAAGAATAATGAATATATAGTTAATATGTTATATAAATAAAATTTAATTCTATATGAATTATTAGAGAACATTCTGATTGATTAAAATTTATTATCATTTACAGTATAAAACTGCTCATAAATGTTTAATTTAATTTAATTGTTATTTAAATATTTTTATTATTTACAGTAAAAATTTCCAATAATTTTTACAAGCAAATGATTCACTTTATTTAATTTAGTTATAAAATTTCATATTCTAAATATATTTAGTCATTATTTATCATTAGTTTAGTTACTTTACTTTACTTTGATTGTAGTAGTAATAATTAAATAATTTAAGTAAAACTTTACAATGGTGGCTGCAGTCAAGAACTTTCGAGTTCCGTAGAGATAGAGAAACAGCTAAATTTCCTCTCCCCAAATTAATGATACGTATACCAGGTTTATTCAAAAGAAAAGGTGAACTTTGAATTATTTCGAAAAGCATTTATTTATTCATCAATATCCATTTTATCCCCTTCAAAATAATTCCCCTCAAATATAATGCACTTATGCCAGCGCTTCTTCCAATCGTCGAATCTGTAATGCCATTTTCGGTATGCCCATCAACTCGTTCTTCGACTCCGAATTTATCTCATCAATTGTGGCAATACGCTTTCTTTCATTGGTCTCTTCAGTTTTATGAATAAGAAAAAGTCCCAGGGAGCTAAATCTGGTGAATATCGTGATTGAGGTATGATTACCGTATTGCTTTTGCCCAAAAAATCACGAACAAGCAATGATGTAAGCTGGTGCATTATCGTGATGCAGATTTCATTATTTATTTTTCCACAATTCCGATCGTTTGAGCCGTATTGCTTCACACAAACTTTGCATAACTTCCATTTATTATTCTTTATTAACAATACGACTTGTTGGCAAGAACTCATGATGCCCCAAGAAAATAACCTTCACATTTGATCGTACTTGGTGCTCTTTTTTCTTGTACTTGTACCACTTATAAATATTTTTTTGAGATAAAGTAGACTCGGCGAATGCCACAGTCAACAATTTCTAACGCAAAATTAATACAGATTCTTAGATCCATTTTTTTAAGTAAAAAATCGAAGAACACAGAAAATCGTGGATAACTTTTTCAGTTGACAAATACAAACTACTAATCCAAAATGGATGATATTATCAACATATGAGAAACATAAGTATAACAATGTATAGCGCCCGGGAAAATTTAAAATTCACCTTTTCTTTTGAATAGACCTTGTATAATAAGAACAACTATGATATGCATGGGTATAAAAATGAAATTGATTTTGCTTCTGATTCATTTAAATGTAATAAATCATAACAGCATACCTTATTTTAAAATATTCATAAGCCGATAATTTTACTGTTTACGGAAATAAAAATGATATATTACAAAAAAAAAAAAAAAAAAAATTAATCAACCAGGAAATGTTTATTTTTCATTAAAGTATTATATCTATATATAATATTTAATGATTAAAGATAGATTAAATAAATTTGACGGTCAAATGTTACTGATCTGGATTCATTTAATATAATTACTGATCGTTTAATATTAATTGATTTTTTAATAAGAACAATTAAGAAGTGTATGATAATATTTATTAATTTATTTTTCAAGTATAAATTAAAATAAATAAATCTTCCGTTGGAAAAGTGATTAAAATTATCTCCAATGTATTAGATTTATCAATAAGAATTTCAATTATATATTATTTGTTACTTATTGAATAGTATTGGTTGAAGGCGCCTTGGAGTCGCCGAGGTGACCTGGGCCTTGGTTAAGACCCCCTTTGAAGAGAGCATGACCCTCTCTCTCCCCATTGGAATAAACTGATAACGGTTACATCATTTCATATCAACCGAAGAAAAGAGAAAAAGTTTTAAGTTGCTAAGTGTTAAATGACGATTACTATAGAATTATATACTATCAAAATTCAATGACGAAATAAATATTAAATATAATAATACTAATACTAATCGAAATCACTCTGACAAATAACTTTTAAAAAATAATTTAAAAAAAAATATTTATTATAATTCAATTTCATCATTTAATTGCATTAAAAAATATAATCAAAATAAAATAATAAAATAGAATAATAACGGTTTAATAGAGACAAACAGGGTCAACTGTCATCTATGTGATTTAATTTAAATATAAAAATATATAAATTTCATAAACATATATATATATATTATACTGTTATAAACTAAATAACAAAAGAATTATTTCATTTTTTAAAAATTTGACATTTACTCTTTCTTTGTATTAATAATGTTGGACAAGCCGAAACAAAATAAAATATTGTTGACCTGTGCCACTAGTGAAGAAGTTAAAAAAAGAATACTCAACCCTCTCACACGGGTTGGAAATTAAATTAATTGGGAAAAGAGAGAACCCTGAAATAAATTTCACCAAAGAGTGCAGTACGTTTGACTATTAGTGCTTAGGCGATTAGCCCTGGAGAACCAAGATCAGAAAGAAAAAATAACAAATTAAAATTAATCAAAATATCCGATGCTAACATAGGGATCTGCAAAGGAAAAATTAGCTTCACTTTTTTTACAAATACAAGAAAAAGGTTCGTTGCCACGTTATAATATTTAATAAAAGAAAATTAATATAAAGTAAAAATAAAAAAAAATGAAATTGATATAAAAATTAAAATAACAAAAAAAAATAACAATAATAATACCTCAACACAGTTTACAAAGCACGTGATCAACAACAAATCTAAAAATGGCGAATTCACAGCTAAAAAGCCAAAAGCATGTAAACAATAGCAAGTCCTAAAAGCAAGTGGAAGTGATCAAATCTTCAAAGTCAAGGGAAGAAGCCCTTAGCCAAAACTTACCAAAATGCAGCAAGGTGATTGGCTGTACGGGATCACCTGACCCTTTTTGCACATAGTCAACTTAGCTACAAAACAATCTGATCAAGTGTTTGCATATAAATATACAAAAAAAAATCTAAATCAGGGAGAGGCTTTAACAAATGTATTCTTCCTTTATTAATTTGAAGTAATTTATACCTGTAGTACATATATAATATATAAAGTAGTACTTAAAATAAATTTAATTATAGATGATATCACAAAATAAATTCATCAACTTTTTTGCCAAATAAAATTTTCATTACAATAATTGTGGTAATCTTTATAAATTTTAGAAGTTCGAAATAATATAAAGCACTGATTCTCAAAGTGGTGCCCACTTTTGGGTATTTCAGCGATCCAGACCATTTGGGGAAAATTGTATTGGCTCTCTATCAATAAATATTTTCATAATTTCAAAGAAGAATCTTTTTAATTTACACTGTTCTTTATTAAATGTTAATAAAAAGGTAGAAACATGAATACATAATTATACACTTTTGTGGTTATAATATATATATATAAAACAAACTAATTTTCAGGTACCTAAGGATAATATTTTTTTCTGAAAAGGGGAGGTAGGTTAATAGAAAGATTTTTTTTTTTAAATACCTTTTATTGTATTATTAATTTTTTTAAATTAATAAGAATTAAAAAATAATATTATATGATTTTATTGCTAAATCTAACTAGAATAATCAAGAACATGAAAAAACATCTTCATACAATTATACTTACAAAAAGTAGTCATGATTATTTAGTAACAGATTATTTAGGTTTCAGGATAGGGATATTTGGAGGAATGTAATTGCTGAGGCCAAGAACTTTCGAGTTCCGTAGGGTCACAGAGATAGATAGATATAAAACAAGTGATGAATCGAAATATAATATTTTTCTAAAATTTGAATGGCTTTACTTTTGAAATGAGTATGATGGATGTCTAACTTTGAGGGGCAAGTTATATTATTCTAGTTCAAAGATTAAAAAAAAAATAAAAAGAAATAAATTCAATGCCTTCACAAATTGTAATGAAAAGTGCGGAAAGTGATGATCATTAAATAATTTACGAAACAAGAACAAGTTTAAGTTTATGAAATACAGCACGATTACAAAATATAGATATTAATGTTTAATTAAATATAAAAAAATGTCAATACTAAACCTTGAAATTCTCCGAAAATATTCTAATTTGTAACTTGACCACATTGGTGATTAAAACAAAGTTTGATTCATTTCTCCATCCTTGACCTTGCATCTTTCAGCTGTCTTCGTTATCTTTTTTTTATGTTTTAAGATTCAGCGCCTTGACTCTCTTTTAATTTTTCTTATCTATTGAATTACAAAGGGACAATCAAATCAGGATAATGAAGATAATAATCCGTAGTCGCTGCTACTTCTATCTCTTTCTCAAAAAAAAAAATAACAAAATTATGAGTCAATATAATAATTTCTATTAAGTTTTATTTGTATGTCAAAATTCACCTATATAACTACATAATATTCCCTCACCTCAATTTAAAACGACTATTTAAAAAGACCATGAGCTGGATTTTTCAATGGTATTATTTTCTTTTAATTTTCCATTTGTTTTGCTTTATAGGAAGGTAAACTTTATAATAAAAAACAAAACTAGATTGATAAAAATAATGTTTTTATAAATAATTATAAATATGTAGTTAATTTATATAACAAAACCGATAATAATTGAAGATATATTAGATTTTCATTTTTTTTAAACGATAATCCATAATCAATATGAATTAATTTTTGTTAGATTTTGAAGAAAATTGGTCAATCGTTTTTATTTGGACATGATTGTGCTTGACGCAAAAGAAATAATTGAAACATGTTATTATCTTAATGTTATTACAAATAATAAAAAAAAATTTCTCTAAAATTTGATAATTAAAATAATCATTATATGACGTATAGTCTTTTAAAAATAGATATTATCATTAAAAAAATCATATTATTTGGTTCAATTCATATTTTAATGAGAGATAACAACGAGCCTCTCTTTTTATTGAATTTATTTCACTCTTTCAAAATGCAATTACTATACAATTATACAATATGACACTATAACGAATTTTTTAAAATTATCTCTTGTTTTTGAAATTTTAAGAGATATTAATCATATTAATGATAAATTACTTATTTTAATTATAGGTTGTAAATTATTCTTTTGAATAAAAATAAGGGGAGGGGGAAATTGTACATTAATCATCAAATTCCATACAATTGAAATGGTTATTTTTTTTTTTATTTATATATTTTATAAATAAATTAAATTTTTAATATATATACTTTATATATTTTATTAATCAATTAAATTTAAAGCTGAATAAATAGAACGAAATATATTTATATAATATATTATCATGTGATGTGCTTTAACAACGAACACAAAAACAATAAAAAGTATTTTGAATGTTTATAAACATTCAAAAAGTTGCGTCTCTTTTTCTTCCTAGTCATTTTGTAAATAAACTTAAAATTAGCCAAGATTGCCTTGATGCGTTGCTTTAAAGATAAACAATGAAAAAAAATAATTATAATTACAATCATTAACATTTTAATGAAAAGAAAAAAAATACATATTTACCTTCCTCTATAAAAATTAAATTTGATTAAATAAATAAATAAATAAATATAAAAGTTTCTTTTTTCTAGATTAATACTGTTTTTTTTTTTTATAATATGTTGAATTCTAAGAAAAATATCAAAGAGTATAATAAAATCTTTAATTTCATTTAGTTATAAATTCATTCAATTATAAATTTTTATTCCTAATTATTTAATGTCATATTAATCAATTTATTTATTTATTTATTTATATGATAATACTACACAAATTGCATGAATATCGTAAATTAATCAGTAAATGGAAAATGTTATTTTACACGAGGAGAGAATTAATTGAATTTGCAAATGACAGCTAATTTCATTCATCAATGCATAATAATATTAGAAAAGGGTAGTTGACTGGAAATATTAATACTATTATTATGATTATATTATTATTATTTATAATCTTTTTCAGATACACGTGTTGATATTAAAGTAAAAAATCTTTCTATTTATTGATTTTTTTTTTAATTTGACACCCACATGTGAAACAATTCTACACGTGCCCTTTTATTTGCCTATTCAAATGAAATCAAAACTAGATACAAGAACAGGCGATGTCTGCATAAAAAGTGAGCTGGAAGATGACATCGGATCGTCTTCCACCACCTGACGCAATGCTAAGATATATAATCCATTTCAATTTAGCATAATTGAAATTACATTATCTATCAATAATTCATCATTGAGAAAAATTTTATATAATAGACTCATTAATAAATATTCAAGGTCTAAAATGACGATATGATTTGATAATTCTTAAAATATAGAAAAAAGTATATTCAACAATTTTATATTAAAAATTTGGAAACGAAATCATAATGGTCTTTTGTTTTCGTAAAAATTGTTTTTATAAACAATTAGTTGATATTTAATCACATTAAATCTAAACTGAAATTTCAAATTCTACACTTTTATTTATAAAACATTGAGCTCAAAAAATATATATATTTAGGGGATTTATAAGGAATCTTAAATTTATATAAACACAATTTTTTAAATCTCTAAAAATATGTAATAGTTATTTAAGTATTAATCATCAATTCATTAAAAATAATATGTAGTATGTTTTAGGAAGATTAAAATAATTAAAAATATTTTTAATGTAACAAAAGGACACTTTAGTGCTTTAGTGGTTAGCTCGACAGTCTACCACACTGAAGACTCAAGTTGGAGCCTAAGGAAATTTCTCTTTATAGCTCTGCGGGATCCTTACTAAATCTGTCAGCTTCTTTGACGATATCTGGTGAATGAGTTAAAGAAATTAGATATTTTTTCTTCCTATGATCTAGAAATGTTTGAGTTCATTACTCAGAACATTTAAAAATGTATTTAAAGGCATATAACGATTGCATTTGAAATAAATTATTTAACTTAAAAGAAACTAAGAATTCCTTTATTATTTTTTTCTATAATTAAATTACTATCATTATTTTTTTTTTTTTGAACCAACATTAATTTGTAAAAATTTATTTAATAAAAAAAACTTGATCCATTGAATTTGAAAGTTACGTGTAACCTGTTGCCCTACGGATATTTGAGTGTCTGTGTTTCACGCTCGTCTTGCTTCTCGGTCTGTCTTGTCCTTCTCCACGTGTCTAGTCAAGATCAGTGGTCAGCGCCCTCGCTGTGGAAAAAAATCCACCTCCTCGCCTACCTTCCTACCTACCATATTCTTTCTCTCTCTGTGTCTGGTGGAATTTTCAAGGTAAGCAAAAAAATATATATATAAAGAAAGAAGAATATATATATATATATATGCAATATAGATAAGAGAGAAAAAGGAAAGAGTGAGAGATTGGAGTAGTGAAAGAAAGATTATTTCTTCTCTTTTTCTCTCTCTCTCTCAGGCTTTGTGCGGATCCACATTCAAAGAAGGCAACTGTCCTTCTTAGCAGTTTGTTGTATAGATTCCACTTCAAGGACATACAGACAGTCGGCTATAATCAGATGAGATCCATGAGAGTTCACTGACATCAAAATATTTAACTGTTTTAATTTATAAATTAACCCCGACATATTAAATTAGACCACCCTCTAAGACCCATTGTAAAATTAAGTAATTTCAGTTAAATAATGTTCCATAAAAGAAGTTAGTAGAATTTAGAAGAAATTTTGGATATAATTAATATTAATGAGGATATAAGATTATTATTTAAAAAGAAAATTATTTCTTGCTATCTGTTTTCGTGTAATCTGATGGATTCACAACAACATAAGTGCAATGCCGGAATAAGGTAAACCTTCAAGGTGGCGCTGTTTTCGGGGAATTAACAGGTTGATTGTCATTAACTGACAACAACGCTTCTCTTTTTACCGACCGTCGATAGTAAGTGAGGTATTGTTTTCACACGAAATTTCACATGTGGAGATTTTTACATATCTCCACGAATCATACATTTTCTTAACAGAAAAAAGTATTTTTAGCATCATGTCTGTCCGTCCGTCCGTCCGTATAGATGGGTACAGCTTGAACGGCTCAACGGATTTTGATGAAATTTGGTATATTTTCTTAATGCATCAGTATGATGAATTGATCAACTTTTGGTGTATATCTGGAAACCGGAAGTGGTAGTATTAGCGATCGACGCTAGGAAGGGAAGGGTTATTTTCACACCAAATTTCACACGAGGAGTTTTTTTTTATATATCTCCACACACAAATCATGTACTTTGTATTAGTTTTATCCTCGGGAAAATCATCTTCATTAGTTTTTTCTTAATTTAAAATTATATGACGTCACCCAGCCTTTCATGAGGTCACAGCCAGCTCTTATATATTATAAATAAAATAAAATTAAAAATATTTATGTTATATCCATATCTGTTTTTTATTGTATTAATAGATACATTTAAATTATTTGAAATTGTTTCTGTAGCTGGAAATTAATTTACTTCAAACCGTCGGTCGGTTTTGCGCCTGGCCACAGGTCAACTTTTTATTAAAACGTTTTTATCAACTTCGTTTCATGTCTGTCTGTCTTTCTGCCTTGTTTACTCTTATGACAAATTGAGATCGATTTTTCATCAATTTTAAATTGAAATGGATTTTTGAAAATTTTTATAAATATTTCAATGGATCCCTAGAATGGAAGAAATATAATTGAATTATAATTAATTAATTTTAAGGTAATTAGCGATTAATTGCTTTAATTTTTTATAGTTTTTAGTAGATCATATTGACCTCCAAAAATTTAGGCTTAAACAGACAATCTGACCGTTTGAATATCTGTCTCTTTTGCAACTTAGATAATTCTATAAGTTCCTAATTATTATTTTCTAAATGACCCAGAAAAGCTAAAGGGAAAACTAAATGCGGCCAACGTTTTTCGTTGTATATTAAGCAATTCATCCATAAACATTGTCAGGTTTTTATTCTTTTTAGTCAATGAAAAAAATATTATTTTATAAAAATATTTTTATATTTATATTATTCCTTTTTCCGTCACTGTACATAGATACAAATATATTGAATTTTAATATATCTTTCTACAACCTATTAAACAGACCTTTGTAAAAGATTTATCAAAAGATCACAGTTTTATACATTTTGCTTTTACATATTTGTTTTTTTAGTCGTCTAAGAATTTTTGTCCTTCAAACATATTTTTTGTTAAAATAATTTTCTTGATTATATATATAATCATATATTCCAAAGATTTTATATGGGTAAGGTATATAATAATAAAAATTCATTTTGATTCTTCTAATAAGTTTCATTTTGAAGGTATATAAAATATAATTGAATAATGAGCTCTCAAATTCTTTTAATATGTTTTAGAATTGTTTTCCTAATCACAAATATTAAAAATTAAATGTTTATAAATCTAATGAAAAATAATATAAATAAATAATTAATAAAAAAAAAATAAAATTCTTTAAAAAATTATTAATTCAATTATTATTCTTTTAATATATATTTAACAAAAAGTAGTGAATTTTAGTGGAATTTTAAAAAAGTTAAATATTTATCTGCAGTGTGGCTTTATTGTATAAATGTTGTAAATCCAAAATATGACAAGAATATTCCTGATAAATCTTCCTGTAGTAATATTATACGTATGAAGAGTGTTAATAAAATGCCAT
Source organism: Labia minor (assembly GCA_963082975.1). NCBI lineage: Eukaryota > Metazoa > Arthropoda > Insecta > Dermaptera > Spongiphoridae > Labia > Labia minor. Next base: position 26,975,067 of record OY720349.1, read on the forward strand.
TTGTAAGAATATCCGAGGTAGAAGTCACTAACTAACCTGTTGATCATCATAAATAAAACAGATTTTTTTCTCTTTTTAAGAAAATGAAACACAAATTATCAGAATATTCAAAAAATAAATAATATCAATTTCATTTTTATATTATTCTATTTTAAATTTCTTAGTTATTTATAAAAAGATGATATTTTTAAATTAATCAGGAAGTCTTTTCTTAAGAGATTAGGAAATTTATATTTTCTTTTTTGAAATTAAAACAAACATTTTTATCTACCATTAGTGTCTACACTGACTGATTGATCGTTGAAAAATCTTTCAGGATATTCTTCTTGATCTTTTTTCGATTTATAATAATATCTCACTTCACTTAAAATAAAAGAAAAAATAAATAAATAAAATTTAATTTGAAAATTATTTATAATTATTTTTATTTAACTTAAGATAAATTAAAAAATTGGACAGGTTATTAAACAATTATCAATCTTGTTTTTTGAATATTTAATTGTCATTTTGTGTTAAATTAAATAAATAATTTTTATTCTAGATTCTTTTTCACGAGTTCTATTGTATTTGCCAAATCAATTTGCTAAAGGATTTAAATAATAATATTTAAATATTTAATATTTAAATAATATTTATTAACTGGTATTTAATTAACATATCATAATTAATTAATATTTTTAAAATTTTATATATAAAATAATTAATCAAAAGATAATGTTAATTTAGAGCAGGGTATCCCAACACCTTTTCTAAGTCGACACTTTTTAGACTTTCTTCTCTATTAAGTAAATGAATTACGATTTATTTAAGGTTGACTGAAGAAATAAATATGAAGGTTGAGGCTGATGTCTTTTGATAATGTTTTTGAAATCAGGTTCAAATTTTGATAAATGTCAAAACTTTCGCATACGATAATATAACTAATAAATATTATCAAATATTTTATTAAATAAAAAATGTTTGGAAAATATTAATTTATAAAAAAAATAACTCAATATTAAAAAAGCTGGAGTGTCTCCACTCGACTATCTCGCAAATTTGAATTGAATTAAATAACATATATTATATTTAAATTAAATTTAATTAATTAGATTATAAATTAAAATTAATAAGTAATATTTATTAAATCAGTGCATGTTTAGCTCTTGGTTGATTGCACCACGTCATGTGTAGGCGCGTGATTTGCAGTGATAAAAAATTAAATCCGGTACTTTTAGCGATTCAATCAAGCTGAAATTCTATACAAACAGTTTAATACAATTTTTAATCATTTGAAAAACTATCAAACATATATCTGTATTTTTACGGTCACTTTAGAAGAAAAAAAATCAAAACGTTGTAGGTAATGGCCCTCTTCCGGTTGTGCTACATTTCTCAGAAGTTGATAGAAAACTATGAATTTTGAATAATGCCCATGTACCAAATTTCAGCATTCTATCTCAAACCGTTTTTGCGTAATCTTGGTTACATACATACACACACACAGACATTTTTCTCAACTTTAGTGAAAATCATTCAGGAACCTTCAAAACGTATAAAAACATCAAAATCTCGACATCGAAAATTTTCGTGATGGCAATACTATTTGGCGAGATAGTAAAAAACTAAGTATTAAAATAAAATGGTATTGTATTTAAATTGAAAATTTAAAACGAAAATTCCAATAGAAAATTAATTAAAAAAATACGTTAAAACATATAAATATATAAATATATCAAATTATAATAAATATAATAAATGTAACTTTAATAAATAATACTAATATGGGTATTAGCAGGATCCCTTAATAATTGTTTGTATTTTCATTTTGCAGCAGCTACAAAAGCTATTTGTGCCGTAAGAAAATCTTTAATCTTTTTTCTAGGCATATAATTACATTCTCTATCAATCGATTCCTTCAGGGAGAAATTAGTCTTCTTCTTTTTCTTCTTCTATCTAACTATCTCTAAGTCATGCAATTCCTCGTTATGCAATTTTCGCCATTCCCAGATGAACTTATCTTCCTTTGGCCCATAAATGCTGCGAAGAATCCTATTCTCAAATAATATAAATCTACTCTCGTCCTCCAGGGTCATAGACCATGCCTCACAGCCACTTAGCACAACATGGAAAATAATTGTTTTATATATTTTAATTTTGATCCCCATTGATGATAATTTTGACGAGATAAGCCCCTTTACTACATTATAACACGATTGCATCCTCGATTTAATTTTATTTTTTTTTTATTTCATAAACCAAATTTAATATGATTTCTTGATTAAATGTGTTGTTCTATAAAATTATTTTTTCCACCAATCTCTTATTTTTTAGAACATTTGCGTTTAACTTATTTCGTAAGTAAAAAGAGGAGAAGAGAATTTCGTCTTGATTAATTTTTTTTTAGCTTTTGACACGGAAGCTGTGTTCGTCTAAACGAATCCAAGTCTGACAACATACGACCTTCATCAAATACACGCACACGCTAGTATTATAGTTGCGTATTATCCGTTAGTTCACAAAATATGTAGGCATCATAGAGAGACAGAGTAAGAAGCAAAGGTACCACAAAGTTGAAGGAGAGGTAACGAAACTACTACTCCTCCTCAGCTAAATATAAACTGCTTTGGCATATGGAGAAACCCACCTACGTATATTCAATCACAAAATTAAACAATAAATATTATTCTATAGATACACTTAAAAATATATATTTTTTTCAAATAAATATTGTCATAAGCTCTTTTTAAATAATTTTTTCCTCTAAATAAATTTAATATATATATATATAGTGAGTTTATTTTTTGGTGAATTATTTGAGTGAAAAAAAAATAATTTTAGTTAGAATAAATATTATAGTCAAGTATAATATTTTATAATATTATTTTTAATAAGAAGAAAAAATGTTATCATGATCAATTTTCTAGATGACCGGAAATATTTAATGAAATAATTTTTATATAATTAAGACGGTAATTTAAATTAGTTCATTCATCCAATCTTTAATCTTTCGTAGAATATAAATATTTTGGACAGGAGACTAATTAAAAAATTGGCAAATCCTCTCGTGAGAGAATTTTAGAAAATTTTTTATAAGATAAATTAGTTTAAATCACTTTAAAGTGTTTAAGGAATAACAAAAAAAACAGAAAATTAATTTAATTTTAATTGTTATATTGATTATAAAAAAAAAATTATAGCAACATTACATAGAACATCCCATTTGTATTAAATATTTTTATTATAATATTCTATATTTTTTTTAATACAGGATCATCATAAAAGAATAGTGTGGTTGTAAATATGGTTTAAATGAAAACATAATTATTTATGGTTTAAGTTTTATATTTTTCAAATTTGTACGCCTCAAAAGTTTTTTGAAATAAGTTGACCTGTGACCAGGCGCAGAACCGACCGACGGTTTGAAATAAATTAATTTCCAGCTACAGAAACAATTTCAAATAATTTTCATATATCTATTAATGCAATAAAAACAGGATATGGATATTACATAAATATTTTTAATTTTATTTTATTTATAATATATAAGGAGGCGCTGGCTGTGACTTCATGAAGGGCTATAATTTTAAATTAAGAAAGAACTAATGAAGATGATTTTCCCGAGGGTAAAACAAATACAAAGTGCATGATTTGTGGAGATATGTAAAAAAAATTCTGTTAAGAAAATGCTTGATTCGTGGGGATATGTAAAAATCTCCACATGTGAAATTTGGTGTAAAAACAATACCTCCCTTACGGGTCAGTCGGTAAAAATTAGTAAATTTCAATATGAGCACACTTAGTCTTTCGACAAATGTTTAAACATTAGTTTGCATTTCTTTGGTAATGGTTGTCTGTGCATCATTAATCCTGTTTTTTAAGTAGTTTTGTTTATTATGTCTATAAATAACGTTTTTGATGTATAGTGACGGAAAAATGTAAACGACATGGGGGCGCCTTTAGCGGACAATGGGAATGGGCTTTCTCAGCCAGTTGATTGCCCGACAACAGTGCCCATAACATTTTTCCGTCACTATACCTCCTCAAGAAATAAGCTGGAGTGTCTCCACTCGACTATCTCGCAAATTTGAATTGGATTAATTAACACATATATTATATTTAAATTAAATTTAATTAAAATTAATAAATAATATTTATTAAACCAGCGCGTGTTTGACTCGTTGATGGCACCACGTCACACGTGCTGGCAACGTATTAAAAAATTAATCAATCAAGCTAAAATTCTATATATAGCAGTTTTATACAATTTTTAATCATGTGAAAAACTATCAAATATATATCTTTATTTTTACGGTCATTTTTTAGGAAATAAGTTGACCTGTGGCCAGGCGCAGAACAGACCGACGGTTTGAAGTAAATTAATTTCCAGCTACAGAAACAATTTCAAATAATTTAAATGTCTCTATTAATACAATAAAAAACAGGATATGGATATAACATAAATATTTTTAATTTTATTTTATTTATAATATATAAGAGCTGGCTGTGACGTCATGAAAGGGTGGGTGACGTCATATAATTTGAAGTTAAGAAAAAACTAATGAAGATGATTTTCCCGAGGATAAAACCAATACAAAGTGCATGATTTGTGTGTGGAGATATATAAAAAAAAACTCCTCGTGTGAAATTTGGTGTGGAAATACCCCTTCCCTTCCTATCGCCAATCGGTAATACTACCACTTCCGGTTTCCCGATTTGCACCAAAAGTTGATCAATTCATCATTCTGATACAATAAGCAAATATACCAAATTTCATCAAAATCCATTTAGCCGTACACATCTATAAGGACGGACAGACATGATGCTAAAAATATTTTTTTCTGTTAAGAAAATGCATGATTCGTGGAGATATGTAAAAATCTCCACATGTGAAATTTGGTGTGAAAACAATACCTCCCTTACTATCGACGGTCCGTAAAAAAATGAAAAAGTGATAGGTAATTTGGTCCTCTTCCAAATGAGCTACATTTCTGGCGAAATAGTAATAAAATAAAAAGTCAATAAAATTATTAAAAATAGTTAATTAAAAATAATAGATATACGCCCGATAATATTGTAAAAAAGTTTCAATTTGAATAAAAGTATTTTAGAAGAATAAATAATAATAATAATAATAAAAATTAATTTGGAAAAGAATCAATGAGTGTGAGAATAGAGGGAAGGAATGCTGAAGGAAGGACACATTTTTCAGAAATCTTAAACTTTGTTTAAGCAGATCTATACACATATACACACAAACAGGTAGATAGAGAGATACCATAAATATGTTGGTATGGTGTGATGGGATGTTGAATGGAAAGTCGGTTGAGAAGACCAACGAACCGCTGAGACCTTGGAGGGTTCTTTTCTCCCAGACAGACCCCAAGCGGCGGCTTTAATACACACGTACACACACTTATATATATTAAGAAAGAAAAAGAAAAAGTTAGAAAAAATTGAGGGAGAACAAGTTCTTGTCTAATGGTGTCTATCCACCAAAAAAAAGCATGTGAACAAAGAGACTAATATTTGATCCAATCAGTTTTGGCCTTGAATTCGATTTTATTTCATTATAATAATCAGTATGGTTTATATATTTAGGTAGACATAAATTTCAACCTATATATAAAAAATGTTTTAAATATTATTTGAAAAGATTTGACGAATTTGTTTTATTTCTAGAATTTATTTGTTCAATTCTGGAAATTAGGAAAAAAAATGTCTAATTAGTTACACATTTCAAGGAAACAGATGTTCAAATTCGAAGGGTAGAGACAATTATTTGTTTTGTATTTATTTTCTTTTGTTTATTTATGTCTGTATTTTTGAATCCCAATTTTCAAAAATTTAGTTTAACAATACCTCTCTTACTATCGTCGGTCGGTAAAAATTAGCTATAGGGTCAAAAGGAAGTATGAAAAATTGTATATTTTAAAAAATCGAGTAATAATATTTCATTTTTATTTGATATACGAGGTTTGTTCAAAGAAAAGGTAAATTTTGAATTATTTCGAAAAGTATTTATTTATTCATCAATATCCATTTTGTCCCCTTCAAAGTAATTCTCCTCAGATGCACTTATGCCAGTGCTTCTTCCAATCGTCAAAGCACTTCTGAAATGCGCTTTTCGGTATGGCTATCAGCGCGTTCTTTCCTTTCATTCGTTTCTTCAGTTTTAGGAATAGAAAAAAGTCGCAGGGAGCCAAATCTGGTGAATACGGTAGTTGAGGCATGATTACGGTGTTGTTTTTGGCCAAAAAATCACAAACAACCAATGATGTGTGAGCTCGTGCATTATGCTGATACAGAATTCATTCATTTTTCCACAATTCATATCGTTTGAGCTGAATTGCTTCACGCAAACGTTGCAAAACTTCCTTGTAGTATTCCTTATTTTTTTTATATATAAAAAATCTAAGAACACACAAAACGCGACTAACATTTTCAGTTGTCAAAAACAAACTACTAATCCAAAATGGCTGATAATGCCAACATATGAGAAACATATGTGTACTAACATAACAAAAAATTTCAATAATCGAATTTACACAGTCCGCGAAAATTCAAAATTCACCTTTTCTTTTGAACAAACTTCATATAACTTTAAAAACGCCCCTAAGAGCTCATTTATATTATTATATTTATTATTATTACGTTTACTCCTCCCATCTTAACTTTATTCCTTGTTCACATTCATAAAGATTTATCTAAAATTCCAAATTATAACTTTGTATTTTTGATATTTAAATAATAAATATTTTCAGTTCTAGGATATAATTTTCAATATATAAATTGATTAAAAATTATAAAGACAGTGATATTATTATTGAAAAAATTCATACAATTTCAAATTGAATTAAACATTAAAATTGCAATTATTTCTTTCCAGTTACTGAATTAAAAAAAATGTCGTTTAAATTATTGAAAAATATAATGGTACTTCTAACGTGTAAGTAAGTGGAAGTCATTGAATGTGAATGTCTGCTTTGAATGCCTCAACGCCCCAAGATCCTGACCACCCACTTGGTATAGAAAAAAAAAGATTTTGTTTAAGGGAATTCACAAACCCACTTGTCAATTTACAAAGAAAAGTGGTGACATTTTGTCTGGTTTTGTTTTTTTTCGTATCAAATCTGCCTCATTCATTAAATCATACCAGATGCATTGTTTTTAAATGAATTATAAAATCCCCTTTGATGTTATATATCGTATAAAATTCATTTTAATTTAATAAAAAATTAATTTGACTTAATTATTTTGTTTTTAATATAATTAAATTTATAACTTTAATATTATATATAGGATATTTGAAATTGTATAATTATTTTGAATAATATATTAAAGTTAGGAAGTTTATTCATTTGTAAAAAATTAATAGGGAGAGGGAAATAAAATTATGTCCCATCCCCATCATACACATTGTTCAAAATTATTTGTACTGTTTTTGAGAAATTAATGCTCATTTTTTTTTTTTTTTTTGTTAATATATTTATACATGTACCTATATATAGTTTATATATATATATTTATTTATATTTTTTTATATTTAATATAATAAAATACAAATAATATCATTAAATAGTTTTCTCAGTGTTAGAATCATCAAAAATATGTTGGTTGAAATAATTCCAGAAGAAACAGAATGGATATTAGAAATATTTTCTTATTACAAATGATTTGTAACAAAAAATTTTCTTTTTTTTTTTTGTTAAATTTGTCCACCCTCAATTCATACACTGAAAAACTACCCTCACACACACACTTAGGCACATAAATATTTCTTCACACGGGAATGTTAACTTGACTTGTTTCTCAAACTTGAATGTTATTTTTTCTTTCCTCCGTTTTTAAAAAAATCTGGAGTGTCTCCACTCTACTATCTCACAAATTTAAATTGGATTAATTAACACATATATTATGTTTAAATTAAATTTAATTAATTATAAATTATAAATTAAAATTAATAAATAATATTTATTAAAGCAGCGGGTGTTTGGCTCTTTGTTGATGGCGGTGACGTGCTGGCGCGTGAGATATGTAGTGGTAAAAAATTAATTCTGGTACTTTCAGCACTTCAATCAAGCTGAAATTCTATATATAGTAGTTTTATACAATTTTTAATAATGTAAAAAATTATCAAACATATATCTTTATTTTTACGGTCAGTTTAGAGGAAAAAAATGAAAACGTAATACGTAATAGTTCTCTTCCGAATGAACTACATTTCTCAAAAGTTGTAGGAAACTACGAATTTTGAACCGTGAACCAAATTTTATTATTCAAAATCAAATCGTTTTTACGTAATCTTGTCTACATACATACACACACACACAGAGGTTTTCTCTCAACCTTAGTGAAAATTACATTTAGAGGTAAAAAAATGAAAACGTGGTAGGTAATGGTCCTCTTCCGAATGAGCTACATTGATAGAAAACTACGAATTTTGAATAATGCCCCTGTACCAAATTTCATTATTCTAGCTCCAACCGTTTTATCGTAATCTTGTCTACATACACACACAAACATATTTTTCTCAACTTTAGTAAAAATTCAAAAGTGACTATTATTTCAGAAAGATTTACTTTTCAAATATAGTAAAATGTATATATTTAGTTTTTTCCAATATTCATAAATTATTTTATATTGACATTAAATTGGAAGATAAGTGTTAGAAAGACATACTTACAATAATGTATGTCTTTCCATTAGAAATTTTAAATTTATCATTAATAAATGTGTTTTTTACCGACCTACGATAGGAGAATTCCTCAATTTTCTTGTTGTAAATCCGGAAACCGGAAATGGTTGTTTACAAAGTATTAATTTTATATTCATTGTCGGAAATTGTTCACTTAAAATATAGTAGTAATTAAAAATTAAGTAATTAAACTAAAAAGAAAAACCAAGATAATATAATTTAGTCATTTTAATTCAAGTTTTTAAAATATCTTTTTTATACTTTATATAACTATATACCTATTTAATGTTGTTTGGACATTAATTTATTTCAAATCGTCGGTCGGTTCTGTGCCTGGCCACAGCCCATTTTTTTTAAATTATTTTCTACTTAAACAATTGATTTAATATACTTTTTAAAAGATTAAATTTTTTTTGTTTTATTAAATATAATTTAAACAATTTAAAAAAAAAATAATAAAATATAGTATCAGTAAGTTTGAAATAGAAAAATCATTGCATGAGACATATTGAGCACATCTGTTTCGATTTATATATAAATTCAGTACCCACATAGATAGATGATACCCAGGATGAATTCTTTAATTAATATTTGGGTTATTCCCCTTTTGGCCTCTATCTATGAAGTAATCGAATTACCTCTATTTATAAGAATAATGTATTATTAAAAAGATTTAACTGAAAAAAATAGAATGAAACCTTTAAGAAATTAACTGAGAGATTTTTTTGTTAAGTATTCATGACACAAGATTGCTTACAAGGACAGTCATTTTCTTTCAATGAAAATGAATAAATTGATTATCTAATGAACGAATAATTATATATACTACGACGATAGAATCTGAGCAGATCGTTTATTTTAGTTAATCAACAAAACAGAAAGAATTTGTTGTATCTAAATTAAATAAGACAATATATACATATTTTTTTATTCAAAAGGAATTATTTTGTAGAAGCACAAGTAAAAATCATCATTGGATTTACAATTATTTTATTGAAAAAATGTTAAAATAAAAAATAGGCCATGCACAATTTCACATCCTACACAATAATTAGCTTGAGGAAAAATAATCTAATGATTTCAATTGAACCTCTTGAACATTTCATGGCACTTTCATAGAAGTAACACGTGATTCATAAAAGATCGTGTGGATGTGTGTGTGAGGAGAGAGAGAGAGAGGGGGTGGAGGAAAAGAGTGCATTCGCATAAGAAGGAAATGAAACATTTAATTAACATATCAATGCATCATATGACATTCAATTAATGCCATTCTATGTTTTTATTACAAGAAATGAAAATTTATTTTTATTTTTAAATTATATTTTTTTAGAATATTAACTATACTCTATTAAGATGAAATAAATTTTCATTAAAATTAAAAAAAACACTAAAAAAACTTAAATGATTGTAAAATTAAAAAAAAAATTTATATTAATTAAATTAATAGAAATTTTACATAAATAAATTTAAATTGTTTATTTTGATAATTATTTTTTATTTTATTTATTATTTATTTTGAATATTTGACAATGAAATTTCAGTTAACTAATTAATATACAAATTCTTGATTATATAAAAAGTAGTTGGAAACGATAATAAATGAATAAGGAAAATGTTTTCATAAAATTGTCAATAAATTTTATAAATAAAAAGAATTTCTTGGAAAGAATTGTTTTATATTCATACAATGAAAATCAATGAAGAAGATACATTGGAATCGTTAAAAAGAAGAATAAAGAAAACATTATTGGCGTTTATAAATTACCTTCAGAAAATAACAAAAAGATAATCAATCATTTCAAAATACACATCTAGGCATATTATTTAAATATTCAAAATTATGTTTTTATGGAATTTGATTTTTTTTTTGTCAATATTCTTAAATTATCAAAAGTTTATAAAATTATTATGAAAAAATTAAAAATAAAAACAAGATATTAGTCTAAAATTAATAAGTCTAAAGCTAATGAGTCTATTAGAAAAATCAAACTTTTACTGAAATTTTTATCTTGCCCCTATCGGTAGGCAACTAACATTACAGTCACATAAGTTATAGGTAAAAATTAATTTTTAAATAAAAATATTTTAAAAAAAATAATTTCATAGATATATATTTAATCAATTTTTTAAAAAATTACTTATAAATTTATTTATTTAATTTTATATATATATAGATATATCTATTCAAAAAGAAAATTGATTTAACATCGTTGATTTTTATTTCAATTTTTATTTTTGAATAGATTTATATTAATTTTATATATCAAGACCTGTCAAAATTAACATTGATTTAATATGTTATAATTTTCTACTCAGTAATATGTGAACATATCCTACAATCCTATCCTTGTGACTGTAATTTTAGTTGCCTACCAATAGGGGCAAAATAAAAATTTCAGTAAAAGGTTAATTATTCTTATAGACTCATAAATAGATATTGTAATCAATATTCGTTTTATATATTAATTCTTCGTTAAAAATTAATTATTTTCAATAAATATAATTCTTAAAATTCAAAAATATTTATAAATAATTAGGAATATCTGCAAATATAATCATACAGAACAAGGTTGTTATTATAATGCAGCTTAAAGTTCAAATAATTACCGGTAATGAATATCAATAATTTTTATCACGAATTATAACTATTGAAAGAACTGGTTAGATTTTTTATATAATGGTAGAGAACTCAAGTTGATGTGAAGAATATTATAATTTTCAGTACTGAATTTGTATAATTTATAAAGAAATCCATTTTTACTAATTTGAGATTATTGATATTAATAATAAAGTATTGGATGATAGATATATGTCAAATTATCAATTTTTGTGAACCAAGAACAAATAAAAAGGAAATGAACAAAATTTCCTTATATAGAAAAGTGAGGGGCATTATTACTATATAAAGCAGAAAAATAAATAAATATTTCAATGATTCTTTTTCAAACATCAGTCTCTGTCTACAAGATTTAATTAACAATCTTCAGAAGAAAAATAAAATTGAATGAAAAGAAAGGGAAAAAACAATATAACGGAAATTGTTCAAGAGCAGTTATTATGACTCCCAACATTGATTTTATATAAAAAAAAATAAATAAATATATTTATCTCTCGTAAATTTTTCTCATTTCAATTCAATTGAAGGACTTTTGAACGGGAAATGATTTGAAATTCTCTATATTTGGTACCAAATTTCACAATATCCGATTTCCTTGTTTATCAAAAATATCTACGGGTATATAATAATTTACATAAATAAACAAACAAATGCTTTATTTATTTATTTATATAAAAAATTAATAACAAAAACATTTTTATCAAAATACATAAATAACTACATTTAATAATAAAAAAATAAAAAATAAGATATAAAAAGAAATAAATTATACAAAATAATTATATTTACTTGTATATTCAAAAAAAATAATGTTATATGATAAAATAATGATGTGCAAGTAAATCTTAAAAATTCAAAAATAAGTCATTAACTTCTAAAATATTTATTATAGTAAAAGTAAAGATTTAATGCAAATAAATCCATTTATAAATGTAAAAACTTTTGCTTTTTATTTTATTAAAGAATGTTGAATTTAAAATATTTTTCATTTAAAATGTTAAAAAATGAAAATTATTCTTAAAGCATAATTTAAGTATTTATAATTTGAGTGAATAAAATGAAAAATATTCAAGGACAAAATGGAGACTTTTAAAGGGCAAAAAACTATTACTAAGATATCTAATATTTTAAGTCCAAAGTGACAAAGGAATTATATTCTAGATGCATCGTGTTTCTCACTTTAAAGATATATTTTTCTGCTGACTCGAAAAATTAAATTTAAACAAAAAAAAAATCATTTTGTAATTTAATTTTGCCAAGAGTAGCAAATTTATTTATAAAGAGTAGATTTACCAATATTTCATTGAATTTTGCCTACAGAATGGTTAAAAAATTTTTATTGTAATTTTTTTATTGAATATGCTCTATAATTGATCAAATGGGAAATCAAGGACATAAGTATAATACATTTTTTTTAATTACTAAAAAATACTTTACCCCGTTCAGATAGAAAACCTGTTAAAATACATTTTTCTTTGGCTCTTGATTATTGATTTGATAAAAATCCGATTACATAATCAGGATTTTATATTAATTATCATTAACATATATAAATGCAATATTGAGAGAGGATATTTAAGAAAATTATTGTTCAATAAGTAATATTGAACATATTTTCCTATGATAAAAAATTTATTATAAAATTAATTGTGTATATTATATATAATGTATATATTATATTATTACAATATATATATATTTATTTATTTATTCATATATATATTTTATATTTTTATATATCAATATTTATATTATATGTTATATTATATGTTTTTATAGCATATAAAATTTTTATTTTTAAACAATCTAATATTAAGAACGGTTTATATAATAGATATGGACCTTTGTCAAAGTCACCTGTTGTTTAATTGAAAATTTCAAGCTCTTCTCTACCCCCCACCCCTTTCATAATCTAAATCGTTTATTATGAACCGTGTCCAAGTATCTATTAACAAAAATTTGAAATAAATAAAAGTTTTTTTAACATTGTAAAGAAGTTGATAGATATTAAATTAGTTTATAAATATTTATTTCAAACATGGTTTGGTTTGTATTAGAAAAAGATTTATCAATCTCTTTATATAATAATATAATATAATATTTAAATTTTGACTATATTTCGAGAAAATTATGGGAATTGGTAGTAATCATGACTTGACTAATATTATAATAATTTATTCTATTTCCATATACTAATTTTAATAATCCATGCCAGGGGTATAGAATCAACCTGGGAAGAAGATGATGAAGGGAATTCAGAATATACTTATGTTATGGATCGATGTATAAATTAGACATATTCAGTGATTTACAAAGTTTGTAAAAGAAAGATTTATTTCTACTTTTGGTGATAATATGTGATTGATGTAGTTGTATAAATAAATAAATAATATTGATAATATTTTTGAATTTTAAGGATATAATTTCATGAATATATTTATTAAAACTTTTGTGGTTTTTATGATTAATAAAGTGATTCTTATTAATACACTACATATTTGCATAATCTATTTGATTTAGTAAAATAAATGTACAATGTTTCATCTGCTTATTCTGCAGTCGTTATCAAGTACCGTACGATAGCTCCGACTCGAGCAGACTGTTCGGTTCGGTTCAGTTCGGTTCGGTTGAGACGAAGCAAGGGTATGGTATTTGATAACGAGTGCAGAATAAGCAATTGAAACGTTGCACATTTATTTTACTAAATAAATTAGATTATATAAATATGTCTTGTATTAATAAAAATCACTTTAATAATTGATAATGTTGTTTTAAATTACACCATAACAAGGAATTGCATGACTTCTATACACCTCCAGGTATATTTAGAGTAATAAAATCAAGAAGATGTCGATTAACAGGACACGTGGATCTAATGGGAGAAGAAAGACAGGCGAAAAATATAATGGAGGGAAGATCTATTAGGAACCGAAGGATAAAAGACCGAAAAGTCATTGAGTGGATAATGTAGGAAGGGACATAAGAGAGATGGGAGAAAATAGAAGCAGGATGTGTATAGCACAGAATAGGGACACTTGGAGGAATGTGGTTACTGCGGTCAAGAACTTTCGAGTTCCGCACAGCCACAGATATAGATATAGTTATTTTAAATTAATAATAAAGAATCTATTTCTTTATATTATATCATGAAATATTTTTCAGATTTAGAAAAGGAAGGTCATTAAAAATATAATATGTTAAAAACATTAGATATCTCTTATTAAATAACTCAACCTTTAAATATTTATATACATGTGTTTATATATACCATATATATTAAATTCCTGCTCTATGTTCGTTCCCACAATGAAATTATTTCTAAAACGAATTCTATTGGATTGCATTATAAGTCCTATTAATCAATTTATGGTATATATAATATAACATATTTTCTATTTTTTAGTAAAATTATATAATTTTTTTTAACATAAAAAAAATTTAAAATTAGTAGATTTGTTTTTAATAATAATAATTTCTTTTATTAATTAATTTGATTATTATAACTCTGGAAAACATGCAAGTACAAATTAATTTCTCTTTTGTATTATTATATGAGTTGTCTCATAGACCTATCCTAACCCAAGTAGACTAAATCTATTCTATGAGGTTATGGAGAGTTGGGGATGGGTCAACTGTGTATGAGATTAGTTGGCAAATGAACAAATGATGTAACCCATTTATTATCTAAGCTAGAGGCCATTTTAGACAATTTAAGTATTAATACAAATGAATTATAATGGTTTCTTAAGTGATCAAATGTAAAATTTATTATTACAATTATTGTAAAATTAAATATAAAATAAAAAATTAAAATATGATGGTGAGAAAGAATCAAGTGATGTTAAGTTAGATATTTAAAAATAAGTTGAGACATACTTATCCCCCAGTTGACTTGAAACAAAAAATAAATATATATACATTATAATTTTTTCCTAAGAAATCAATTATTATAATATTGTAAGAAACAAATATCAATTTCTAAGTGTAATAGATTGTTTTCTATTTTTAATACTTAATCATATATCAAAAAAAAACAAAAACAAATAAATACAATTTTGATTTTAAAGAAAGTATTTTGAAGAATTTTAAACTGATTTCATCTCTTATTCATATTAATTATATATAAGTACTTATAATTTACAATCAAAGCTTGCATAATAATCAAGTATTTGATCTAACTATTAATTATTAGATAATTAGTGAGTTCATTGATGGTGCTACTAGACACTTTAGGTTTCGACAAAGGACCCACTCACACACTGTGGGTATTGACTACTAGAATTACAAGTTATGAATTAGATAACTATATAATTTTAAAATATTAACTACTTATTAAATAAAACAATTTTAATTAGTTAATTATTAATATTTTTCCTTAATTAATAGCAGGTGTCAATAAATATCAAAATTAAAACATTTTTTTTTTTATTATTATTTCAGAAAATATACAATCTGCCTATTTTAATATAGTTAATAAGTAATTTTTATAAAATATGAAATACACACAATACATCCATATCATTGACAATACAATATCATGCCAAGCAACATATTTGTACTTAACATAGAGATCCAATATGTCATATCTTTTTAATCTCTTGTTTGTATCATCCCTAACAAGTAATTTTTTCACTAATTCATTTGGATGGTTTTCCATTTTTACCGACCGACGATAGTAAGGGAGGTTTTGTTTTCACACCAAATTTCACATGTGGAGATTTTTACATATCCCCACGAATCATGCATTTTCTTAACAGAAAAAAGTATTTTTAGCATGATGTCTGTCCGTCCGTCCGTCTGTCCGTCCGTATTGATGTGTACCGCCTGAACGGCTCAACGGATTTTGATGAAATTTGGTATATTTACTTAATGCATCAGTGGGATGAATTGATCAACTTTTGGTGCAAATCCGGAAACCGGAAGTGATAGTATTAGCGATCGACGATAGGAAGGAAAGGGATATTTTCACACCAAATTTCACATGAGGAGATTTTTTACATATTATCACGAATCATTCACTTTGTATTGGTTTTATCTTCGAGAAAAATCATCTTTATTAGTTTTTTTCTTAATTTAAAATTATATGACGTCATCCAGCCATTCATGACGTCACAGCCTGATCTTACATATATATTATAAATAAAATAAAATTTAAAATATGTATGTTATATGCCTATCTGTTTTTTATTACATTAATAGATATATTAAAATTATTTGAAAATGTTTCTGTAGCTGGAAATTAATTTATTTCAAACTGTCGGTCGGTTCAGACCTGGCCACAGGTCAACTTATTTTAATATATTTTTCACTTAAGATGTTTATTTCATTATATAAGTTTTTAATTTCTAAGTCCCTTTGTATGACTTTATTTGGAACATATCATAGGACTCTTACAAGATGTTTAAGTGTTTTGTTTTGAAAGCTTTCGATTTTTTTATGTTAGATTTTGTTGCTGATCCTCAGAGTTGAATTCCATACATCAGTTTTGGTTTGATTATGGATTTGTATAGAAGAACTTTACTATCTATTCCTAAACCATAATGTCTCCCTAAAAGCCAATAGAGTTTTCTATACTCTTCCCTTGAGTGGCCTATTTATTCTAGTTGAAATATGTTTTTCCCAAGTTAAACCCTATCTAGATGGATACATAGGTATTTTGCCTCATCTTTTTGTGGAATGATAGATTTATTCATGTATATTGGCGGGCATGTTTTTCTATTTAAGGTGTAGGTGACAAATATAGATTTACCTCCATCAGCTCGTTCTTTGATTCCGACTTTATCTCATCAATTGTGACAAAACGCTTTCCTTTCATTGGTTTCTTCAGTTTTGGGTATAGGAAAAAGTGGCAGGGAGTCAAATTTGGTGAAACGGTGGTTGAGGTATGATTACGGTGTTGTTTTTGGCCAAAAAATCACGAGCAAGCAATTGATGTGTGAGCTGGTGCATGTACCAAATTAGATTCGCCGAATGCCGCAGTCAACATTTTAAATGCGATGAAGCACTTTTTCCATTTTTAACGCAAAATTTAATACAGATTCTTTTAACCATTTTTTTTTAAGTAAAAAATCGAAGAACACACAAATACGTGACTAACTTTTTCAGTTATCAAAAACCAACTACTAATCCAAAATGGCTGATAATGACATAACAAAAAAAAACAATTTCGATAATCGAATGTACACAGCCCGCGAAAATTCAAAATTCTCCTTTTTTTGAACAAACCCCGTAAACGGCTGATTACGGATTTGTTACTACATTTTATTGATTTTTTATAAAAGTTGTAATTTCCAGTACAAGTTTGTGTTTATATCAATGCAAATTAAAGAGTGTTAATTGCACTTTATGATGATTCCAACATAATGTTGAATATTTGATACATAATTTTAAAAATAAATGCCAAAGTCCACACTTGTTCGAACTTACTACATTCACCTTATATAACATTTTGACTAAAAATTGTATTTTAACATATAAACGAAATAATGATTTACTTTTCTTTTGTATAATATATAAAAAAACAAATATTTATTTAAATCTTCCTAATTAATTTTCAAATTTTTTTTTTAAATGCTATTTTTGAGCAATTTAATTTTCATTAGATTATTCCTATTAAATATTTATTTAATAGTTAGATTAGTCCATTAAATAAACAATTATTTAAATTTAAATGTTTTTTTAAAGTTGGCAAACGTCAAATAACAAATTATTCTAAGACAGAAGACAATTTATAATTTTCTCGACCAACGAAAAGACGGATGGATATTATGGCCTTGTTTGTCAAATAAGCTATCAAATCAATGTGACAGTTTTTATGATTAATTTAAATAAAATGATGTTTATTATTTATTAATCTAAATTCGAATTAAATTTATAAATTATTATCATGTAATTTAATACAATATGAAAAATTCTTCAAAGGAAATGCATGATGCAGATGATTATTACAACAAGCAATTATAATAAATCAATTAAATGGTATGTTTGAGATTATTTTGGGTAGAAGGTGTTTTAGTTTTTTCGATTGTGAAGGATAGACGACACCTTGCTGGTGCTAGCCAACACCTTCAAGGGAATGACCCTCAAACGTGGAAACAAATTTAGCAACATTCCTCCTTCACCTCCAAAGGAAATTTCCTCCCTAACACCTGAAATACCTTTCCCATAAATTTAATTATCAATTATTATAATAATAAAGATATAATATTTATGATATTAATAAAATATTTGCACATTTTTTTCTTTCTTTTATTATTCCATCATCGCTAATGATAATGTATACTTAAAATTTTATTGTAAAAAAAAATGATAAAAAAATAGACACGTGTTTTGGAATCATTCCTAGTCAAGGAATAAATAATTATTTGAATAAAAATATCTATTTCTCTTCTATGAACTTCGTCTGAGCAATGTGACATGATCTTACATCATTTCAATCTATTCCCATATTCAATGTAATAAAAAATGTATTTAAATTGTGTTAACGTTGAATCCGTGTAAATATATTCTAAATGCATTCAAATAAGACTACCGCAGATATAAATGACAGTCGTATTTATATAATTCAATAATCATAATTTGGAAAAAATTAATAATATTTGAACTTATGGATTACAAGTTTAAATCTTAATTATTTTCTTCCGAGTCGGGAATATTAATTAATTACTTGAATTAATTAATTAACTTTCTTGATTTTCAGAATTTTATCATTAAATTCTAATCTCATTTAATTTTCTTATTATATATTCCACTTTAATTGATAAATTAATAATTTCCTACGATGAATTACCCTTTACTTTTTTTCTTTGTTTTTATTATTTCGCCAGAGATAGTATTACGATCACGAAAATTTTCGATGTGTAGATTTTGATGTTTTTATACGTTTTGAAGGTCCCTGAATCATTTACATTAAGGTTGAGAAGAATTTCTGTGTGTATGCTTGTATATAGACAAGATTACGTAAAAACGGTTTAAGCTAGAATAATGAAATTTGGTATACGGGCATTATTCAAAATTCGTAGTTTTCTATCAACTTTTGAGAAATATAGCTCAACTGGAAGAGGGTCATTACCTACAACGTTTTGATTTTTTTTCTTCTAAAGTGACCGTAAAAATAAAGATTTATGTTTGATAATTTTTCACATGATTAATAATTGTATAAAACTGCTATATATAGAATTTCAGCTTGATTGAATCGCTGAAAGTACCAGAATTAATTTTTTAACTCTGCAAATCTCACGCGCCAGCACGTGACGTGGTGACATCAACAAAGAGTCAAACACCCGCTGGTTTAATAAATATTATTGTTTAATTTTAATTTATAATTAAATTTAATTAAATATAATATATGTTAATTAATCCAATTCAAATTTGCGAGATAGTCGAGTGAAGACACTCCAGATTTTTTGTTCTTATTATTCTGAACTCTAAATTTTATTTATTTTTATTTTATTATTAAAATTATTAATTAACTTAAATGTTCTACAAATAAGTGGTATATAAACTATTATTATTATCTTTTTATTTACATACAACTTCCTAATTCTTAATTACTAATAACATCACTAATAATAATTCTATCTCTTATTTATAATATTAATTGAAAAATAATAATTGTTTTTGTAATCTTTGAAGTTAACTTCTTTCAAGAATATTTTTTTTTGACATACCCGGAAGATAACTCTTTCTTGTTATCGAAATCGAACATATATAGAACCGAACATCTGAAACAGATGGAACACAAATATGTATTTTCCATTCTCTGTGAGTAACAATTCAGGACTCTAATTTGTCCAATCAGTTTAATAAACTCGAAATTAATTCTCTTCGAATAAATAAGGCTGTTGGCAGAATTCCAACGACTCGGTAGATACTTCCTTATGCATAATTACATTTCCAAATGCAAAAGTTCACACCTCATTGAGATTTCCTAAGTTCAAATTCTCAAAACAACTTACTCCACTATAATTTGTTCCTTTATAGTTGCTGAATAACGGATCATTCTCCTAGAAGTTGCACATTGTTTTAATTGAAATGTGTACCTCATAATTCTTTATAACAATTTCCATAACATCAAATTTGATGTATTTTTTAAAATACATTATTTATAAGCTAAAAAAATTATAAATCTAATTTAAAATTTAAAAAAAATATAATAAAAAATATTAGTAATACTAATTAGAGTAAATCTTTTTGTTAGTTAGAATAAAGTCTAACGACAAAATTGATATAGAGTTGTGGAATTTGTGGTTATCTTGTTCCATTTATTTAGTTGCTGGATTTAGAGCTCACCCTGCAAGACGTTCAAGAAGATGAAAAATAGCAAGACAACAGATACAGATTTAATATTGTATGAATACTTTAAGAATCTACCTGATAACTAGTTTATTTTGTGTCATTGTTTAATAAGAAATAAGAGGTTTAAGATGACTCAGAGAATTGAGGTTTTATTGCATAAGGGGATAAGTCTAATCCTAATAACTATAAGTCTATAGTCATAAATTCAATAACAAAAATGTTTACCCATATTTTTATAATTGGGCTGAAAGGTGTTGAAGACTGTTGTGTACCGAAATTGTTGCGAAATGAAATGAGATTTATTAATCTTTTTACAGGTTTTCCCACACAAATAATTTTCAGTAAACCTCAAAAAAAGCTTTATGCAATTTTTGTTGATTTTCTAAAATCATTTGATTATTACCTTATTATCGAAGAAACTTTTTAGTTTGGAATTAAGCTTCAAATTTATTAGAGCTTTGAAAAACTTTGTAGAAATGTTTCACGTTCCAAACTACACATCTGAATGAGAATTATCCTCTTGTTAATATCTTCTTAGTGAGTCTAGATATCCAGATTGAGTGTTATTATCAAGTCATTTCTTTTTAATTTGTTTGTCTCCGATCAATTTACCAATTTGAAGTAACTCTCAGCACTATGTGTCGTTAGAGACTCAAGATAAACCTCACTCTCTCCAATGTTAATTAGATCCTTGATCTTTGGATCTAAGACTACAGAAGTTTGAGTAGTAACAGGGTGATTTATTTAATATTGGCCACGCAGTTGTTGGCGCTTAGTACGTCCTTCTTATAAGTTGACATTTCTTGTTTTTTTATGCTTACCATCCAAATGGAGCTTTATTTTATTCCCTAATAAGCTAAGATCAATTCATTGTAGAATAAGCCTTCATGATCATTGAAATATATTCTGAGATCTCATTAATAGCTTTCATTACATCCTATTAATTAACAGGATTAATTAATTGCATCATATGGCTTAACGACTGGAACGTAAACTAGTACTACTAAGCAATAAATCAATTATTATAACATAAAATTGACTTTTTTGAAATTTGATTTAGGATCTAATAAGATTGTTTTAGATTTTAAACTACTATGAAGTTAAAATTAAAATGCGTTATTTTTATAAAGTTAAAAAAAATCTTAAAATATCAAAGATATTTGACATTGAAATTGGATGAATTCTTTTCTTTTCCTTCTCAACAAAAGTTAATCTTCTTTGATCATTATATTATTTAGAATAAATTCTTCCCAATAATCATTAAAGAAGAGATATTTAGTTCATGGACTTCTCCAAAATAGGTCTAAGTATGTTATTTAAAAATCAATCTCATACTAATTTCTTTTCCAATTATCTAATAAAAGGTTTGTCAAAATATTCAATATTTATATTTTTTTAAGAATGAAAAGACTTAAAAATTTTAAGTTCTTTAAGGAATATTATTTTATAAAGGGTGATAGTTTTTAATATTAATCAACGATGCATGCATTTCTGAAAAAATAAAAAAAAAAATTCTATATCACTTTGATAAATTATCAACTGTTAGAATGGATTAGATTTTATGATATTCATCGTTATAATTAACTTTTTCATTTATATTTATAAATATATATATCATGATTACATTAAATATCAAAGATGATTTATGTATATTTATATGCACTAATATAATCCAATTAAAAACTTAAAAAGAAAGAGAATGTGGGATTAGAATATAATCTCTATGAAGAATTAGATTAAAATGCATGAATTTTATTAGTCTAGATAGCATTAAGACCAAAGATCTCTCTCCCTTCTCTTTGTTAGTTAGTCTTATTATACAATCGCTTAAAGTTCAAGAATAACTATTTTACAACTTACAATATATATTGGTGGTCTGTCAGTGGTGTTGGGGTTGTGGAGGTGAAGCGTATCGTCTGAGGGAGGAGGGACAGAGGGTAAAATTAGATATTTGCTACTGCAAAGATATTCTATCATGGTGTGGTTGTGTGTTCGGCTCCTTTTTAAAAATACATTCTTCTATCCGCTTGCCAAATTAATTTAAATATTATAATGTTTTTTTTTAATATATATATTTATATATACTTATTTATATAATATGTAATGCAAGTAAAGAAGATTTAAAAAAACAAAACATGCTCATAGTATACAAATTATAAAAAATATTTTATTCAAAATTGTCTCCATTGGAATTTATACATTTTTCCTACCTCTTCGGCTGGTTATGAATGCCACGCCAAAAAAAAACAATTCTTCCTTTGAAGCGAAGCAGTTATCGAGCCATTTTCTTACATTTTCATACGAATCGAATTGTTGTTCGGCGAGTGCATGTCTCAATCATGCGAATAGATGGTAACCAGACGGAGCCAAGTCTGGAGAGTAAGCCTCATGCGCTAGTACTTCGCAATTATCATAAAGCAAAATGACTTTATATTGCCTTTTTTCATAATCCCGTCGTTTTTCACGTATTGCTCAATTCAAATCGATCAGTTGTTGTTGGTAACTATCAATGTTAAAGGTTTTGCCAGGTTTTAGCAGCTCATAATATATATTACCCTTTTTCGGTGGTTTCCCACGCTCCTCGTTTCTCTCACGTCAAAATCACCACTTTTAAATTTTTTAAACCACTCAAAGCATTGAGTTTTGCTAAGAGCATGTTCATCGTATGCTTCGACAAGCTTTCTAAGCAATTCTGCAGCAGTTTTCTTCAAATGATAGCAGAAAAGAAATGCTGCCCGCAAATCACAGCTCGTAGGCACAAAACTCGAGTTTGAGGTTATAGAAAAATATACCTATGTATGAAACTTAGGTTATTGTGTGTTGACAAACTTCTTCAGATGTTAGAGGGAAAAGATGGCGCTACAGAAGCAGTCTTACGGTCTTTAAACTGAAAGCACCATTTATAGAGAAATTCATTTTTCTACACTTATGTAAATGATCATTTTTAGGAAGGATGTTTGAAGAAATCAATAAATAGATCAACTTTATTAACAATCTTTGATATTTTTCATAATATGTATTTGTTATTGAAATTGATATATATCAGTTGTTTAATGTTTGATATTTTAAAAGGAGTTGAAAGAAAGGTCTTTTATTTTAGATTGATGGGTGTAATAATAAAGATAGGATTGTATTCTAAAATAATAGAAATTGATAGATGTACTCTTATTGAAATTATTTTCTTGACTTTATAAATATTTTATTATTATTATTATTATGTTAATTTAAAAGTAAAATAGTTTCAATATAACATTTCCTGTTGTTAAGACTTAATCGTTAATGATAATAATGATTTTTGGCATGGTATTTGGCAAACGGAAAAAGCATCAGAGACCTACTTGGAGGCTACATTGTCTCGTTTTTTCGATTGGTTACATTTTGAATTGTTACATATTTATTCATATAAGACACCATGAACCGTCAAATGAATTAGATATTAAATCATTCAAAATGAGATTTTTAGAGCGTCTTAATGAATTAATGTTTATATATATATTGCTTTAATTTGGAGTACCGGGACCCCGAGCCTCGGCTCGGTACTTAAGTTAAAAAAAATGATTCATTATTATTGGATTTGGCTGGTAATATTAATACCTGGGACACCGAGCTCTCGCTCTACCCTTTAAAAAATATTGATACACAATTCTTTAATTATTTATTACAATTATTAAATGTTACACATTTGCATCAATCTGATTAAAATTAATGAACTTGTGCTCCTCAATAATACATAAATATATAATATATAGGTACATATATTTTTTTTCTATAGTGTTTTTTTGAAAAACTGTTTAGCGCCCCAAGTGGTTATAAAACAAACTAAAGACAAAAAAACGTGCTTTGCAGCTTTTCGGAATTAAAAAAGCAAAATTGGCAGTCGTGGGACTGGCCGACAGAAGTGAAAACTTCTGCGTAAGAAATTTTAAAACAGACGAAATTCGCGCTATTTCACGAGAAAGATGAATTTCATATGCATGTATATATATATAACTTATATATTATTTTAAACATATATTTTAAACAAATTTGTAACTTATATTTATATATATATAAATACACAACTTTGTTTAAAATATTGCAATACGAACTGTTTTATAATTCTTATCTCTAACATAAAATATATATTTATTATGTGAAGTTCATTTCGTATAATTTTGATTATATATGTATATATGAAATGAACTTTACATAATAAATATATATTTATATGTTAGAGATAATTTATAAAACAGTCCTAATGACAATTCAAATTTCGCGCTCTGTTATAAGAAATTTGAAAGCAGATGGTTTCATGGTGTTGGTCACGATCACGCGAGTTCTATACTTTTTCCCCATCCCGCAAAAGTGCTCAACGCCGCTAAAGAAGTTTTCACTTCAAAAATTATTTAATATTTGGAAATATATCTGACTTATAGAAAAAATGAATATTAATTAAAGAAAGAAATAGTTTTTAAAATATCCTGAATAATATGTAACAATTTTCAAGATAGAAATTTATTACAATATTACAATTATTAACTGTTGCATCATTGCATCAATCTGATTAAAATGAATGGAACTTCGGGTACTCAATAATAATAAATAAAATAATATTAATAAATATATTGAATAATATTTTATTGAAAAAATATTAAAACTTATAAAACTATCTAAAACTTTATTAATAAAAGAACAATGAATAAATAAATATAGAATAGTAATTTATTAAAAAGTAAACAATAGATAAAAAGAAAAAAAAATAACAAAATCATTATTTTCATTTTTAAATAACGATTCACCCGGCGAGTTTCGAACCGACGAAATCCACTCGTTAAAACATCAGTCCAACCGCTGGACTATATGTATTTAGATAAAAAATTGTCATTTTTTTACTGTCTTAGCAGGCAGTATTAAAAATTTTGACGTTTTCCATATATAATTTTCAATTAAGAAATTAATAATGAAGCTGTATGTTTCAAGAGATATCATCAATAAAACTTAATTTTTCTTTATAAATACTATATCTAGTGTGAATTTGAAAAAAATCGTTAGAGCGGTTTTTGAGAACCAATATATATAGATAAATACATATATACAATTTTAGCTAGCATAATAAGATAAGATTACCGCCAGAATGATAATTATCATAAAAGAGTTGGGTCGTATGGGTCAAGAGGTCAAGGGATTCGGCAAAGGTACTTTAAAAAAAAAACAAAAAGAAGGAAATGAAATTTAAGATTTAAATTATACAAGAAAAATAAGCGGGAGTGTCCTCCAGTAGACTTTCCCGCATATAAATAGGTATAAAGAGTTGTGAATGAATATTTAGAATGTAATAAAGTGCTACTTCCGGTTAACTGATATTTTAAATGCAAAAAAAAACAGATATGGATATAATATAAATATTTTTAATTTTATTTTATTTATAATATATAAGGGCTGGCTGTGACGTCATGAAGTGCGGGGTGACGTCATATAATTTTAAATTAAGAAAAAACTAATGAAGATGATTTTTCTAGAGGATAAAACCAATACAAAGTGCATAACACGTGGAGATATGCCTTCACGTGAAATTTGATATGAAAATAACTCTTCACTTCCTCTCTTCGATCGGCAATACTAGCACTTCCGGTTTCCGGATTTGCACCAAAAGTTGATCCATTCATCATAATGATGCATTAAGTAAATATACCAAATTTCATCAACATCCGTTGAGCCGTTCAAGCTGTACACATCTCTACGGACACACAGCGGACGGACGGACAGACATCATGCTAAAAATACTTTTTTCTGTTAAGAAAATGCATGATTCGTGGAGATATGTACCTAAAAATATCCACAGGTGAAATTTGGTGTGAAAACAATACCTCCCTTACTATCGTCGGTCGGTAAAAAAGAAACGCTACTTGTATAGGTAAAATGTCACTTCCGGTAGTCAGATCATGATGAAATTTGGTATCTGAATTTCTTTCATATTTTTAAATCTATATACAAAATATGAAGCAAATATCTCGAAGCAAACTGGTACTTTACTTGAAAGGTAAACGCAACCAGTGTAGGTAAAGTACCACTTCCGGTTAACCGATTTTGACGAAATTTTGATAGAAATCTAGAAACTGTCAATAATATCGGTGTACCAAATTTCGAAGTCCTAGCTTGATTAATTTTTGAGTAAATTTGCTTACAGACATTACATACATACATACATACATACATACATACATACACACACACAGACATAATTCGAAAAATGGTATTTTCCGACTCAGGGAGGTCTAAAACGTCAAGATCTATCGAAATCTCGAAGTCGAAATTTTTGACGATTCCAATACTTCCCTTATACGAAGTATGCGGGAAAGTAAAAATTCATTAAAATTAATAAATTCTTCATGATTGAACACTGATGAATAGAAATGTTGATTATTTTTAAAATATGTTCTACCTTTATAGATAATTGTTTAGTTATTTTATAATTAAATAAAATTTATAACACTCCAAAATAATCAAGATAAAATGAAGCTTTAATGCATCATTTGAGTTCCTCACTTTAGTGAGTTATAAACATCTTGACAGACAAGTTGAAGACGACCTACTTTTTCCTCCATTCTATTTATATATCCATAGACATCATACAACCATATAAATATACATATCAATATATATTTTAAACTTGTTTAGGATCAGAAACTGTCAGGAGAAATGTTATTTTTATCCAGCGTATAACATCTACAATTGTATTTTTATATTATTTGTAAATAATAGAGTGCATTGGACTGTGAATGAATGAAATCAACACGACCTATATTTCATATTCAAAGGAAAAAGAAACAGTATAAAAACGGAAAGAATGAAAATAAGAATATAAACACGAAACAATATTTTAATGCATTTTATATTTAAAAATTAAGATATATAAAATGATAATATTAAACTTGATAATAAATAATATTTTGTAACAAAATAGCTTAAGAATATTAATTATATGATAATATATTCAAATAATATATATTATACTAATATATATATATATATATATAATTAATAATTATTATAATTATTACTTGTCTCCAAGATATCTCTTTTCTTTGCTTAAAACAATTTAATGCGAGCCTTTCTTATGCAAATAATAAAATATTTCAAAAATGTATTTTTCAAATTCAAAGAATATTAAACCTGATTCAAATGAATAAGATAAGATACTCTGCTGTTAAAACTTTATTTTATTTTATTCAATAAGAGAAGTTTCGTTATGTGCTAAAATGAATTTAATATAATATGTGGATAATATTTTAATTTATTTAAAATAATATGTATACTAAATAAGTATAAAATTTCTTAAGAGCATTGTAATTAAAAATCAATATTTTAATATATATTCTTAGTAGATTGATTAAAAAAGAAAAAAAGATATGGGAATGTAATACAAAATTTTAATATTAAAAATATTTATTATAGTATGCTAACTTTTTCAATAAATCGATAAGTGATAATGAAAAGAGAATAAATGATAACGGACAACAATTTATATTAAACATAAAAATGATAGGGAGAATATTTTATCTTATCAACTTACTCTTGTTTGTTTTTTATATGCGATGAATATTTTGAAAGTTACCTTAACTAGAATATAAACGATAAAAATGAATTAATATTTTAATTCATATTTATTATTAACACACAAAATGTTGATATACAAAACATAAAATTTGAAAATGTGGAAAAATTGAAATGTGTACTTAGGTTCTGTAATCACGAAGGATAAAAATATTCGAGAAGAATTTATAAATCGAGGTTACAATCGGATAACGCCTCTTATCATGCATTAAAGGGGCTCGTCAAAATTATATTATTTGTATATAAAAACTACAAATTATTTTACAGGACAGCAAAAGTTAGTGGGCTAATATCCTTCTATAACTACCTCACACATTTTGAAAATCATATTGAAATAATTCTGAAATAAATATATTAAAATATTTTAATATCATTAAAATTAATTATTATTATTTTAAGAAATAGTATTAACACACAATATTTTAATAAACAAAACATAAAGTTTGAAAATGTAGGAAAATTTAAATACTTAGGTTCTTTAATTACGAAGGATAATAATATTTGAGGAGAATTTAAATCGAGGTTGCAATCGAGTAACGTTTGTTATCATGTAGTAAAGGGTCTTATCTCGTCAAAATTATTATCCAGTGGAATCAAAATTAAAATATATAAAACAATTATTTTGCCGGAAGTATTATACTGGTGCGAGGCGTGGTCTATGACCTTAGGAGACGAGATTAAATTTTAAAATAGGATTTTTCGCAACATTTATGGGTCAAAGAAGGATGAGGTCACTGGGGAATGGCGGAGACTGCATAACGATAAATTGCATGACCTTTATGCATCTCCAGACATAGTTAAAGTAGTAAAATCAAGAAGGTTGAGATGGACAGGATACTAAATGAGTGATGATAGCCCTGCAAAAAATAGATTTATGGGGAACTGATTGGGAAACGTCCGGTTGGTAGAGTCAATGGGCGGACTATGTAGGAAGGGAAGTAAGGGAGATTGGAGAAAATAGTAGATGAATGGGTGTACCTCAAGATAGGTACATTTAAGCCTAGTTTTTTTCAAAATGTCTTCCGGGCCGGAGGTCCATATTTCGAAAACACTAATAAAAAAAATTTATTTTTCAACCGGCCGGTGGTCAAAATAAAAGTATTTGCCCCCCACCCCAAGAACTAATGACAAGTACTAAGCCCATGTAAATTGGTCTTTAGAGAAATGTGGTCACTGCAGCCAACAACTTACAAGTTTTATAAAGCCACAGAGATAGATAGATGGATATGATTCGTATGTATATAAAATGATGGTAGTTGTTCGAGATGAATAAACTGAAATATATATTTGGTTGCGTTTTAATTTCATCAATTATACACAATTATTAGGTTTTTATAAAATATCACTTTTATAGCGTTTAAACCTATATTTTTTTTCAATTTTGATTTCTCTATATTATTCACATAAATTTATAATTTGTTGATTCATACGTTTGAACACATTTGAACACATTGTGGAAATGGCCCCATCCCAGCCTTTTCTCCATCCATTTCTACTCTCATCCTACTTTTGATTAATCAATCTATTTTAATTTAATGATCAATTGGAATTCAAATAGATTAATTTATAAATCATCTATTTTTATAATATAACACATCTGCGGCTGCTAACCCTACGTTTTGTTTATAAGAAATCTTTTATAATGAATGTGTCAGTCTTTAATGTGTCATTTTATAATAATATGCCTAATAATATTTAGTAACTTATTTACTTATTTCATATTTATTTAAATTATATAATATTAATAAAAAATTAATTATTTAAATTAAATATTAAAAAAAAATTAAATACATTGGGTATACGAAGTGAATGAAATTATAATAATAATCTATGAAAAATAAATGGATTAATGGAATTAAAGGTTTTAAAGATGAAGAGAAATTAACAATTGGACAATGAAATTAATCTTAATCCGAGTGCAATCTCTCTTGCAACATTTTTCAATATCACATCCTCCTCAAATTTTACAATAATACCATATAATTAATGACTTGTATTATGCATTCTTTGTTTTTATCACATAAAGAAAAAAATTGTAAACAGAATATAATATTTTTCCTCGTTGATAATTAGTGGAATTCATAAGGAAAATTAAACAAAATATTTAAATTTATATTTTAGGTATAATTAGATTACATTTTT
This sequence comes from Labia minor, assembly GCA_963082975.1. Taxonomy (NCBI): domain Eukaryota; kingdom Metazoa; phylum Arthropoda; class Insecta; order Dermaptera; family Spongiphoridae; genus Labia; species Labia minor. Next base: position 27,005,393 of record OY720349.1, read on the forward strand.
CTATATTAAACAAATATTATTGAACCTAAATTAACATAAATACATATCAAAAGATATAATTTCTAAAAAATTGGAGATTTTTTCAAAAAATAGGCCTCTTTCTTGTTTTTTCTTATATAACATGATAATTGAAAATTCTGATTAATTAATATTAATTCAAGTATTATACTTTAAATACGATAATGATTGTACTAAAATATCTTGAATATGGAATGACAAGCTAAATGGATTCTTTTTTTTTTAATGTTTATTTATATTCAAAAATATTTTAATGATTTTTTCTGATAGATATCTACATTAAGAATAAGGATTAACGAAATTTAATAAATATTATGTATGCATATACATATGTATTTTAAAAAAATATTATTGCTAAAAAAAAAGACAAAGTAAATAAAAAAGAAAAACCGATGATCAATTAATCGAATGATTAGTCTAGTCTAGCTTTAAATGATAAATAAATGATAATATTATTAAGAATTTAAAAAAATATTTGTTTTTCTTATTTAAATTGGAATAAAAATAGTTTTTGAAATTTATTTATAATCTAATAAATTTTTATTTTTTTTTTAGGTATTCATACATTTAAGATTGTATTGATTGATTGGTTATATATATATTTGTTTTTTTTTTTTTTTTTTTTTTGTATAATTTATATACGTTACAAAAAAATTCCGTAAAAATATATAATAATATTAATTATAATTAAATTACACGTACGTAATTTAACTTTCTGAATTATTTATCTGTCTGTTAATAAATGTATAAATTCTAAATAAAATGTCAATATTTCTTATTTAGTTGACTTTTACTACTACTACTTATTTATTTATTTATTTATAAACTGGAGTGTCTCCACTCGACTATCTCACAATTTGAATTGGATTAAATAACATATATTATATTTAAATTAAAATTAATTAATTATAAATTATAATTAATAAATAATATTTATTAAACCAGCGCATGTTTGGCTCTTTGTTGATGGCACCACGTCACGTGTAGGCGCGTGAGATTTGCAGTGTTAAAAAATTAATTCTGGTACTTTCAGCGATTCAATCAAGATGAAATTCTATATATAGCAGTTTTATACAATTTTTAATCATGTGAATAACTATCTATCATATATCTTTATTTTTACGGTCAGTTAAGAGGAAAAAAATAAAAACATGGTTGGTAATTACCCTCTTCCGAATGAGCTACATTTCTCAAAAGTTGATAGAAAACTACGAATTTTGAATAATGCCGGTATACCAAATTTCACGATTCTAGCTTAAACCGTTTTTGGGTAATCTTGTCTACATACACACATACAGATATTTTTCTCAACCTTAGTGAAAATTATTTGGGAACCTTCAAAACGTATAAAAACATCAAAATCTCGACATCGAAAGTTTTCGTGATCGCAATACTATCTCTGGTGAGATAGTAAAAATTAATATTCCTTTTTATATAGTAAATAATAAAAATATATATTTCAAATATTTTAAATATATTATTATATTGTATTATTCAAAATGTATTATATATTATTAATGAATAAATATCTATAAATTAATAATAATGTGAAATATTTTTTAACGATCATATTTAAATAATAATATATTAGCTCAAGATTAATTGTGTTAACGAATTTATAATTTAGTTCGTGATTTGATGGAAATTCTCAATATACAAATTTATGCCATTTTATGTAGGTAACTTCAAGTTTTTTTTAATAAATTTCCATGAAAGAATATAAAATACGCCGCATATATGAATATTTTTTTAAAATTAATATTTTAATATTAAGTTTTGCGAATTTTTTAATTTTATATTATTCTTAGTTAATAAATTTTATTTTTTTCAGATGCACCAAATGATAGTCTTTATATGCTGTATGGTGTGCTCATTGCAATGGGTCTGGTGGCTTTAATTATTATTCTACTGGCGGTCACCATCAGGTAATTAACCTATCAGTAATAATGGCGAATAGAGAAAAAAATATTTTCTATCTTTTTCTATCTTTTCCTTCTTTTTATTCTCTTATACAATTTTATTCTGATAAAACTAATGGTTCATTTATTTATTCCAGTCAGCACTAATATAAATATATATATATATATATATGAATTAAGTTGTAAATCAAATCTAATTTTCACTTGATTTTAAATTTATATATTCTTTTTACTTTGGATTTGAATCAACTTAACTATATTCGGGGAAAACTATTGTTTATAAAAGCTAAATTTTATAATTTTATTTAATTGTCTATTTATTTATTTATTTTTATCTTTGTCTTAAAAAATAAAAGCTTCCTTCTTTTCTTAACTAATCGTTCATTTCAAAAGATACATTTTCTTAAAAAATTTTATAATTTTTTCAAATATTTCTATACTTTAAATCTTTCTTATACTATTATATTAAATATTAAAAAAAATTATTTATTAATTAATTATGCTTTCGTATCAAGAACAGAAATAAAATTATTTTTTTATAATTTATTTATTAAGAAAATGATTAGTTTTCATTTTTTTAATGTTATCTAAATTTGATTCTAAAAATAAAAAATAAAATTAAGAAATAGTTATAGCCTAGCGTGTGTTTATAAACAATTACATAGGTATAGGTAATATTAAATAGAACTTGAAAACTAGGTTGCAAATCTTTTTCACATATTGTTAACAAATTACTAATCATGGTTAGTTGATTAAGTAAAATGTGTAAAATTAATCAATGAAAGTAAAATTAATTGTATTCTGAATGATTTTATAAGTAGATAATTATGAAAGTTATTTTTTTGAAAAATTGAAAGTTAATGAATTTTATTAAACAATTATTTAATCTTATTTTTCTAAATTAATTATTCGAGTCATTTTGGATTAAGACCTCATTAATCATACCGCCATCCTAGTATTCAATAGAAGAAGATGTAATTATTATTTTTATTTTATTTTTTCCGTATAATTTTATGAAAATTAATTTAATTTGAAAAATTCCAAACTCGAATTCATTAAAATATAATAAATATATCAAACAGTAATTTTAATATATCAATCAATATATATTAATCAATATTAATAGAAATAATAAAAATAAATTATGTTTAGATATATTTTGGATTATATACAGAAAGCTCTAAGAAATTATGATTTTTAATGATCTATTATTAAATTTTTTTTTTCAAATTTTTATTCCAATCCTTATTGAAGCTATGAAGAATTGATTTTACTTTTAATTAAAAAATTTAAAATTCCAAATGAGAAAACTTGAAAGTGAAATTAGTAATAATCGAATTAAAAATAATAATCGAATTAAAAATAATCGTTAAAAATAAAATTTTAACGTCAACTTTTAAAATTTTAAGTACAATTGCAATCGATGAACTGATCTATGAAAATTTAAATGTCAATTTTTAAAATTTTAAATATTAATCTTAAAAAATGAATTATAATATAAGATTAAGAAAAGTGAATATGTATAAAAATTCGGGGATTCCCTTGAATTCCATAATTCAAAGTAAACAAGCCTTGAAGCCACTCAAACATGTGTGGACTTTTGATGACACTGTTAAATGTTTGTGATTCGTGTTACAGCTAAATATTTATTTAAAAAAAATCTATGGGTGAAACGTATATGAATTCAGTATATCTGACTTTTTAGATGATTTTGAATATACCTAAATATACATTTAAATAGTTGGTTACGAATTTTGATAAAAGTAGTCTATCTGTACCATCTTCTCTAAATATACTTCAAAAACTGATAAAATCAACAAAAATTAAAAATAATATGAATAAAAAAATAAATTAGGTTGCTCTGCTAAAATTTGATTTATATCATTATATAAATCTGAGATAAATACACAGAATAAGATAGATCCTCGATTAACATGATTTAAATGTAATCAATCACATGTTATTGATCTTTTTTCTCTTTTACTCTCTTAATACTCCTCCTATATATTCTCATTTAAAACTCACCCTATTTTGATTGCTAAAATAAATATTATTTGCAAACATGACCTATATTAACTGTGTACTATATTTGTTTTTCCGGAATAGATATTATCTCATTGAGATCAGTGGTTAGACACATGTTTGTATATTTAGAGTAAAATAAATCAATCTGAATTTTTAATATATACAATATAAATATACTAGGCGAACCCGTTGCAAACGGTGTTTGCAATTTCAGTTTAAACTTAATTTATCGTGGTTTACAGTAATTGATTAAATAGTTCTTTGAAAACAAAATTTTTCGTATACCAATGTACATTTTTTAGTAACAACAGTTCGTGTCTCAAGCTTTCTTCTCCTATATTCACGCATATACTCGGCACGTTTCAATCTTTTCTCATTTGGATCTATTTTTTAAAGATTCAAATATTTAACGTATATTATTCTGTTAAACAAAAGTACCGGGACCCCGAGCCTCGGCTCGGTACTTAAGTTAAAAAAAATGATTCATTATTATTGGATTTGGCTGGTAATATTAATACCTGGGACACCGAGCTCTCGCTCTACCCTTTAAAAAATATTGATACACAATTCTTTAATTATTTATTACAATTATTAAATGTTACACATTTGCATCAATCTGATTAAAATTAATGAACTTGTGCTCCTCAATAATACATAAATATATAATATATAGGTACATATATTTTTTTTCTATAGTGTTTTTTTGAAAAACTGTTTAGCGCCCCAAGTGGTTATAAAACAAACTAAAGACAAAAAAACGTGCTTTGCAGCTTTTCGGAATTAAAAAAGCAAAATTGGCAGTCGTGGGACTGGCCGACAGAAGTGAAAACTTCTGCGTAAGAAATTTTAAAACAGACGAAATTCGCGCTATTTCACGAGAAAGATGAATTTCATATGCATGTATATATATATAACTTATATATTATTTTAAACATATATTTTAAACAAATTTGTAACTTATATTTATATATATATAAATACACAACTTTGTTTAAAATATTGCAATACGAACTGTTTTATAATTCTTATCTCTAACATAAAATATATATTTATTATGTGAAGTTCATTTCGTATAATTTTGATTATATATGTATATATGAAATGAACTTTACATAATAAATATATATTTATATGTTAGAGATAATTTATAAAACAGTCCTAATGACAATTCAAATTTCGCGCTCTGTTATAAGAAATTTGAAAGCAGATGGTTTCATGGTGTTGGTCACGATCACGCGAGTTCTATACTTTTTCCCCATCCCGCAAAAGTGCTCAACGCCGCTAAAGAAGTTTTCACTTCAAAAATTATTTAATATTTGGAAATATATCTGACTTATAGAAAAAATGAATATTAATTAAAGAAAGAAATAGTTTTTAAAATATCCTGAATAATATGTAACAATTTTCAAGATAGAAATTTATTACAATATTACAATTATTAACTGTTGCATCATTGCATCAATCTGATTAAAATGAATGGAACTTCGGGTACTCAATAATAATAAATAAAATAATATTAATAAATATATTGAATAATATTTTATTGAAAAAATATTAAAACTTATAAAACTATCTAAAACTTTATTAATAAAAGAACAATGAATAAATAAATATAGAATAGTAATTTATTAAAAAGTAAACAATAGATAAAAAGAAAAAAAAATAACAAAATCATTATTTTCATTTTTAAATAACGATTCACCCGGCGAGTTTCGAACCGACGAAATCCACTCGTTAAAACATCAGTCCAACCGCTGGACTATATGTATTTAGATAAAAAATTGTCATTTTTTTACTGTCTTAGCAGGCAGTATTAAAAATTTTGACGTTTTCCATATATAATTTTCAATTAAGAAATTAATAATGAAGCTGTATGTTTCAAGAGATATCATCAATAAAACTTAATTTTTCTTTATAAATACTATATCTAGTGTGAATTTGAAAAAAATCGTTAGAGCGGTTTTTGAGAACCAATATATATAGATAAATACATATATACAATTTTAGCTAGCATAATAAGATAAGATAAGATAATAATAATAATAATAATAATAATCGTAATTTATATGAAATTTTGTTTCAAATACTTACAAAACAATGTTTAAATATAAAATTATTAACTTAATTCAAATCGTCGTAATATTTTTTTTATTTTATACTTGTTTAATTTAACAAATCGAAATTTTTTCAAAAATAAAGTTATTTACAAATTAAATTAATTTTGACAATTTGTAACTAACTTAATAATGTTACAGACATCACATACATAAGAAGGAAATTATATATATAGGGGGAACATATTTCGAAAACACCACACGGTTTACCTTTTTTTTTAGAACCAAATTGAAAAAATTTTGAAAAAGTATGCAATGTCCTAAATATTTAAAAACCGGGACAATAGGCTGTCCCGAAGATATTTTTCGGGACGCCGGGACAGAGCACCTAAAAACGGGACAATCCCGGAAAACCGGGACGTTTGGTCACCCTAGATATATGTAACACTTAATTTATTTATAAATCAATTTTATGTTTAGAATTGGTATACACTATAATATACATATGTAGAAGTACATACGTTTATAATAAAATATATTATATTATAATATATAAAATATATTTTATAGAAAATAATAAAATATATTATATTATAATATATAAAATATATTTTATAGAAAATAATAAAATAGTGATTTCAATTTTCTTTCTAATAAAAAATTTATTATCAATATTTTTAAGTGCATAATAAATTTAAAGTAAACAATACCTATAATGCCATTTTTTATAGAGAAAATAATGGTGTTCTCGATTAATAGCCTCTTTTATTAATTAAAAATAATAAATAATGAATCTTACAATTAGATATATATATCATTTGCCTTATAAAAATTTAAATTTTTAACTTATAGCTCTCTTTGAATTAAATATAATTAAAAGTTTAATTTTTTAAGTAAGAAAGTGGGACACAGAACATCTCGGGACAGTTTAATTTTTTGTCCTAAATTTTAAATTTACATTTAGTTATACTCACATTTAGAGAAAGTGCAGCACATTCAAATTGTCAGACGGGTGTTGATTCAATTGGTAAAGCGGATTCAGAATTTATTTTCAGAAAAGTAGCTTTTATATAAAATTTCCATAAATTATAAGTGAATTTTTAATGAAAATATTTTGAAATAAAAGACACTATAATGAAATTTAAAGTATTTTCTTTAATAATTGTTCTGGTGTTAAGTATAACAGCATTGCATTCTATAGTTTTTAAATTTATGTTTATCCACAATATAAACCAAGTTCACTTTTATTTTACAAAAATATATTTTTTTATTTTATATATATATAATCTAAGTTTATTAATTATTATTATTTCTTCTTTTGGCAAATTATTAGTTATTAGGCTTATCAATGCCAAAGGTTAGAAATAAATAATATAAAAAATCAAGCAATTAATTGTAAAAAAAAAATATTAAATATCTATCACTTTTCTTCTAATTCCTTATCATTTCAAATAATAATATTCTTTTCAAGAAAAAAACAATTCTGAGTAAAATATAATTCATTTATTTAACTTATCACATTTACTTTTGTTCCAAAATAGCCACAAATATTTTTTTTAATTTTTCTATAACGGATATGAGATTGAAAGTTTAATATTAATGTAGAGAATAGATTATAGTTGTAAAAATATAAAAACATTATTTTAGTAAAAAATCGTAATTTGGAATAAAAGATATTAAGAAAAGTGAGAAAATTTTTACTTTAAAACATTTTGGACTATGAAGAATAAATTAAAATTATTTTTAAAAAAAAATTTTCTATTGTCTGTAGAATACAATTATAAAAAAAAACAATACCTCCCTTACTATCGTCGGACGGTAATTATCCGATTGAATATAAGATGGAATAATATATTATTTTAATAACTACCTACTAGGCATTTCATTTTTTTGAAACTCCCAGTATATGTTATTCTTTATATTGAAATTATATTATACATTAATCTAGTATCTGAAACACCAAGCTATCGCTCGACCCTTAAACAAATTTATACAAGTTATTATTATAAACTTTAAAAATTTTACATATGGGTTTTCTAAAAATGACCCATTAAAAATTTGTTTTCTAAAATGATACAAATTATTTAATTAATTAATGAAATAACTTGATTTTCATTTCAAGATGAAAATTATATTCAAATTTACTTGATAAAATATTTGACATATATGTATATGTTGTTATAATTAGATGACTTCAATTTAATATTTTCCAAAGTAGGAATAGCTTATAGACTGTTTCGACCAAGGATTACTACTGATAATAAAATAAATTTTGAAATTATATTGACACCTGTACTTGTCTATATTTTAATTAAGAAAGGAGGTTTTTAAGACCGACAATAAATTTCACACAAGGAGATTTTTTACATATCTCCACGAATCATGCACTTTATATTGATTTTATCCTCGGGAAAAATCATCTTCATTAATTACCGACCGACGATTGTAAGGGAGGTATTGTTTTTTCTTAATTTAAAATTATATGACGTCACCCAGCCCTTCATGACGTCAAAGCCAGCTCCTACTTATATATTATAAATAAAATAAAATTAAGAATATTTATGTTATATCTATATCTGTTTTTATTGTATTAATAGATACATTTAAATTATTTGAAATTGTTTCTGTAGCTGGAAATTAATTTACTTCAAACCGTTGGTCGGTTCGGACCTGGCCACAGGTCAATTTATTTTTTAGGTGGGGGAATGAATGATAAATATATTTCGTACCTAGATTCTAAAATATTATTAAAATAAATATTTTTAATTTTATTTCAAAATTAAATAAAAAATTTGAAAATAATATTAATACAATATCAATTAAAAAAAGAATGTCGGGAGGCAAATTTCTATATAGATATAATTTGAGTCGTGATTTAAATTTACTATTTTAAATTAAGAAAATACTAATAAAGTTGATTTTTCTCGAGGCTGAAACCAATACAGATCGATTTTTCTTTATAAATATTTTCTATGGTGTGAATTTTAAAAAAAAACCTTAGAGCGCGGATTAATATCTCAAAAATGTACAAATATATATATATCGTATAATTTTTGCTAGTATAATAAGATAAAATAAATATTTATGTTATATTTTCGAATTAATTTACTAGAAGATAATAAGAAAGAAACCATATTTAACGCTCAAGGAAGATAAATTGCTTATTGATATAAACTACTTGGATAATAATAATAATTATTATTATAGCTAAAGTGGCCTCTAAGTAATCCCCATCAACTCCCCCGTCCTCACCGGGTCTACCCAGACACATCCTTTAACCCTGGATACAATTGAGACAAACCCTTGACCCACCCATCAATGATTCTAAACTAACCAATTATATTTTTCTTTCTCTATTGCTACTCATAATCATTATCAAAGGCAAGATATACGTAAATGAAAGTAAAAATAAATGCAAAACTTACTAATTATTTATTTTTATTTAATATAATAAAATAAATAATAATAAATCGCGCGATATATATATATATATATATTATATATTGCTGCCAGGGTTTGATACTATGGCCTCTAAATCGACTCGTGTCAACCCACCCATCAAATGAATGACGTCTTTCTGTGACGTAAAAACGAATCGAAATACAAAATATTAAGGTCAGTTTTGTATTAATATATCAAAAGAGTAAATATGAAAATTATCCTTACAAACATCACTCACCCTGCATATATGTTTTCAATTAATTTAATTGAATATATAACAATTAGAATAATTATAGAGTACTAATTGACAAATGATGGGATACAAATTGTTTCTGGTTCATGTAGACACACCAAGGACCTTCTTGATTTGGCCTTAGAAAACGATGGACTTGCGTTTATGTTGTTCTCCATTTACTTTGATTTCATCTGATATAATTCATAGATAATTAGAGAGAGAGAGAGAGAGAGAAAGAAAGAGAGAGGGGGAGAATAATAAACATCACATATCATGAAGAAAAGTAAACACTTGAAATTTCAATAAACAAGGATGGTTTTTAAATAAATGAAGTTGAATTATTTATTTTTAAAAAATCAATGAGATTTAATGAAAATGAAAATATAATCAAGGATCTAGTACTGATACTATTCAGTGAATCATTAAAAAATAATTAAATATATTATTATTTTTAATTAAATTAAAATAATAAAATTTAATAAAACATGCACACAGAAAATCTTTCCTAATTTCTTTTATTATATTTAATTTAATTAATTAATTAAAACAATACATATGGTAATGTTTGTTTTGAAATTTAATTCAATATATTATACCTAGGCCCCACCTAGTTTTTTATAAAGGTAGTTGAAATAAAATAAAATTAAAATAATAAAATTTAGTCAAAACTTCAAATTTCCTATTTTCTTTTATAATATTTAATTTAATTAATTAATTTATTATTTTTATTGTTGAATATTTCAATATGTATGGTAATGTTTGTTTTGTAATTTGTTTGCCATTGAATTTAATATATTATACTTACTCCCCAACCTAGTTTTTTATATAGTTGAAATAAAATAAAAATAAAATTAAAATAATAAAATTTAATCAAAAGTGCAAATAGAAAATCTTTCCTATTTTCTTTTATAATATTTAATTTAATTAATTAATTTATTATTTTTTATTATTGAATAATTTAATATGTATGGTAATGTTTGTTTTGAAATTTTTTATCATTTGATATATTATAACTACGCCCCACCTAGCTTTTTATATAGTTTAAATCAGGGATGTCCAACACGCGGCCCACTCAAAGTTTTGATGCGGCCCACTATCGACTCATTTTGGAGTTAAATTTTAAAGAATTCACAGTCCGGCAAGCGACCTATAACTTCGAGGCTTTAAAAAAAGGCTGCAACATTCAAAAACAAAAAACCACCTCTATCCCCAAAAATCTCTAAGTTTTGAGACATTCACTAGCTAGGCTTACATATTCAGGTAATTTTGCGGCCCAGTTAAATATTTAAGTTTGCGATGTATTAATATCTGTGAATTATACAATATAAACAAATATCGAATTCAGTAGTTTTTCTTGTCCCTAATTTTTTAGGATTATTAACATCAGCTAATTATTTTACAATTTAATGTATTCATTTAAAATTTGAAAATTAATTTTCAGGTCAATTTATTTATTTTATAACGATGATTTTTCTTTTGAATTATTAATAAATTGATTGGCAATCCTTTAATTAAGAATAAAACTGTCTGATCTCATTCGGTTGCTCTCCAGTCGATTTGTCTGGGTTTTCACAACTGCAACTCATTCTATTCGTTGGGCTATTTTCGTGATTCGACGTACTAAATTTATACATAGCAACCCTACTCCTGTTCTCAAGTCGTTTTTCACTTCACTTAATGTTAATAGGACTGATTTTATTTTAAAATATCATTTTACAATCAATTTCATATAAGGTAAAATAATTTTTAAAATTTATAAAAGCATTTTTCAATGATATTCAATTGATATTTAATGGAATATATTTATTTTAATTTTATATAACTACACGAACTTTAAAATAAATTCGGCCGACGATAGGAAGAGAAGATTTTGTTTTCACACCAAATTTCACATGTGGAGATTTGTACATATCTTCACGAAACATGCATTTTGTTAACAGATAAAAGTATTTTTAGCATGATGTATGTCCGTCCGTCCGTTTGTTCGTGTGTCCGTATAGACGAGTAAAGCTTGAACGGCTCAACTAATTTTGATAAATATGATATATTTACTTAATACATCAGTAACATGAATTAATCAACTTTCAACCGGAAGTGGTAGTTTACAAAGTATTAATTTTATATTCATTGTCGGAAAATTTTCACTTTAATATATAATAGTAATTAATAATTGAGTAATTAAACTAAAAATAAAAAGATAATATAATTTAATAATTTTAATTCAAGTTTTAAACATATTGTTTTTTATACTTTATATATAATATATAATTTTGTTGGGAAATTAATTTATTTCAAATCGTCCGTTTGTTCTCTGTCTGGCCACAACAGCTCATTTTTTTTTTTTTTTTTTTTTGCTTAACATCAATTTAAAGATTTATGAAATAAATTAAAATTTAAGCTTTTAAATGATTGTGATTATTAAATTTAAGATAAATAGAATATCTTATGAACTTTTAAATATTAATATCCAATTTCATAATTAATCATATATATATATATTCATATATATGATTATTTGTGTTTAAGATATTTAACACGTGGGGGGAAAAAATTCAAATGAATTAACTATTTAATTCTTAACTAATAAAAAAAAAAGTTTTACTAATATTTCTATAATCTTTTAATTTGATTATCTACGGTAACTTTAAACACATTACTAAAAAACTTATTAAGTAATCAGGTTGCTTAAAAGAAAAACAAAACTATAAAAAAAATGATAAGGTAAAGGATTAAAGTCATTTTGAAAATAATCTTATATAATATCATAGGACGTGAAGCAAAATATTTTTTCGAATCGCAAATAAATAAAAATATATAAAATACAATAGTAATTGAATATTACTATCCATCATGTAAATATTTATCATAATATTTTTGTAAACATTTAATAAATATTTTTATCGAATTTCATAATCACTAAACTTTTATTTGAATTTTTTTTATGAATTTATGAAAATTGCTTCTTTCTAAGTGTAACATTATTATTTATTCTTCAATTTATTTTGTAATTAACATATTAATAATAAATAAAATTTTGATAACTATTCTAAATTATCGACAGAAAATATTTTTTTTTCAATTTAATAAAAAAATATATAGATCCTTTTTGAAATGAGAAATATATTATCACAGTTTTTATAAAAAATAGTTTTTTATCATTAAAATTATAAAATGTAATTTAGAAAATCGTACATGATTATAATATTTATTTTTTACCCCCATGTAATTTAATAGTAAATAAAAAAAATGACCTTGAAATTATTGTTTATATATATTAAGAATAAATACTTTGAGATAAAATATTATTTTCAATATCATTGCCAAGGTTCGAGTGATTGGGTTAAAAACAAAAAAAAAAAGGTATTTAATTAAATAAGATTAAAGTTTAATCCTAAAAAGATTAAATTATTAAAAGATTTGAAAAGATCTTATTCGAAAATAACTAAGAATTCTTATTAAAAAACATGTCATATTATATAAATCAAGTACTTGATTCACTCAGCGGTTGCTTCTTTCTTTGTATTTTCTGTTTTTGAGGGTTTTGAGCTAATTTTAATGCAGAAAAAATAAGATTTTTTATATAAATTTTGATTAATTACTTTAATACAAAATTATTTAAATAATTTATCCATAAGTCCTAAATAGATTGAGTTCTTTATTTGAAAAATTCTAGTACTACCCCAATATAGAACAATACCTTCCCTTCTTATCGTTGGTGGGTAAAAAGCCTTAGTTAGATCTGTCTGTAAGATAGTAGACGCCATTTTCAAAAGAATTTTTTAGCAAGAAGTTTTTAAGATTCTGGGTCATAGAATGTACAACCAAGAGTCAATGTTAAGATTTTGGTTTGAATAGAATCTTGAATTTACAGCGTTCTGAAGCACTAAAAAATTATCGGCACTAGCACTGACACTAAAACAAGTTTGGCTCGTACGACAGACCCAGACCAACTCTTACGCCAGTGTAGGACACAGAATCTCAAAGATTCCCTTGAAAATAGTGCAAAATGGACACCGAATTGTCGAGACGCAAATTTCACTATAAAACGTGAAAATGAGCTGAAAATTACTGATAATAATAAAAACTTTTTAATAAAATTTAACTTATATTTTATTAACTTTATATTATAGTTGAATACTTTTTGGATTTTTAAATTATAATATTTTAGAAAATTTATATATTTAACCGTATGCATTCATTTAAACATTTAAAATATTTAAAATATGTAAACGAAAATTAAAACTTAATAAAAAAAATTTTTAATTAAAATACTCATTCTACTAAATTTATAATTTGCTTTCTGTATATTACATATTACACCATATCGCTAGAGTTGAGATGAAGCTAATGGTGTAATAATTTAAACGACCATAAGCAAATATATCAATTAATTTGAAATTTCACTTAGTCTTTTAATTAATAATTATTTTTATTAAGTTTGAATAATAAATTTACACAATATATACTATTTTAGATTATAAAAGCTCGTATATTTTAAATATGATGAATTTAAAAAGAAATATATATTTATTATTATTGTTTATATATTTTTCAACCCACTCCAACACTTCTTTTTTCCACCATTCAACGATCTTCACGGTAGTCTGAGTTTAGCCTTGATGTTCTTGGTAAGTCAACGACAGTCAGACATCGACAGACCTATATTTAAAATAACATTCTCACTACTCTACCAGGGCTACCTCTGCGTCTCCTTCACTACACTCACCCATCGTATACACTCACTCATTTACTAGAATCATATAATTTTGAAGATTGGCCAAAAACGTTAGAATTAAAGGAATATGTCATTGAACTTGATCATTTTTTTTTCTTTGCTTTTCCATTCTTTGTTATTGTTTTTGTTATTTTTTCTTCCAATTTTTAGATTATTTTATTTTTTAGTTTTTAAAGCAAAATATATTTATTTATTATTATATAATTTAAAATATATTTATACATTTCAAACGCACATTAGTGAATCAATATTGATAATAAATTTTTAAATAAATAAAATAGAAAATTTTTTTTAATTGAAAATTATTTAAAAAGTGATTATATACCTATAAATAAATCTGTTGATATCCATCATCATTTGAGGATAATTGAGAAAACATTTTTTTTTTTTTAATATTTCTTTTAATGTTTTCAACGTTTAACCTTTCAATTTTAATTCATGCTTACAAATGGCAAGTTAAATGGACTTTCATTTGTCTCCATGGCCTTTACCCAATAAAGATTTATTTTTATACACCACAAATTATTTTTACAATAGAAATAAATTATTTATTTTAATATAAATAGAAAAAAAATATTTGATATCTATATTAAGGTAATGGCACCAATAGATGACATTTTAAGCGCTCTTGTCGCTATTTTCTTTTATAAAACTGAAACTATACGTCTCACAAAAAAAATCTTTTGGTTATTATAAAGCTTATCTTACCTTTTATCACCAGGATAAATATTTTAAACTTTTATATGAGTTTAAGAGGAAATATAATTTTTTTTCAAATTAATCAAATGGCACCTATAGATGACACCAAAAATTTTGGTGGAACCTAATGATGACAATTATGGAACCCAAAGATGACATCTACTTTTTTTCACTTCGCTTGCTCTCTTTATCTTCAACTTATTTATTTACAAAGTAAAACATCTTTCCAACACCTTGTTGCTGCTTTAACTTTAGTTATAATAAAAAAATCAGGTTTCATATAATGATACGTTAGATATATTTATTGTGATTGATTTTATTTTTAGCTGATTATTATAATAAAATAAAAAATTGATTTTAAACAAATCTTTTTTTAATTATGCATTTTTATTTATACATTGAGAACAGAGTAATTTAAAAAAATTTTCAAAAAAATAGTGTTTGAAGTTCTGGAACAGAAAAAAATTTTCTGACAATGAAAAACCTAAAGATAAAACAGTGTCACCTTTATTCAGACATGCAACTTGGTTGTGAATTATATAAAATTATCTCCTCTTTACATCTATTAATATAATAGACAATTTTTTTAAAAACCTACTTATAGCTGACATTGCTGTCATCTATAGGAAAAACAATTTTTAGGGGCACCTATAGATGACACGGTTGATAAAAAAGATACTTTTAAAAATTAGGTGTTTAAATTGAAGTGATTTATATCTATATTAAGTCTATTTTATAATGTAGTTATTAAATTATTGATAAATATGAAAATAAAAACATAAAATACTAATTAAGAACATTACTTCCCTTAAGGTTATCTTTAAGATTTGTTGAAAAAATCAATTGTTGACGATCCTTTCTGCTTTTCAAGTTAAAAGAAAAAAAATAGGGCGACTTAGTGTATTGTTGTAGGATATCTCAGGTGGTGGAAAAACAAAACTATCATTTAAAAAAAAAAAATTCCGCGTATGTTTTAAAATTTGCTTATTTTTTTAGTTTAAATTCAAAAGTGTCATCTATAGGTGCCATGTCATCTATAGGTGCCATTACCTTATTTGAAGCATATATATTATTTCCTCTTTTTCTAATCTTTCTTGTTGCCTTTATAAATAATTTTAGACTAGAGAGCCTTGATAATTATATTTTAAATTTTTATTTGTTACGTAATAATCATTATTTAAAAATTAAAATAAATTAAATTTAAAATAATTATTAATTTCCTTATTTTTTTAATTACAATAAATAATAATTTAAACTTTATTGTTGAAAATATTTTTAAATTCTTCTATATATATGTTTGAACAAATACAATTTAATGTAATTAGATAAATAATTACTGGTTTTTTCTGTTAATTGAAATGATTAAGTTTTATCCTTTATATTTTTTTATTAGTTTTTATATTATTATTTATTTAATTATACAATTTTCTTTTTATACATTATTTTTAAATACAGTTATTTTTCTCTCAATTTACATTAGATGGAACCACTATATCATATTAAATTTAAAAATAAAAATAAAAAACGATTTCTAATAAATCATTATTGTATAAAGTTTTATTTTAATTATAGTTATTTTTCAGATTTAAATATTTACATTTTAAAAATTCTTTGTTTTTTAAAAAAATTTAAAATTAAAGTTTTAAAATATTTATAAAATCCCATAAAATAGTTTGTTATTATTTTTTCATCTCATAATTAATTAATTGCTTCCAAATATAAAATGAAATATTGTTTAAAAGTTAAGAGTTTCTAATCTACAATCTCAGAAGAATAGGAATGGCATCATGATTTGTTCTCATTTTTGTTTCTCTAGGAATAATGATTTACCTTGACTCAATCCTAATCTAAATGATTCATCCTATTTAAATGAAGAAGAATATCTCTTTTTTAAAGATTTATAAATAATAAAAAATATAATTTTAACTTTTAAAAATGATATATATGTTGGAAGTGAAAGTTGTTTCCGGGGGTGTCGCGACCTTCTCACACCAAACACCCTGGGAAGTGCCATTGTCTACATCCCGTGTTGCAAAATGTTTCTCTACCCCCATTATCCCATGTAATCGAAAATGTAGCAGGTCTCCCACCCCGAATCATGCCTCAAACAGGGTCTTTGGCGACATCCAAGGTAAAGTCTCCCGATCCTTCTTCCACCACAATTTATGCTCAGTGGGGTTGGATGGATATATAAATCGGAGCGCGGACACCAATGAAAGAGATTGCGTAGACGCAAGAGAGTGCTATGATGAAAGGGATTGCTTTGACGAGAGTTCAATGTGACCAGAGATATTGAGAGTGTCTAAATTGTGAAGTAATTTATATATTTATTGTAAATAAACCCCGTTTTTAAGAAAACTATAAGCTTTTATTTGACAAACCAAAAGAAGTCTTCGTGAAATTCAATGGAAAATTTGCCCCTAAATACCGAACAGCTCCACAGCCTCTACATTATTTTGGTTGTTCGTCCGTGATTAAAATACCCTACATATGTATATATGATAATCATACATAATAAAGAAATTAATGAAAGCATAAATAAATCAATAATTTCAAAAAAAATATAAAAAAATCAATATATAAAATAATACTCCTAATAAATAATAATTAAAAATGAATTCTATACATTAGAATAAGATATGACAATTTTTTTGACGATTTGTAATTTTTTTTGTTAATTTTTTTACCAGTTCTTTGTTATTTCAATAAATATATTCAGTTTTTCATTTTATTTAAAATATTTTTTTTTAATTTTTTTTATAAAATAAAAAAAAATAATAGCAATCGTTTGATTCACCTCTTGCATATTAGTATATGGAACCTGAGAGGACTTGCCAATGATAGAGAGGGGAGGATATAGACCAGACACAATGGGTTAGTAAGTTTAGCGACGTCCCGACCAGTCCAGCCAGACGGCGCCAGAACTTTATTAGAATAACCACTCCAATTCTAAAATGAAAACACATAGACAACGCCATTATGCTAAAATAAACGTTGCCGTTTTTTTTTAATTTAATTGTATACTTCTATCCAATAATTAAATAAACAAAATTTATATTAAGCTATATAGTTTTTTTTTATTGTGAAATTGAATTTTTATTTTTAAGAAAATTAATAATAAAATTGAAATAAAAATGGTGAATAGTGATAAATTTCGATCAAAATTACTCTCATAAAATACAATTTACAATATAAAATACAATTTAAAAATATAATATAGGTATATTGTTATATATAATAATATCATCCTACCTACAGTCCATACCTCGCCCCATCTGATTTTTACCTGTATGGCCCACTCAAAGGCGCTCTAATAAACGATTTTTGAGCTATAGCCATTTGTCTCAATACTTATTGAATGATCCTGGTTTATAATAAATATTCTACCAGAAAAGATAGATGAAGTATAATTAAAGATAAATTCAAAATAAATTTTCTCCAATCAGGATAATTAATTTTTGGATTTTATTCTCTGATAAAAATTTTCCATCTGCATTTTCCTTAAATAGAATATCATGGATAAAAATGAAAATTGCCTGTTGTTAATTTAGAATCTTTAAATGAGCTCTTTAATGAACTTTAATTAGAATAATTCATAATTATTTGGAATTATTCATCACTCAACTTTTATTATATCTTTTGGTCTACTTTTTTATACTAAAAATCTAAAAATCTTAATTTAAACATCTTTCTCAACCTCCTCTTTTGGACAACTTGAATAACTTTCTAATTATCAAGGGATTTATGTAATAAATTATTTATTAGAACATCTTCATTTTCTAAAAAAATATTAGCATTAATTGAAAATAAAAATTATAAATTTTTTTTTAATCTATTTAGCTAGATTTTTGCATCTAAATAGGTCAATCTTATTCTCATTTTATTCGTAATATTTTACCCCCTCCCCCTTCTTATCGAGGATGTACCTAGAGTATGTCATTATTTATAAATGAAACTCAAAAGAATTTCAATGAATTATTTAAAATTAATTAAAGAATATACACAGATTACTTATCTTCAATTGATGAAATATCAGAATTTTTAGATTTTTCAAATGCTCCAAAAAGGGGCCCACAGAGGGGTAATTCGAAAATGGATTCGACACGAGTTTAAGGGCTTAGGTGGAGCATGACACACAAAAAAAAGGTTGGGAAACACTTCTCTAAAAGATCTAATTAATTTAAATAGAAAATTTTTAAAATATGTCAAGATTCCAAATAAATGGGACTTGATTTAGATATCAATTTACTTTACTTTCTGATTAGAAACTACTTTTATTATAATAAAAATTAAAATATTATAATGTTAGTTTTGTTTATTGAAATATACTTGATTTAGTTTACATGACATTATTCTCATGATTAAATAAAATTAAATATTGTCATTATTGTATATAATAAATGTAAAACTGTAAATTTTATTTGAGTACTAAAAAAATACTTAAATACACATTTTAATTTCATAATATAACATATAGAAAAAATTATAAATAATTTATGCATAATAGGCATTAGTCGAGTGCATGAGTCAGTTATGCTTAGGATGATATTTCATTGGAAAGCAGATGGTCAGAACTGAGGCTCGTGCTTGGAAAACTATTAGCCTAGCACCGATTGTGACGGATATGATACACATATGATGATTATTCACTATGATTTCGAAGAAATCATGTAAATTTTACACCACCCTATTAAATAGACATCATTCAATTACTCTGAATCCGTTGCTTTTTTTTGTAAACACATCTGTTTTGTTTAGACATATGTTTAAATTTACACTGGATTATCAAGAAACAGCAAAATTCACTCACACACGAATAGGAAACGTTTTAAATTTATTTATTTCTTCGAATCCATTTTCTCTGTATATAATAACCCTACACATACTAAATTGGCCTAAGAAAATACAAAATGATTGACGTTTTGAAATGATATGCATCCAATCTAATTTGAAATTATAAAAAATCTACTCATTTAAATATGTAGAATATTTAATATTATAATTATATTTTAAATATTTAAACATTTCAACTTTATGAGTTATTTTTGTTTTTGTTTTATGTGTAATTTCTCAAAAGCCATATCTTCACACCGGCTGGGCAATATCACCACTCCTGTTAGAAATATTGCGTAAAAATTGACTTTTTTATTTTTGAAAATTTTAGTTGTTTTTATTTTAAGAATAAAACTAAAATTTTTGATATAATTACCTAATAGGCCTAGCTACCACTGGAAAAACTCAAAATGTGCGCCATATCCCTCGACTTTACCTTATATAATATATATATATATATATCATATATAGCATAATTTTATCTCAAACGTTTTAACGATATATTTCAATAGTTCATTTTATGATTTTTTTTTAATTTAACATCGAGTCTTTTGTGTAGCTACTGCTACTTATTATTATATGATTAATAATTATATAATTATAATTAAATTATTATTATTCTTATTCAGTACTTATAGAGCTTGAGAATTGCGGGATATCAGTAACTGAGTATAAATCATTAATATTAAGAGAACAATTATCCAGGAGTAAGAATAGATAAATCCATTCCAACTAAAAAGACAGTATAATCCTTGGGTATGCACCTCAAAAGGCACCTAACCTGGGATATGAATATTAAGATAAAAAAGAAACAAACAGATTTAAACTGGGCAAATTATATTGACTCCTCTGGCAAAAATCAGAACAAATTACTAATTCAATAGAGTCCAAATAAAGTGGTTTCAAAATAAAGTAATGTGAATATTCGCATGTGCTCCATGGTATTTTCCTATTAGATTAATTCAAAGAAGCCTCAGGACAAGTTTGATAGACATGGAATGAAAAAAATGTTTTTAGATTATTTGGTAATATAAAATAATAATATAATTTAAACCATAACTATTAAAATCGAAACTTGGAGTTTGATGTCTTACCTGTAACCTTGAAGCCAAAACAAAGATAATATAATATAATAATAATAATAATAATAAACCCATTAATAAAAAATAGAAATAGAATTTCATTATATTTATATATTTATAAATACCAAAATAATAAAATAAATATTATATAATGATTTTATTAAAAATTTGAGATGATTAAAAAACGATCTTTCAAAACTTTATAAATATATTCATATATATATATATATGATTTACTAAAATATTTAAAATCTATTTTATGTATTTATATTATTATTAATTTTAATTTAAATAACAACACGTGTTCTAATAAGATAAAGGAAATAAATTCATCAACATATTTGTAAAGGTGCGAGTGATAAGAAAGAATTAAATATATTTTAATTTTTATTATGAGAGATATAGTTATTTATTTATTATAGATATGTAAATAGTGAAATTGTTTTAATCAATTGGTTTGAATATCTGAGCGTGTTATTAATTGAATTTTATTAATAAGAAAAAAAATTAAATAACAAACAGCTAAAAATTAATAAATTTCATCGTCTGAATATCATAAAAAGTATTGTGTGTGTGTAAGGAAAAAGAAAGAATAAGAAATGAAATGTGAATATTCAAAAGTAAATAAATATTCAAATAAAAAAATATTAGTGCTCAACTTTACAATTATTATCTCTATAAGAAATGTGAAACATAATTTTTTACTCTAAAATAAATGAGTATAGAAATTAAAGTTACAATTTTAGGAGAAATTTTAACACAATATATATAAAAATATAAAATAATTTATTTTTAATATTTTGGTTTAACCAAAGTGAACGCTTTAGTGGCGATGTACTCGGACAACCGGTTGATTGCACGACCACAGCGCCACCCTTTTTTCCGTCACTGGTCAATGGTTCCCAAACTTATTTGGCCAAGCGCCCCCTATCCAGAAAAAATTTACTCAGCGCCCCCTGGAAATTAATTTTTTTTTAATTTTAATAACAATTAAACAGAAAAATAAATGTACCTATTCGCAAAATATTATAAATAAAGGTGTAAATTAGAAACATTGAAATTATGTATCTATGTATTGAACTCAGAATAGAAAAGTAATATACAAGTAATTTTCCCTAAATGCACATGTAGCCATCACCGCCCCTGGATCGCTGCAGCACCCACGAGGGGGCGGTAGCGCCCACTTTGGGAATCACTGCTATACATCTTTAAAGGACTTTAGAATAATATACACTTGGGGGAGGGGGACATAAGTTAAAAAGGAAAAAAAATGATGAAATCGAATCACATTTAAACAGTTAGCCAAATATTTACTTATTTATTTTTAAAATTATTAATAAAAGTAACACAAAATTAGATTTATATGAAAATTATAATGGGTAGAATATTTATAAGAAATGTTAAAAATATATTTTTAATTCTAGAATACGGTTCATCACTAAAGAAATAGTTTTATGTTTTATTTGTAAAATTTATTTCTCATTTAGAACAAAGTAAATACAAATATGTACTTAGATTTAATACACTTTGGTATTGTGCCATATAATTAAACTTTTTATTTATACATATTTTTTCGCATAATTCTTTTAATATTCTATCGACTCACTTACAAAATAAAACAATTGAAAATTGGTTGTATATATAAAATAAAATAATTGAAAACAAAACTAAAAATAAAAATATAGCCCATATCACATAGAATAAATATATACTAGGTTTTATTGTTCTGATTTATTATGATTTTGATCAACTGTATATACAATCAATCACTTTTAGATTTATCTGTTTAGAACAATTAAAGGAAGATGGTTGAAAATTCGTTGAAATTACGTCAAGAGAAAAATTGAAAGGTGAGATATTCAAATTTTATTGTCAGAAATTTTTAGAATTACGTATGTAACGTATAAATGTGAAATTTTTTAATGGAAATAACATTTTTGTAGATTTTTCAATGATATCATATTAATTCTTCTATCATGATGTAATGAAATCTTTAAAACTGAAGCCTCTATATAATTTTTTTATTTATTTAGTTATTTATTAATAAAAAATTTTTTTAATTATATTTTATAACTTTCATCATAGACCAATGTGAACAAAAGGTAAAACATTAATCTTATCTAAATATATTTATAGAAAAACTAATAATATTTCTAAATATATTTATATAATTATATATATATTCATATATGACAGACAATATCTATTAACAATATATATAACTAAATTATGTACTAAAGAGAATGAATGTTTATATTTCTTATTAAAAATATTTATTTCATGGATACTATTATTATTTTGACTATGAACAGTCTATTGACCTCATGTGAATTTATAATGGTATTTTATATACAGAAATGCGTAGTAACATCAGAGGCCAATTGCCTTCCTTATTAATAAAAGAGTTTTGCAAACAATTTGCAAAATATTTTTGTTTGAATGTAAATTTTTAAATTATAATTTTATTTTCAAATTCGAAATATCAAATTTATGGTGATTGTTTTTTTTTTTTAAATTTCACTTGAATATACATAATTGAATATCATATTATAATAATAAAGTAAAAAAAAAGTAATACTTTTGCATACAATTATAACATTCATACAAAAGGGATATATAAAATTAAAAAACATTAAATCGAAGGTGAAATGAGAGCACAAATTATCTATTAAAACAGTAAACTTAAATAAATAATGTATGATAGTTAAATTTATCGACTACAATTACAACTGGAATGTTTAATAATCTTAAAAGTTTGAAATAAATTATTTATTTTATTTTCAATTATATTTGGCTGATCATTATTATTCTTAAATAAATTAATGTATTATTTTATATATCAATAACTAAATATATAAACATCTTCGAAAAGTTTTTATTATAATATTTGGAACAAAACCAAATGACATTAAAAATCATATTCAAAAATAAGTTAGTGATTAAAATCAAAAAGCAATAGAATATAGAAACAAGAATAAAATTTAAGAAACAAAAATATAAATTAAAAGAGAATGTATATGATGTATGTTATATAGATAGAAAGATTTACAAAATCGTTTGTTTTTTTTTTCTAGAAAAATATTAGTAAAGAAATTGTATATTTGAATAGAGTGATTGACGTCAAAAAAGAAAAAAAATATTTAAGAAAAAAATAATTAAGCATAAATATAAATATATATCAATAAATTCTTGATATTATTTCTTATATAATATAATTTTATTTTTGTATATTCTTTTATTTTTAAAATCCTTTATATATTGTTGTAAATTATTATAATTGTAATACAAATTAAATTAAATAAAAGGAAATTAAAATATATAAAAATTTTATAAAATAAAATTTTTTTTCATTTTTCTATAAGCCTGACAGTTTATGGATGAATTGCTTCATCTTTAAATACAAAACAGTAGATTATATTAGAAGAAAGTGTTTTAGTGTGGGATATAAGTATATACAATGGTGTATTGGGAGGCGAACGACGTTCCCTTACCTTTTTCAGAACAGGAACGCGTTCCAGTACTTTTTCATGTCCCGACAACTCCCACTTAAATCTACTGTTAGAATTTCTTTTTTTGTTTTCGTTAATATTTTGTATAGTATTAGTAAGAATAAGAAAAAATAAAAATATATGGAAAAAAATAGTTTGCTTAAAATAGGACTTTTTTTTGCTCCCACTATGCGTTCCCTTATTTCCTATTTTACCAATACATCACTGAGTATATATATAAATTATAACTCTATAAAGGAATTTAATTGCATAAAAATAAAATAGAAAGCAAATGACAACTAAATGTGCCCCACGTTTTTCGTTGTATATGAATCAACTTTGTTCAGGCTTATAGAAAAAAATTTTTTTTTTTATATTTTTATTATTTTATTCTTTTTAGTCCGATTTTAATTCGATAAATTTGTTTAATATAACAGGAAAAATAGATAAAAATGATATTATACAAGAATTTACAAATAGAATCAAACAAAAAGAAAATATTAATCTTCTAAATATGATTATAATTATATTAATTAAATGTTATTATTGAAGTGTTTTTAAAATATATTTATTATAATTATTATTAAAATTAAAAATTCCTCTTTGAAGGTTTTAAATTATTTTGAGTTATTTTTAAAATGAAAACCAACTCAATATTTATCCGTCAGATGGTGTGAATTAATTAATTATAATTCAATTATATTTCATCCATACCTTCTAGGGTCCTAATGAAATATCTATATAAATTTTCAAAAGTCTATCTCAATTTAAAGTTAATGAAAGATCGATTTCAATTTGTCATAAGAGCGAACAGACAGACATGAAGTGAAGTTGAGAAAAACGTTATAATTATAATATAATATAAAAATACAGCTTTTTATCAGAACTACTCAAATATTTAACAGTCATACTAATTAACAAGCAAATAGCGTCTTTAGTTGGAAAACTTCTATAAATAAGAAATAATTATTTTATTCTAATATAAATAGCATCAATGAAATTTTATTAGCTTAATAATATATATATAAACGTATGTATATATATGTACGCAAACATATATATCTATATCAGTAAGAATAAAATATTGAGTTAAATTAGAGAAAAAACATATGTGCTAATCGTTTATCAATTCTTCAATTATACATTTAATTTATATTACCAGGAAATATTTCAATATATTACGTCATTTAAAATCAACTGACAATATAATAGAAAAGCGTATAGATACTCGTATTAGAAGGAGACTTTCATAATATCAAGGTTAGATTCATTTCAATTTAACGTTACAAAAAAAACTTAAAAGTTAAAGTAAAATTTCATGATTTGCTTTAATAAAATAATCTGATATATAATTATAGATATATATAATAAATAATGACAAAAAAATGAAAAACACGTCGGTTTATAAAATAATTTAAAGCTTAATTGATTAAGTTTTAGAATATAGATAGGAGTATTTCTTATATTATTATTATCAATATTTTAAATATTTGATATGTCACATAAATAGGAATAATTATTATTTCTTAATTTTAGGGGCTATGAAAGGATAAGGGAAGGATATTGAAAATTAAACTTAAGTCTATTATTTCTTTTATAATAATCTATCTATCTCTCTGGCTCTACTGAAGTTGAAAGTTCTTGGCCGTAGCAACTACATTTTTCAAGTCTCCCTAACCTGTCCTACACACATCCAACTCCTATTTTCTCCCATCTCTTGCACGTCCCTTCATTCCTCAATGACCTCATCCTTCAATGTCCCATAAATGCTATTAAGAATCCTATTTTCAAATACTCTAAATATACTCTCGTCTCCTAAAGTCATAGACCACGTCTCACACCAGTATAATACTCCAGGAAAAATAATTGTTTTATATATTTTAATTTTGATTCCGCTTTATAATAATTTTGTCGAACCCCTTAACTGTAAGATAAGAGGATATGTAACCTCGATTTAAATTCTTCTCGAATATTTTTATCCTTCGTAACTACAAAACCTAAGTATTTAAATTTTCCTACATTTTCAAACTTTACATTTTGTATATTAAGATATTGTGTTAATACTATTTCTTTTTTTATAATAATAATAATTAATTTTAGTGAAATTAAAATATTTCAATTTATATATTTCAGAATTATTTCAAAATGTGAGAGGTAGTTACCGAAGGATATTAGCCCACTAACTTTTGTTGTCCTTTCTAAGTTAAACAATTCGTAGTTTTTATAATTTAATTAACTTATATACTAATATATAATTGTGATTGAGACAAACAATAGGTGGGGAACTTTTACATATCGATATAAATTATTCAGTGATAAAGAAGGCCGCCCTTATAAGTTGATATATTTATAATAATAGTGATGAATATTTGATGAAAATCTTTACGTAATAAATTTTCATTTATTTTATTTCAATCAGTATTTTTCAACCATAATTTTTCTGTTTGTTATCTTATTCATTTTTTTATTTAATCAGTAAATTAATTATATATTTTATTGTATATATCATAGGTAAATAATCGAGCTTCGCATCGGCAAAACTGTATCTAAAAGTAAACTTTCTTCTTGTTGGTATCTTTTATATTTTCTCGTGTTTCTATTTTTTATAAGAAAAAAAATTAAAATATAACGTTACCTTGAATATAAAACAAAATAAAAAAGCTTAGAATTTAGAGTTAGGTAATGAGAAAAAATTACCCAAACGACGCGTCAAACAACCGGAAATACCAGTACGGAGTTAGTGAACATGAGATTTTTAAAGAAAGATTTTCCTCTTTAACAAAAATAATTTTCTTAACTCTTAATATGAGGGCAGGTCAATTGGTTCGCAACTTTTTGACACAAGACTTTGGATAAAAAATTATTTTATTTTTCAACGAATTGAAAAGTGAGCTCTATACTCTTGGTCCAAAGTTTCTCCCTAGAAACCCACTGATTTGACTGCTGTTTGGACACTGGTGTGTAGTGGTGGATCCACGTTTCATCCACAGTTACGGAACGGCGCAAAATCTCGGTTTCAGTGATGTTTTTTTCCGCAAAAAATAATGCTTAATGGGCACAGGAAATTCACTTTTTTCCATTTTCTTCTCAAATCATGCGGTAGTCTGTTATTAATTTATGTTAAATCTCTTTCCACCGAGCCATTTCTTCAGGTTTGGAAACAAGAAATAGTCACTCGGGGCCAAATCCAGAGAATAGGGAAATTCAGGGAGCAATTCGTATGCCAATTCATATATTTTAGTAGAAATTCACTTTTTTCCATTTTCTTCACAAATCACAAGGTAGTCTGCTTTTAATAGATATCAAACAAAAACTAAAAGACCCAGCTGGTTCAAATTTCGGCAGGAATCAGCCGATTGTTGCCTGCTGACTGGAGCAGTATTGCCAATTCATTTAAAAGCGGGAAATTCAAAAAGTCATGAACTTGCTCATAAATTTGTATTTCAACTTTTCGAAGTCCAACATTTGGCTTCATATCTATTAATTTTTAATATGTCTTTTCAAAAGTAAAATTGTATAATCTTGAAAATTTTTTGATTTTTCTGGTTTAAAATACCACAATTGTTTATTTTCTAATAAGCATTTCTGATATATTTTTTTATTATATGAATTAAATAAAAGTTTTTTATCCATTTTTATAGTTTATAAAAAAATTATTTGTAGAAAATAAAAAAAATAAATTATTTTTGTATTTTTACATTTAATTCTTATATGAAAAGCATATAATTTCAATTAAAGCAAATAATACAAATAATATAGACAATTATAATATAATTAATTCCAAACAATAAAATAAATATAATTCAATTCTTAAATTAATTATGAATAATGGTTAAAAGATAGTTTACATATATTTAACGATTTGGTAGAGTAATTTAATTAATTAATTAATTAATTAATTAATAATTTTAATATGGTAATTATAATGTTAAAAGTGTATAAGATGTCAAAAAGACACACATCAACATCTTTTATGGTTATTGAGATTATCCCTCTTTTTATTTTATACAAATTGTAATAAGTAGATATTTGAGTATTAAAAGTTAATAACTTATAAAGATAATGATAAAAAATTGATTAAAAAGAATTATTAGAAAAAAAATTAATCATTATTGGTATATATATTTTATGATAAAAGATTTCATTCATAATTGAGATTTCTTCACTTATCATCGTTTAGTAATAATTATTTAATGATTTTTTATATCAATTTATAAATTTCTCTAATTCAATTTCAACAAAATTCCAATTATAAAATAACTAACTTTTCACTAATCATGCACAAGATATTTCTAAGATTTCGAACATTTAGTTTGAAATAAACTTTCATATTTATATATATATATATAATAATAATAATTTAATTTTATATATGTTAAATGAAAATGACTACCTCACTATAATTCAATAATAATTCTTTCTTTGTCCCCGCTTAGGAGAGAGTGACTAATTTTTTTTATCAATCTCTCATATTATCATGTTTGATCTAATGATTTTCTCCTTCAAGTGTAGAATACATTCTCAAAGGGTGGAGCAAATTAAATTGATATATAAATTTAAGATATAATAGATACAGTGGCCATGAACTTGCTATCATGATTAATTCTTAAGAGGGCGGAAAATTTATAACAGTTACCATAAAAAACAATTTAATTGTTTAAGAAAGCTGATACTATATTACCATAAAATAGATATGAAAATATCTTGTTGTTTCAACTTTCAAACATAAATAATATTTATAAAATAAAAATAAAATATTTAAAGATTAAGGGTGAGAGATCAATTAAAGTTTTCTTGTCCAAAGGATCTATGACTCAACATATATAATATATATATATGGAGAGAGAGAAAGAGAGAAATGTACAAATCTATATTTGCATAGCAACAACAGAATCTATATTAGAAAAAAACTTTATGTAATAAAATACATGTATAATATATATCTAAGATCATTTTAAAGTTACAAGAGTGATAAGAAGAAAAAAAATTATATTATTTAAATTATCAAAAAAAAATATAAAATTGATAAAATTATGAAACCAGTGGTAACCATAAGAGGAAATTTATCATTAGGGTAATTTCAATTTCACATTTGTTATCATACAGACCTTTTATTTTATATTTTCATGTTAACTATTCATAAAATAAATCAGATTACACATTCAATTAGTGGCGGCTAAACTAATCATAACATAGTAAGATTTAATTGGAGATCAAGCTGTAAAATAGATAATAAATAATAATTAGAAAATCATTAATGATAAAAAAACTCGAATCTTAATATTAAATTGATTTATAATTAATAGTTTGTAATTTTAAATAATATTTTACCTTAATATATATATATATATGAGAACCCGTTGCAATTTAAGTTTAAACTCAATTTGTAACTAACTTCATAATGTTACAGACATCACATACATAAAACGGAAATTATATATATTGATAAATATATATATATATATATATATACAGGGCCGCGACGTGGGTGCAAAGCGCCCGTGTGCAAATTTTTAAAAAGCGCCCCCTTTATCAATAGAACAATAAAAGCTTACCACTTAATTGCTATTGGCACTAATTTACACTTTATGGACAATGCTCTAATTCACAGTTTGAATATTTCTAAATAAATTAATAAATTTAAAAATATAGTCAGAATACATAAAATAAAAAAGAATGGTCAGTTTGGCGCCCCCTACACCAGGCGCCCGTGGGCAGCGCCCACCTTGCACACGTGCACGCCGCGGCCCTGTATATATATATATATATACATGTATATAAATAACTATATATTTTTATTTAATATGAAATAAGAATATTCTTTTCATTAGTTTAAATTTTGCTGTAATGTGAATAATAATAAAATAAATAAATTAGTTATACTTGTTCATTTTATTTTTATAACTTAGGGAATATTTCTTAAACCATTTCATATAAATTATTAAGTTAACTATTCAAAAAATAAATGAAATTACATTCAACGTTTAGTGATAAATAATTTAGCAAAACAAGAGATATACATCAAAATCCTAAAATATATTATTGGAATAGATTATTCCAAATTATTTTAGTAAAATATCTCAAAAATTAAATGAATTTCATTTAAAATTTGAATAAATTTATTTATTATATTATTAACATTATGACATTAAATATAAAAATTAATTAATTAACTTACTGTAAGCTGAAAATTATTATATTATGGAATTACAAATTCAAATTGTTTCTATAAAAAAAAACATTAAATTATATTCAAATTTTGAATTATAAATATTTTGACTAAAATCCCTTGTGTACCTAATCGATATTAACCACATTTTGTGATTTTAAAGAAAATTTATTATAAATATATATTCTTTCAAATTATTTATATAAAAATAAATTTTTATCGAGGGATATTTTTAAAAATTCTAAATTTTTTTTAAACTTGTCTATCTTCTGGAGATTTTCTCTCGTTTTAATCGTTCGTGCCCACCCACTTGACTCAGGTGTCATGAATAGCCTTGACAATGTAACTCACTTTATGGACGGCTTAATCGATTCCCCTTTATGTAAAGATTTCCATGATTTACAAATATTTCATTCAAATTTTTAATACTTTACTATATAAGATACCATAAGATGGATAATAATGTAAATGAGAATACAGTGTGGATAGATAGAAAAAAGATAAATTTACTTTATTTTATCAATTCACTTTGGACTTTTTTACTTATTTTAACTTTTGAATATTAATATTATACTAAATACAAATTTAAATATGTTTAACCTACTAGAGACAACTGAAAAGTATAATGTGATAGTCAGATTTGAAATTTTTATCTTATCAAGGTAAAAAAGTGTTTTTTTTTTATAAATGATTAATAATTGTGATTTATCCTATTTATTTTGTTAAAATAATAAATATAATATAAGGTCTCAATAATTAAAATATAAAATAATATTAAAGTGAAAAATACTTAAAGTGAAAAATGCTTAAAGTAAAAATACTACTAGCTAAACGGGGTAGAGGTGTTGTATGATCAGCACAACGAATCCACTTAACCTTTATCTTGATTTCTTTGATCGAAGACCGCTTGTTATTTCAAATAGTTTTCAATTTTTTTCTCGTAGGTTGGGTGGACCTCTTTCTCGTAGACGTTAGCAAAAGGAAAAATTCCTTACCAGGGCAAGGACTTGAACCCGGGTCATCAGATTTGAAAGGCTGAAATGCTACCCTAATACTGGAGCTTTATAAGAATTAATTAAATTTAAATATTAAGCGTTAAATAGTTTCTTTACCAAGACAATATCCATAGATAGGTGGGTTAGGGTGGAGTAATACCTCGACTTGACAACATTGCGAATATACAGGAAATAGAACAAATAAACTGACAGCATCCATTTCAGGATAAATAAACACTCTGTCAATGAATTAGTTACATATCTATTATAATTGTATAGTATCTTCATACCTCATTACTTTGAAAACAAAAAATTAAATGAAAATTACTAAAATTGTTTTACACACTAAACACACTCTGAACTATGGAATCTTCCAGAATAATTTAGGGGTTCTAAGTTATGGCATTTACTCCGAATATATATATACATATATATTATTGGACAACCCTGTTAAAAAAACAGACGAAATTTTAATTTAAAAATCTAAATAAAAGAATATGTATTGTTATTTTTAAATTCAACAATTTTTAAACAGAGATTTTGTATATGATAAATTTATTTATTTTTTTTTTAAATATTAAAGGCTCAATAAAATATATAAGTTTGATTTTTCATTAATAATTAATCTTTAAATTATCATATAAAATATATAATCTTATCATTAAAAAAAATTCGATTCATTGGAAATCACGTAAAAAGATTATAAAATGAAACTGGTAATTGCAACACGTAATTTTCATTGAAATACAGTTTCATGATTAACACATTTACCTTTAATATTTAGTTTTCTTACTAATATTTTTTGAAAATATATTTTTCTATTTTTATTTTAAAATATTAAAAGGGACAATATATTTGTTTTTGATATTTAAATAATTTAATATTATAATAAATATTTCCATTAATAATTTTAGAAAAATATTAAATATATACTATTCTTTAAAATTTCTTTTTATAATTAAGATTAAAGAATATGATTTTTATGTTTTTTATTAATTACAAATATGAATTAGAATCATAGAACTCCAAATCTTGAACTAGAGTTGTACAAAAAAAAAACAAAATAAAAAATATATTAAGTATGAATTTTGAAATATTATTTAAAAAATATCTTATAAAAAATGAACATAAATAAATCAAAATATATTATAGTGATATTTAATATACCCTGTATACATGTACTTGTGATAATCTTTTAAAAAGATAAATTAATTACAATAATAAAATTATTATTCTGCATATGAATTTCAACTAGAAAATGTTTTATATCATTGGGCCCCAGGTCATTGCTAATGTCAAATTCATAAATAATATTCCGACGTCATTTGATAATTTTCAAGTGTTACCATATTATTTATTTAAATTTAACACTTATTTGTATTAAATTTTCTAATAAACGCCTTTTTTTCGTTATTTATGTTATATTCAATGTCTATTTGAGATTGGGGGCTCGTCTATGACGACAGTAATCACGAGATTTCCTTTTCCCCTCCTCATCCTTCATGAACTCCTTGTATGATGACACTTACAAGATACTTGACCTCAAGATAGCAGGGGGTCTCTCACTTATCACTAGATTTGAAAATTCCCAATAGGGGGTCTTAGAGAGGGAAGGTTGAAGAGTGGGACCAATTAAAATGCTTAATCATAATTCTGATGATAGAACAAAAAAAAAATATTTCTTCCTTTTTATCGCTTATCATTTTGCATAAAAAATAAATTTTCAATAAAAATTATTTTATATAATAAATATATATTGATTTGATAAAATAATGAGTTGGTTAAATATTAATATCTTAATAATAAGTGAATAAAATAATTTCTCTTTTAAACTTATCATTAATTTATTACAACCGTAATCATTGATAATTTATTAATATAAAGATGTTATAGAAAAAATAGAAAATTGGGGTCAAAATGGCATTTTAAAATAAAATTAGAATTTTTACGTTTTTTTGTATTTCTTTGCAGAAACTTCCTAGTTTTTATACATTTATTTTAATTATTAATTACTATTTTTTCTAAAAGTTTCTATTAACAAACTTTAAATCATTTCCAAAACGATTTAATTTAAATATTTAAAAAAAAAAATTCTAAAAAATGTCTGATTTTTTAAATTTTAATCTCTTGATGCCTCGCTCTTGATCTATAAACCTTGATTTATTCATTCATTTAGAAATTATTTGAAATGTATATGAGATATGAGTAGAAAATGTTTTATCTTTTTTTAATCCATCTTTGTGTGGCATATATCTTGCCGCTGTAATTGTGTCAATACATATTTACACCGTCACTTTTTTAATTAAAAAATTAAATAAACAATTGGATAAAGAAGTTTGTTTATAGTAAAATGATTAATAGGGGCATCAAGGACAAAGTGTTATATAATAATAATAAAAAGGTATATATATATATAAGAAAATCAGTAAAAGTGAGGAATTGATGAAAAAAGCTCAGGATAGAAACATTTGGACGTTTAGTTGAAAAACTTTCTAGTTTAATTTGGTGACTGCTAAGAGAATAGATAGAACTGTTGAAAGAAAAGGTGACAGTTAAATATTTCTTGGACTTTTATCTAAGAAGAGATGTTGTATGATCAGTACAGTGGATCCTCTCAACCTTTACTTGATTTTCTATATCGCAGATCGCTTCATCCCTGATCACGTAGGTGTAGCAACATTTGGAGCGTTTAAGAAGAATAAAAGCGACTTTATCCGTCGATTTATCACAATGGATGAAACTTAGGTCTACCATCATGATCCTGAATCAAAACAGGAGGCTAAGGAATGGTGTGAACCAGGCTCTTCGGCGCCGAAGCAAGTTCGTGTGCAAAAATCAGCCAAGAAGGTGTTAGCATCAGTTTTTTGGGATGCAAAAGGAATTTTGTTTATAGATTACCTCCAAACTGGTAAAACAATCAATCAGGATTATTATTGTAACCTTTTGAATCAATTTTACAAATTCTTACAAATAAAAATTGGTTTCTTCATTTTCCTTCGGCAAACTTATTGAACAACCTAGTATATTTTGGCGATATTAATTTTTTCATTACTTAAACATTATTGAATAAAAACAAACAAATTGATATAAACAAACCGGAATCTTCAACAAAAGTAAAATTTAAAAAAATCATGATATAAGGAATTATAGACTTTGCTAAAGTCTACAAATAATTATGATTTAATGTTTTACTTAACGGCCAGAATCCTTAGAGATATTCTAAGAAATTCTAAACAATGTACAAACAAAAATCATATTCTTTTTCCTAAACAGAATATTTAATTAGAAAATAATTAATAACTAACAATTATTACAAATTAAATGTACACCCAAACTAAAGACCTTTTTATTGATAAAGTAGTCGAACCCGTTGCAAACGGTGTTTGCAATTTAAGTTTAAACTGAATTTGTAACTAACTTCTTAATTTTTCACATACCTAACTTCATAATGTTACAAACATCAAATACAAACATACATACGAGGGAAATTATTATTATAGATATAAATATTTTATTATAAAAAAATTTAAAAAAACAAATAAAAAATTATACATTAAGATTTTTATAGTATTATTATTGAGGATAGTTTTTTTACGCATTAGAAATTAAAATTGTTATTGCTTCATTTTTAATTGAAATATCGTTCATTCGTGATACACGTGATATTTAGATGAAAGATGGTAAAGTTTCTTTTTATAAATAATATATATCATATTGATATAATTTGATATTGAAGTGAGTAATATACAAGTATAAGAAAAAAAATATACATATGATACAGGGAGATCCATATTCTGATTTGTGATTAGATAAAAAGATTAATACATAATATTTGATTTTTTTAAAAGTATTATATTTTAAAGTGAATATAATTAATTAATATTTAAGAAGTATTTTATTCGATAGTATATTTAAATATATAAGAATATTTAGAATTTGAATTCGCTCATCATTAATATCCATCTCATCATTAATATCCATCTCATCTATCTTTTATTAAATTTCATATTATTTCTAAATAAAATTTGAATAATTTCTCTTATTTAGATTTCGAATTAAAGAAACAATTCTAAAAAATATTTTAGTTTTTAGAATGATAACCACCACACCTTTTCATTCTATTTTATTTATTAATTTATTAATTTTTTTTTAATCAAAGAAATAGAAACATAATTCAGTTCTAAAATTTTATTGTGAATATTTTTTATATCATTTTAGCCTTTGAATATTATTAAAAATATTTTTCACTAGTACATATATTTATATTTAATAAATCAGATTTAGAAAAGTAAAATCTATATATATATAAAATTATTAAATGTGAGAATTCTATTTGACTGTGTTGGCTCCTATAAAGTTGTATCCTGACGGCACAATACAACACTATTGAGGGATTCCCAAAATGCGATGTACCAACTCACTTTCTGCTAGTAAGTGTGAATCCAAATCCAAACCTTGTAGAAGCAACTTGTGCACTGAGAGACTCGAAACGCAATACTGGCAGCTTCATTTTGTTTAGTAAACGATCTTAATTCATGCCAAAGAGGCTTATTTGTATTATTTAACAATATCCCATGTTTTTTTATATTATTCTTTTTATATGACTTTCCATTCATTTATAGGTATATATAATATTTTTACTATTATTTTAATTAAAATAATCTAAAAGGCATCAAGTATTAAAAATCATTATCTTCGTTTTATCATGTGAATCATATAAGATCTTTTATAATATATATATAATATTATAATGTATATTTTATATAATGTATATAATATTTTTCCGTGAATTTTTCTCTAATGAATATTTATACATTTCATTTCATATTAATGATTCTATCTAATATTAATATAATAATAATATTAATATATTGCAAGTCATATTTTATCAATTTTTTTATTGCAATATTTACAAACAAAAATGTTTTTTTCCTTTACTAAACTTTATAATGATGAAATATATTAGAAAAACAATTACTTATATAGAACTATTAAAAATAAAATATTAATTTCAAATTTTCAATTTTTTTTTCAAACTATGTTTAATGAAACTTTTAAAATTATTATTAGTGTGTATGATATTTTTGTCTTTGAAATCACAAGAATTTATGTAAATATGTAATGTTAATTAATATTTTCCATAAATTTTATGGTATAATTATAGAATTTATTGTTAAACTTATTCATTTTATTTATCAAAATTTAAAAATGATATTAGAAACTTAAAAGGTCAATATATTAAATTAATTTTTATTTAACTTAATATTTTACGAACTGATTTTTAATATTATTTTATTCTTTTTAGCAATTTTAATTCGATAAAATAAACTTATTCATAGAAAAGGATCTAAGATGAGAAATAGATAAAGAAGATGTTATACGAGAATTTGCAAATAGAATAAAACAAAAAGAAAATATTAATTTTCTAAAAATGATTATAATAATATTAAGTAAATGTTACTATTGAAGTAATGTTTTTAAAATATATTTATTTTAATTATTATATTAATTAAAAATTCCTTTTTTAATGTTATAAATTATTTTTAATTATTTTCTAAATGAAAACCAACTTAATATGTATCTGTCACACAGCGTGAATAAAAATTCAAATACTAACTCAATTAATCGCTAATTACTTTTCAATTAATTAATTATAATTCAAATATATCTCTCCCATACCTTCTAGGGATCTATAAACATTTTCAAAAGTCTAGCTCAATTTAAAGTTGATGAAAAATCGATTTCAATTTGTCTTAAGAGCCAACAGACATACAGACATGAAGCGAAGTTGATAAAAACATTATAATATAATAATAAATAATATTTAAAACCACCAAAAATCAAACATCTTAGAGAGAATGGATATTTTAAATCAAATAGTAGTGATAGGCATAAGAAACTAGAATTATTAACTATAAAACAATCTTAAATCTTCGTATCTTTTATATATAAAAACAAACCAAAAATAAATATTAAAATGTTAGCAAAATACTCATATTTCAATCACACATAATAATTAGAATAGAATTTTGTATAAAATAAATTATTTTATATATCTTTTATCTTTAATTGCATAATTTACATGTATTCATTTATCATGTGCAAGCAAAATATAAAAAAAAACAATAAATTCACCGGAAATATCCGTTTAAAAGTTCTCTGACCCTAATAAAAAGTATTTTTAAGTGTAGAATAAGATATACTTATTTGTTTGTTACATTTAGAAAACATTTTAAAAATAATTAATAGCAGATCGATGTTTCTTTTTAAACTAAAGTTGCCTGTGGAATTGCGCTTGGAAATAATAAATTTAAAGTTCCTGAAGAATCGATTTCATTTTGTCATAAGAGCGAACAGACTGACAGACATGAAGCAAAGTTGATAAAAAAGTTATAATTATAAAAATGGGTCACGTATACAGTAATATTGACCATAGAACTAATATATAATAATAAACATAATATTTCTGTTATAAATATTCTTTATATTAAAGGCATTAAGAGTAATCACTTTTCTATCAATAATCCTTTACATATCCATATATTGTTCATAAATCAGATAAATTTTTTAAACTAAATAGTTAGTATATAACTAAAAAGTTTGATTTTTTATCAGAATCTACATATTTTTTGATCTCATAATCTCATATAATCTTCAAAACCTCTGTTGACTACAGTTTATTTTCGGGAGATCAAATTCATTGGGGATTGGTCAATCATGGAAATGTTTTAATGGATTTTTTTAAACATTTGTGTTGAGCTTTAGGAGTTTTGTCTTGGGTTTAGCATTTACTCGAGAGATATCTTACTAAAATATTTCTCCTTTTTATAAAATCAAACTTCAAGAAACTACCAGAAAATTCACTCAATCACCGATATAGGATAGGAACCTTATCTTATCTTATTATACTAGCAAAAATTGTATATATGTATATATATATATATATATGTTGGTTTAGGTTTCCGTGAATGTTATTGTTATTATTATTATCAGATTTATCAGGGATATAATCACGTATTTTTGTGAGATTGTTTTCTCGACGTTTTGGCACCCATTTTGGCGCCATTTTCACGGGATTATTTAGGTGGGAGTATTTTTGGGATTCTGGGTCTTAGTCTATGTGACCAAGGGTTAATATCGGGATTTTGAGTTGGCCTCGGGCTGTTGTCCAGTGCGGACGTGTGCCGGTCTCAGGATAGCCCAGGATTCTTCGGAGCTATACAGCAACGCAGTGAGTACAAAACCACCCAACCTATCAACCCAAAATCTCGATATTAACCTTTGGTCACACAGACTAAGACCCAGAATCCCAAAAATGCTCTCCCACCTAAATAATCTCTTGAAAATGGCGCCAAAATGGGTGCCGAAACGTCGAGAAAACAATCTCACAAAAATACGTGATTATATCCCTAATAAATCTGATAATAAGTATATATATATATATGAATTTTTGATATATTAAACCGCTCGAACGATTTTTTTTGAAATTTACACCATAGAAAAATCGATCTGTATTCCTTAAATACAAAATATTATGAATAAAATAAAATTAAAAATATTTATTTTAATAATATTTTGTAATCAAATTACGAAATATACATTATGTTATATCCACAGCCATACTTTTGTGACTTTTAGTCCATTAATACGTACGTTTAAGAGCTGTATGTTTTATGACTATTTTTTAATTTATATTTTTTTTAATTATTTGAAATTATTTCATATATTTTGTCGTTAAATAATAATCTTAATCTTAAAAATGCATAGTTCATAAGGAATAATTTATTTAAAGTACCGAGCGGCGGCTCGGTGATCCAGATACTTTTGTAATAACTTACCCACCTTTTAAGTGTAAAAAAATATTAGGTTATAAAGTTATATCAATTTTAAAATAAATCTGAACGACCCCTCATCGCCTCTCTAGTCTTGTTTCTGAAATCTCTGTAGTAGTGAGTACACTATGGTTGATTTATCTACGTATAAAAATTGTAGAAAATATATTATGTAGATAAAAATTTTGGAATTAAATTTTCGATGTGGAGATTTTTATGTTTTTATACGTTTTGAAGGTTCCTGAATCATTTTCACTAAGGTTGAGAAAAATGTCTGAGTGTGTGTATGTGTGTATGTAGACAAGATTACGTAAAAAGGGTTTCAGCTAGAATCATGAAATTTGAAATACGGCCATTATTCAAAATTCGTAGTTTTCTAACAACTTTTGAGAAATGTAACTCATTCGGAAGAGAACCATTACGTATCACGTTTTCATTTTTTTCCTCTAAACTGTCCGTAATAATAAAGAAATATGTTTGATAATTTTTCACATGATTAAAAATTGTATAAAACTGCTATATATAGAATTACAGCTTGATTGAAACGTTGAAAGTACCGGAATTAATTTTGTAACACTGCAAATCACGCGCCAACGTGACGTGAAGCCATCAACAAATAGCCAACCATACGCTGGTTTAATAAATATTATTTATTAATTTTAATTTATAATTTATAATTAATTTAATTTAATTTAAATATAATATATGTTATTTAATCCAATTCAAATTGCGAGATAGTCGAGTGGAGACACTCCAGCTTATTACTTTTAAATTTAATTAGTATATTCTTCTTATATTATTTTCTTGAAAATAGATGGCCAAAATAGTTATTTATTTTTGTATTATTAATTTAAATTTTTATTTATTGAAAAATCTAATGATCGTTTTTGTACTCATATTTTCTTTGGATATCCTTAACATTTACATACAGGATATAAACAGGATGTATGTTATATATTATTATATAGTTATATATATATTATAGTGTTTCTTATTGAATACACGTTACATATATAATATTGTGCGTTGATGACGTTAATGATGATGATGCAAAGGAAAATTCGAAGAAATTGAAAATAAATTGAAAAATAAAAAAAAAATCTCATAATATATTGGTTTTAGTGGTAGACTGGTTGGCGGGTTTCTCTCTTCTCGCTCCCTTTTCTTAACTCATATCTCATTTATCAAAACATAAATTAAAATTAATTTCCGTAGAAATGATTTTTTTCAGTTGCTTAATGAGAAAACTAAAATAAATATGACGGAAATTATAAATAACAAAAACTAAAGTTCATCTATATTACGTATAGAGTTAATTATTTGAAAATTATTAAGAAAATTGATTGAATTAATAGTGATCAAATAAAAAAATACTTTTTTATAATAGAATATTGCTTATTTTCGACAATTTATACCTATTATCTTCACTTTGTATCACTTTCAGATGAACAGAGAATTTGATTTTGCTCAAACTCATTCACTGTAAAAAAATTTTTCATAAAATTATCTGAGAGTAAATATTCTCACAATTACAGTTAAACAGTTTAAATAGTAGTTAGACTACGTCTTGTTCCCTCCACGTCCTCAAATTGAAAGAAACGTTTTATTTACTAATCAATAAATTAATTTTTACAATAATAAATTTAATTGAGTTAATTAATATTCGTTGTATTTATATTTAATGTTGATAAATCGTGTCTAAATATTAATCTTTCCAATTTCGGCCTTCTTAATATTGCAAATTCTGATGTATACCAAATTAATACTTACAAAAATATTGATTCGATGAATATAGTTGAAAAATAGTGATATAATTAAATGAAATATTTTCAGTCGCAAGAATTACATTCAGATTGATTGTGTTTATCAGATAAAATAATGAGTTCCAATATAAAGCTTGTTACTTCAGAGATCTGTGGCCAAGGAATTACCCCAGTGAAAACATTTAGACATACTTATGCTATATATATAACAAGTACATGGAACACACGATTCATACAATTTATTAATATAAACTTTAAAAATTTTACAATTTTTTAATTATTTATTACAATTGTTAAATGGGTTTTCTAAAAATGACCCATCAAAAATTTGTTTCCTAAAATGGAACAAATTAATTAATTAATTAATTAAATAACATGATTTTCACAAAATTGTAAAATTTTTAATGTTTATATTAAAAATATATCCAAATTTACTTGATAAAATATTTGATTCTAGATTATATATATATATATATATATATATATGTTATTATAATTAGATGGCTTCAGTTTTATATTTTTCAAAGTAGCAATAGCTTAGAGACTGTTTCGACCAAGGATTACTACTGATAATAATATAAATTTTGAAATTATATTGACACCTGTACTTGTCTATATTTTAATTAGAAAAGGAGGATTAAGAAAGGAGGTTATATTTCTTTCTTTTTATTTATAATAATCAAATATCATTAATACTATTTTTAATTTAATCTGAAAAACATTTTAATTAATATAATATAATTTATTTAATATTATTAGAACAAATTTATTCAATAATTTATTTGAAATTCTTTCCTTTATAATTGTTCATATGTAACTTATTATATATTGCTAAAACTTTATGTTGTTTTTTTTTTGGTGAGAGATTAATAAATATATTTTTGCTAGTATAATAAGATAAAATATAGGTTTATTAACGAAAATAATAATTTTATATGTATTCTTTTGTTAAGGAAAATATTTAAACCCGCCTATATAATAGGCATAATTAGATATTACTCCAACTGTTAATTTACTATCACCATTCTCACATATTTTAACAAAATACAAAGTTTATTCTGGACATTTATGAGTAAAAAATTAATTAATTTATTTAAAATGAATAATTGCTTAAATAATATATTAATAACTAACGCGCCTTAACAATTACAGTAGCTTTAAAGAGTTCTTACCTTTTAATATATTATAAAAAAAAAAATAGTTTGCTAAGAAATGGTAGAGATTGTCCAACAAATCATTATCCTCGTCCTTGATGGAAATAAGTTTCTATTAATTGAGGTTTGTAGTGCCAAATTATAAATTTTAATGATAAGTAGTAAATGTCCAGAATAAATGTATACATATATATATCATCATTTGTGTGTCTGTCATTTAGTAGGGATGATTTTTTTTATCTTAACAGCTGTTTGCCAAACGACCCCTACTTTTAAAACTCGTCTAAAATTTAACTCCTGGCCTTTGAATTGAGCCAAAAAGAAATTCGCTCTTTTTTCTCCTCCTTGGTATCTCTCTTTCTTTCTCTCTCTCTCTCTCTATATATATATATATATATATATATATATATATATATATATACACTTGCATTTGTATATATCTACTTGCATAACTTGAAGAATTATAATTTAATATATGATAGAAAAATAATATTATTTGATTTTATTTATAGATATTTCAATTGTTTTTAGATATATATAATTTTCTTCTTAAATATTGCCATGAATTAGAATTTTACCGACCGACGATAGGAAGGGAAGGTATTGTTTTCACATCAAATTTCACATGTGGAGATTTTTACATATCTCCACGAATCATGCATTTTTTTAACAGAAAAAAAGTATTTATAGAATGATATCCCTCCGTCTGTCCATTGTGTGTCTGTATAGACGTGTATAGCTTGAACGGCTCAACGGGTTTTGATAAAATTTGGTATATTTATACTTAATGCATCAGTAGTCTGAATTCATCAACTTTTGATGTATATCCGGAAACCGGAGAAGTGGTAGTTTACAAAGTATTAATTTTATATTCATTGTCGGAAAATATTTCACTTAAAATATTGTAGTAATTAATAATTGAGCAATTAAACTAAAAATAAAAACCAAGATAATATAATTTAGTCATTTTAATTTAAGTTTTAAAAATATTTTTTTTATACTTTATATATATATAATTAACTATTTTCAAAAAGTCGGTCAGTTCATTTTTAATTTCTGTTAAGTTAATTTCAATGATTATGAAAAAGAAAATTATAATTTTTTCATGAAAGAAACAACTTAATGATAATAGACTTTGTTTTGCCTTTTCAACAAAGTTTCAAAGAAATGGGGAGGGGGGGTTTAACGAAGATTTAATTAGTATCAATTCTAGGTACGATTCATAAGAACCTACCAGTTATTTATTTGTCAGTTCAAAAATTATTTTCCTTCTCGTGAGATCTGGGAAATTCAACAATTCATTACATCTTCTGATTAAAAAGGAAGTCAGATCATACCACAAACCATGGAGTGAGGTTATATGGAGGGGGAGATGAGAACTCATTGATTCTGTTCGTATCGGATAATGATGAAAATTAATTCTGAAAGGAATGCCGCAAAAAAAGAAAAAAATTGATTTAGAAAAATAAAATATTATTATTATTATTATTTATTAAGACTATAC
This sequence comes from Labia minor, assembly GCA_963082975.1. Lineage (NCBI taxonomy): Eukaryota > Metazoa > Arthropoda > Insecta > Dermaptera > Spongiphoridae > Labia > Labia minor. The sequence continues at coordinate 27,049,339 of OY720349.1, forward strand.
TAGCGTCCAAAGCCTTTGAAGAACCATCAGTAAATAAAGAATAAGTATTCGTATTTTAACATATTTCAACAGAAAAAATATTCTATATTAGTTATTGCTAATACTAGGTATATAAAAGTTATTGGAAATATATTTTCAATCAAAATAACAAGAAATTACTAACCAAATATTCCATTTAATAATCTTTATTTATATAGAAAATTTCCTAGCAACAAAAATGTCTGTAAATTATTATATATTAATTGAAACAATACAAATTACTAACATTTATATATGTATATGTCGTAGGCAAATGGAAATTTTAAGAAAATAGCATTTACCTGGGCAAAAGTCAATTGCCTGGCCAAATAGCTTTAACTGTTATTTCATTTTAATTTCACTCGGAAAATAGCATTTGCCTAGATTAAAGACATTTCGATAAATCTTTTTTGGCAAATAGCTTCAAGCAGAATAATTTAATCACACTAACATTCTTCCTTTATTCAATACGAATTTATTTTATTTAATAAATTGAATAAATTGATTGAATTATATAGAAATTGAGTAAAAATGAAAGATATTTTATTAATTATTAATAAAAATTATATTATTTGAGAGGATAGGCGAGGTAATTTTACCCAAAATGTTTTACATTTTATAGATTTTATAAAAAGTTGTAAAATTAATTAATCAAAGGTTTTCATTAGTACAAATTTATCTAAAACTTGTTATTATCTAAGACTTGCTGCTGAAGTTAGATAAAAAAGAACAAAATTTTTTTTGAATAATTCCGTAATTGGCTGCTGTAATAGTTAAAACTATTTACACAACAAAGATTTAGTCAAATGGTTTTTGTATAGGCAAATGCTATTATATATATTTATTTTATTTTTCATTCAAAAAAATTATTATTGAAGAGTACTTTTTTGAAATAATATAGCCAGGGTGGGCACTTGGTGATACTTAGAGCCTGAAAAATGATGAACGCAAGATAATTTTACCTTTTTAAAAAAGTCGAAAATATTAAAAAGTCTGATAGCAAAAGTGAAAAAATTCACGACTTTTTGAACCGTTTTACGGGCCCCTAGAAATTACGGGTCTTAGGAAGTTGCCTATTCTGCTTAGGTCTAAATCCGCCCATGTATATATATATATATATAAGAGAAAGGTCATTAGAGTCATTCATTCATCTGCATCCGGTGCCTGACTCATCGTTATCTCTTCCCATTTTAATACTCAATTTTGACTATCTCGCCAGAAATAGTATTGCGATCACGAAAATTTTTGATGTCGAGATTTTGGTGTTTTTATACGTTTTGAAGGTTCCTGAGTCATTTTCACTAAGGTTGAGAAAAATGTCCGAGTGTATGTATGTGTGTATGTAGACAAGATTACGTAAAAACGGTTTCAGCTATAATCATGAAATTTGGTACAAGGGCATTATTCAAAATTCGTAGTTTTTTAACAACTTTTGAGAAATGTAGCTCAACCGGAAGAGGGTCATTACCTACAACGTTTTCATTTTTTTCCTCTAAAGTGCCCGTAAAAATAAAGATATATGTTTGATAGTTTTTCTCATGATTGAAAATTGTATAAAACTGCTATATATAGAATTTCAGCTTGATTGAATCCCTGAAAGTACCAGAATTAATTTTATAACACTGCAAATCTCACGCGCCAACACGTGACGTGGTGCCATCAACAAAGAGTCAATCACCCGCTGGTTTAATAAATATTATTTATTAATTATAATTTATAATTAATTAAATTTAATCCAAATCAAATTGCGAGATATTCAAGTGGAGACACTCCAGCTTATTTCTTTTATTTTAAGTATCAAATGTATGAAATATATCTTATTAAAAAAAAAAAAAATAATCTGGATAGAAATTTCAACAAATTGTGTGTGATGCTTAATGATGACAATGATTCTCTTATATATGTAGATATAATATATACAGCTAACTGTATAAATAAAAATTTTGATAAAATCTTTAAGTGGAAATTTGATTTGATATTAAACATTATATTATATTATATGAAATCTTTTATAGTTTTAACTTAAATAGAAATGATTTATCTTTACCTGTCATGCGTGTTCTCTCTCTATTTTTATTTAAATATATATATATAATAAAAGTGTGTCATAGGTACTTTTCCTTTATCAATGACACAAAATGATCCTATCCATTCATTACATTATATAAATATACATATCCAAATGGTTAATAATAATAGATCAACAAATGATCGCTATTAAATTGCATTAAATTACAATATTATTAAAAATACTTCTCTGAATTAAATAAATTAATATTTTAGAAAATATAAATTGTGGAGTTACAAAGGCATTCAATAAACCTTGTTTCGCCACAATAGATCAAATATATACATTGAATCAGACAAATTGAATTATCGACAAAAAACAAAGTTGTCAGACCTAGCGACCCACTATTTACCCCAATGGTTAATAACAATAGATTAACAAATAATATATAGTTGCAAACCTATTTCTGCTGGTTTCATATGGTGTGGTGTATAATTTTATGATGATAAGTAGTAAAACTTTTCAAATAAAACAAAACTTATTATTATTATTTTTCAAAATTAATTTCTTCTCCTTCAAAATACTCCATTTTGGTCCATTGCATTATTACCAACTTTTTCAGTTGCCAAAAACAAACTACTAATCCAAAATGACTGATAATGTCAACATATGAGAAACATATGTGAACCAAAATAACAAAAAAAAAATGTCGATAATCGAATATATACAGCCCACGAAAATTCAAAATTCACCTTTTCTTTTAAACAGACCTCGTATATGAGTGGATTTTTTTAGCAAAAAACAAAATCTATGAGGTAAACTAAATTATTTTTTTAAAGGTATTTTTTAATCTCTCTCTAACAATAAAGAACCAAAGATATTTTATAAATTTTAATAAAAAAACACTAATAATTTAGCTATTTTAAAGAATAAATACTTTTCAAATAATAATGAAGAAAAATATCTCATCATTTTATTTATTTTCATCATACTCTGAAATTATATTTTACTATCAAATAACAATAGCGTAAATATAGAATAATCAACATTCAAGGATTCTTCGAATATGAAATCACTGTTTGTATTTGTTTTGTTGACAGTTTATCATACAGAAATTATCATTCAACTTTAAAAAAAAAACTAAGCTAAGATGGTAATCAAGAAGGAGACGTAAATGAATAATAATGTGTATCACAATTTGAAGTATAGATAGATAGGCATATGAATTTTCAAATATCTTTATTAATAATTACTAATTACAACAGCATGATTTGAGATATGATGAAATTAATTTGTCGGTTTGGAACTGAATTTAAAACTATTAGAAATAATTAGTAATGTTGGTACTATTGAAATAAAACCCTTCCTAATCTTTATTAAGTACTAGATTTAAAAAAAAAATAGCAATTCAATATAAAACCAAGGCTAGAAAATTGAAAAAATGATTGTATCTAAAATATTACTATTAAAAATACATTTATGATTCACATTAAAGATTTCTTATGATATTATTTAAGATAATATTGTTTAATTTTAATATTTTCAACATATAATAATATATATATATATATATACATAGATAAATATTTAATGATTATTTTAAAACGAAATCAATATATATATATATATATATATATTTATAATGATTAATTTAAAATGAAATCAAATTTACTTTGTACTTATTTACCTATTGATTAAAAATTAATTAAATTAAAATGAAAAAAAAACAATTTTTTATGTTTTTGTTTTATTGATTATCATTTTTGCCTTGAGAATAAGAAATAAAAAAATAAGAAGTAAAATCACAGGATATGACGGATGGGGATTACAGAGTAATCTTAAACACGCTTTTTACGTCTTAAAATATTAAAATCATTTTAAATTTAATAAAATATTTAGTCCTAAAATAGTAAAGATCTTTGAGAATATACTTAAATTATATCAACTTTTTTTTTATTTCCAATATATATATATAATATATATAGTAATATATTATTATTTTTTTGAAATTGTAGCCCATTTCTAGAGTCAATATTTTCGTCAAATTTTATTGAATCATAAAAAATTACACCTTCATTTTTATTAGATACTAGCTGCTCAGAGCGCCTTCGGCGCTCTTCACATCTAGACGGGGGCTCCGCCCCCTGTACCCCCGAGTGGTACATCGTATTTGGTTGAAAGTAGTAAAAGGTTTTCATCCATTTTGTTTCAATCAGTATATTACATAAAACATTCATTTCTTTTTGTGTTCTTATTTAAAATATATTTTAATTTAATCAGTAAATTAATTATATTTATTATTATTATTGTATATGTTATATCTATCTATCTATGTGGCTCAAAGATACTCGAAAGTTCTTGGCCGCAACAACCACATTTCTCCAAGTGTCCCTATCCTGAGCCCTTGTCCCATCTCTCTTACGTCCCTTTCTACGCGTCCTTGGTTTTCCAAGCGGACGTTTTCCAGTCGGTCTCCCCACCAATATCTTTTTCCTCTCCCTTTCAAGCCACGTGCCCTGCCTATCGCAGCTTTTTCCCTTTCATAACCCTAACTATTTCTGAAGATGCAGAGGCCATGGACAATTTCTTGTTATGCAGTCTCCCCCATTCCCCGGTGACCTCATCTTTCTTTGACCAATAAATGCAGGGAAGAATCCTATTCTCAAATACTCTGAATCTACTCTCATCTCCCAGGGTCATTGACCATGCATCCTACCCAAATAATGCAACAGGCAAAATAATTTTTTTATATATTCCCTTTGATAATAATTTTGATGAGATAAGCCTTTTTATTGCAAGATAACAGGCGTTTCCCGATTGCAACCCCGATTTAAATTCTTCTTAAATATTATTATCCTTTGTGATTACAGTCAATTTTTCAACATATTCAAATTCTACATTTTGTATCTTAGGATTTTGTATGTTAATACTCTTCCTCTTTGTTACTAAATATTTTTTCTTATCCCTATTAATTTCAAAACTCCATTAATTTTTCCTCGCTATCTGTAATTGCAATTGCCGAATCTCCTATTATATTTAAGTCGTCTGGGTAACCTAATATTTTACAATTGATTTCCGCATCTTACTCTTTCTTTACTACCTTCAAGATATATTTTAAGATCAAAATTTGAAAAGTTTATCCGGATCTATTGAGTCATGCGTAGGTTTTACTAAAGTCTACAAATAATTAGTGAACAGAAATATTGAATTCGCGATTTTTTTCCTAATATCTGTCATAATGAAAATATCTTAATTAATGTTGATCGATTTGGCCTGAACCCGCAATGATATCTCCTAATATTTCCTCCGCCTATGGTTCGTAAGTATTGTATATGTTATAATAGAGAATAATATTTCTTGATCATTTCATTTTGATATTTTATTTTCAATGTTTGATTTTTATTGAAAATTTTTATTATAATGAAATTTTAGAAAATGCAAAGTTAGAGACTTGAGACAATTTATAAAAATTAACGGTATAAAACTATAGATAAATTACCAATATATACATTCATTAATAGTATTAATTTAAATTAATTGATTTTTTATTATTAAGTTCATTTATTAATTTTTCTAGATCATAGTTAATTTCCTCCCTTAAAAGAAACTTATCTAATTCTGTGGTGCTAGGAGATTTGAAAATTATTAGTCGCAATATGAAGATTTCGCTTACAGTTTCTGTCATGTCCGACCTCCGTCCAACAGTTATTTCCCTCAAGTTTCTTGCTTTTATTAATCATGTGATCTATATATTTAATTTTTTTGTGATTCATTGTAATAAAATTTAAACAAATAAAAATTTTCACTTTGCTAATTTATATAAATTTCAATTTACACTGATTGTGAGTGATACGCTTTGCCAATACGCTGAATAATTTGTGTATAGAAATATTGAATGTTCTTAGCGAGATTTTTTAACCTTTCACTCTTTCAATTAGAAAAGAAGAAATATTCAAATATATAGAAAGAATAAATAAAAATTAAGTTAATATAAATATGATCTAAATATTTTATTAAATTAATTAAAATGGGAACTTTTAGAATAAATGATTTAATTGAATTGATATTTAAATATTAGAATTTAAAATAAAAAGTGAAATATTATAATAATTCTTTGATTGGGAATCGCTATGATAATTCATTGTTTAAAATGATTCCGCTAGAGCCAGTGGGCCACGCCAGGCTCTTGAATGAAGAACACGGAGAATTATATAAACTTTAAAAAATTAATTTCTGCGGTTATTGTTTAGATATAAATAAAATTTATAGCCTATGTTACTCTAGGGCTATATAAGAATATTGTGATGTAATTTCATAGAAATCGGTTCAGCCAATGCTGAGTCTATAAAATAGTAATTTTCCGGAAAGACAGACAGACAGACAGACATGAAAAATTCTAAAGTCACTTTTGGATTCTAGAGGTCATGAAACGCGAAGATATGCAAAAAATTTTAAATTCTGAGCAATGTGCAGACAAAAACCTTTTTTTATATATATAGATTTTTCTTAACAAGGAGGCGCATTATCACCAATTTTATTTAATTTAGTTCTGGAATATGTAATTAGACAAATTGGGGAGAGGTAAAAATTAAAATAATATATATAAAACAATTATTTTACCAGTTGTATTATATGGATGTGAGGCATGGTCTATGACCTTAGGTGACCAGAGTAGATTTAGAGTATTTTAGAATAGGATTCTGCGAAGCATTTATGGGCCAAAGAAAGAAAGGATGTGAGAGAGATGGGAGAGGATAGGGACTGGAAGGTTGTGGCTCAGAATAGGAATACTTGGAGGGGTGTGGTTGCTGCGGCCAAGAACTTTCGAGATCCGTAGAGTCACAGAGATAGATAGATATATAGATTTTTCTTAAAAAATATTTATAAATAATTTTAAATAATTAATAAAATAAAATATCTAATAAATTCTTAAAAGGAAAATTAAAATTTCTATTATTTAATTTTACATAAATTATTAAATATTTATTTATTTATTTGGATTTTTATTTTTCTATTCAATTATTTAGTGCATGAAGTGAAGCACATAGGAAGCGTGAAAAAAAAGATTAATATAAAATTTAAAAAAATAAAATGTTTTTTTTATTTTATTTAAAAGAAATGAAATAAAATTTTAATTTATATAATCTATTCATGGAAAGTCATTTAGATATATAATCAATGATTTGTTGATTTTTTTTTTACTATATTACTTTTACTTCGTTGTAATTATTCTCAAATAGAAATTAAGTATACATAACACATAAAATGTTCAAATGGATATATAATATAATCTTCAAAAATGTTTAATTACAAAGATAATATAATTGTCTATATTTATAATACTTTTGTTTATAAATCAATATCTCGTTTTTAAATCAATCTTTTTTTAAAGCTAATCGAAATAAAAAATAATTCTAAATTTCTAAATATTCAGAATATATGTGTAATGACGGAAATATATTTATAAATATTCATACTATTAAATAAATTTAATAGTTGTCTATTTTTTTTTAAATTTTGTTTAATTTAAATTTATTAAATTTTAGATATTACTCCATTTTCAAACCTCTATTAGAATTTAAATATTTTAAAGGTGAATTTATGAAATCTATTCTATCTTATAATTGTAATATCTAATTTATAGAGTATAAATAAATTTAAATATTTGAATTTATTCATTTCATAATAATAAGTATGGGTGAGTGTTAGATTTACCTGTCAAAGATCCTTAATTCATTTGTATCTGTTGTTCATATTAATATATAATAAAACCACAACATGCGGTATTTATATGAAATAATTTAGAGAAAACTAAAATCTATATTTTATTTACAACCCTTATTGTATTATTAATTCCTCCCAAAAATAAAAAATGATTGATTATATCTAATATCTACTTGAATAATCATTTCATTGTTGGTATTTAAATAATACAATTAATTAATCGTTTAAAAATTTAAAATATCCTCCGAATTCTTGAAATATAAATTGGCCAAAGTATTATTTAGTTAACTTTTGTTTAAGATTGATTTTAATCTGGAAGCCAGACATTATGCTCATCATTTTGTCAATAATTTCACTTTATCATGTCTATTACAAATATATTTAATATGATAAAGATATATATATATATATATATTTCTTAGAAATTTATAAATATAAGTAAATGAAAATTCTATAAATATTAAGTAGTAATTAATAGTTCAATATCTTAATCTTTTTAATAAAAATATATTTTACTATACTAATTTATTTATTTATTTAAACTGATCTCCAATTATTTAATAATTTGTTTTGCTTTATTAAGTATCATAGTTTTCTTTTTATGTGAGTGAAAGTGGGTGATTAAATATTTTTGTGGTTTCGATCGTTTGCTCATGGGTATCCATATCAGTAAATTTCTAAAATTAATGTAAGTATTTTATTAATTAATTTTATTGGATCTCGATTGTATATAATATAAATATCTTTATGTGGAAATGAATTAAATAAATAATTAATTAAATAAATATTAAACACAATATGGAAATATATTAAATACAATACAATTAATTATTATTTTCTTTATTTCCTGGGATCAAAGGTAGACAATTTAAAGTTAAAACTATCTATTTTATAATAATAATATGTTTATATGGGAATATAATATAATCATTTAGTGTGATGCACTTGTTTGTTAAACATCCCTTATTCTATTAATTTATTCCATATGGTAATAAAAATGGTAATGATATACAGTTGTTAAATTAATGGGTTGGTCAATTATTAAATTGTTAACCAAGAGTGTCTATTAATTATAATTTGCATTTTATATTTTATTTGATATTAAAACTATTTAACTTGTTGTTTGTTTTAAACGAATTCGTTGACCTATGGCTTCATTTATATTTTAAAATATATTCAAATGTTATTTTTTATATCCAATTGTGCATCATCGTTTCCTTTGTTATTCAATTGTTTATTTCAATTAGGCTTTTTCTCTTCCCTTATATAATAGGTGCTTGCATGTATTTTAATCAACATACATCTATTGGTAAGTGTACGAAGTATCAATGCAAACAAACAAACCTAACAATTAAATTCAATGGTTTACACTTTTCTCTAATTAAAATAACAGTTTCTATTTTGCATTATTAAGTTATTCAGTGTGTATAGAGGCTAACCATGAAACGCTCAAAATTGCATTTTCGACATTTATTACTTTTGTTGTTTGATTTGAAGAAATTTGTTGCTGAAACTCATCAAACACTTTTAGAACCTTATGGTGATGCTGCTCTGTCATATCCCAATTGTCGGTTTTGGATTCAACGATTTAAAAGTGGTGATTTTGATGTCAATGACAAAGAACGGCCTGGAGGAGCAAAAACGATGCTTGCCAGGCAAAAAAGAAGGGTTTTCTGTGGCTTTTGTCACTGGAGATGAAAAGTGAATCTACTACGACAATCATAAAGTTTTGGTGTGCATATGGTGGAATCAGCAAGGTGAAGTGTATTACGAGCTACTAAAACCTAATGAAATTGTAACTGCAGATGCCTACTGACGTCAACTGAATAAATTGAATGACGTATGAATAAATAGAGTAACAGACGCAAAGTCATTCTCTTGCATGACAACTCTCGGCCATACGTTTCAAAAGTTGTGAAGGATACACTGTTGCAGCTCGAGTAGGAAGTTCTGCTGCAATCCAGCGTACTCACCAGACATAGCGCCTTCTGATTACCAATTGTTCAGATCGATGTAGCATGACTTGACTGGTATATGGTTTCGAAATGCTTAAGATGTGCGAAAATATATCTATGATCGCCACGAAACTAATATCTTTCTTTTGACTCGGTTTGCAAAAAAATGAATAAAAGTTGTACAAAATGATGGAAAATATTTTGATTAATATTTATTGTATCAATTTTTCTGAATATAAATACCTTTTAAAAATGAAAAAATGATCAGAATACATGCAAGAAACTAATATATTATAAAATCATTGATTTATTATTTTTATTAAAAGACGATTTAGAATAATTAATAAATAAAATAAATATATTATAATAACAATAGTTTGAAATATATTATTAGTAGTTGCGTCTTATTTTTATATAAGGCATTATTTCATCAGATCATTTTTAATTTAATTTACTCGCTTATCTCTTTATAAATATGTTTTCATTAATATCTTCAAAGATACATATGTATGACATAATACATATATAACAATTTATGAAGAATTAATTTGATTTTTACTAAAAAAAAAATTAAATATAAAATGAATATAAAATAATTTAATATATTCCAGATAGTATGAATGTGTCAGTTTTATAATATATAATTTCAAATGAATATTTTATAGGATTAATCTCAAATGTTTAATTTAAAAATATAGCAAGTCTGCAACTTACTCGAAAATACATCCCATTTCAGATCGGACAAAATAGGCAATCTTATTTAAAAATGCAAAATACGTCTTCACAGTGTCATTTAGTAAAATTAATTTGCTCTCAACACTTGTTTTTGCTCAATAAAGCTATGTTCTTCAAAACCCCACCTGTTAAGCCTGATTTTATGCTCTAGAAAATTTATTGTATAGCTTTAGGAGAGTATCGATGAGAATGCAAAAATATATTTAATCATCTGTAATTAAATGAACGGTTGAATTTCTATTATTCAATTTTTTAAAAATTTCTTATTTAGAGTTGATTATAAATTTTAGACCTATATAACTAATTTTCATACCAAATTTCACAAGTGGCGATTTTTACATATCTCCACGAATCATGATTTGTTAACAGAAAAATGTATTTTTAGCATGATATCCTTCCGTCTGTCCATCGTGTGTCCGTATAAACGTGTATAGCTTGAACGGCTCAACGGGTTTTGATAAAATTTGGTATATTTAGTTAATGCATCAGTAGCCTGAATTCATCAACTTTTGATGTATATCCGGAAACCGGAACTGGTAGTTTACAAAGTATTAATTTTATATTCATTGTCGGAAAATATTTCACTTAAAATATTGTAGTAATTAATAATTGAGCAATTAAACTAAAAATAAAAACCAAGATAATATAATTTAGTCATTTTAATTTAAGTTTTAAAAATATTTTTTTTTTATACTTTATATATATATAATTAACTATTTTCAAATCGTCGACCAGTTCTGTACCTGGCTACAGCTCATTTTTTTATTAAATTTTTAATGGTCTATCCTCTTCATGTGCCCTATCGAGTCTCCCTATCGTTACCGATCACCATGGTGAAGCGAAAGAGCTCCCCTCTATTTTGAAGTGGGGATGTTCATCTTCTCCCCATTATTTGGTGCCTCCAATATTTCCCTTCTGTCTCAACTGAAGCTGAATATATATTTTTTTCCCTCGAAGGATGTGTCAAAATATGAAACTGAATTCTAGAGTTACCTGAAAGACCCCACACATTCATCTTGTAGGTAGAAGAATTTAGAAATAGTAGAATTACTTTATAGAAAAGGTATTATTACCACACTAATATTATAATTTAATATAATATATAATTTGTATTTTTTTATTAAATGTGTTCTTGACTTACACATAGTCTTATGTCAATCCCTACTCATTATTTATTATTATTTACTTGTATTTTGTAAATATCAAAAAAAATCTGGAGTGTCTCCACTCGACTATCTCGCAATTAAATTGAATTGGATTAATTAACATATATTAATTTTAATTTATAATTTAATTAATTAAATTTAATTACCATATATTATATTTTCATTAAATTTAATTAATTAAATTATAACTTAAAATTAATAAATAATATTTATTAAACGCTCTTGTTGATGACACCACGTTACCTGCTCGCGCGTGATTGGCAATCAACGTGTTAAAAAAATTTAAAAATTCTGGTACTTTCAGTGATTCAATTAAGCTGAAATTCTATGAATAGCAGTTTTATACAATTTTTAATCATGTGAAAATCTATCAAACCTATATCTTTATTTTTACTGTCAGTTTAGAGGAAAAAAAATGAAAACGTGGTAGGTAATGGTCGTTTTCTGAATGAACTACTTTTCTCAAAAGTTGATAGAAAACTAAGAATTTTGAATAATGTCCGTGTACCAAATTTCATTATTCTAGCTTAAACCGTTTTTGTATTATAATCTTGTCTACATACACACACATAAATGCACACACACACACACACATTTTTCTTAACTTTTGTGACAATGACTCAGGAGGCTTCACAACGTAAAAACATCAAAATCTCGATATTGAAAATTTTCGTGATGAGATAGTAAAAAATTCGTTAAAGTTGCCTATACTTTCCTAAATTTTTTTCCTAATCTTATCAATTTTGCGAATTTCTATATTTCAAGTGTTATTCTCCATATTCTTCTAGTTATGCCATTACAAATAGATGATAAAAACAAGATAATTAATTAATTTAAAATTTCTTCATAATTATGTATTTATTTTTATTAAAAGAAATGTATAATTTCATTAATATTCATTATTTTCTGATAACTGTCTCTAAGGCGTTCTTGACCTACACATCATTCTCATGATATTCTTTATTCATTATTTATTATCATTGACTTAAATTTAAAATTTTAAAAATGATATTTATAAATCTCATTAAATAAAAATTTATTTTATTTTATGCAATATATTTTTTTGAAAATATAATAGATTGATTAAATGTAAATGGATCAAAACAAGAATTTTTATTTTGTTTAAATAGAATAAAATAAAGTTTTTATATAATGATTCTTATGTTAAGGTAAAAATTGTTTATCCAATGTTAAGAAAAAAATAATATAAACTAATTACTTTGATAGGAAAACAGGGGATTCCCTATTAAAACCCAATTTACATAATTGTATAATATTAAAGAGATTTTATTTTGATCACTATGACTCACAAAACTGGGGAAAAATCGTCCGAGTGAGAATATAAAAAAGTACCAATGTCATTTAAGAAACTCATTTTAGAAGTCAATGTTTGGAAAGTTAAATTTATAGCTATATATCTTAATTATTTGAGAAAATATGAGAGAAGAATATTTGTATATACAAGTATATAATAATAACTAAAGAGAAACTATTTTTTTTTAAAGTAGGAAGTGAAAATTTTATGTATACCTATATATAATATATTAACAAAATTGTTAATCATTATTAATATTTGTGCAATTCTATTCAAAGAAATGTAACAATTCTATTCTTTATAAAAATAATGAATAGATATATGGACCAAGGCTTTTATTCTATCATAGATAGATTGTTTATAAAGTAGAATATCTATTGGCTGAGGTAAAAAATGATTTTATTTATATTCATATTATTATATATTATAAAAATCTGGAGTGTCTCCACTCGACTATCTCACAAATTTGAATTGGATTAATTAACATATATTATATTTAAATTAAATTTAATTAAGTAATTATATATTATAAATTAAGAATAATTAAATTGGATTAATTTATTAATTAATTAAAAAAATTAAATTTACAGTATAGTATTGTTATTCAATAAAATTAATTAACATATACTAAATTGAAATTTAAAATCTTCTTTACCTTCATTTTTAAGTCAAAATTTAAAAATTTAAAAAATTAATTTGCGTGTTTGGCTCTTTGTTGATGACACCACGTACCGTGTAGGCGCGTGATTGGCAGTCAACGTGTTAAAAAATTTAAAAAATTAATTACGGTACTTTTAGAGATTCAATCAAGCTGAAATTATATATATAGCAGTTTTATACAATTTTTAATCGTGTGAAAAACTATCAAATATCTTTATATTTACGGTTAGTTTAGAGGAAAAAAAATTAAATCGTGGTAAGTAATGACCCTCTTCCGAATGAACTACATTTCTAAAAAGTTGATAAAAAAAACTTCGAATTTTGAGATTGGTGAGATAGTAAAAAAACCTAGATACTTAAATAAATATGTAATCCTTTTGTGAAAATTCCATAACTCTGAAGGACGAGAATTGAAATAATTATCAATGATAATAAATAATGAATAGAGAATGACATGAGATGACGTGTAGGTCAAGAACGCATTGGAGACAGCTATCAGAAAAAAATGAATGTTATTCCAATTAAATTAAGATTATTTATTATTTAGCATTTATAATCCAAAGAAAGAAAAGATTACAAAATTGCCTTACCTCTATGCATCTTCCAACATACAATAGAATCAACAAAGGGAGGGTAAACAAAGGAAGCAGTGGACGTGAGGGAATGGAATAGTGGTAGCTTATGGTTGGAGGAATGTGGTTACTGGGATCAAGAACTTTAATTCAGTAGCCCCAGCGCTATAGTTATAGAGAAAAAATACCTTGTAAATAATTAGAGTTTTTTTAATTATAAAATGAATAAAAATAAAAAAAAAACCTTCCAAACTTAATTTTTCTTTTATGAATTTTTAATTATTATTTTTAAAAATAATTATTATCAATTAATAATTTATTAATTTATTGAAGTGGAATGAGATTAGCTTTTGAATATTGATCTTTGAACATTCGTTTCAATACTTAATAAAATCTTAGATTTTATAATTTTTAGTGTATGACTTGATGAGATTTAGAGGTTTTCTTTTACTTCTGAAGACCATTAACTTTTAAATATTTTATAGTAATCTATTATGATTATTTTATAATAAATTGTTTTTATTATTATTATTCAGGTCTCTGAAACTCATCCTTATAATATAAGAATTTTGATGCATTATCCATTGAAAATATCTTTTTAATACATTTCTTAATTGTTTTATCTAAATTTTTTTATGAGATGGCCAATTATTTTTTTTCAAATCGAAACTTCGTAGTTTATTCATCTTAATCTACGTATATTAATTATCATAATTAATTAATTATATATAGTATAGTATAATAAAAAAATATGAGATTTGTGTCCATGAATTTGTTGTTTAATGTTTTTCTTCTTTTTTTTTTTATTTTTGTTTTTATTTGAAAAATATATGATGAAATTTTTTTGATAATAATTAATAATTTTAATATTTCTCAACCTTTTTTTTATTGTTTATTAATATAAGTTAAATATGTTATACATATTAATAATTAATAAATAATAAAGTTAAGTATATGTTTATATTTTTCAATGATAAAATTTGAATAAAAAAAAAATTAAAATTTGGTAATTGTTCAGGAGACGGGTTACCTCTCGGATTTTGATGAAATTTCGCCAGTGGGTTCCTTGTTTAATTCTAAAAAACTTTTTTCTTAAATAATATAGGGGTATCATCTAGTTTTCGAGATAAAAAGGATTAAAGTTTGAATATTGACATTGACATCGCCTTATAGGGATGAAAAACGATACGAGTAAATTGTACTTATTCGATACTTTTCTTTGGATACCAAGTACTTTTGGAATTAATACTTTGGAATCTAAAACCAAGTAGGTATCGGTCAAAAATATACGTATCGATACTCAGTACACGTCCGCGATAATTAGTTTGAAAGAAGAATATTTATATTTTATTTCTTAAATTTCAACTAAATTATATTAGAAAGAAGTGGAATACTTTGTACTACTGTAATTTACTTTATGATTCTGTAACTACGGAAGCTGAAGTTCGTTAAAAAGAACAGTATCATTTAATTTTTATTGTTGGTTGTTAGCAATATGAGATTTTATATATCTTTGTCTTTCATTTTATTTCTCTTTCCTATGGAACTGTCATTTCGAGTTTGTAAACAATATTTGAAATTGGATAATGATATACATGTTTGAAATTTTAATTGAACTAAAATAAATGAAATTGAATATTTTTATTTATGAAAATTTTACGATTACAAAAATATCTAGAAAAACTATTATTTTTAGCGAGCAAATCAAAAAATGAATTTTTTTCTTAGCATAGTCTATCCGATCATAATTGTATTTATTGTGTATATCAGGGCCGCCCTAACCACAGGGCTAATTGGGCTATAGCCCTAGGGCGCAAGCCTTCTGGGGGCGGCATTTTTTATTAGTTTATATATTTTTACTAACCATTCTGTGTAATTTCTTATGAAAAGGGGCGCCGAAAATCTTAGGACGGCCCTGGTGTATATTTTGTATATTTTTGTCTATTTCAATAAATAGAATACCAGCACTTTTTGCTGTTATTATTTACCTGAAATTCTACGAAAAAATCGACCGATACGAGTAAGTTTCGATATTTTTCAAGAGATATCGAATTGGTATTGATACTTTACGACTGATACGGTATCGAGTAAAAGTATCGATACCTCCGTGGTATTGTTTCATCCCTATATTCAATATTCAAACTTTAATTATTTTTATCTCGAAAACTAGAAGAGACCCTTTATATTGCCAAAGGAAAAAGTTTCTTAGAATTAAACAAGGAATCCACTGGCGAAGTTTCATCAAAATTCGTAGAGGTGACCCGTATCTCAACAATTACACTCACTGATGCAAAGTGTCTTTGTATCAGTCAAACACTTTGCATCGGCAAAAAAGCGAGCAAGCGTGGTGAGGATGTAAGAGAGCGACGTCCCACGGCGGCGCCTTCGACCGCTGCTTACTCCCCACCCGAACGACAGCTGACTTGGCTGCGATTGGCCATGACGTCACTCGGGGGATAAATCGTCGTGCCGGGTAACCGACAGCGTTCACTCGGCCCTCGGCTGTTCAGCTGTGTGCTGCAGTGCAGTTTGCAATTTTTCTATATTGCATTAATTTATTATTCTTATTATATTTTTTCTTTCTTCTTTCTTCTTCTCTTTTAATCAATCTCGCTCCATTCGCCATTATTCTCTCTATTAACAACGGAGAATCGAGATATCAAAATGGTCAGTTTTGCTAAAAATTTGGCAATGCGATTTCGCAGTAAATTACGCAAACGGAGCGACGATCCTGGACGGGACTGTCCCAATAGTCAGGAAGCGACAACTGGAGGCGATACCACTGTTCCAACGGAACCTACCGCCGTTGTTGTTCAACAAACGAAGGAAGCTGAAACGGCTCCGGGAGCAACAGCAGCACTCTCCGCTGCCACTAAAGGAGACCCACTCTACTCGAGCACACCAATGTTCCTCTGGCAATACCCGCCTCGATACAGCAACGACCAGGTGAGCTTTTCAAAGTGAACAAGTGTTTAGTGAGATTCAACAGAAAGTGTTCTCAGTGTTCCAATCATTTTTCATTAGTGATGTTTATTTGTATTTGTTTTGTTTCTACTTTATCATCAACTTTCATTGAATGGATTCAATTCATCATATCAATATTAGTACCTTTATCTAAATTATACTTTATATACATTACTCACACAAAATCTTTATCGAAATTGACAGAAATATAATCCAATCCAGCTAGTATAAAACATATATAATATAAAATCAAAATATTTCAACTTGAACTGTTTGTTAAGGGGGGTTGAACTTTTCCCAACCGCCAGGAAATGACTGAGATAAAGCCAACTGGCAACCTTGGAGGACAAAGCCCTTTGGAGAGGCTCCTCCACATTATCTTCATCTAAACATGAAACAAAATTCATTTAATTCATTCGTTCTAATACATCCAATTGTTTGTTAACAGAAATTAACTTCTAAAATTAAGTTTTACAATGACACGTGTTAGCAAGTATTTTTTTTTTAACATTTCCTTAATGGAATTCCCACTACACATTCATCTCTGATTTCATCCTGTTGTATCTCTTATTTTTAACAAAAAAAAAATACTTATATTAACAAATCAAGGTCAATTAAATGATTTCAAATGCCCTTGTTCTAACATCCATTTATTTTATTTGTTTTTCCTAATGCGTAGCGATTTGTCCTAAATTTTTACTTCACCTACAAAAACAATACTACAAATATCTTTTTGACCCATTTATAATTCTTTTTTAAATGAAACAATATGATTAAATGTTTGAAAATAAAGCAGAGAGAGGCCACTCTCACTTATATAAAGAGAAAGTTGTTACTTGTAGAGTTCTCTTCAATTAAAATTAAAACTTATTGTCTGTGTGTATGTCGTCACACCCCCAACAAGTACATTACAATTGAGGTCAGTCAATTTCATAAAATAAAACAGTTTTTGAAAGCTTGAAGAAATACAGAAAAGAAATAAAACTATTTTTTTTGATAATTAATCAACAGACATCATGTGTGTGTATATTTGTATATTTTACTGATAACTATGAATAGATTTGTTTTGAAATGGTAGGAAGAGACAAAAAAATAAACATCTGTCCCACTTGAACACTTTCAAATAACGGAAATTCTAAAAAAAAAAAATTTATTATAAGTAAATCAATTTAATTATATTATAATTTGAAATTATTAAAAGAAAATTGATATATCTCAAAAAATTGTCATCAAATCTGTTTATAAATTTAAATTTTCTTCCATTATAATTGATGACTTGTACAATATTTTTTTATATAAATATTAATTAATATTATAAAACAATTTTGAAAATATATAGGATCGATTTTTTAAGCGATTTATCTATGTATTTATTTTAATTTTGACTTTTCATTATGTATTATTGTTGACTATTTTTTTATTTTGAAATTATCAATATATAAACATTGCTTTCGTATTGTCATTTTATATTAAATAATTTTAATTATTCTTTGACCTTCCTTTCGAAATATATTTAAAGTAATATAGATATATAGTTTAAAAGTTGATTATATAATAAAAGTATTTGTCCCTGAAAGTTTATAAGAATAGAATTAACTCATACATAAATAAATAAAATATTATATATATATCACCATTCACCTTAATTTAATATCAATAAATATGTAACATTAATAAGATAAAGGTCAAATTGGAATAAAAGTACCTTTTAAGTTTAGATAGATAGAAGTATTAAAATCTTGTTTCCATTTCCATAAAAGCCGCTTCAAACCAGCTAAAATGAATGATATGCAAAACGAATGTGTAATTTTTTTAATTTCATATTTCCTTAGGGGGGAAAACCTGCAGAACCTCCGTATTTAGTTAGATATTTAGATTATTAATAATAATAATGATTAATATTGAATGAATATTTGATAAGTAAAATATAGTAACATACTATTTGGGAATTAACTAAAATTTATCTTTCTATATAATGAATTACTTTTGTTTTTTTTTTGTTTTGATATGATGATGATTTAACTTTTTCTAAGTTGAAATATTTTGATCATACAACCATAAATAATTTCGATAACCAGCAGATTTTGAAATAATTATAAATATATCTAATGCAGTAGGGATTATTCTTCAATTGGGAATTTATTAATATATGAAAAACAATAGTAAACTAGTGAAAGGAAAATTTCTTATGACTTTATTTTTCATTATATTTAATATATATATATATAAAGTAAATAAATATTTTTATTATAAAAAAAAAATAATTAAATTAAAATTTTCTTATTTTTATTTTAGGAAACGCTAGTACAAAATTTGCCAACGGAACGACCTGACTTCTGCCGAGGATTTAGGAAGAATCTCAGAGGAAGGTGGCGGAGACTTGTTCGGCGGAAGCCTGCACAAGAAGTGTACACTATTCCGGCAGAATTACGTGATCAACTTAAACAAATTTATGTCTACTAAAAAAATATAAAACTCAAAAACACCATTCATCATCCCATTGGCTTCCATTCACTATTAAATTTGTCCCTTTCATCATTAATAAGATAAAATCTCCAAAACTGTCTTAATCCATCCACCCACCTACATTATCATCATCATTTGACCAATATCATTATTTTCATCCTCTTTCTCCCTTTCTTTCTTATTTTCCGTCCTTTTAGAAAACCATTCTCCACTCTCATTTTCTCTTTTCCTCTATTTATCATTCACTCATATATAAATATATTTTAGTATAATATTTTTCATTAGAAAAATAAGTATTATTATCTTTATTAAATATGTTTATATGTGAAACACAAGATAACGATCACCAATTTAAAGTGAGATTCAAATGAGGCCTTTTTAATAAAGAAAAGTATTTTTTTGCTCATATTGAGCTCTTATATTGCCGGAATAAGTATAAATTAACTAATTATAAAAATCACCATTTTGGTGAAGAAAAAATGATTCTATTTTAATAGTAATTTTATAACATAACAATTAAAAATAAAGATAACCCTTTAATATTTTTTTTTCTAATAGAAACAATTTAGACACCTTTTGAAATATTTGTATATATAATTATTATAAATATTAATTAATATATATAGTAAAAAAACAAAACAAAAATCATTACAACTCTTAGTACTCATATCTTTGCAGATTGTTTTTGTAGCTCCGTTTGTAATATACACATATACTTTTTTAATTTATAGACATTTCCTGTTGCAAAACAACTAGTCAATTATGTTTTTTCTTTTATTTTTTCTCTCTTTTTGTGGTTGAAATATAAACAAAAATAAAGAAAAAATTAATGACTAACAATGTACAGTATTGAATCATTCACATCTGTAGCACATTGTTGGCTGTTTATTTTTCATTTACTTTGTTAGATCTGTTTTATTAATTTAACTAAACACAATTTAATAATTAAAATTATTTTAATTATTGTCATATATATATATATATTTATATATCAATTTATGTATGTAAATATATGATCATAGATCCAAATTACATTTATATTGTTATGATTTTATTTTGACTTAACAATTATTCCAAAATGTTTTATTTATTTTTTTCATTTTGTTACAAAACAAATAAATCATTCCATTGTGTATAAATATTGAGATGTATAATTATTGTATAAAGTTTATCAAGAAAGAAAGAAAATGAAACAATAGAAAAAAGATACAATATGTAAATAATAAAATAAACGATGATTAAACAGTGTATTATAAAATATTTAAATTATTTGTTTTATTTTTATTTATAATAATTAAAATAATATTTGAAAATAAAATAATTATTTTATAGTCTAATACAATTTATATTTAAGTATAATATGTTCAATAGTGGTATATTCAGAGCAACTGAATCATTTCTTACTCCTTCAACTTATGCAACCAAATTATCTGCTTTACTAAATTTTAAATTAACTTCATGAGTGATATTTTATGATGGCTTGTTTTTTGATAACAAAGTTTTAATATAAATATTTATATATTCTGAAATTTTCAAATTAATATCTGTTTTGGATAAAAACAATTATTATTCGTTTCTACTAAACTTTAAGACACTCATTATATTATAATATTTCTCTTTGAATGAACATATTACATTCCTTTCATATTATTTCAATAATCATTCCAATCCTTAATCCTCCATCTAGAAATTATTTTCATTTCTTATAATAATTATCAAAATATTTATCAATTTTAAAAAATAGTTAAAATTTACTACTAGAACCTTTATGAAGAAACAAGATCATCTCCTACTTCAAAAGATAAATCTACGATTTTTAGAAGGTAAATTATTAACTTACTGAAAAGAAAAATTCAAATATATTATATTTAATTATGTTTTCTAGAAAATTAAATATAATTTATTTGTGTAGGGATAAGGATTGATACTTTTTCAGCGTTTGAAAAAGTTTTAAAAAATAATGAAAATCTGAAATTCATAAAATAACTTTAGTATTATTTAATTTTTCTTAAAAAATAGAAACATTGGTATAATTTTTTCTATTTAAAGACATAAAATTCTATCAAACTTGTACATATATTTTTTATTAAAATCCCTTTCCCTTCACTAATTTGTTAATTAATGAATAACTTCGTTCTAAGAACAATTTCTTAAATGAATATTCAATTAATTCAATATAATATATTAAAAATTAAAATTTGAGTTAAAAATATTAATTTTTAGTATATATTCAAAGTGATCCTAATAATTAACCAAATATAAATTTACTCTAAGCATTATATAAGAATATATGAAAATATTAAGTTTGGAAATGATATAAACAATAAAAAATATAAAAATCAAGAAGAATCTATCTTAATTAAATAGATAATGTATGAATAATCTTGTTTAGTTGAATATAATAAAGATTAAAAATTGTACAACATATAAGAAAACTATAATATTTTTCATAAGCAAAAGTTTAATTAATCATTATTATTTAATTAATTAATGAAATATTTTGATTATTAATTATAATTTCATTGTATATCAATATTATTTAAAGGATTTTTTTAAATATAATAAGAAAAACACTTGATGAAATTTTAATAAGTATGAGACTGATAAGATTTTTCTTATCAGATGAGGAAGAAAATAATAATTATAATAAAATATGTTACATTGAAAATGTGTAAAGGATATAACTAATAAATTTCATGTAGCATCAAATTACAATCCATTTGAATTTATTTTGAATAATGAATTTGAAAAATAATTTGTATTCACATATTTGATTTATTATAATTACCATGTCAAAAATATATAACATTTTTAAGATTATAACTACACCGTTTCAACTTCAAATTGGGAATAAACATTTTCAAATTGGGATTAAACACTTTCAAATTGGGAATAATTAATTTGAAGCTGAAAAAACACAACAACAAAACGGAATATTTAATACCAAATTAAGTAAAGAATTGGAGAAAGAGTCGTCATGACCCAAACCGAGTTTACAGCAGCTAGAAAACATAATAATTGAAAACATGGGATACCTAACAGTTGTGGAATGCACCAGATATAGCGCTCATATACAAAGATTTATACCTGATGCATTAAATATGACGGACGTTCGATTCTAATTATATTTCCTTTATTAAGTAATTTATAACTTATTTTTGTATTTTATATTTAATCAAAAATGATTAGTTTTTTTATTTTTATTTGTATATAATTGTTCTTTTTCAGCTTCAAATTAATTATTCCCAATTTGAAAGTGTTTAATCCCAATTTGAAACTGTTTATTCCCAATTTGAAAATGTTTAGTCCCAATTTTAGTAATTTTAGTTCTTTAATTAAATTTTAAAATTTTTTTATCTTACTACTAATTTTCTTTATGAAATTCAGTAATGAGAATCCAGAGATTTTAGGATAGTTTGGTGATTTATAAATATTATATTATTTTATTATATTTAATGGGAAGTATTGCGATGAGTTAAAAATATAAATTTGAGTTTTAAACTAAATATTTATTCTATGTGTGAATAGCAGAGCTCCAAAACAAAAAAAACCTCTGAAACTAAAATTTCGTATCTGAGATATTACACCAAATGTTGTTATTAAAATAAAAATTAAAAACATAAGCCAGAATTTTTCTGAGATGGTTTTCTTTCCATTATATTCAGGCTTAGCGTGATCTATTAAGTTGGAGGGGGGGCGGTCCGGGGGCGCCCTCAGAAAAAATTTTGACAAAATAAATTATTTATTTATTCATAACGTTTAGGCCATATTGAAAATATCGAAAATGTTTCAGAGCATCGCAAAATCATCTGACCTTTTTTTTAGAACCATATTGAAAAAATGTGTTAAAAAGGACAAAAGGCGTCCTTCCCCAGTAAAAGAAAGGACAAGGACAATAAGGTGTTAAAAAGGACTGTCCTTCCCCAAAAAAAAGAGCAGCAACCCTACTTATACGTAATTTAAAGAGTTTTTTTACTTTTGAGTTCTCAGTTACAAAACTAATCAATCACTTTTAAATTTATTTTTTGCACAATGTTTGGAGTGCCCCTCCCCCTCTCCGTGCCCCCCTGCCCGACGCCACTGCTTATATTTACCATGAATAGTAAATGTCTACAGTAAAAGCGAATAAAATATTTTAGCTTAATTTTCTCTTATTACTCATAACGGCAAATATCATGATATATACTGATATTTAATTTATTATAATTACTAACTAAAAATAATAAATATTAAATAAAACAAATTAATAAAATGTTTTATTATATTTTTAACGAATATAATATTTGAATAATAAAAATATTATCTCATTGCACTCAATGTATATTTTTATAAAAAAGCTTAATACTTTTTTATTATTTAAATAATTTATATATATATTGATGAAAATTAACAATTCAAAAATATTATATTCTATTCTATTTTGTATTATTCTATATTTATTTTTGAAAAGAGCGCGTTTTCCTTAATTTTAAATTCTTTAAAATTTGATATATAACTATTAAATTATTGATTAAAAATTAGATAATGTTTATTAAAATTTAAAAACATTTATAAATATTAATATATACACTAAATTTATTTATTAAATTGTTTTATAAAAATTTTGATTTAAAATATTAAATTTAACGTAGTAGTTTTTATAAAACTTCAAACTCACATTTTTTTATTTTAAGATTATTGAAGATTATATATAAATTTGTCTATATTTATTTATTATTGTTTATTACCTTGATACTAGTAAGTACAATTTTTTTATTATAACTATTAAAATATAAATAATTATAAATATTACGATAATGTTCTATTTTTTTATTTTTTTATATTTTTTCATAATAGATATATTTTTTGTCAATAATTTTTATTAATAATTTTTTAATATGTCAGATTAAATGATTGGTATTATATCAATTTTCATATATTGCAAATAAATTTTAGATTCTAAATTTAAAGGATTTTTTATTATTTTATATCTTAATTTTAAATTTATTTATAAAACATACATTAATTACTATGATTATCAATATGATATTTATAATTATTATATTTTTTTTTTATTTCAATTCCAATTATTATATATTGATATATATTTTTAGGATATTATAACAAAAATGAAGAATGTATCATCAAATTGGAAAGAGTTTTTATCAAAAAAAAATAAATCTTTTAAATCTCAAAATGAATTAGTGAATAAAAGAAGAAACATTAAAAATAAGAAGGAAGAAGATGAGGATGATGAGCCGGAACATATCAAAATGCGTTTCTTATCCCGTTTAGTAGCGATGGATTGTGAAATGGTCGGTGTTGGTGATAAAGGCGAAGAAAATATGTTAGCCCGTGTTTCCCTTGTCGATCATAACGGCAAATGTCTCTATGATAAATATGTAAAGCCCAGAGAAAATGTCGTTGATTTTCGCACTCATGTTAGTGGTATACGTCCAGAAAATTATCGTAATGCATTATCATTTGAACAAGTTCAAAAAGATGTAGCCAATTTATTAAAAAATAAAATATTAATTGGTCATGCAATCAAAAATGACCTTCAAGTTTTATATTTAAGTCATCCGAGACGTTTAATTCGTGATACAAGTATCTATAAACCAATCAGACCAATTGAAAAGAAGAAACCTTCTTTGAAACTTTTAGCCAAGAAACATTTGAATTTAACATTTCAACAAGGTGAACATGATTCTGTTGAAGATGCAAGAGTCACAATGAAAGTATATTTATTACATAGGAAAAAATGGGAAAAAGATTTAAAAATAAGGAAAAAAAAAACAAAAACGGAATGATTATTTCTATTTGAATCTTTTATATATATGTTCTGTTTAGAATTGGGGAAAGGTAAATTAAGTTTAAACATTAACATAGTCACCAAGATAATTTTTGTACAAAAATCTTTATGTGAGATATAACTTGTGCCACAAATATTTTGAAATAATGATGAACTTGTTTAATTATATATATATATATCTATATATATATAATATATTAAAAATTTGTCTAACTGACTATATATATATTTATTGTAATTTTTGTAATTTAAAAAATTAAATATTTTATTAAATGTTTTTTTTTATAAATAATTATTTTACATTTTGGTATATATACATTATTTTTTTCAACAAATCAAATTAAATTTAAGAAATAAGGAAAAAATTAAGAAAAATAAAAAGCGTTTTTATTTATTTAAAAAAATAATTAATCATAAATATTTGTTATAAATAATAAAAAAATTTACTAAGTCAATTATTTTCATATAGATATTTGACAATATTAAAACCAATTGTCCTAAAAACAAAAATAATTGTCAAGGATTAAGTCATTATATTATTAAATAAAAATATTCTATTAATTTAAAAAAACAATGAAATGAAAACTTACTTAGCAATTGTAGTGATAAATTCGAGATTTACTGCACATTTAAACTTAACTGCATTGATTCTATCTTTTGATACCGTCTCTAGAAGTAAACGTAAATGAACTAAAGAACTTATCTAAAAACAGTTTACAGATTCATTAATATTAAATTTCTAATTATATTCTCCAACAATTAAGAGTATATACCTGTAATAATAAATTAGCCGTTAAAGATACATTACAATCGACAATAGCATAAAAGATGGCCAATAAACGATCCATTGTGAAATCCTTTGGTCCAAGCAATGTTTGTTTAACATCATTTTTATTTAATAATGCTTTACGTTCACGTTTTTCCGAATGTTTCAAAAAAATACGTTTATCACTCTTCTCAGGATTATATGATGCTAAATAAGCGGCAATCAATAAATATTTACTATAATATGGTAATTCAAATGAGAGTGCATTTTTTACAATAGAGTTAGTATCAACTTGAAGACTAAAATAAAAAACATAATTTGTATTAATATTACATAAAAATATTACTTTTATTGCAATATTACTTTGTTGAAGTTCTTAAATAGAGAGAATCTAAACTAGATTTCAAATGGGGTATAATTAAATGCCATAATTTATTAATATCTCTCATTTCCACTTCTTTGTTATGTATAGGCTCACAATATTTTTTGAAGTTCTTTTGTGCCTGAAATTAATTCATTATTTATTAGAGGTATATTAACATTATCTATCTATAATAAATCCTAAATAAAAGAAAAGTAGAAGGAAGAAATAGTTATAGCTTCTAATTTTATATTAGACTTACCATATAATCTAATTCTTTAAAATCTCGACATGATCTATAAAAAATACCCAAAAACATATTTAAATAGTTTCGATAGAATTCTAAAGGGAATTCGTCTTCTTCCTTATTTTTTGCTAATAAATCCAGTAATTCATCTAAAATATATAAAAAAATGAATAAGTATACATTCCATTTATAAATATATACTAATTTACCTCTTGTATATTGTTGAAAATGAATTTCTAATGAAATTCGATTATGCAATGATAAATTCAATTGTGGTATTTCACTTATTAAAATAAAAGATATTGATAGATTAGTCAGTTCTCGTAAATGTAATAGACTTGATAAAAGTTTAGGATCGTTATTTGATAAGATTTCAACTTGGTCTAAAATCTAAAAAAGAACAAAAAAAAATAAATTATTTATTGGAAAACAAGTTTTTTTTTAAATATTATTGAAAGAAGAAATGAGGATTAAAAGAGAATCAAACATTAATTAATTCATCAATTAAAGCTAAATATATAAATACTTTTCAGTGATTGAAAACAAATTCAGACTGTTTTATTTTGTCATCGAGACAGTCATAAAAAAGTTGGTCTTTAATATTTAAAAACTTTTAGGGATATTTAAGAAGAAAATTGGAATATTCTTTTGATTTTTTTTTAAATATATAAATACTTATATATATATTATATACTTATATATTTCTTTACTTACAATTAAACAAGTATTCGATTGAAATTTCAATTTTTTAGCAGCTTGAATTAAACTTGTTACAAAATTAAGAAATTTATCACATTTTGCATACGACGTATAATTATTTTCTGGCGATATTTCATGACCTAGAATTATTTTTTTTAATCTATAATACATAATTTATTTATAGTTTAAAGGCATGAAACAAATATTCTAATGGGGAGTAAATGTACTATAACTTTTATAAAAATTACCTGTTAATTTGTTTAGTATTTGTTCAAATAATAATTTCGATGAATAACATTCAATACAATTTACAAAGGCAATTTGAAACGTACAATTTTCAATTAAATTATTTATTAAAGTTGTTTTACCGGTTGACTTCAATCCATATATAAATATACATTCAGGCAAAGGATCATTATCCTTCTAAAAATTAAAAAAAAATTATACTTACACATTTATTTAAATATAATTAAAATATGTTTTAAGTTAAAAACCTCATTGATAATTTTATTTAAGATATCTAATTCATTATCACGATAAATTAATGGATATGATTGATCAATATCCATCATTTTTGAAATTATTTTTTAAAAAAAAGTGAATAAAATCTATTATTTGGATCTTATGACAAGAAATGACAAGAAATGAAATACATGCAATAAGATTTTTCCCGCGTTTCTTTTCTGATTATGATCAGAAAGAACAATAGGCGCTCAAATTTAAAATTTTATTGCTAAAATACAACAAAGGTACAAATATTACTAGATAAAAAATATTTTCTCAAAATAATTATCTCTAATAATAAATAGATATAATAAGTATAAGTTTAATAATATTATATATTATGCTACTGTTAATATAATTTTAAAAATGAATGAATAAAAAAAATAGGCAATATATCTGAAGAATTCGAAAGAAAATTTTTTTTCAAAACCCTAGCTTTCGTTCTTTGAAATAGTATGGTAAGTATGAGTCAAACATACACTTTAAGTCGATACATTTACAATTTACTCAAATTCTCTTTGAATTTGTTTGTTATTTCTAAAAAAATGTTTTTTATTATTAATTTTTTAAAATATATAAATAATTAAACATTTAATCAGAAGTAGTAGAATGTCTGTTTGACCCCATGTGTGGGGACACTTTACACACTCTACTTTCGTTGACTTTACAGTTATTATACATTCAAAATATATATTATTTCCGTTTTTAATATAGTGAACATAAAACCAGGTTTCCTTTCAATACAAGATTCTTCAACATTCTTTATTCACCTGTGAATTGGGTTGATATCCTCAAAATTTCTTTTAAGTGTGTGCAGGTTTTTCTTATATTCCCTGGTGTAAACCTCTCCATTTACCTACAGTGGAGTAGGTCTTTGTCTATTTATCCATCTTCCTTACAGAAGGAAACACGTCTGAAAGGTGTTTAAGATTGAAGGGAAATATACCACAGTTTCCAAATCGGCGATAGCTTGCCATTTACTAGAAATCAACTGAAGAAAGATATCTTTATCTTGAGTTGATTTAATTGGTTTTATGTATTAAATATTAATATAGGGTTGTAGATAAATTATTAATAGATGTTTTAAAAATATCAATGAATTAATTGCGAGGCAAAATATTCAATGTTCTTTTGCCCCACCCGAGTTCTCCCCCTCTGAAGTCAAATAGAAGAAATGTGATAGACCGACATACGGAAGACTACTCAAGTTTTCGTTTCCCTTACTGAATACATTTTTCTTTATAAATAATTGGGACAATTATTTAGCTTCGATAAGAGAGTGGAGAAACTCGAGTGACAAGGCTCGTTTTTTGTGGAGAATTCATCAACGCGTGGTTCATTGGGCCTAATCGCGTAAAGTAAAGTAAGTATAATGACAGATCCTTTCCAAAATATGTGACATATGTCATATAATCTCTCTTTTCGAAAATTTCTGACATTAACAATACATACGATGTACGAGGGTCTGCAGCATAAAAGGATGGGCAAGCCGGGGATTTTTCGGCCCTCTATGAATTTTAACAGATAAAAATTGCATGATAATCCCTAATATAAGGTAGGTACACTTGGTGATACTTGGAGCCATATTGGAAAATCGAGTTTCAGAACCTGAAAATTATCTTACCTTTTTTTTTAGAGTTGAAAATGATTTCGCCCCCAAAAGCGTATAGTCAAATAATCGCCCCCTTTAAGATGTCGATAAACTGGTAAAATTTTTCGACTAATCTTCGAACGTTCAATACCAAAATTTCTCGCATACACAAATACAAATATCTTATAAATAAACTTTGGAGGCATAATTATCATGTTCGAAAACGTGGAATTAATTCTTAGTTCAAGATTAATTTACAAAGTATAGATTTGAAATGGTTTGTGCTAGACATATTTTTTTATAATTAGACAATTCTTATGAATAGTATTCCAAATTATCAAAGTATATACATGGCATGCATGCACAGAGAGCACGAATTATCCCATCTAAATAATAATTTTTATTTTAATTTTTAAATCTCTTTATCATTTTATTATTAATCTTTAGAAATATACTAAAAAGGGCTAACCAAATGAATTTTTTAAGATCAAAAGCAATTTTTTAAAGTTCTATGAATGATAATGGAAAATGGATTGTCTTTATTAAAATAGTGAAACTAAGATGTGCACAGTCTAAAATTGATACATCAAAAGAATCGGTTTTTTCTTTGTACCAATCATGGATTGCGCCCGATAAGTACTTTCTATTCAAGATCTACCACAGTTTAATATTGGTATTATTTATTTAATATTTAATACTTAATGATCATCCGTTAATCCTTTATAAAAATATAATTAAAATATTTTTTTTTAAATCATTTTTTTTTCTTTAGAGAAATAATTTTAATATTTAATTCAAATAATAATTATTTTTAGAAATTATTTTAAAATATTTTATTTAAAAAAGAGCCAACATATTCTTATTTTAATAAAATTAAAAATTTTTATTTTTATTTTATTTTCATTTAATTTAATCCTTATTTATTCAAATTAACTAATAAAAATAATAAGATTCTTATAAAATTTCAAAAATAAATTGTTTCTAGAATTTGAAAAAAATATTAAAATTAAATAGAAAACAAATTTCTACTTAAATTTTAAATATTTTAAATTATTTGAATTTATTTCGCTTTTCCTTTTTTTTGATTAGAAAGAATACAAATATAAATACACACAAATATATGTTGTAATATACTTGTTTTTATATATAATTGTTTCTTTTTTAATTATCTAGTGAATATAATTTATATTTAATTTGAAATAATTTAATAAAAAATGGCTCTTAAAAAACCATTAAATATTCAAACAATAGCTGAAATTGATCAAGAAGAAACAGAGAAAATTTTAAAATTATTATATTATACATCTACAGTAAGTATTATTTATTTGATTCCTTGATTGTGAAAAAAGCTGTTAAATTTAATAAAATATTGGGTTTGGTAAAAATACAGACCTTTTTCACTAATTTAATAATAAAATATTTCCAGAGATTCATTTATTTTCAAATTGTTTTAATTTAATATAGTTTAAAATCCTAATAAATAATAATAATAATAGAACAACGGAATGAAAAGAATTAACATGTATATATTTTCTTTTTGGTCCTGTTAAAGCTATATGTAAATCTGAAAATAATTTGGAAATAAATGAAATAAAACTATGAAATTACCAATTTATTATAAAATATATGGGAGAAAAATAATTTCAATATGTAATTATTTATTTATGATTTTTTTAGGAGATGGGTGAAAAAACGGAAGATATGTTAAACCTTATAGATAATAATATTGTTTTCGAATATGTAATTATGAATATTAATATGTGCTTATTTTAATTATAATTTTATTTTAATTTATTATTTGTTATTTTAGGATGTAAAATATTTAAAATTTATTGAAGATCAGGTGAATTATTTTATGTCAAAGGTAATATCATAAAGTATATTTTAATTTTATTGTAAATATAATTCAATTTTATTTATTAACTACGATTACCCTGATGGAACATACGCGGGCTGCTTTATCATCTCTTCGGTATATGGTCCCTCTAAACATAAAATTGATTCCATTTCCTTTGAAGACTATATATAACATATATAATAAAATATATAATTAATTTATTAAAAAATTTAAATTAAAAAATAAATAAGAAAAGAAAAAAAGTGAAGGTGTTAAAATAAAATTGAAATAAAATAAGTGAAAAGTATTACATAATAACTTTCAACAAAATACTAAGCATGACTTCGGGAATACATGGGACAGAGCTATTTTTATATAAATAATTAACTTATGCAAAGAGATATCAATTATTATAAAATATAAAATTATTTAAAAATTAATAACAAATGTCTTAATTTTAATTGTAGTTTGCGAAATATAATAGTACTACATGTACAACGAGATATAATAGCATTAAAGCTCAGTTGGAGAATATGAATCAAAATATTAGTTCAAAAGTAAGTTAAAATTAACTTTTTACTTTAACTTTCATCTCATGTGTATGGCCCAAGCTGGTGCAGCATTCAAATCAATTTTCATTTCAATATGCATTTTAATATGTAATACTGCCATGTGTCCACTATGATTCATCTTCATCATTTAATTTAATTTCTTGATTATCTTATTATATATTATTATATTATATTATATAGTTCCTCCAATTGGGGGTTGAACGAAAAGGTGATTTCTCTTCTTCACAAAAATTAAATCATGAACCAATAACCACATTACAGAGAGATTAGGGCTAATAAAATGGGAGAATTAAAACTAAGAAGGAATGTGTGTATGTAGCCTATATAAGCCAGGTGCATTCCAAAACTTAGTAATAGAAATTATAAAATTTGATATTCCCTACAGGTGGGAGAAGGATGCCTATACGGCGAATCTGAAAGGCATCAATTGGAAGCGGGCTTCATTATTATAAAATCAGTAGCTACCGCGATTAAAAATATAGAATTCATAAATGATAGGATATTCATTTTAGTACTCAAGGGTAAAATTTATAACATGGCGCTAATAAATGTGCATGCACCTACAGGATAAAGAGGGGGAAATTAAAGATAAATTTTATGATGAATTAGAAGTTATAGGTCCCAAATTATAATAATAAAATTATATTAGGTGATTTTAATGCCAATAATTGGCAAAGAGGAAATATTTTGACCATATATAGGAAAAGAGAGCCTTCAAGAAACAACCAACGATAACGGGCTTAGGGTAATAAGTTTCGCGACCCCAAAAGATTTAATATTTAAAAGCACATATTTTAGGCATAGAGATATTCATAAGGGTACATGGAACTCGCCAGACAAAAAAACATGTACTTAATCAAATTGATCATGTTCAACAGAAGACGGCAGTCTAATCTGGATGTCAGAATATATAGAGGGGCAGATTGTGATTCGGATCATTATTTGCTTGTAATAAAATGGAGAGACCGGCTCTCGACGCGTAACATGAATTTCGGGGTAATTTATCAAAAACGATACTACTTGGACAGGTTTAAAAACATAACATAAATTAAAATTCCAAATCGAAATCAAGTTTTAAACTTGAAGGAAAAGACCCGGAAGAATTATGGGACAAAATTAAAACAAATATTGAAACGGAGGCATCAAATAGTATAGGTTTTAAAAATAAAAATATATTGCGATGAAAATATTAAAAACAAAAAAAAAAAGAAATTCTAAAAAATAAAATATGTATTAGAAATAGAGGAAAATCGCCGCAACAAGAATAATAGAGATCTATAGGTGGGAATTAAAAATATTATAAAAAGGTTTATAGAAATTTATACGAATACATCAAAACTAGTACATCAAAAGTCAACATTTTTACAATTAAAATGATAAAAACAATACAAATAGATATAAATATATAAGTTTTCTTAAGAATTAAATCCATATAATTATATATTACAATTTCTTTTTTACCATTTCATCAACTTTAAATGAAAATTTTTCCTCATCGATCTTCATACACGTTATTTATATTTAAAGTACAGAGATAGATTCCAGAAAGGTTGGTCATCAAATTAAAATTAAGAGTGTTATGTGGATGACTAACAATAAGATATTTTTTGATATTCGATTTCATTAAATGATTTTAACTCCTATATAAGAACCACATAACACTCTTATGTGTATTAAATATTATTAAGTTCAAATTAAAGAAATTAAATTTACTTAAGTAAAAACAGATAATAATTATAATTTTATTAACTTATAAATTATATTTTTCTAGCTATCAGATCAAGAGAACAAATTACAAGAAATTTCAGATTTACATATTTCTATTAATAACTTAATAAAAAACATTGGACAAAAGGTAAATATTTGTATAATATACGTATAGCTAATTTCTTTTTTATTTAACATAATAAAATTATAAGTTTCAGTTACTCAGAGTTATCAAAAATTCTATAAGACCATCAAACGTTTCCTAGTAAAAGAGTTAGCATTTAATTCAATATCCTTTTTTTAAATACTAATTCATTAATTTCATAAAATTGCCAAATATAATCACACCTCGTGAGAATGCAACTAAAATCTAATATAATTATAAAAATTGCTTAATGTTTTCATTTTTAAATCTTAAAATTTCTGAAAAAAAATTAAGTTTATTTATTTATTTCAATAAAATAAAATAAATTGTTATTTTTTCCCTTTTTTAGGTAGATAAATTATATTCACTTGATAATAAAAAATTAAGCCCAGGCATATTTAAAAATATTTGGCAAGCTGTAATTGGTGGTTCTTTAAATTCAGTAAAATTTTGGCTACGAGAAACTCCAGAGCACAAAGATGAATTTTTTAATAAATCCACTCACACACCATTACATTTAGCAGTAATGTTTAATCATTTACATATAGTAAATTATCTTATTAAAAATGTTAAAGTGAACGTAAATTTACAAGCACCACATGATTTAAAAACACCACTACATGAAGCTGTTATAAAAGGGAATAATGATATTGTAAAATTATTAATAAAAGCTGGTGCCATTGTTAATGTAAATGATTTTGAAGCTAATACGCCTCTACATTTTGCTATACTAAAGAAAGATCGAAAGATAATAAGTACACTAATGCTTGCTGGAGCTATAAACACGATTCCAAATAAACAAGGGAAAACTCCTCTACAAATGGGCACAGAAATGTTCGATGATTACTGGAACTATAAACTCGATTCCAAATAAACAAGGGAAAACTCCTCTACAAATAGGCACAGAAATGTTCAATTGGAAATAAAGTTTAATTTACAATTATTTATGATATATATATATATATATATAAATATTTTTAATTATTATTTCTTAAAATGTTAAATACTTGTATAAAAACGCTAGGGTTTACAATAATATAAAAATATTTTTTAAAATAAATAAATGATTAATTATTATAATTGTTTGTTTTTATTTATGAGACAAATCTCATTATAAAAAGATAAAAGTGAAGAGTTTAAATACAATTGTTATTGTATTTTTTTTTAATCTGAAATTATTATTATTTGAGAAATTTGAACTAATTATAGAAGCTATTATGTATTTGTTTTCATCTTATAAATATATAAATATATTTTTTACTGGTGATAAAAAGATAAAATAATAAATAAATATCAATATTTTGAAAGTATAGACATTTTAGGGTTATAAAACCGAGAGAGGGGGCAGTATACATGGCTAGAGAGAATGGGAGAGGAAAAAATGGCGAAAAATATATATTGGTGGGGAGACGGATTGGGAAATATCCGCTTGGAAAACCAAGGACAAGGTGGGTGGACAATGTAGGAAGAGACGTGAGAGAATTGGGATAGGGTAGGGATTGGATGGTTGTAGCTATCCTGAGGATAGGGGCACTTGGGAAATGTGGTAGCTGCGTCTAAGAACTTTTTTGAGTTTCGTAGACCCACAGAGATAGATAGATAGACATTTTACAAAAGCCACTTGGGAGAAAATTTTTGAAATTTTATGAGCATATTAGCTAGTGAAGAAAATCAAACATATCCATTCTAAATATATGTATAACAGTATATGTATTAAGGTGATAAATAGTATTAAATTACTAAAAAAATGTTCACTTTTTCTGTTTTAATTTGAAGTAAAAGTTTTAGAAATATTCAAAGGAAATTATAATTATTTATTTATTAAATTATTAAATTAAATAAATACAATATAAATATAAAAATGTAGTCAAAAATTTACATTTCATACACATTTATCAGACTTTTCAGATTAGGAAATTATAATTTTAAAATTTTATTAACAATAAAAAAAAATTAAAAAAAAACATACAAGTAAACATAATTAAATTTAAATTTTACGAAGGAGAATAAAATAATAACTAAATGAAATAGATAGGTAAATATAACGATAATTTTATTAAATTTTATGAACAATTTTATAAATGACTATGAAATTTCCTTTATTTGATTTATTTTAATTCAATAAAGTATAATATTCTTGTACTCTAAAATTATGTATTTGAAATTAATTAAATTTAAATGATTTTGAGAAATACACCTCTTTCAAAATATATTTAAGGATTTTGTTTTTTAATAATTGTTCCTTTTTGGACAATTAGTTGAAAAATTTGTTCTCTTTTACTTAGACATTTTTTTTAACTTCTTAATTTTTATATTCAAAAATGATATGAATTTATAATATAGGTATATTTTTAATTAGAAACAGCAGAATATATTTTTCAATTGGGTTTTAATTATTTACATTAGTCTTGTTTAAAAAAATAAAATGCAATAGAACACATTTGGATTGGATCCTGTTCTAAAACCACAAGCTTTAATACTAAGTTATGTATAAATTTTTCAAACTTACTTGTGAAAATTTGGATTAAAGAACTATATACTATTTACATAATCGGCTAAATATTTATATTTCTCCTTTAATAGTCTACTTATTCCTTAAACTATTCTAGCCAATTTAACAATATATTTAAGCATGATAAGAAATTAAAGAAAAAATTGAAATTTTTTTATAATTTAATTAAAAAAATTAAAAAATATTATTTATTAAAATTTAATTTTTAAACAAAATTTCTTTAAATTTTTTATTATCAAATTACTTAAAATTCATCGTTAGTTGAATAAAAAATTTAATGTAAGTAATTTTAGTAACTAAAATAATTTTTAAAGATATTTAAATATATTATATATATATATATAAAATATATATATATATATATAATAATTTTAATAAAAGGCACTAATATTTTTGTTTCTTTTTTATGTTTTTTTAAATTTTTAGTAATGATGTCAACTAGATCCAAATTCTTGCATCCATTTATCATATTTTTCTATGTCTTCTTGTGATACTGATTTATTACATTTAGCAATTGCTTCTTCAAAATCAAGTTTGCTTACTGGAAGGTCTAATTCTTCTTTAGCTAATTGTTTTATTTGATCTGGTCGCATTCCGGCAATTTTACGTCGCATAGACATCATTGAAGCATCTCTATAATCAAAATAATAATTGTTAAATTTTAAAGAACGGAATAAATGGAAAAAGCTTTATAAATTGTAAATATTTGTTTATATTAACTAATGTATAAAAGAAATGGAACGTTCTAGAAGTTGGAACTCATAAACTCACTCCAATATTGTTAATAAATATTACAAAGTGATTAACTATTTGATGCCCTCTGTTGTCATTTCACAAAATGTGGCAACCGCTAGTAATTATCACAATGAAGATGGTTTAAGAAAGGCTGGTAAAGGAGGAGATGAAAAGAGAAAAGGTATGAATCCTAATCAGAGAGAGTTGCACATCAAGTATTCCCCGCCCACATTGGAGGATTGCTTTGCATTAATAATCATTCAGAGAAATTATCAAAAGACAAATTTTTATTAAAATAGTTATTATCAAGTTTTATGTAATTTTTAAATAAATAAACTATAGGTTTAAGATAATGTATATAAATATTCCATACATATGAAGAATAAAATAAAATTATATTTTGTCAATCATATATTTAGTTTCAGGAACACCTTCAAATTCCAATAATATTATCAATTTTCATCCATTAATTATAAATAATCTATTTTAATTATTTCTTATGAATGATTCCGTCTAGGACCATTGATTAGGATAAAATCAAATTACTAAATTTAAAATTGAAAATATTACTTGTTAGATATCAAAATATGTCGAAATTATTAGAATATCCAAATCCAAGGATTTTTTTTTTTTAATAAAAAAATTATTGTATATTCTCTCAAGTATTGTCAAATTAGATATATCAGAAAAGAATACATTCCTTTTAGTATGAATAAGCCACAGTTAATTAAATATAAATTTACCTGCAAACATTTGTTATATCAGCTCCACTGTATCCGTCTAATCTGGCCGCTACATCTGCTAAATTCACATCCTCGGCTAATTTGACTTCCCTTAGATTAATACGTAGGAGGCCTTCTCGACCTGCTTCATCAGGAAGTGGAATATAAATTCGTTTTTCAAGACGTCGCCGAAGTGCTTCATCAATATCCCATGGAAAATTAGTCGCCGCTAATACCATAACTATCTTTCCAGGTGAATCAACTGTATTTGAACTTAACCCGTCCATTTGTATTAGTAATTCACTTTTCACTCTTCGAGAAGCTTCATGTTCAGATTCGGATCCTCGTCGTGAACATAAAGCATCTATTTCATCAATAAATATAGTGCTAGGTGCATAAAATCTTGCCTAAAAATATTTTCATTGATTATTATTTCATTTATAAATAAAAGTAATTAATTTATTTACCATTTCAAACAGTAACCGAACTAGTTTTTCCGATTCACCTCGGAATTTGGAAGAAAGCGTTGACGAAGAAACATTAAAAAAAGTTGTACAACATTCAGTGGCAACAGCTTTGGCTAACATTGTTTTTCCAGTTCCAGGTGGACCAACCATTAAAACACCTTTCCATGGTCGCCGAATACCCTATAAAATAAATTTTTCTTATTCTCAAATAAAATTTCTATCTCTAAAGCGCTACCGAACTCCACAAGTTCTTAGACGTAGCAACCATATTTCATCAAAAGTCCATATCCTGAGCTGCTCCCATCCAACTTCTATTTTATCCCATCTCTCCTTTACGAACAAATGGAAATTGATTTTTACAATTCTAACAAAATATAATTACCTTGAAGAAATCTGGCATCCACATGGGCAAAACAACTGCTTCTTCTAAGAGTCGTTTGGCTTCGTTTAGAGCAGCAATATCATCCCAACGAACGTTTGGATTTTTAGAAATGATATCCCTTTCAAGCATCTCTAAAAGATCACGATCATAACCGGATCCTTCAAATTTTCGTTCTTCGCGGGACGGAGCTGCCTCATCCCCAGCTCCATTTCCATTAGGATTTGTTTCATCGTTTTTCCCATCCTTGATGAAATAATAAAATATATATTATGATTGAAAAATATAAACTCAATATATTAATTATTAAGTAATTATTATTTTTTTTATGCTCCGAAATTTATCACAAAATATAATTTGATATTTAATTTACTTCAATAGTCGTATTCGATTTATCCTTATCTCTAGAAACTCTTGCATTACGAGATGGTGTCGATGAATTTCCTGTATTTCCTGGTGTTTTCCGTCCAGTGGTTGATGCTTTTTGAATATTATTATTATTACTTTTGGTATTTCTGGTTTGCCGTGATGGTAGTCCTTTTATTGGTTTTACGTAATTTGTTCGGCTAAAGTATAAAATTATAAAGAAAATTAATTAAAAGGAATTTTAGTTTTATTTTCAATTGGGATATAATTTGAATTAACCTATTGTCTGCTGATGTGGGTAGAGGCCAAACATCTGGATCTCGTGGGGTTAAAGAAAAATTTGTGTCTCGTAAGGAATCTTCAAAAATTGTAGCGGCAGAACCACCTAGAAGGCGTTCACCATCTAATCGAAAAAGTTGTAATGTACTTGTCATGGTTTTTAATTTATCATATTCGGATACAATTTGCTGTTGAACCTAGAAATGTTCATTAAATTAATAAATATCCACTAAGATAATAAATGATAGAAAAAATAAAGAAGAAACCATTAAGATTGTCAAGAATGAATAAAGTGAAAGACAAAGAAAAAAAGTAAAATAATTTGTTTTAAATAAATTTAATAATTTTTATTTGTTTATTAAAAAATATCATTATAGCTTTTTATATATATTTACAGATTGCCATTTATCTTTTCTTGTAGGTTCATCTATAGAATGAAGCAATTTATGGATTTCTTGTACAACTCCTTGATAATAAACAATTGCTGAATCATAATTTCCCATAAGTGCCATTTCTCTTGCAAGTTTGGCATTTTCACAAATTCCACTAATTGAGACAGCCATTCTAAAATAAAGAGTATTTATTTGTAATTAAATGTGACTTAATTTTAATGAAATTTTAATCAGAAATGTTAGAAAATGAAATATCTTATATTTTAATTTCATTACAATTTTTGAAAAGAGAATAGATAGAATAATTCAAATGAATTTATTTTAGAATTCAAAATTGTTGAGTTTCCATATATTGATTAAAAGTAAATAAATAATTAGTAGATATTAAGGTAAGTGTCCACTTGAGACAAATTCTCGAGAGAAAGTCTCGAGATTAGTTCCGAAGTGTTGTCCATTTGAGATCACTTGCGCTCTCGAGACAGCATTTGGAGACTCGACAGTCACTGCAGTCTCGAGATCGGAAAATTTTGTGTACACTTGAGAGCTTACTCTCAAGTCTCAGTCGATTCTGTGACTTGGTTGTTAGTTTTGAGATTAAGTTTTGAGATTTAATTTTCAAATTTCGAAGCAAATTCTTCGTACATTGCCATTTTTTTTTTCGCGATTTCTATAAAGTTTATGTTTTACATTCCATAAAAACTCTTTCTCCTCATAAAGTTCGATTAATTTAAACACTTCCTCGTCAGTCCACTCGCGCTTATCATTCATTTTTACCGACCAACGATAGTAAGGGAGGTATTGTTTTCACACCAAATTTCACATGTGGAGATTTTTACATATCTCCACGAATCATGCATTTTCTAAACAGAAAAAAGTATTTTTAGCATGATGTCTGTCCGTCTGTCCGTCCGTATAGATGTGTACAGCCTGGATGGCTCAACCGATTTTGATGAAATTTGGTATATTTACTTAATGCATCAGTGGGATGAATTGATCAACTTTTGGTGCAAATCCGGGAACCGGAAGTGGTAGTATTAGCGATCGACGATAGGAAGGGAAGGGTTATTTTCACACCAAATTTCACATGAGGAGATTTTTTTATATATCACCACGAATGTATTGGTTTTATCCTCGGGAAAAATCATCTTCATTATGTTTTTCTTAATTTAAAATTATATGACGTCACCCAGCCCTTCATGACGTCACAGCCTCGGGTAACGCCGGCTACTTCAGCTATATATTATAAATAAAATAAAATTACAAATATTTATGTTCTATCCATATCTGTTTGTTATTACATTAATAGATATATTAAAATTATTTGAAATTGTTTCTGTAGCTGGAAATTAATTTATTTCAAACCGTCGGTCGGTTCGGACCTGGCCACAGGTCAACTTATTTAAAAAATTGATTTGTAATTTAAATTAAAGAAATATTTTAAATAAAAAGTATCCAGACCGACTCTCAGCTCTTCCAACATTGACGGAAGACTGGTGACTAAATCTCGTGAGCAGGAATGATCATGTCCACTTGTGACAAGTGCAGTGTCTGATACTTGTATAGGCTTGTCTCTGAGAGCGCTCTCAGGCACACATACATTTGAGTCTTGTCTCGATATCAGTCTCGAGACCAATTTGTCTCAAGTGGACACTTACCTTTAGATAATTAAAAATATTGTGGTTATGTTAACTTAAGGAATTGTGTAAATAATACCACAATTTTATTAAAAAACCCAAAAATAACAGGACATTTCAATTGATGATTGCTCTTTTTGTAATCGTTATCAAACAACTGCAATGTCCGAATGTCGTCCGGCTCTGGTAGAGCAATCGAAATGTGTATTTTTTTATTTTTATTAAAAAACAAAACATATAAATAAAAATATAAATATGTTGTATTATTTATAAAATTACTTTATTAATTAATAAATCATTTAATATAGTTTTCTAATGGATACACTATCGTGATTATGTACGTACATATATTTTTAAATTTTATTTAATGGCAATTCAATCTTTCAATTAAATTTTTGATTATTAAATAGTTGAAAACTAAGTCATTGTGAATATTTTAAGTAAAGGAAAAATAAAGCTTCTTTAGAATACATGTTTGTGATACTTCCAGGAATTAAACTCTG
This sequence comes from Labia minor, assembly GCA_963082975.1. Classification (NCBI taxonomy): domain Eukaryota; kingdom Metazoa; phylum Arthropoda; class Insecta; order Dermaptera; family Spongiphoridae; genus Labia; species Labia minor. Next base: position 27,091,131 of record OY720349.1, read on the forward strand.
ACGATCGGTAGTAATTTATAAGCTTTACATGCACTATCATCGTTTACAATTTTGCTGGTGTCCACAAGGTATAGTAACAACAAAATTTGCAAGTGTAAATCTTAAGGTGGCTCTTATCGGTGAATGACCAGTACACTCAATGAGAACTTCCTTCTTTGAACACTTTTTATCAATCAAAACACTCGTACGGGTATGAGTATTTTCACAATATATTGGTAATATCATTAACACATGGATAGAGGCAGCAATTAGCAAATATTAGAATAATCTAAAATAATTCCCACATTCCAAACCCTTAATTAAACCAGACTAAAAGAAACGGAAAACGACAATTAACACGATAAAAAAATAATTAAGAGGACACTGGACTCTAAAAATCAGAAGTATTTTGATATGATTGCTCTAGATTTTGCCGTAAAGCAGTGAAATCAGCAGAACATATTTGGGAGTATCTTGTCTAGAATCTATAAAAGGGAGATTTATGCACATAAAGAGGTGGCATTTATAATGCCCCATACCTTATAGTGAAGTACAATAACGAAATTGGAATTTGCATTAATTCCTAAATAAAAAAGCAAAATGTAAGAAAATTGATTACACACTCACACACTATTTAGTAGATTAATGTACTTTTGATACTGAATCTTAATAGTGCGAAATAGTAAATATTTATTAAAATTTAAGAATGAAACCTGTTAATGAAATCCGCAATAACTTAGTTTCCATTATATTATTTTCAACTTCAAGATTAATTTGTAAAAATTTATTTGTCGTTTGGATTTTTAAACAAAATTGGTCTGAATTGGCATGATCTACACTTTTTAATTCAAACAACATTTTTTTAAGTTTTTTGAGAATAAAGCTATTATAATCCGGATTGAATTCCTTTTTTAAACATCTCCACGTTTCAATAGATTCTGATGTATGTGTGTGTTTATTTTGCCCTCTCCCCCCACACAGATATACATACATACACACATGCACAACACCTTTCTATTCCGAATGACCTTACAAGTTCATTTTGCTTTTAATCACTCAGTCATTTATTCTTTTTCCATTATTTCTATACCTTTTTATTAATGGTTTTCAAAGTTCTCTTTAATAGATAATATTTTTTTACATTTTACACTTAAATGATATTAATATTTTTTTCAATATACTTTTTTATTATTTTATGTTTTTTTAATATATTAAGAAAGAGGATAGCCAATAGAAATAAATGCATATATAAAAAGATAGAAAAGTAATATGGAGCTTTCACATATATTCAAATGGTTTTTATTATTTAAATTATTTGTTTTTTTAAATATTAAATTAATAGATTTTTATATTAAATTAGCTTAAACAAGATTTTAGCATATATTTAACATTAAAATAATAAATTACTACAAATCTATCCACTCAAGAGGAAAAACATAATCTATTTCTGGTCCAATTTGGCTGTGAATATAATAATAATGAATAAAATTTATAATTAAATATATTAAATTATATAAAAATTATTATAATGATTAAATATAATTGTAATTTATAAACATTTTTATAAATACCTTGAAAATTTGTTAAATTAATATAAATGAATTTTAAAACCAATTTGTTTAAATTATTTACATAAAAATATTCTAATAATTTTGTATTAACAATATTTTCAGACATAGTTTATAACCAGATTATTATAAATATATTTAATATAAATATAAACAAAATATACATAAAAAATTACCTTTAAAAAAAGTTGTTTCTTTCTTAATTTTAAATACGAGAAAATTAGATAGTTTGGAATAATAGAAATAAATTCATTAAATCATGATGTCTTTTAAATGATCTTGAAATCATTTTAATGATTTGACATAATTGGTAAATTCTTGAAATGACAGCTTTAAAAGGCAATGTGTCATTGAAGTAAATTAAAAGATGGAAGATTTACTACATATATTTTATTTATAATAAATTTTTATTATAATTATTATAATATATATGTATATATTTAATTTTTAATAAAATTAATAATTATAAATTAAATTTATATTAGTAAATATATTTCTTTTCAATTTATAAAATTTATAGAATTCACATTACTGCACTCTCTGCTAGATGGTGCTTAAAACTACTTGATGAAGGCTATATAAATTGTGATAAATTTGCCAAATGCTTTACGATAAAAAGAGTAATTGTCGGTGGTTTCTTTCAAATACCAGAGCGGTGATGCAAATTAAAATGAGATATAAAATAATGTCATACATAACAGAGACTCTACTATTAACTGTAAACCTAGTCAGTTTTTATATTCCTGTATTCATTCTATTCATTCCTTACATATTTTAAAGAAAATATGCTTATATATAATAATTGATTTTTAATATCTTCATTAAATAATTGTTTATAAAACTATTAACAAATTAGGTAAATTAATACTGCGAAATTACTAAAGAGAAAAAAGAAAAATGAACCATGGTCATCCATACAATAAAACATTTATTATTTAAAAGACCCGGTTTTAGTTTATTTTGAAGGCTAAAAATCAGATGTCAGTGATAGTCATGGCCTGTAGATTTTCATGTGCTTTATATTTTATTTGAACACATTACATGATTTTGTTTTCATTTATTCATTCAAGATCTATGATTATATTGGATTATATATTAAATACAAATTTATATTGTTTATTAACCTCTAATATCTTTATGATAGAAAAAGGAAACAACTTATATGAATTTTTGTAAAAATATCAAAATAAATAATGGAATCTAAGAAAGAAATTGAGACTCATCTAGAAATTAGGACTGAAAATGATATTGAAATTGAAAATAAACTTGTTGAAAAAGAACTTCCAGTTGATAATGAATCGTCAGTAGAAAAGGAACTTATTGCTGAAAAACAGCAAACATGTGAACAAAAACTTAAAGATGAAAAAGATCTTTCGATTTTAAATGAAGTAAGTTAAAAGAATATATATTTATATTTAAAATAATAATTATACATTTTTTTATATTTATATATGTTTTTATAGGATCAAAATAAATTTGAAGCAGAATCCATAATAAAAAATGATAAAATGCAAGAAGAGAAAGAATATGATCACCTTAATCCTTATGCTTATATTGAACGAGATGGATTCACTTCAGAAATATTTAAAATTGAATTAAGAGGCCTTCCAAAATTTTATGGAATTGGAGTAGATATATTGAATTTTTAATTACACCTTTAATTGTTATGAAATTATAAATCTTAAGTGATTTATATTTAGGGTATTTAGGCTTTACTTTCCTCAAATGATCTCAAATTAATCTTTCCTGAATTCATTTAGCTGTATGAAATACAAATCATTTTCTTTCAATTAGACATTTTTCTAACCTATTTCTAAATTCTTATCATTTTTATCTATCATTTACTTTGGTTCTGTAAAATCACGAACGATAATAATATTTGATCGGGTAACGCCTGTTATCATTCAGAAAAGGCGCTTATCTCGTCAAAATAATTATCCAGGGGAATCAAAATTAAAATATATAAAACAATTGTTTTTCCGGTTGTATTATATGGTTGTGAGGCATGGTCTATGACCGTGGGAGAAGAGAGTAGATTTAGAGTATTTGACAATAGGATTCTTCGCAGCATTTATGGGCCAAAGAAAGATAAGGTCACTGGGGAATGGCCGATACTGCATAACGAGGAATTATATGACCTCTATACATCTTCAGAAATGTGAGACCAATTGGGAAATCTGGTTACAATTCAAAGGACGCGGTGGGTGGACAATGTAGGAAGGGACATAAGGGAGATGGGAGAAAATAGGTGTTGGATGGGTGTAGCACAGGATAGGAACACTTAGAGGAATGTGGTTGGTGTAGTCAAGAACTTTCGATTTCCCTATAGCCAGAGATAGATAGAATTATAATTTTTTTTTCTAAAAATTATTTTCATAAAGATTTTATTAACTAAATTATGATATGATATATTAATTTAATTAATATTTATAATGAATAGTTATATAGTTGTAATTATTTATCTTATCTTATTTTTCATTTTAGCAATTGAAGAAATTATTAAATGTTAAATTAAAATTAGGATCTAGTAAAATTAAACAACCGAAAAAGAATAGTACATTTATTTATATTTGTTTTCGTTCTGAACAAGAAAGAGAACACGCTATCAAAGCACTTAATGGCTTTAAATGGAAAAATTCCATGCTTTCTGCTCAGGTATATATTATTATTCACATTATTATTAAACTTTCTTTAATCAAATTCTTTTTAGGCTGCTTTACCTGCACCTGATCCTTTGGTAAGAAAAAGGAAAACAATTGAAGATCAAAACAATAAAAATTTTAAAAAACCTAAACTAAGTGATTCTGAAAATCAAATTTCACAAGAAGAAAGATTAAAAGATAGTACCATTCCATTATGGAGGATTCCTTATGAAGAACAAGTAATTAAATTTTTCTTTTAAATTATAGTTAAATCTCTGAGGCTCTACGGAACTCGAAAGTTCTTGACCGCAGCAACCACATTTCTCCAAATGTCCCTATCCTGAACCACAACCATCCAACTCCTACCCTCTCCCATATCTCTCACGTCCCTTCCTAGATTGTCCACCCACCGCGTCCTTGGTTTTCCAAGCGGATGTTTCCCAATCGGTATCCCCACCAATATATTTTTCAAAGTTAAATAAATAAAGAGTAATCATTTAAATATTTATTTTTTAGCTAGATAGTAAACAAAGGGAAATAGAATCAATAATTACTACATATGCTAATAATCTGGAAAGAATTAATCCAGCATTAAAAGAATGGTTAGATAAACAAAAAATAATAAATAATGGATTTGTTACTTTAATTGAAAAGATTCGAGCATCACCAATTACCGAAGGTTATCGAAATAAATGTGAATTTAGTATAGGTATTATTAATTTTTATTTCTTGAAATAATTTTGAACAATTTTATACCTTATTAATAATTTATAAACATATTATAATATATTATATAAACAAGAATTAAACTTGAAAATACACTGCTGGACAAAAGTATTGCATAAAATTTAAAAGTGTAATAAAATGTTGTAATTTTAATTATAAAAACAATTTTTCATTTTAAATTATTTATTTATTTTATATTTACTTATAATCATCCTAAATGAACTCTGACTAAAGGAAAAATAAGAGACTAAACATGAAACGAATTAAATTAAACAACTTCTTAATAAAACACTCATTATTCAGTTCTTCCAAATCAATTTTTTTAATGTAGTTTTCCTGCCCTACACAATTATTTTTTAAGATCTATTTCAGTTTTATACTTTTAAAAATTAATATGGCCCGAAAGGGTAATTTTTCTGAAGAAACTGCTATTCGAGTGGGGACATTACGCGAGGAAGGTTTAAATCAAACAACGATTGCTCAGAGGCTAGGAATGAATCAATCCACTCTCTCCAGAATTTTAGCACGTCACAGGGAGACTGGTAGTTACTCCCGACGCCCAGTAATGGGTAGCCCTAGAAGTACAAACCGAACATGAGTGATTTCTTCAGCTAAATGTTCTTCGAAACAGGTCTCTCACTAGTAATCAATTACGACATTCTATCGCTGTCGTTCGTGACGTCCATATTTCAAGTAGGACAGTTAGAAGAAGGTTAAATGAAGCAAATTTGGCTTCCAGGAGACCCGCAACTTGCCCTCTCCTTACCAGAGCCCATAGAGTTGCCAGACTTCAATACTCGCATGAACATGCCAATTGGACATTAGAAGATTGGAGACGTGTATTATTCACAGACGAATCGAGATTCACTCTATTCTCTCCAGATGGAAGGATGAGAGTATGGAGGCGAAAAGGGAAGAGGTATGCAGAAGTTAACACCTCCCCAAGAGTGAGTTTTGGCGGCGGTGGAATCATGGTTTGGGGAGGAATAAGTTTTGATGGCCGTACAGAGTTGCACATTGTTAATGCTGGTACATTAAATGTCCAGAGGTATCTTAACGTTATCCAGCAATATGTTGTGCCATTTGCCAGAAGAGTCGGTGATAATTTTTAATTTATGCAAGATAACGCCAGATGTCACACTGCTCGAGTTGTACTGCAGTACCTAGAAGACGTTTCATTAAATCGTTTGGTTTCCCCACAAAGAAATCCAGACCTAATTACTATAGAGCATCTTTGAGACACTATAGGAAGACGGCTCAGGCTTCGTCCAGATTGCCCTAGCTCTCTCGCAGAGCTACGTCTAGCGGTTGTTGAAGAGTGGAATGGCATTTCTCAAGAGATCATTCAAAATCTTATTGTTTCCATGCCGAGGAGGGTTAAGGCGGTTATCAAAGCAAGAGGAGGTGTCACTTAGTATTGACCAAAAAAATTAGGATTTTAAAAGTACAAGAACTTTTTTAATCGGTAATTCAAATTTACTATGTTTTTACGTTATTGAGCTTTTTTTTAATTTGTGTTAATAAACAATTTTGTACTAAATTTATTGTCTTTTTTCACCACTCCCCATAAACTAGAATTCTTTCACAACGAGTTCACAAAAAAAATATATAATAATAGATTTTAATTTCAAATTACAACATTTTTAAATTTTATGCAATACTTTTGTCCAGCAGTTTATATCATTAATTAAAATAATTTTTAATTAAAAACACTGAAGTTTAAAGTTGATGATGATATATTTCCCATATCAGTGTTTTCTAAAGTGTGGGTCGCGACCCGGTTACCTACTCTTATTTTTCTTATATAATTATTTTGCAATTTTTGTGTATGAAATAAACAACTTGATTTTTATTGAAAAATAAAATTTGTGTTCTAAATAAATGTTTTTTTTTTTAATGAAGTGGGTCGCGACAAATTTTAAGACCTCGAACCGGGTCGCGGTCAAAAAAGTTTGGGAAACACTAGCTATATGATCATATCATTTGTTATATGATCATTAGAAGCTCTCGGCTTTTCAACTGATTTTTATATTTTTAAGTATAATTTGAGCTTATATAATATATTGAAATTTCTGCTTTTAAATCAATTAATTTTATAAAAATTACAACTTTCTTTAAGTCTGTATATTATGTAATTATATATTTTTTTTAGGATTGAATCCAGAAACTAATGAAAAAACAGTTGGTTTACGATTAGGATGCTATGCTAATGGATTAACAGGAGTGGGCCCAATTGATGAATTAATACATATTACTAAAGAAATGAAACAAGGAGTCAAGGTATTTAACTATTATTACATTAATTAATATTTAATGAAATATATTTTAAATACTATTTCTAGCTATTTATTGTAGTTTATATTTTTGTAATGTTTAGAAATTTTTTTAAAATTTGAATCCATTTTTTTAAAGGTTATTCAAAATTTTATTCGGCAGTCTGATTGGATTTGTTTTAATCCAGAAACACATGAAGGAATATGGAAACAATTAACAATTCGTCAAAGTTTCGAAACAAATGATTTAATGATGATTTTAGGTGTTCAAGCAAAAAATTTGAATAACGAACAAATGAATTGTCTTAAAAACACTCTTTTAGAATATTTCAATGATGAAATGAAAAAGTCGATTCTTTTAAAATCATTTTATATTCAATTAATGGCTCAAAAGTAAGTTATCTATTCAATAACTTTTTAATTTTAATTTATTTTTGAAAATTACTTGTCTTTTGTTAATTTAAAAATTCATAAATACCAAGTCATTTTTATTTTCTTAATTTTTTTTTTAGAAAATCTGGTGTAAAGGATAGTCAAAACTATATACATTTATTGGGGGATACACATATTTATGATACAATTTTAAATAGAAAATTTCGTATATCTCCTCAAGCATTTTTTCAAATCAATCCACCAGGAACCCAAATTTTATATTCATCGATTGGTTCTTTTATTTCATCAGATGAAAATCTAAATGAAGTTAATGAAACCACTCTTCTTGACATATGCTGCGGAACTGGTGCAATTGGTCTTTGTCTGGCTGATGTAAGTTTAAAACTGGAATGAGTCTTAAATATAGGAATATGTATGATTAAGTTAATTATTTATTTAGTGTGTAGTCTGTAGAAGTGTAGAATAATTTATTAATTATGTAATAACACTTTAGAAAATAATAATAATAGTTTAACAGCATTTTAATCTTTTCTATTATTTCTTATTATTTTCTAGAAATGCAATCAAGTTCTTGGATTAGAAATAATTGATGAAGCAATTAAAGATGCAAAAATGAATGCAGAAATTAATGGGATAACAAATTGTGAATATTTTACTGGAAGAGCAGAAGATATTTTATATTCAGTTGCATGTAAAAATAAAAATAAAAATTTAATTGCTATTGTTGATCCACCTCGCGCTGGCTTACGTATGTATTAATAGACAATAAATAATTAAACAGGGTGCGGGCCAAAATCTTAACAAAATTCATTATCAATTTTTAACTATTCTATATTAGAAGTTTAAGTCATGTACTAAATAGTTATAACACTCGAATGCTCTCCTCAACAAACTGATTACTTTCTTTTGTCAGATACGCCGCACCCTGTATATATTAATAAAAAAATAAGCTTAATTCATCATATCTCGTTTTTACAGATGACAAAGCTTTGGTTGCTCTCCGGCGAACAGACATTTTAGATAAATTAATATTTGTTTCTTGTGATCCTAAAGCGGCAATGAAAAACTTTTTAGATTTATCTAGACCGACATCAAAAACATTTAAAGGCTACCCTTTTTTATTAAAAAAAGTTATTGGGATTGATTTATTTCCCAATACTAAACATTTTGAGTTAATTCTCTATTTTGAACGTGATAAACCTTTGAAAGAGAATGAAAAAGAAAAGGAAGAAAGTTAATTGTTACATTTATCACTTTTATACTATTTTATAAAAAAAATTTATTTTACATATAAAACATATAAATTTGACAAATTAAATGTACAAAAAATAAATAATTAATTAAATTTAAATTGTACTCCATAAATAAAATATTTATTAAAAATGATTGATGAATTTATTATTACATACATACATTTATTATCGAGTCCGGAAATTGTTCGTGGACCCTTCTCTCGTAGCCTAAACTCGATCTTCTATTGTTATAGTAGTTATTAAGATATAAGTTCACATTTTGAGGGATTCTGTTTGCTGACATTATTTTAATTGCTTTTTTCAAAATGTTTAATAATTAATTTTTCTGCTTTTATTTTCTGTAGTATGTGGATGCATCACTCAGATCCATTACGGTAAGTTTACAGCATTTTCTTCAAAAATTCGTCTCTACAGCAAATATTCTTTGATTTAGCACCGAATTCTCTCCCCCCTAAATTTATTCACTTTGTTAAAAAGTTAGTTAATACGCCTATTTTTTTTGAGATGTTATTGTTCTAAATCAAAGAAGTCGTTTTATAGCCTGCTCTTCAATATTCGTCAAAAGAGAGCATATCAAAGTGACGGCCTGTAGGAGCATACGAATCACAGACCATCACTATACGAATAATAATTATCGTATGCGAAAGTTGTGAAATTTATTATTAAGAAAAATTTGAACTTGATATCAAAAACATCAACTTCAAACTTCAAATTAATTTGTTCAGTTACGGACATATTCATAATTTATAAAATTATTAATTAATAAAATTTTGAATATACTCTATGCAATGCTAATAGTTTTATTTTAAACTTTATTAATATATTTTTTAATATATTATTTAAAAAATAGGGCTGTAACGGGCTCGTTGTGTTACAGGGGTTATTAACCGAGTAGAAAATTTAAAAGGATCTATGGTCTGTGGGGTCGACGTAAAAAAAAGGGGGGGGAATCCTGATTTATAAAGTATTGTTGTTTGTTCTATGGGTATTCCGTTTTTACTAATATATAGTTAACATAATTCCCCCCCCCCCCCCTTAGAAAAACTTATTTAATTCAGTCGCTATCCGTAAATATTTTGGAGATATTAATTTCTTCATTTAATATTTATTATATTAAAATGAAAATTTTTACAAACCTGAATTCTCATTAAAAATTAAAATTTAAATTAATTTTCTTGATCAATTGAGTAATATGCTTTGCTAATGTACCCGAATAAAATATCATTTAATGTTTACCAATTTGCTCAGAATCCAGGCTATATTCCTCTATTTAATTCTTAATTATGTTATAATCAATTTAAATTTTGACTTCAATCAAGTATTAAGACATAATAATTATTTTGTTAATATAAAATATATATATATATATTGTAAATTGTGTTGTTGTCTTATTTATTATTTATTTATATTTATATCATTCTATTAATGCATTTTCAAATTCACAGACCATCCCTCATCATCAAATGTTTTATCATTATTTCAATTTTATTCCAAAGATGGCAGGTCATTAGAAAATATAATGAAAATCTCACTCTTCTTTGTTATTATCTTTGCTTTTCTAAGATGGCCAACTGATCACAAAGTATATTTTATGTATAATGAATACATATAAATCTCAATATATTTTTAATATAGAAAGTTGTAATTTTATTTATAATGACGACTTGTCCTTATAAATGGCAAGTGTTATGAAAATAAATATTGATTTTTTTAGTGATATATTTCGTGCCATATCGGAGATAAAAATGGAACAATTATCTCCCTTCAACCTCATCTTTGGAAACATCTATTTTATTTTATTTCATTTAAATTAATGAAATAAAACTAGATATGGCGGATGAAGATCCAGATGAACAAGAGACTCGTCCCTCATTAGATGTATTACAATCTATGATCGACATCTCGGCTGATTTGCTTGAAGGCTTAAGAACTCAATGCGCCACTAGTGCAGAATTGACCCAACAAGAGATACGCACCCTTGAGGTAAGATACCTGCAAGGAATTCAACCCCTTGTATAATAAAAGAATTCATCCCATGACTTGCTTTATAATAGAGTAAATTAGCAAATAATAATATTAGACCGGTTTAGAATATTATTACCATATATTATTACATAGAATATTACAACTTTAGAAATTTTAGTTTAAATATATTTATTTTATTATCAAAATTATAATATTCCTTTAATTAATATTAATTTTACTTTTCTATTTATTTAGATATATTATTATAAAAATAATAAAGATAAATTGACTTTTAAAAATTAAAGAACATATGACATTTGAAATATGACATTATAAATAATTTTTTTTTAAATATAAGATTTTGTTTATTTTTTACTTTAATAAATAAACAAATAATAACATATAATTATTATAATTAAGAAATTTATTATTATATTATTTTTTGAAATATTGATAATTGTTTATATTTAATATGAATATTTTAGTATATATATTTCAAACATTATTTATTTAGATTTTTTGTTCATATATCTAATATGGAAAAATTAAAAGTACAAAAAACAATTAAGACATGTGTCGTCATAACAGCTTTTTTCTGAAACAAACTAGTTATTCGTACAGTACAACTTGATGATCTCTATGAGCTTAAATTTCATTTCAAATAAGACATTCTAGTATTGGTTTGTTAAAAACGTGAAGCTGTCAAAATTACATCATCACTTTTTTATGTCAATTTGATAGTTAAAATTTCGTTTGTGTTAACTTATTGCTTAATTTAATTTTTTGTAATTCGGTGCATCCAAAAAGTTGAGGAACATACCCACTCTTGATCTAATCTATTTTAATATCTTATTTACTTCTCTTGTATTTGCTGGATATGGTAAGACAATTTATTCTCATATTTTTCTAAATTGAAGCTTCAGGGATTTGGAGAAAAACTTTACCACTGGATTCCTTATTTAATTCTAAAGAAACTTATGTAATATTTCTCGGTCGCTTCTACTTTTCGAAATAAAAAGTTTCTGGGTTTTTTTCAGTTCAGTATGGATATAGGAAAATTAAAAAATTAATTAATTAAATAATTTTCCTATATCCAAACCGAATCGAAAAAAAATTAGTGAAGCCTTCTACTGTCCTAATGAATAAAACATAAATATGGTACCTAAATTGAATGACAATGGATTTAATAATTTTTATCTCAACTATAAGTGATCGAACTATTTGATAATTTAATAGTCTCATGGAATTAAAAAAGAAATGCACTGGTAAAGTTTTATCCAAATCCCTGAAGCTTCCGTTTTTTGTAAACAATTACCATATTAAAATTGTGTTTAAATGAAATTAAGAAAATGGCTCCACTGTAAACCAAATAAATAAATGGTTATGAGATCAAAATTGACGCTTAGAGTAATTGAATTTAAACCTAAAGAATAAAAAATTCTAATGATAGAATCACTCTTGTTATAAAAGGATTGATTTTTCTTTCCTCTTCATATGTTCAAAGGTATGTAAACAGTAAAGAATGCACTGCAAAAGAATTCCTTGGTTTGAAGAAAAATCCAAATTTATCTTTATTTCTATTTTAAAAAAATAACAAAAAGTTTATTTCCTTACCAAATAAATAAATGATTATGTATAACTCTTAATATTTATATTATAGTAATGGACATATACCTTCTTCCATTTGTGAAATCGTAATTATTTTTTTAAATGTCATTAATTTAATTTTTTTTTGTCTGCTTCCAGGGAAAATTAATAAAACTTTACGCCAAACAACTTGTGGCAAAAAATAAACTTCCTCAAGAATCAATTCCGGTGGAATTACGTCATCTACCTTCATTAAAGCAATGGCTACAAGTGGTTGGACTAGGTCCCGATTCTATTCGGGTAAATATATTTATTTTTATATTTTTTAAAAATTTATATAGTATTACTATTAGGTATATAATTTCCATCATTTTCAACTTTTACCCATCTTCCTTGTAACATGGCGATACCGTGTCGAAAGAACGATGTTGGTTTGGCAACCATCCAATTCATCGATTCATTTTGGCATTTCTTCAGCATTTCGATACCGTATGCCAGCCAAGTCATTCTATATCGATCTGAACAAGTGGTAATCAGAAGGCGCAATGTCTGGTGAGTAGGCTGGGTTGCGGCAGAACTTCCTATTCGAGCTGCAACAGTTTATCCTTCACAACTCTTCCAACGAGTGGCTGAACGTTGTTATACTAGTGCATGACTTTATGTCTATTACTGTACTATTGCTGGTCTTTTTTCGCTACAATACTTCGTTCAATTTATTCAGTTGACGTCGGTAGACATCTGCAGTTACAATTTCATTAGGTTTTAGCAGTTCGTAATACACTACCCCTTGCTGATTCCACTAAATGCACAGCAAGACTTATGGCCATGAATATTCCTTCGATGTCGATGTGGATGGCTCTTCTGGACTAACCCATGACTTTTTGCGCTTATGATTGTCATAGTAGATCCACTTTTCATTGCCAGTCACAAAGCGCCACACAAAATCCTTCTTTTTTGCCTGACAAACAATGAAACCGCGATGCTATCAATTCGTATGGAAACCATTTTCCCTCCTTTTGGATCGTTCGCATTGCAATAAATGTCTCAAAACATTTGATTCATCAACTGCTAAGCTGTTTAATAGTTATTTAAGAATTCTTGAGCTTGGTTCTCGTCGTATACTTTTTGGAATTCTTGTCGAACTTTTTTGGTCATCCAGGCCGTTCTTTGTCATTGACATCAAAGAGAGACATCAGACAGAGCATCATCATCATAAGTTTCTAAAAGTGTTTGATGGACTTCTACAGCAGATTTCTTCAAATCCAACAATAGTAATTAATGTCGAAAATGCAATTTTGAGCCTTCCATAATTAACGACTATACACACTAAATAACTCAATAATACAAAATGGAAAACTGTTATTTTATGTAGAGAAATGTCAAAACCATCGAATTTAATAGTTAGGTTAGTTTGTTTGCATTGATACACTTCGTATCCTTACCAATGTGCTGATCAAAATACATGCAAGCATCTATTATTATTTCTGAGAAGTTGTTGACAACTTTACAATTATTAATTAAATTTAATTCGTTACAACAAAAGTCATTTAATTTAATGAACAATATTTTTTATTAGATTCATATCAATTTTAACTAACTATAATTACTTTCTTTTGACTATTAATACAAAAAAAAAAATTAACTTTATATACTTTAATTTGTTTTTTTTTCTTTTTCAAAGTTTATTCATTACCTTTCTTATAAGCTAAGAATTAAGTTGTTGCAGATGAAATGGCCTTATTTTAATTTTATATATATCCCGTTGCTATTTAATTCAGTACTCCTTCGTTATTGTGCCGTGAAAGTAAAGCTCACTTTTGAGACAGCGATTTTTAACACTATAACAATAAAAATAAGGTTACTCATGCCAATTTACTTATAGGGGATAAACTTTTTAAATATTTAAAAATTTGAATTTGTAAAAAAGGTAATTTCATCCTTAATAACCTAATATATATCGTTAAGTACTGATAAACAAATTGTGAAAAAATATTTTTGTTTTAATCATAAATATAATTTATTAATGATTTATTTAATTATTTTCCTTTTTCAGCGAATTTGTGCCAATGTATCATCCTTAGAAGAGCTGCAATTGAAGAGTGGCAATGAATTAGCGAGCCTTTTATGCGAGAGCAATTGCTACGAGGAAGAGTTAAGACGATTGGCAAGAGCCGTGAATAATCTTTCCCGTTGTATTGATGCATTTATGCTAGATGGCAATTCTACCAGTGAGGGAACACGAGAATTATATTGGGACTCATGGGATAGACGTCAGCCACCATCGACGCCCCCCTCGTCCTCAGCCATGCTCGAACTATTGCATATGAATGCTTCTCCACGGCCACCACGATCGAGACATTCCAGAGCATCTGTTCCATCAGAAGAAGGCCTGGCACAACTTAACAACAACAACAATAATAACAATCATTGTAACAACAATACAAGTACTGGCAATTTGACTGGAGCAGGATCTGTTTCTACATTAAATACAGCATCTTCAACAATATCTATTAACTCCTTGCCCCCACATATTTCTTCTTCTTGTGCTCCACTTTCCCCTCCAGCATTCAATTATCCCCAACATCAATTACCCCAATACCACCACTATCAACAATATACACCACCTTCAACACCACCCATTAATAAAGGAAAAGGTAATTCATTCTTTCTATAATATATATCTATAAAAACAAATCATTCATTTGTGAATCCCTCATTAAAAATATCTATTTTTATTATCTTATTCATTCTAATTCATGTTCTTTAAGGAATGTTCATTTTTTTAAATTAACGAGGGTGAGATTAATTTTATTTTAATTTTAATAATAATAATTTTTCAAAATAAAAATTTATTAAATAACTTCTATTTTTTTTTTCTTTCTCAATACAACAAGACAATCTTAAAATCATTAAAAATTATATTATTTTTAGGTGGGGATGCCAGTTCAAGTGGAAATCCTTCTAATGATCGTGTTAAATTCCCAACTACTCCACCTCCAAGGAAAAAACACCAAACAGGTTTATCAAATACTGCCACATTGCCTGATGCATTTCCATTGACTAAGTCAAAGTCCCATGAATCTCAATTGGGAAATAAAATTGATAGTTCCGAAATATTTATTATAAGGTATTTCTCTATCATATATGTAAATTTAATTTATAGTCTATCATAATATATATTAATTTTTTTATTTATATTCTATTTTTTTAAGTAATGAAATGCCGCTTAGTGGTAGCAGTGGTCGGCCACGTCGGGGCCGTTTGCCAACTGAACCCGGTCCTAATAGTTCAAGTTCTGAATTTGGACATTCTTCTCCATTGATCTCATCTCCAAACAAATCTCCTCCTTACCATGTTCCCAATACTATAGATAACGGAGAAGATATTTCTAAAGGTAATTTATTGTAATATGAGTTATGATTTTATTTTATTAATGATTTATTATTGATTGTAAGATTTTATATACACTTGGTAGTTTCGATAAATAAATACTAAAGAAATGTTATTAAATTTCACTACATTTTTCATGTTCTTTAAGGAATTTTAAAAAAAAAAAAATAATATTTATTTGTTAAATAATAAAAAAAAATTATCCTAAAGTCAATAATTCTAAAGTTAATTAACAAAATAAAATTCTCTTTGAAAGAGGTTTTAGATGTGGCAGTCCACTACATGCTATTAATTATGATTCAAATAAAAATAATATTAATAATTGATTTTTGCAATTTATTTTCTTATTCTTAAAAGCCTTCAATATTCTTGATGGTCAATCGGACATTACAGTTTTGATTTGGTCCACAATATGCCAAAAATATATTAGAGCCTTTTATTGGGGTGATTTTTAACCAATTGACATATACTGGTCCCTTTACCCTAGGGCAGAGGTTCTTAAACTGTGGTCCGCGGACCCCTGGGGGTCCGCGAAGCCTTTACTGGGGGTCCGCAAAGCCATCGTACAGGTGCACGAGAAAATGATGAGTCAGTTAAAACTTTAATTAATATAAAAGAAGCGATGGCATGGCTTTGTGAGGAAACAGAGATCAAATACCCAAATTCAACGAAATGTGCAAGAAAACTATTGCTACCGTCTCCATCTTCATAGCTGAATTTAGCTGAATTTTCTTTCTTCACTATTATAATTTCTAATAAAATGTGTTCTACTATATGCAAAAAAATCGTTATTCACCAATCACTGTTAGAAATATCCATCATATATCCTTGTTCTTATGAGATCGTAAGCCAGAAATTAACTAATAAAATGACGTAAAGTACCTAAAGTTGGGATGGGGTCCGTCAAAAATTTTTTTTTCAAGTGGGGGTCCGCGGAGTACAAAGGTTTAAGAACCTCTGCCCTAGGGATTTCCAAAGTGTGAGCCGCGGCTCCCCGGGGAGTCGTCATTAGGGCGCCGCGAAATAGTCAATTAAATTTTCTAATACTTGAAATTTTGCGCCAACAATCTTGTAAGCTTTTTAATTTTTCGGTAATCGCTTTTAAAAAAGGAAAGTTTTCAAATTTTTCAAGAAAGTAAAAAATTTATATAAAAATCCCATTATTTATGGAGCCGCAAACCAGAAAAGAGTGGGAACCTCTGCTTTACCCTATACGATAAATATCACTTTTAATGGAACTATTTTATAGTAGCAAATCTTAATCATTCAGACTTGTTCTTGTGATTCATCTCGGACCTTCTCAATAACTACTCCCTATTTGGAGGAGCATTGATTTAAATAATTGATAAAATATAATTATTTCAACAATAATTTTTAGCTCTTTAAAACTAATTTTTTCCAAATTTTTATCCATATTTGTTTTTAGCAACACTCCAAGTACCTAAATCACCTTGTACACCAACAATTTCCAGAGGAATGACACATATAATAGCTCATCGTTTCACAAAAACTTTCAAAATGATGACAACTTGTGATTTTTGTGAGAAGCAAATGTTTATTGGCACTGGTGTGTTATTATTTTTATTTTAATTACTTTTTCTTTTTTTTTTGTTTGTAAGGATTTTTGAACAAAATTTGCTATTTTTTTTTTCTTTCTAATTGTAATTTTCTAAATAATGATTAAATCATAATATTACATTTTGAGACTTGTTCATAGAAGAGAGTTAATAAATATTTTTCTATCATTCAGGTTTAAGATGTAAAGAATGTAAATATAAATGTCATCGTGATTGTGCTGCAAAAGTTCCACCTTCTTGTGCTCTTCCTTCTGCTTATCTAGATGAATTTCGTAAAACATTACAAAATGCGGATAGTAAGTTAAACAAATATAATTAAATATTAATATTAAAAGAGAATAATTTTACTTTTAATATTTTTTAGCTATTTCCAATCAATCACCAAATCAATCACGTAATTCTCCTAGTCATTATACTCAGACTGTTCATAAAAATAAAAGGGATCATAAAAAGTCTTATGCTCCACAACCATCGATTAATATATCACCATTTCCAGTAACTTATTACAAAATATTTTTATAATTTATTTCAATTATGAAATTAAACTATTTTGTTTAAATTTAATTTATTTTTTTTAGGGTCCTGATTCCAGTTCAAATACATCTAGTTGTAATAGTTCCACACCATCCAGTCCTGCCTTAGTATTGTCAAATTTAACTCCACATTCAATTAAACAGCAATTTCATTTTCCTGGTAAATATTCTTATTTTTTCCTCATTTGTTAAAACAATATATTAATAATAATTCAATATTTAAATAACTTGTAATCTTTTAGACAACTAGTTGTTTATGATTCTAGTATAATTAACTCTAAGACTTTTCTTTTTAATTTTGTAGATGTATCATCTCATGTAACTTCTTCAGAAAGAACTTCTGGTACTTCCTCATCATCCTCAGTAACGCTAGAACCTCATTTTCATCATTCGGTCTCATATCCATCAACAGCTTCATCAACAATTATCACAACAAGTAACACGTCATCACAAACTTTACTATCATCATCAACCATGACTAGTAATTCAATAGCATCAACAAAGCCTAGCTATTTTGATAATCTTAATCATAGTCCAACACCATATTCATCTACAACTCCAAGTACTACAACAATAACTATTACTTCTGCTGTTCCTGATTCAACTCCAATTTCAACATCAACCACTTCAGTTACAACTCAAACTAAAATGCATCATCATCATCACCACCACCATCATCATCATCATCATCTCCGCCATCAGCAGGATGTAGAGGATTTAATTGAAACCCACCAATCGAATGATAGTGATAAAACAGTATCCGGCTCAGGGAGTTTAAGTACAGATAGTGAAAGGACTCCTGTTCGAGTTGATAGTCAAGATAGTCAAGTGAGTGACAGCGAGGCAGTTGATAGACAATGGCCAAGACAAAATTCAGTAATTATTTATACTATTAAATTTAAATATTAATTAAATCTTCCTCATCTTAATGATAAAATTTCTTTCTTTTTATTTTTAAATTTATAATGTCCAATTTTTTATATATAAATTGAATATTCAATATCATAATCACTTGACATTTTTCTTTATTTTATATTCAATTTTAAAATAGATAATTTCAATTTTAGCTTTCAATGAGAGAATGGGATATACCATTCGACGAATTAAAAATTGGAGAACCAATTGGTACTGGAAGATTTGGCACTGTATACAGAGGAAATTGGCATGGCGATGTTGCCATTAAGTTGCTCAATATGGACTATTTAGATGATGAAGCCACCTTGGAGGCATTCAAATCTGAAGTAAGTACATTTCATATAGATATTATAATTAAATAAAAAATGTTTAAAGGAAAATATTTAATTAATCAAATTTAATAAGGATAAAAGATAACAGGATCTCAATTTTATTCATCGTCAACCTTTTTTTAGGTTACAACATTCCGTAAAACAAGACATGAAAATCTTGTACTTTTTATGGGTGCATGTATGAAATTACCACGCTTAGCTATTGTGACATCCATGTGTAAAGGAATGACTCTCTATACTCATATCCATTTGAGAAAAGACAAATTCAATATGAATAAAACAACGATTGTAGCCCAACAAATCTCACAGGTGGATAAAATAACTATTTAAAATCAATACCCAATTATAGAAAATTTAATTTTTAAATAATGTTAAATATTTCATAATTTTATTTTAGGGTATGGGCTATCTTCATGCCAGAGGAATAGTTCATAAGGATTTGAAAAGTAAAAATATTTTCTTGGAAAATGGAAAAGTGGTCATTACTGATTTTGGGCTTTTTAGTGTAACCAAACTATGTTATGGCAACAGGTAAGAGATTTTAATATATTTTTATTTCTTATTTTGTGTGTGTGTGTGTGTATAAGATAAATATCAAGATTTATTTAAAATTAAATTATTAGCAAAGAAGTAGATTAAATTGAATGAATTATGAAAAAATTGATATAATTATAAAAAATTAATACTGATTTTTCTTTAAGACGTGGCAATGGTCTGAGCATTCCTCCAGGATGGTTATGTTATCTTGCACCAGAAGTGGTTCGGTCATTACGAGTGCGCCAATCACCATATGAAGAGGCTGAATTACCATTTAGTCAAGCTACCGATGTTTATGCTTTCGGAACTGTGTGGTATGAACTTTTATGTGGTGAATGGCCATTCAATGCGCAACCACCCGAGGCAATTATTTGGCAGGTTGGCAAGGGAATGAAACAATCCTTGGCAAATTTACAAGCTTCTAGAGATGTAAAGGTATATATACATCTAATCAATTTCTACTTATATAATATAATCTTTAAAAAAATTAATATATATCAATATTTATTTAATACTTTTATTTTTAGGATATTTTAATGTTATGCTGGTCATTTCGGGCATCAGATCGCCCTGATTTCACTCGCTTACTTAAAACATTGGAACGCCTACCAAAGAAACGTCTCGCTCGCAGTCCTTCTCATCCTATACATTTGTCAAGATCTGCTGAATCGGTTTTTTAAAATGATTTCTCATAATAGATAAATATATATATATAAGGAACAAAAAGAAACAAATTATAAGCTAAGTCCAACAATTTTGTTACTTAAGATTAGTCGCTCTAGGAATATACTTTACTTTATTGATGTAAATGGCGTAATTAGAAAGTATCATTATCTCGTTAAAATTTTATTAAAGCCTTATTATTATTTTTTAATTATTTATTTATTTTAAGAAGTATTTTAACAATATAATTTCTTTGAATTTTTTGAATAGACATATATATATAAACTTTGACTTGTGCACGAATCTTTGTGGAAAAGGAAAAAAGACAACAATGATATTTCATTATATTTAATAATCATTGTATAGTTATTTATGTAAGTAATTAAGAAATAATATTTACAATTTAATTAGAACAAATGATTTATAATAATATGAAAGTAATCATTAATCGTATTACCAATATATATATAAGTAGGATTAAAAAGTCTATTTATTTATTTATTTTTATAAATTGTATAGCTTAAAATAGATTTTATTTATACCAATTTATCGTCAAAGAAAATACTCCATCTTTTAACAAGAAATTCAAAAGATTTTGTAATATTAGAATATTATTTTCACAAACCATCCGTTATTTTTCTGTTAAGAAATTAAACTGTTTTATAAATTAATAATAAATTTTCAAGGAAAGAGAAAGGGATACATTGATATTTTTTGTATACATTTAATAAATATTTAATTAATTTATTTTATGGAATAAAAGTTATAGTCTGATTTTTCGATTAGGAATTCTCGATAAGTCGGTATTGCTTTGGATATAAATTGTGTACTTTTTTACTTGTTTAATTGTTTTTCTAATTTTTCATCTTCATTTTTTGTGTTTCAATTTATTAATAATTTCTATCATCACGATTAAATTTAAAATTTGGTTGGAATTATAATAGAGTTATTAATAGAGTATTTATATAATAATAATTATAGACTTTCTTACATATTGAATGGACGGTAAAAATTCTAATTAAGATTTATAATTCACTAAACACTTTGAATTTCTAAAATAGATACTTTTAAAGTTGTAAATATATACATAATCACTTGTGATCTTTCCAAACTGTATCAATTTACAAATATGAATTTAATTTAAATCTAAAATAGCAACGAATTTAATTTCATAAAATAAATTTGTCTAGATCGTTTTCTATAGTTCTAAATAATTTAATAAAATTACGATTGCTACAAATAATTTTTCAAAGTGTTTATATCTAAAAAGTATTTGCACATATATATAAAAGGTTTTTTTTTAAAATAGTAATATTATATATTACATTCTTTTGAAATTTCAAAATTATAATATAATAAAGGAATATATAATTGTATGTGATATAATTAAAACTAAACAAAAAAAAATAAATAAATAAAGCATACAAAAAAATCCTTGTTATGTTATTATTATATAAATATAATAGTCTCTTTAAAATTTAAATAAATGCGTATTAATTTGAAATATAAATATATAAGATAAAAAAAATTAATAAAATATTGATATTTACTAGTAGTTTTTGAAAATAAATGATAATTTAATGCAACTAAATCTTATTCAATCTTTAAAGAAATTGTTATATTTATATATATATAAATATAAATATATATAGATATATTTATAATTAGTAGTAGTAATTAGTATATATCTTTTGGAAGAGAGATAATAAAAAATAAAAGAAACCTCTTAAAGTTTTTCTGATAAAAATTCCATTAATATTAAACAAATTAATGTTTCTATTTCATGTTTCCATCTATAAAATAAATTTAATATCTTAGATCTCATTAGGATTGATAATTATTAAGATAGTTATATCCGTAGATTAGATATTAAGCACAAAATTTATTTTATAAACAAACAATATATATCAGGCTGTTTTAGAATTTTAATAAAACTATTATTTCTAAGTAATAGAATATTTATGTATTAGAAAATAAAAGAAAAATATTTCTTAATCTCGATCATAATTTAGAGATTAAAATTGTTAATATTTAATATTGAACTATGAACTTGTAAAG
Source organism: Labia minor (assembly GCA_963082975.1). Lineage (NCBI taxonomy): Eukaryota > Metazoa > Arthropoda > Insecta > Dermaptera > Spongiphoridae > Labia > Labia minor. The sequence goes on from OY720349.1 coordinate 27,113,522, forward strand.
AGTAATATTTTTTTTATTTGTTTAATTGTATAATATTGTTGATTTTAATATGAATTGAAAATATTTAAAATTATTTTAAAATTTTATTTTTATTTTACTATAAAATAGGGGATTCTCAAACTGTGATACCTGATCAATTATTTTAAAAATACCAGATGTAAATAATATGTAATATGTGTTATTTTAATAATATTATTTTTTATTAATCAATAAGAACAATAATGATTTACAAAAAATTGTTTGTTTTTTTTTGTAATAAAATTATGGTGAAAACTGAATAGTGTTATGAACATTTATTTCGTTTCAAGGAAAATATTTTGGAAATATATGAAAAAAAAATCGACTATTTAGTTTTAATATAATTTTTGACTATTTATATTTGTAAATAATTTATTGTAATCATTAGTTTGAGAACAAAAAGAAATGTCTTAGATATTTATTCTATGACAGGACATCGAATAAAAAAATGATCAAATAATAAAATAATCAACGTATTTAGGAAAAATAAATTTCCTTTTGAAATATGATTATTATTTTTTATTGTTTTGATTTACAATATAAACCATCATTTTGGTTTGAAAGTACCTCATATACATATTTTTATATACAATTTTATATTAAATATAAAATTTCATTTGCACTTTACAGATATTATTCTGTTAATTTTTTAAGGTTCTTATAGTAATATATCGACAAATAATATTTAATATTTATATTCAAGGTATGTAGAAAGAAAACCTTCAAGACAAATCATAGCCACATTATGAATTTTCTTCTAATAGGCCCTAAATAAATAAATAAATCAAGAGTTTTGATTTATTAAATGAAGATATTTAATTTATTTCAAAAAGTTTGAGAACCCTTTTTTGTTTAAATTTAAAAAAAAAATATTCAAATGTAAATATTAATAAACGGTCCCATAATTGATAAGTTATAATTTTGTGGTTATTTTTTTAATCCATAATACACATTAAATTATGAATTTGTAAATAGTATATTAGATACTTATATATATATATAAATTATTTATATAATAGTTGATAATGTTTTATTAAAAAAAATCAATGATGCAAATCCAAATTTTAAATTTCCTAAATAAAGTTTCTAAACATATCATGTTTTATAATTAATTTATTTGAACAAATAAACCTCTCTTTTATAAGATATAATAAATAGTGTAGAAAGGATAGAATTATTTGATAAAATAATAAACTTTATTAACTATTTAGAAAAAATAATTGAATATTAAATTCATAAGAAAATATTTCTTTTTTCTTTATGGATTTCTATAGTTCTGTTTCTTCTCCCTATATTTATCAATTTAAATATATAATAGATAATAGATCTTAAAATAAAGAAATATAAGATTTCAATTCCGCTTACAACACTGAAACCGAGAAATAATGAAGCAGAACCACCAAAGTATACTGAAAATTTTATATATAAAAATTCAATTATAAAATTATTTAAAAAAAAAATAATAATTCAGTTATCTTACTAAATAAATCAATTTGATCAAAAATTTGTCTACGAATAAAACGTATTTTAGAATATTTGTCCAAAATAACTTCGAAAATAATATTGGATGATACCCTAAAAAAGATAAACAATTAAATTATAATAAATAGATTATTATATTTTAAAATAGTTTTGTAGTTTAATTTTTCATCAGTCTATATAAATAAAGAATCATTTTAAAAATCATCTCCTGAAATTTTAAGTTATTTCAAAAATAAACAACAGAAAATAAATTATATCATTATCTTTTTTTTTCTATTCTTTTAGCGTTAAAATCTTTCATCATAACTTCAATTTTACTTTTATGATGTATGTTAGACGCGCCCTGTAGTGTGTGTGTGCTTGTGTGGTTGAGTTTCAGTGGGTGTTAAATTTCTATACAAAGGTACATATATTATATATACCCCCCTCACTAACAACTTTAGAACTTTCTCAAGTAATTTTAATCCTGATAATTTTTTTGGAATTTACTGTTTGATTTTTTCTTTTATATTGTTAATTTAGTAACTCTACTTGGAATTATGCCTAATTTATTTCAAAATCTCATCAGATAGGGTTTGAAAGACGTCCACCAAATAAAGCGAAATCACTTACTTTTTTGATTACAACTTAAAATTTTTTAACCTTTTTTTTTTTTTTTTGTTACTCCAGAGGGAATTCAGTTGCTTCAGATGGATATAATGTTTTAAATAAGTAAGTATACAATTATTTATATTATTTTTCTAGAAAGGGTTTTAGCTGTTTTATTGATTTATTTAATTTGCTTTTATTCATGGAAAAACGTTTTCTTTGTCATATTTTCCTTTCGTACCTTTTCCTGCGATTTTTCTTTATAATTCAATGGTAAAAGTTTAGCTTTTTCATTATTGTTCATTTTATGTAGTGCAGGGGTGGACAAACATTTTAAGGAAAGGTCCAAGAATAAAAATTTAAGAGACATTTTAGAATATATATATATATTTCACTGTGCTAACGAAGAATCTAATAAAAACATTTTACTATAAAATTTTCATACGCTAAATAGTTGCAATTACAAAATATGTATTAATAATAACATTGTATGTATAATATACTATATATTTTGTACCTATACTCGTACGTACAATGGTAACTATAAATTGCAGTTTCATTTATAAATAAACATATTGCTAAGAGTTTAACGTAATATGACAATATTTATTCGCGAGCCGGATAAAAATAGATATCCGCGGGCCGTAGTTTGCCGACCTCTGATGGAGTGGATGTATTTCTTCATTTGAATACTTTACAGCGTGTTTACACTTTACAGTGGTTCCCAAACTGATTTATCCTATCACCCCCTTTTAAGAAAAAATATTACTCTGTGCCCTCTGGAATTTTATTTATCTTTAATTATAATTATGTATTTTTCGTAAAACTTAGTAACCATTTATTGAACTCAGAATATGTCAGAGTATGTTATAATAATACAATTTTCCCCAAATGCACTTAAGTCCCCCCTTGGAACGGTAGGGCCTACTTTGGGAATCAGTGCTTTACAGTACAATCAATCATCACTAATTTCAAATGAAATATTTAGACTTAAAATCATATCTAAGAATTTTAAGAAATTTTTACAGAAAGGTCAAGACAACAATTTTTATTTGATGGCGACTGGATAGGTACCAGTTGAAATATATTTTATGTTGTTTCTCTCCATTGGAGTTATAAATATTGATCCCCATAATGTGTCTTTCGAGTCAGCAAAAAAGATCTCATCAAATAGGTTTATCGATTTTGAGTTTCGGAGGACAATATACAAGTATAATATTTAAGGGACCACACCACACCTCTCTTGCTATATAAGTTTGACTTGTCTCTGAAAATTCAGTTAAATTTTGGAAATAATACAGTGAATTCACGCGAATATTAAAAATCAATTAAAGAATTTACAGAATTGTGGAAAAACAAATCATGGATTCTACATCACGATAATGCACCAGCTCACACATCATTGCTTGTTCGTGATTTTTTTGGCCAAAAGCAACACCGTTATCATCCCCCAACCACCGTATTCACCAGATTTGGCTCCCTACTACTTTTTCCTATTCCCAAAACTAAATAGACACAAATGAGATAATGTCGGAGTCGAAGAACGAGTTGATGGGCATACCGAGAAGCGCATTTCAGAAGTGCTTCGATGATTGGAAGAAGCGCTGGCATAAGTGCATTATATCGGAGGAGAATTACTTTAAAGAGGACAAAATGAATATTGATGAATAAATAAATACTTTTCGAAATAATTCAAAATTCACCTTTTCTTTTGAACAAATCTAGTATATGGGACTTAATATAGGGTGACCATAGGTACTGTTTTAAACGGGTCAGTACCGTTTTTTGATGAGTCACATTTTACAAATAAATATAAAATTTTGACGTTGGTAGAAAAATACATCATTCTCTTAATTTAATTTATAATGGTAATCAAATAATTTAAAGATATATTATACCATGTCTTTTGTGATGAGTCCACAATCTGATAAATTGTTTCTTCACAAACTGGCAAACATTTACATTCTTTACTTTTAAACACTTCAATAATTTTAATGAGGCATTCCATGTCAGTAAACTCGCAGACTTTTTTTGAACTCTGAAAAGCTATCTTAACAAATACATATTAAAAACAAATACATCAAATAACCACTTTTTATTTACTTTGCTTCTATAAAATATGATAATATAAGTATTTATATGAAACTTTGATAAAGTAGTAACTAGTATAAACAAACTTCTAAATTGTGTCTTAAAATACCTCCCAAATATGATAAAAAGGTTTTAATTCATGTATTTTATATTTGTTGGATTTTTATCTTGAAATTTTAAAAAATAAAATAATTACCTACTCTACAATTATAATTAATTATATATAAATATTTTTGTCTGAACATTGCTCAGGATTTAAATTTTTTTGCAAATCTTCACATTTCATGACTTGGAAAATCCAAAAGTGTCTTTATAATTTTTCATGTTTGTCTGTCCAAAAAATTAGCGCGTTAAATACTCATTACAATGAAATTTTACCTGAATATACTTTTGTCACTCCTGTTTAGGTTTTTAATTTTAAGTTTGTTCAAGTTTGTTATTTATAAACATTCTATTCGAAAATATTTAATGAAGAAATCATTATTATTATTTCTCCAAAATATGTTTCAATTTTAATACAAATAATCAATTAAATTTAAATAAAAAATACAGGTCCGATATGCGGAACATCAGGATAAAAAGATTAAGGAAAGACAAGATGGAAACTTGCTTATTTGGTAGGCCAAAGACGCATATAGAGAGGCACGGCAATATAAAGGAACGTGAAACGTAAGAGAAGCTGGAGGTGGCTATGGATAGTCGAAGGAATGTGGTTGCTGAGGTCAAGAATTTTCGAGTTCCCAAGCGACACGTGAATTTATTAAATAAGTTTCTCTTTAGTGAGGAGGAGATCTATGGTCCATAAAAAAATAATAAAAGAAAAATCACGTCGACACGTTATTTTCACGTGTTTTTGTGAGATTTAAATCTCAATGTTTCGGGGTCCATATTGGCACCAATTTCAGAAAGATTTGTTTTTTAGGAGTGAATATTTGTGATTTTCTGAGTCTTAGTCTGTGTGGCCAGGAGTCAATGCTAGGACCAACATCTGAAACCTAGACTCCTTAATGAGGCTATTATTTATTTTGTATATTTATGAATAATGAATTTAAATTAAATTTTATTTTTCTCTATTTTTTTTTTGAATATTAAAAAGAATATTTCCTATCCACATCTCAAAGCGCACTTAATATTAAAAGAGTGTGTGAATTGATAATTAATCTTTTGTGGTTATTTTGATAATTAATCTCTTACCTGGATACATAAATGGACGACAATTACATTCTCTTACAAATTTTCTAATTCGACATTGCAGTAAACAAATATTATAAGAATAATAATGAAATTGATAAATATCATCTGGATAGTTATCCGGTTCATTATAGAAACGACAATTTCTTTGTTTAATTGATAGTTGCTCTATACCTGGCCGTGCACTGAAAGAGAATTCTTGTATCGATGTTATTATAATATCTTTGAGCAAAGGGACTTTGCGAGATGAAAAACCAGGAATCTCCCTTTGATTATGAATATATAAATTGGCTTGACCAACCATTTGGACAACGTTTAATTTAATACTTGATTTCGTTTCAAAGAGAATATTTACATTCGATTTGGGTACGTTATCAGGTCTAAAAGCAAGTAAGAAACCTATCTAAATTTTGATATTCAAAATTTTACACATGAATATCAGTTGTTATTTAAGGTGAATGTACCAGTAGTTGACACTATAAGGACAAATTTATGAGAAAAATTTGATATTTTCTATTTTTTTTTAGATATCAATTTGAGTTTTGGGCGATATGACTCATTGACTAATAATGAAGAATTTACCTGCTAACCAATTCAATATTCTATTTTTTTATTTTTTATATTTATTAAACATTAGCATCTAAAAAAGCACCAGTAGTTGACACTCCTAAAATTCAAATGACCCAGTCGTTGATAGGAACGGTACCCGCAAAATTGACACTAAAGTAAAAATTTATATTTTATTTTTGTTTATTTATTTAATTAAAAATACGACTTAAATGTAAAATTATGTTAACAGATTATACTATCTCAATGAAATAATGGGTTGTTTTTCCTTTTTCTTTCGTTGATTTTTAGTTTTCTCTTGATTTTTTTTTATAAATTTTTCTTTTTTAGTCTAGCAGCAGTTCTCGCTTGTTTTATTTTTTCGGCTCGAAGTTTCTTTAGCAATTTAACATTGTGGTACTCCTGCCATTTATAATACTTTTCTAAAAGGGCTAAGTATGTTTGGTTTTGAGGTTTCTGGCTAATAATTTATCTGTAAATTATCACTATTTTGGTTGGAAAAAAGTATTATTATTCTCAGAATTATTAATAATATTAAATGCTGTATAATCCTCATTGTTAACTTCAATTTCTTCAAAATCTTTTTCAATCCTGAGTTCTTCCTCTACACATTCTATTTCAGAAACATTAGACTGATAATTTAAATTAATCGAATAGTTAATATTTTTCCATATATCATACACATTTCTATCTCCTGTATTTCTTTCTCAATCATTCGTTTTCATTAAAACAGTGAGACTTTCCTTTGCATTTGAAATTACTTTAAAGTGCAAATTTTTTCACTTTTTGCAATTATGTCAACTATTGGAACCATCTAGATCAGAGGTTCTTAATCTTATGTACTCTGCGGACCCCCACTTGAAAAAATTTTTTTTGACGGACCCCATTCCAACTTTAGGTACTTTAGGTCATTTTATTAGTTATATATATATAATTTCTGGCTTACGATCTCATAAGAACAAGGATATATGATGAATATTTCTAACAGTGATTGGTGAATAACGATTTTTTTGCATATTGTAGAACACATTTTATTAGAAATTATAATATTGAAGAAAGAAAATTCTGCTAAATATGAAGATGGAAACGGTAGCAATAGTTTTCTTGCACATTTCGTTGAATTTGGGTATTTGATCTCTGTTTCCTCACAAAGCCATGCCATCGCTTCTTTTATATTAAATAAAGTTTTAACCGACTCATCATTTTCTCGTGCACCTGTACGATGGCTTTGCGGACCCCCAGTAAAGGCTTCGCGGACCCCCAGGGGTCCGCGGACCACAGTTTAAGAACCTCTGATCTAGATGACATCGATGTCAAATATTGGATAATGAAATGATATTGTAAAAAATAAAACATTTTTGTGTACAGTGTGTGACAAGCCAAATAAAATTTAACTTAATATTATTACATCACCGTTTGCACCTGTAATTGTCATCACAGTTAACTACTGGTGCAGATACATATTCTGAGTACCCAGTACTTGACATAGCCCTAATGCCAAATATTCTTTCACTTAAAATTAAGATCTTATGGTATTATATTCTAGGTAATACGAGGGTGGGGTGAAACGTTTCCGGCCTGACCAAGAAAAACGATGTTTTTAAATTTTTTTTTTTTTTTTTTGCTTTATTTTTCAACATTCAAGATAGCTGAGATCTGTACGATGTCAGCTGAACATGTGCGAAATATTTTGCACAACCATTTGAATATGAAAAGCTGTGTGTGTGCAAGGTGGGTGCCGCGTTTGCTAACGTTAGACCAAAAACTGCTTCCAAAAACCATTTATGTAGGCTTAATCCAAACGAATCTTTGCGTCGATTCATAACTGTTGATGAGACTTAAATTAAATTAATTAATTAATTAAGTTAATTAACTAAATTAGAACACCGTTATGAGAAATGTATAAGTGTTGATAGAGATTATGTTGAAAAATAAAGCAAAAAAAAAATTTAAAAACATCGTTTTTCTTGGTCAGGCTGGAAACGTTTCACCCCACCCTCGTATGGATATTCAATTAATAATATTTAATATTGATGTCAATACTAAAAAAAAATAAATAAATAAAAATTAGTGATTTGACTCCTTAAGCATTTGAAGAACAAAATATTAATATAATATCTATTTGTTCGATTCCATAAAAAGTAAATATTGTGCCGTTTACTCAGACGGTGACTCAAAACTTTTATATTTACACATCTTCACTAGAGAAGGAATTACTTTCGCACGCATTTAGAATTTTTTAAACAGATATAAGTCTTATTATCCGATATTAAATGTACAAGTGTCAACTATTGGTACCTTTACCCTATATTAATCATATAATATAATATGAACATATATGTATATACCTGAATTGGAAATCTGATGATATTTCATTATTAAATGTATAACAGAAACCCATTTCATAAAGTCTAGGTTGGAAATCACTTGACTTTATAACTTCATTGCCTAATTTAATATATTCTATTTGAAAATTGAATAAATAGTTAGTTAAATGTTGATGATAATTTTTATATGTATTTTCTAAATTTATTAGGCTTTTAATATTTGAGAGATTAAAAATAGAAGGACCCATTGAAGAATATCCATGTAAGACGGACATCTCTTCTAAATTAAAAGAACTATAAAAATAATATATTAGAATAATAAATTTTTAAAATTCTATAATGATTCTAAGTCTAAATAAAAATTACTAAAATTCATATATTCATATATATATATATATATTACAATTTATTTATCGATTTCAAATTATTTTTAATTTTTTAACTTACTTGAAAGTTATATTATATAATTTAATTTTCATTAAAAAAATATTATTATCGTTCTCAATAATTAATATAAGGTAAAACCGAAGAATTAGGGCGGTTAGCCATATGGCCCGTTTTCTATATCTCGAAAACTATCTCTAATGATGTGGGAAAGGATTGAACGACGAAAGTAGCCACTCAGCGTGTCTACTTTAGTTATAAGCAAACCGTCGTAAAAAGAGGATTTGTTTTGTCTTCTTGAAGATCTTGAAGAACAACCCATCATATTTATATCAAATGCTCGTAATTTGTTTTCTTTTGCAATTTTTAAAAGTATAGTGTATTCTAGGTTTTTTCCACATTCTTTAAAATTAATATTAAGACTTATTTATTCGCATATCCCTCATTGTTTATGATTTGCAAATCTTTATCTAAAATTGTCTTGAATGAGTGATATGACGCATTGTGTGTACGAGGGATATGGCGTGGGTTTTGCTTCGGCTTAACAGTGAAAAATTGAACCCCCCTCACCAGCTGCGTCATATCACCTCTATTTGTCAAAATATGACTTTTATTTTTATAAATTTTAGTAGTTTTTTTTTAAGATTAAAACACTGTAATTTATTCTATATGTACTTAATGTTCCTAGGTTCCATTAACACCAATAATGATGTCATAATAGCTATTAGCGTTTGTGATTTGGCAAAAGCCCGAATTGTGCGTCATATCCCTTGGTTTTACCTAATATACATAGTTGTAAAATAATTGATATTAATCAACAAAGAAATTATGGAGTCTAATCAAAATTTGAATAATTGAAAAAACATGATGATTAATTAAAAATAACTATAAGTAAAACTCTTTATTACTTTTTTAAAGACACGTTATCCAATTGTGGATGAAGACAAACCGATACTGATGAGAAAGGTACTTTTCTCACTGGTTTGTTCCTCTCCATAGAAATGACTGTTGCGTCATTATTAAAACGTGTCCATGGAGTGGCTGTTAAATAAAGTGCCCCAATAATCGATAAACAAATTAAGAGAAACCAAATCAATCTAAAAATAAGAACAATCAATTAAATAAAACTTTTTTAAATATAAATATATACAGTGTTCCTATATATACGAAGTCTGTTCAAAAGAAAAGGTGAATTTTGAATTTTCACGGGCTGTGTTCATTCGATTATCGAAATTTTTTTTTATGTTCATACACATATGTTTCTCATATATTGATATTATCAGAAATTTTGGATTAGTAGTTTATTTTTGACAACTAAAAAAGTTAGTCATGTTTTTTTTGTGGTCTTCGATTTATTATTAAAATTGTATTAAATTTTGCGTTAAAAATGGAATAAAGTATTCCAACGCCCAAAATGTTGAGTGTAGCATTCAGCAAGTCGATTCCCTAACGAGCTTCTGAAGGAGACGGACGTCTTTAACATAAGCTCCTTTAATGATGTTATTTCATTAGTGTTGAAAGTGGTTAAAAAAAAAAAAAATAATAATAATAAATATAAAGTTGCGATTAATACAAGATTGTATACTATTGGATTCAAATTGATAGTGCTTATTAACACCTTTTGAATGATTTGATCCTTCATGACTTTCTGTTAATGGGAGATCCATTTAAAGCTACTGGAACCTATTAAGATAAGTTTAAAATATAGTCTATTAGCACTAATAGAAGTAAAATTACTTATACTAAACTGAAAAAAATTATTTTTTAATATTTTATGTATATATTGAGTTTTAATATAAATTTAATATATATATTCTAATAGAAATAATATCTTTAACACTGATAAATTAGCTGGAGTGTCTCCACTCGACTATCTCGCAATTTGAATTGGATTAAATAACATAATATATTATATTTAAATTAAATTAAATTAATTATAAATTATAAATAATAAATAATAAATATTAAACCAGCGCATGTTTGGCTTTTTGTTGATGGCACCACGTCACGTGTTGGCGCGTGAGATTTGCAGTGTTAAAAAATTAATTCTGGTAATTTCAGCGAATCAATCAAGCTGAAATTCTATATATAGCAGTTTTATACAATTATTAATCATGTGAAAAATTATCAAACATATATCTTTATTTTTACGGTCACTTTAGAGGAAAAAAAATCAAAACGTTGTAGGTAATGACCCTCTTCCGGTTGAGCTACATTTCTCAAAAGTTGATAGAAAACTATGAATTTTGAATAATGTCCATGTACCAAATTTCATCATTCTAGCTCAAACCGTTTTTGCGTAATCTTGCCTACATACATACACACACACACATACACACATACACACACACACACACACAGACATTTTTCTCAACCTTAATGAAAATGATTCAGGAACCTTCAAAACGTATAAAAACATCAAAATCTCAACATCGAAAATTTTCGTTATCGCAATACTATCTCTGGCGAGATAGTAAAAAACAAATAACACAAAAAAAAAAAAAAAATAAAAAATAAAAAAATAAAAAAACCTTTCACTATCCAAGGCCTCCCCCTCCCTGTTAGTCACACCGACGGGCCGCGGTGTGTGAAGATTTTCCTTCCCTAAAACCCAAACCTTTTATAAAATGCCACCAACATGTGCATATTGCAAATTGTTTTTTTCAAACGAAAAATACAATTGCCAAAAATGTGGAAAGAACTTCCATGCCAAATGTGCTATTGAACACAGTCTTTTCCATAAAGAGACTAATACAGGCAAGACTCCAGAGATAATAGATGCTGATGTAACTTCTCCTAACAAGACTACTGCAGAAGAACCTACTAATACACCCGACATTGATGACTGTTGGCAAACTACAACACCAATACAGAAGAAACGGCAGAGACACAGTCCCGATACAATTAGAAGTGTTAAACAGAAGACAATAATTGATTATATTACCCCCACCAATCCAAAAAACACTTTTAGTACCTCAAATAAATTTCAAGTCCTTTCCAACTTACCACTTAATGATCCCCTACCTCCTACACCTACTCAGCCAAATAAACCTCCCCCAATATTCATACCTCACGTTACAGACTACAATAAAATGACAGACAATTTAACCAGAGTGGCTCTAAACGGCTATTTCTGTAAACTGACAAGTAAAGACGAAATAAAAATAAATCCTAAGACACCTAACGATTATCGATCCATCATTAAAATGCTAGACATTTCAAAAATAAGTTATTTTACATACCAACCAAAAAGTGAACGAAACTTTAGAATTGTAATTAAACAACTCCACCCCTCAACCGACACTAATGACATAAAAAAAGAAATTGAGGATCTTGGTCACTCTGTGGCTAACATCTTTAACATTAGAAAGAGGACTACTAAGGGATATCACGTTGTGCTTTGGGAAGTTCTATCACAACTTTACTATGGCAAAGGAATTGCAGTTTATATATGTCCTTGTTATTAGATGCTGGTTTTAAGTCTATAAAGAAGATGATATCCCTCAGTGTACACGATGCCAAAACTACGGTCACACAAAGGCATATTGTAGACTAAGACCTCGGTGTGTAAAATGTACTCAAGACCATTTGACAGCTGACTGTAACAAAGACAAAAGCACACCTCCGGAATGTGTTTTATGTGGAGACTCACACCCTGCTAACTATAAAGGCTGTGATCATTACAGGAAACTACTAAAAACCAAATATCCTTCTCTCAGACCAAAACAAGTACAAGATAAATCACAGACCGTCAAAGTAAATCAGCCTATTGAAAACAAATTACCAACTCAGACTACTTCCCCCATACAAAAAACAAAACTTTACTCACAAATAGTGGCTTCCAAACATAATGAAAATAATGAACTTCCCATGACCAGTACCGACATTACTAGTACTAGACTTGAAAACATGTTGACAAAACTAATGGAACGCATGGACACTATGCTTAACCTATTAACCCCCATAATTAACAGATTCCCTAATGGATCGCTCCCTTAGGATTGCCTTATGGAACGCCAACGGTCTCATGAGGCACTCCGGGGAGTTAAAATGCTTCCTAATAGACAAAGACATCGACATAATGTTGATAACAGAAACACACTTCAACAAAAGAAGTTATCTTAAAATCCCCAATTACACACTGTATACGACAAACCACCCAGACGGAACCTCTCACGGAGGATCAGCCATTATAGTTAAAAACTGTATTCAACATTACGAAAACTCTAGTTTTGACAAAGACTATTTACAATCGACATCAATTAAAATTAATGACATAAATGGACAAATTACAATCTCAGCTGTGTACTGCCCACCAAAACATAAAATCCATCATGATATGTTCGAGGGTTTTTTCGAAACTCTCGGTCAAAGGTTTATAGCTGGAGGAGATTATAATGCAAAACACACAGACTGGGGTTCTAGACTAATTACACCAAGAGGAAATTGCCTTCTCAAAGCAATCAACAAAATTAGACTTAGAACACTGACTTCAGGACACCCTACTTACTGGCCAACAGATAGAAACAAAATTCCTGACCTAATTGACTTTTTTGTGACGAGAGGGCTGGATCCAGGGCTTGCTAAAGTGGAGAACTGTCTTGAACTCTCGTCTGATCATTCACCGATACTTGTGACTTTTCCTTCCCAAATATATCCCAAAAGAAAAGACATTTACATAACAAATAGAAGTACTAACTGGACTTTATTCACAGAGACATTAAGTAAAAACATATCACTAGACATTCCACTTAAAAATAAACAGAATATTGACAAGGCAATTCAAAATCTCACTAAGCTCATTTGCAAAACCGCTACAGACTGCACACCGACTTACTTTCAGAGAGAGTACAAACTCAAGATTCCCCCTAACATAAAACATTTAATTGACAAAAAAAAAACACTAAGACGACAATGGCAACTTCATAGAGCTCCAACAATTAAGACACAATTAAACAAACTTACAAAGGACATTAAGAGACTTCTGGCCATCGATAAAAATCAAGGTATCCAGAATTTTCTTAAAAATCTTACTCCCGACATTGATACTGACTACTCTCTTTGGAAGGTAACCAAAAAACTTAAAAAACCCATTACTAGAATCCCCCCCTTACGTAGACAGGATAACAGTTGGGCCAGAAACGACAACGAGAAGGGCTACCTTTGCTAAACACCTGATAAATGTCTTTACTCCACATCCCCCTACAGACAATACCGACGATAACTTCCAATCAATTCTAAATTTTGACACTCACAACTATTCTATGACAAATTTTAAAAAAATAAAACCTTCTGAAATTAAACAGTTTATACGACAGACCATTAAACCAAGAAAGGCTCCAGGGGGTGACCTAATTACTGGTAGAATGATAAAAGAGCTGCCTGATAGGGCAATTCTTTTGATAAGCTATATTTTTAATTCAATTATCAGATTAGGTTACTTCCCTATCAAGTGGGAAAACGCAGACATCTTAATGATTCTGAAGCCTGGCAAGACACCAGAGGAGGTAATCTCCTACAGACCCATAAGTTTGCTGCCGACTCTGTCCAAGCTGTTAGAGAGAGTGTTGTTAAGGAGGCTTAAGCCTTTTCTTGACACTAATAATGTTATCCCTGATCATCAGTTTGGTTTTAGAGAGGGGCACGGCACGATTGAGCAGATTCATAGAATCGTTAGGGTCATTAATGACGATCTTGAAAACAGGAGATTCTGCTCGGCTGTGTTTCTGGATATCTCGCAGGCTTTTGACAGGGTCTGGCATGAAGGGCTACTTCTAAAAGTTAAGGGTATGGTTCCCTTAATCTACTATAGAGTAATAAGATCTTATCTTACGGGAAGGTCCTTCCAAGTGAGGGTGGGTGACTCTTGTAGCTCCGTCTGTCCCATTAGATCTGGGACTTACCCATTGGACCACAAACGACTGTAGCCACCTTCGCCGACGACACTGCTGTACTTGCCTCACATGCGGACCCAACAACTGCGTCTGTGATTCTCCAACAAAATCTAAATCTAATTAAATTGTGGCTTCACAAATGGAGAATCGTAGCTAATGAAGAAAAGTCAGCACACGTGACATTTACACTAATTAAAGCGACCTGCCCGGCTGTTGAACTCGACAAAAAAATCCCAATTAAAAAGACAGTGAAATACTTGGGTATGCACTTAGACAGAAGACTGACTTGGGAAATTCACATACGGACAAAAAAAAAACAATTACAATTAAAACTACACAAACTATATTGGCTGATAGGACGCAAATCTAAAATGACTTTAGACAATAAACTATTGATATACAATATGCTGATCAAACCAATATGGACATATGGTATTCAATTATGGGGAACAACGAGCAATACCAATATGTCTATAATACAGAAATTCCAAAACAAGACACTGAGGGCAATGGTCAACGCTCCATGGTACATATCTAATAAGATAATCCATGGAGATCTCAATGTTAGAACTGTGGCGGAGGAGGTGCAGTTAAACAGCATACGCTACCTCAACAGACTACAAAACCATGTTAACGACAAAGCGAGACAACTTACTAACACACAAGGACTAACCAGAAGACTTAAAAGACTTAGACCTAACGACTTGATACACGACAGACTCAATTCTCCTTCGACTAATGGGCCGACGGTTTGATTCAAATCAATCGCTCCATCTTCTCTACTTGTCTCTCATAATATCCTCAACACCTATTTTCCTATCTTAATCCTGTCTAGTCTTATCCCCCTCCCACTAATATCTTTCTTTCTTTCTTTCTTGATTCTCCCCTCATAATACCCCTCTATTTCTTATTGTATATATTTTATGTATATATTGAGTTTAACCTGTAAATGTTCTTCTATTGCCTCAAATAAGGCAGATGTGGAATTAATGTATCTAATTGGAAGTTAAATAAAAAAAAAAAAAAAAAAAATTCAGCAAGTCTTCTTTGTCTCAAAAAATGTTTATAAGTGTTACAAGTCCTTTAAAAAATTCGATCAAATGTAAAGGTTTTGCTCACTGTTTTCTTCGATTACAATGGCTTGGTGCATCATGAGTTCTTGCCAACAGGTCGTATTGTTAATAAGGAATACTACAAAGAAGTTATGCAACTTTTTCGTGAAGCAATACAGCTCAAACGATCGGAATTGTGGAAAAACAAATGATAGATTCTGCATCACGATAATGCACCAGCTCAAACATCATTGCTTGTTCGTGATCTTTTGGCCAAAAGCAACACCGTAATCTGCCCCAACCACTGTATTCACCAAAATTGGCTCCCTGCGACTTTATCCTATTCCCAAAACTGAAGAGAACAATAAAAGGAAAGCGTTTTGCCACAATTGATGAGATAAAGTTGAAATCGAAGATCGAGCTGAAGGACATACCGAAAAGCGCATTACATAAATGCTTCGATGATTGGAAGAAGCGCTGGCATAAGTGCATTATATCGGAGGAGAATTACTTTAAAGAGGACAAAATGGATATTGATGAATAAATAAATACTTTTCGAATTAATTCAAAATTCACCTTTTCTTTTGAAAAAACGTCGTATAGGGGCCTTAATGTAGGGTAACCATAGGAATGGTTTTAAACGGGCCAGTACCGTTTTTTTATATTTTTTATATATAATACAAATTTCACTTTTGTCCCATTTTTAACAATTTATAGCAGGGATTCCCAGGGGTTCAGGTGGACCCCTTGGGGGACTATGGAGCTTTAAAAAATCTCGACAAAACCTGAGGGGCCTATTGGTTAGCGAAATATCCTCTTTTAATTACTCTAAAAAAAGTAAAAGATTTCTTTACGAAATAAAAACTAACTAATAAAGCAACTAGAAACAATTTCCAAAGCTAGTCTCCATAGTAGTATTATTTCTTAAAGTTTTATTTATTAGACTTGTATATATTTATATAATTTCCATGTTTTATGTTATTTTAAATTTTCCATCTCAATAAAATACTATTTAATTTAAATAGTTTATTTTGATGGAGTTCATTTTTGATGTAAATTAATATTTTCCAATCATTTGTATATAATAAACACTTGGATAATATTGATTACTTATATTATCGTATGCGAAAGTTGTGAAATTTGTTATTAAGCAAAATTGGAACCTGATATTAAAAACATAATCAAAAAAGATCAGCCTCAACCATCACATTATATTTTTCAGTTTAGAATGCCTATTAATTATTCATGAAATTATTGATTTATAAAATATTGAATCGTAAGTTTTTTTAAATAATATTAATTCTACTACTACTAATGAAAAAAAAATGTTTACTTTGTTGTAAAACTCTATTAAATGCTTATAGTTTTATGTTAAACTTTATTAATACACTTATACCGAATCTAAAAACGAGAAGAAATTTTAAAATGGGTTGACGTAGAAAAAAAGAATGGGAAATCCTGATTTATAGTAAAAACTTGTGATTTTGATGAATTGCCAGCATATTATTTGTTAATCAGTTAATCATTTTTGTTATAAGTGTTTGTTTCCTAATAATTATTTATTTAAAATATTTACCTTTCAAAGAAAATATATTTTTCTTGTACTAAATGTTTCATTCCAGCAACACTTGATTCTTTTATATATATGTTGCTTAATATTTTCCATAAATTTGAATTTGATTCATATGAAGTATTTTTTACCATTAATTTACTTTTGAAATTCAACCTTGACTTATACATTTTCTGTATTTTTTAATTTAGATAAAAAAATTAAGAATATTAACTTACTAGTAGTTTTACTGTTAGTTAATGTTAATAAACGCTGAAGATTAATTTATATCAGTAAAATATAATTCTCTTATCTTTTTCATAGGCAAATTGAACAAAATAGAAAATTGGTTGATCAATTGATAATATAAAGACAATAAACAGGAATTAGAAGTCTTAAAAAGTGAATTTAAAGAAAAGAAAATGATTTTAAAAAATACTTAAAATATTATTATTATTATAATTATTATTAGATGTCTATGTGATTCAAAGAATAAGATTTTAGTAAAACACACCAAATTGAAAAAAAAAGTTTGTCAAAAGAAGAAACAAAAATAAAGATAGATGAGAAATTAAATGTAACAAAACATACGGTTAACAACGTTCTAAACAAAATATGAGATAATCATATTTATATAATAAAATGCTTCAAAATGTTAATTTATATATCTAGAAAAAAAAATTAATTCAATATATATAGAATTGATATAAAAGATAAAAATATTTACCATTCGAATAAAAACAAAACTAGAGATTTCTTTATCACAATTAAATAAAAAAATATTAGAAATTTTTTGTTTGATAAATATTTATTTATTAGATATTGAATTTGTTATTTTAAATCTGTTTAAAGATATTTTTCATATTACTAAAATGTATATATAAAGATTCAATCAAATATTCTGTAATAAAACAAATGAAGAATTAAGAAGGAATTTTGTTATTTTACCATAAATCATGAACATTCATTAAAATAGATAAATATCTTAAAATTAATGACAAGTCTCATTATCATCATCATCATCATCGATAATTATAGTTGCAGTATATATAACGTATTATTATTATATGAATGCTTCACTTGCCAAATCGATTAACTCCATAAAACAAAATATTGAGAGAAAATAAGATATATTTTATAAAATACCTGCTAAATTATAAATTTAAGCAAATGATGAGGACTGTATTATTGTAATTGTTTTTTCTAATGATATTTTGAAATTTTGAAATAAAATAAATCGTTCTGTAATAGATCGCCTCACGTTATGCGCCACTTTGTAATGGATCACACTATGGTGCACTTATAATGACCCACGATGGCTGTGAATTGTATTATAATAAGTTAATTATGGGCGGTAAACTTTGGGTAAATTGTCTTTATTCCAGAATACAAAAGGGTGTTGAAAAAATTAAGGGAAAAGGAAAAAAAAATTAATGTTCACACTAATACATATAAATTAATAAAAGAAAATTTAAACAAATTAAATATAAGAAATTCACTATTATTACAGGGAGTAACAGGAATAGTTATCACAGGGTGTGTAACAGAAAAAAGTATTTTTGATATATAGTATATTTGATGTCTGTCCGTCTGTCCGCCCGTCCGTATATCTGTACAGTTTGAACGGCTCAGCGGATTTTGATAAAATTTGGTATATTTACTTAATGCATCGGTATGATGAATTGATCAACTTTTGGTGTATATCCGGAAACCGGAAGTGGTACCGATCGACGATACGAAGGGAAGAGTTATTTTAACACCAAATTTCACATGAGATTTTTTATATATCTCTACGAATCTTGCACTTTGTATTGGTTTTATCCTCGGGAAAAATCATCTTCATTAGTTTTTTCTTAATTTAAAATTATGTGACGTCACCCAGCCCTTTATGACGTCACAGCCAGCCTCCTTATATATTATGAATAAAATAAACTTAAAAATATTTATGTTATATCCATATCTGATTTTTATTGAATTAATAGATATATTAAAATTATTTATTTTTTCTTATTTTTCTTTACCTTTCCTTATATTATTATTTTTTTACTGACCGACGATAGTAAGGGAGGTATTGTTTTCACACCAAATTTCACATGAGGAGATTTTTTTTATATATCACCACGAGAATCACATGCACTTTGTATTGGTTTTATCCTCGAGAAAAATCATCTTTATTAGTTTTTTGTCAATTTAAAATTATAAGACGTCATCCAACCATTCATGACGTCACAGCCTGGTCTTGCATATATATTATAAATAAAATAAAATTAAAAATATTTATTATTTATGTATCCATATCTGTTTTTTATTACATTAATAGATATATTTAAATTATTTGAAATTGTTTCTGTAGCTGGAAATTAATTTACTTCAAACTGTCGGTCGGTTCGGACATGGCCACAGGTCAAGTTATTTTAATTTCTGAATGAAATTATTATTTATTGAAAATTAATTTTAATCAAGTATATACATTATTATCTATGACATTTGTAAAATTTCATAATACCAATGTATAACTTGTTTTGTTATATATGTATACTATTTTTATAAGTAGTTAGATAATAAAAATAAATAAAAAATAGATAACATAATTACAATTCGATAAATAAAATAATGATAAGCTTATTGATTCAAATCTATATTAGCATCTGATTAAATTACAACTTTGAGATTTAATGAATTTACAAATAATGGAATTTTGGCAAATTCATATTATATTCATTTTTTATCTGGTAAATAATTAGAAATATATTTATTGTTCTATCTGACATTTTTTCTGTTTTAATTTTTTTTTTTTCATCATATAAGTTTTTATTTTTGGATTGTAACGCTTTGACGGATATATCAACCAATGACAAAATAATTAATAGTCAATTATGTTATCCATCTGATTATGGAAGATTATTATGCAACGAAGATTGTACAGAAATTGTAGTTTGTCTAGGAGATCGTCATCAAGTTATTGTTGAAGAATGTAATACAAGTAAGTATTATTAATAAACTATAGATTCAAAAGAGAAAATAAAAAGTTCAGAAAAATTAAAACTAATATAAATACAAATCAATTTTTGATATTAAAATGATCCAAACATTAACAAATTTTACATAATAATTAATATAGCTATAAATTTCTAAAATCAAGATTTGTGAAGCTGTTCTGGTTTTCTAACAAATAATTCATTTTCTTATTTTTGGAACCAAAGGAACATTATAAACATAGTTATTATACAAGTAATAATTTTTAATTATTAATTTTTATAAATCTTACTTCATTCTTTTAGACTTACGTTACTATAGACCAGATCTTAACAATGTGGGTATTCTAATTTTTAATATTTCAGATATTATGATATTACCTAGGGTGACCATATTTCGAAAACACCAAACCGGGACAACCGGTTTACCTTTTATTTTATTTTTAAGAACCAAATTGAAAAAATTTTGAAAAAAAGTGAGAAATGTCCTAAATATTTAAAAACCGGGACAATAGACTGATGACATTTTTCGGGACGCCGGGACAGAGCACCTAAAAACGGGACAATTCCGGAAAAATGGGACGTTTGGTCACCCTATATATCAGTGCTCCGCAACCGGTGTGACGCGGCACACTGGTTTGCCTTAAAGGAGATACATGAATATAAGAAATTTATATTTTTTTGATTTATAATTATATTATATGCGGATTTCTAAGTTTCATTTGATTAAAGCCATTAAGTAATGCTAGACATTATAAGAAATAACTTTGATTTAAATAAGAACCTATATGATTTGCAAAAGTTAGATAGTTACATCTAAATTTAAATTAGGGATAAATAATGGGTTGATGGATAAATTATGACGTTTTTATATGGTGCTCATAAAAAATAATTTTTCTTGGAATCTCCAAATAACATCTGTTTCCAGACTATTTTGTCTTATAAATATGATTTTCCTTTCGCTTTTAGTTCAGTTTTGGTTCGCCTAACACCGAATTAACAATACTCGTGATTTTTTGAAATGTCCGTTGACAAAGTGCATTTACGACACTTACGAAATTCGTAAAAGGAATAATGCAAACAATGCCACAAAAAACATTTGAGCCGTATATGGAGAAGGTGTTGACAAGCTCAGAGATGGTTTACAACATTCCTATTGGGAGATTTTTCATTGACCGTTAAACCAAGAACAGGACGCCCTTTGAAGACTGATGACTATGTTTTAAAGGCATTAATTGAAGCTGATCCACATTTAACCACTAAGAAGATAGCGTTGAAGATGGACATTAACCAATCAACTGTGGTAGATCATCTGCATCGCCTAGGAATGGTTTCTCGGTACGACGTTTAACCCCTCACCAATTGTCGGCTTCAAATTTAATGACCCGTATCGAAGCATGTGTTTCTTTAAGCGCTCGGCAAAAACATGAACCTTTTTTGCACAGAGTGGTAACTGGAGATGAAAAGTGGATCGTGTACGATAATGTGACGAGAAAATGAAATTGGAGGATGCGTGGAGAAACCCCATTATCATCGAAAGCCAATATTCATCAACAAAAAGTGATGCTGTGCATATGGTGGGATTGCAAAGGAATTGTTTATTATGAACTTTTGGAACGGAACGAAACTGTTATAGCCGAGCGCTATTGTCAACAATTCACGAAACTTGACCCTGAAATTAAAAAAAAGGCCTGCTTTAGTCAACAGAAGAGGGGTAATTTTTCATCACGATAACACGCGACCACACACGGCAATGACGACACAGCACAAATTGAGGGACTTAAATTGGGAGGTTTTGAAGCATTGTCCCTATTCTCCGGATCATGCTCCTTCCGATTTTCATCTTTTTAGGTCGTTACAAAATTATTTAAACAAAAAAAATTCAGTTCAATTGAACAAGTGAAAAACGCCCTTGATTCGTATTTTTCTTCTAAACCAGAGGATTTTTATTTTAGAGACATTAATATGTTAGTAGAGAGATGGGAGAAAGTTATTTTAAATGGTGGAAACTATATAATTGAAAGAATAAATGAAAAAATTAAAAAAACAGGTTTTTTTATTTCATACCAAAAAAAACGTCATAATAATTTATCCATCAACCCAATAAAAGAAATAAGCCAAAATAATTTCAAATAATATCAAAATTTATTAAACTTGTTTTTTACTTTTCAATTGAAAAAAAGTTTTTTGAGAGTGACGGTATTGTAATTCAGTTTGACTACCCCGATATGTGATTTTTGACCTATCTCCACGTTTCAAGTCATTCTGATTCCAAAAACTCATTTTCCTGTTGACGTAAAACGGTAAAACGGATCACAAACACATTTAATATAAGATTATATTGGGGTCTTAACGGCCTTGCAACATTTTCACTTAAATCCATTCATCAATAATTAAATAAATATTAAAAAAGTAAAATTGCCATATTTCCTAAAATATCATAATATAGAAAATTTTATATGAAACAATATATACAGAATTTCATTCTACAAATTTCTTCTTTTATATGAGAAATTTTGTCAAACTTTAAATAACCAAGATAAATAATATTAAAAAGTAAACTGGTCATATTTTTTAAAACATCAAAAATATAAAAAAAAAATTATTTGAAACAATTTATAGAAAATTGCACTTTTCATCTCATATGAAATATTTTGTCATGAATTAAATAACAAAAAAAAAATGAGAATTGTTTTGATAGACAATAATATAAATATAATTTATTATTTTTTAGATGAATTAAAATATTGTTTTCAACCTGACCTGCCTCGCTTTGAAAATATTAACGAATTGATCAGTCAACCAAAGGAAACTTTATGTTCCGAACAATTAAATAGTTGTAGTAATACAACTATCTATCCAATTTATTGCCATGATATGGGATATTTACCCGATCCAAAAGATTGTCACTGGTATGTATACCCTTAGAAATTAATTATCTCTATTCCCAATCATAAATAACCTTTTTGTGTGCTAACAACTAAACAACTGTTTTAATAAAGTTCGGAAGAAAAGAATTCGAATACAATGATTGTAAGTCGTAATTAGAATAGAAATTGTCTGCATACACTGAAAATTACTGACGTCTACTTGAGAATGGCCGCGTTTACCATTGTAAAACATTAGGAGAAATTAAAGAACATCATAGAATCTGTTGGTTTCCTTAATGCGTTGTAGATTATTGTCTTTAAGATCCATCTTTACGAACTGCATCTTTATTAAACCTGACTTGTTTTTTAATGTTAATGATAACTTTGAAGTATTTATCTGCATCTGAAATATTATCGATTATGGAGTGAAGCCTTGAATGTAAATATTATTAGGTTGATGAATAATTATTCGGCGTTTATACTGGCACATTTTTCATCCGTGAAAAGTAGCGTTTTGTTTATTATTTTTGTATGAAAGTAATTTTGTCTATTGTTTTAGAAAAATGTATGTTGAAAACCATAGTCATATTATGCTCTACCACTTCGAGAAAGGATGGAAAGCAACATAGCGAACTTTTTAATGGATGATTCCGCTTTTGTCCTACCACACACACCACATAGACTTCTTACAGAAAACATCTGACGAAACGTTAACTTTCTGATTTTGACATTTTTGAAGAGAAGTCATGATTAATCCCCAGAGACAAGATTCTTCATAAATGGTGTTTGTTCGTTTGGCTGCAGTAACTCGGTGAACTTTGTTGATGTCGGAGAGCTCGTGAAGGACCCATCTAGCAAATTTCCATACTTTTTGAAGCGACAAACAATCGTGGATGGATTGATTTTGTAGTCTTAAGCCAAAATTCGTGTTGTCAGGCTCTCGCCCTCTTCCAAGGCTACCAGAATAGCCTTATCATCTAAATCTGATGGCCGACCTCTTCTTAGCTTATTCTCCAAGCTGGTATCACCTGATTTGAAACGGGCAAGCGACTCCCTACACTGACTTTTGCTAATTATTCCTTTGTCAAAAAGTTCGTTGAGATCGCGAATTGACAGTGCTGCTTTCCAGAAATGGTATAGCATAATATGGCGAATATGTCTATGTTTTTCGACACGCATTTTACTAAAACAATAGAGAAGAATTTTTCCATACAAAAATAATAAACAAAACACTACTTTCACTGTTAAAAAACGCGTTGATTTAATCGCCGGATAATTATGCATCAACCAATACAATCATGCACCATTTTTTGTTTAATTTATTCCAGAGAGGTGAAATGTGTTAACTCAAGAAACATTAACATACTGTGTTTCCATTTACGTTAATTTGTGTTTCTAATTTGCCTACCACTTGGCCTTGGACTATAAATTATGTCATCAAATTTCCAACAACAATTTGGTTAGCATCAAAAAACATTATTTAAAATGCGCTGTTATATTTTCAAATGATATTCAATAAATGTTCAATATTAGGATGTTTACCATTTAAAAGGCTCATAAGATGGTCAGAACCTTTATAAAAGAGTAAGAGAAACTTTACCACCGATTTAGCACAAACCAAGAGACTCAATTCCCCCTATGTCCACATCCATGGATCCATTGCTTACTGCTTTGTTAAATTCATAATGTATTTTTGGGTCATACCCAAAGCCACAATTGGTTTTTTGAGAAAATCATATTTTCATATGAATCACTTTTCATTATTGGTATTGTTCATAGAATCTCTATATGAACGTGTGAAATTTTCTGCGATTATTTAGCGACAGCATGATAATGAACTTGTGGATTTGCCTGCAACTATATAACTTTAATAAATTCGCAATCTGATTTTGAGAGATTAAACATTCATAAAAAACAGTGCCCTCTACTCAAATCGTCATTAAATCTAAGAAGTATAAGACCCAACACCGCCTCCCATTATGACCGATCCTCAGGCATATGTATAGAGTGATCTCATACCGCCGGAATAATTAATTAATTAATTGAACGGCTTCGTTTATGGCAATGAAATATTCAACCAGAATTCTTATTTTATATATTTCAAATATGATTAGTTTAAAAATTAACTGTAATAAAAAATTTCAAACCGTATTAATTATTAATCAAAAATTAAATCGAATATGATTCACCAAATCACCAAACACCAAAATTTGCATCTCTAATTGTGTTTATTTTATTTTTCAGGTATCATTTGTGTTCTGCGCCCGATACTTTTAGTCAGCCAGTTAAATGTACTAAGAATACTGGTTACAATGCTATCACAAATTCTTGCAGTGATAAATTAATTAATAACCAATGTCCTACCCCTCCTCTATTAGAGTGCAAATATCTAGGTTTTGTTGGAATTTCTATTAACCCTAATATATGGTTTGTATGCAGACAAGTCAAGCGTGGATTAGTCCATGATATTCATCGATGTGATCAAAATAACCCATTTGATCTCGATAAATTAGCATGCCCCGAATGGCTAAATTAAACTTATTTTATTATTGTGTTTTGCATAATAAATAAAAATAAATAATAAAATACAAAATAATAAATAAAATATATTGTAAGAATTATATTTAAAAATAAAAATCATATAACTTATATGTAAATAAATATTAATAGATAGATAAATTCGAGGGCTATGAATTGGTAACCAAATAATTTCAATTTTTATATATATTTATAGTAATAGTTGTTTTTTAAACACATAACAATAAATATCAAAGGAAAATACAAATGTCATTAAAAAATAAAATTAGAAATATTCATAAATACAATTTTTTCCTAAATATTTTCTAGCGAAAATTAAATAATATACTTATCCACATCTATAAAATATTAAATAGATTTTCTTTAATGATTGTTTTTAAATAAATAATAAATAAGTTAATTCCATTAATTATATTACAAATTGATTAGAATAATAAGACATTTAATTATTCTCTGAAAGGGAACTTCAATAAATGATGTCAAGTGGCAGAGGTGAAGAGGGTTGACGTTTTATGATAAAAGGAGGTCAGATGATTGTAATAATAAAATTAATTAATTTAAACTTATCTATATAATAGTAATATTATTTTTATTTAAATAATGTTTTTAAAAATAAATATATACATTTATATTATGAATTTTCTCAAATTAAATTTTTCCCATAGATAAATTGCATATTTTGTCGACATGGAAGCACCATGGAAGCTTCATTTGGTTATTTAAGTATCTAAAAGTGAGAGTCAACAAATATATTTGTTCTAATTTATGATTAGAGGTATATGGGTTTAATACAAATTTATTAGCATATAAAAGTTATACATAGTTCGGAAGTTTAGTTTTGAAATTATATTATTCAAATATTATGAGGATACCTATGCTTTACTAAATAAATTATTGAAATTGAATATTAAAAAATATTGTATCCAATAAATAACATATAAAATAAAATATATAATTAATTTTGTGAATAAATTAAAACTTACAGTCTCATGTCTATAGGAGCCATCGGTGTTCAGAGCTACTAATATTATATTTTAATAAGTTGACCTGTGGCCAGGTCCGAACCGACCGACGGTTTGAAGTAAATTAATTTCCAGCTACAGAAACAATTTCAAATAATTTTAATATATCTATTAATGTAAATAAAAAACAGATATGGATAGAACATAAATATTTTTAATTTTATTTTATTTAGAATATATAAGTAAGACCAGACTGTGACGTCATATAATTTTAAATTAAGAAAAAACTAATGAAGATGATTTATCCCGAGGATAAAACCAATACAAAATGCATGATTCGTGGTGATATGTAAAAAATCTCCACATGTGAAATTTGGTGTGAAAACAATACATCCCTTACTATCGTCGGTCGGTAAAAATTGAATAATATTGGGTTTATTCACGGATGATATTATTATTTATGTAAACCGAGACATTTTTATCTCCCGGAGAATTTTTGCGGGGACACTGGGACAGAGAATACACATAAGAATAAGCAAAATGATCGTATGGGATTTGTAAGTCAGCTAAATAATAAGAATATTTGATCTAACAAAATTAAAAAAATTTTTAGGAGATCTAATTTTATTTATTTATTTAAAATAAGTTGTACCACATGTTTATGATTAGTAAAAATTATACATTAAGTTAATTTTTTAAATAAGCTTAACTATATATATATATTTTATTTCTTTCCAAATATGATTTATCAGTACAATGATAAGAAAAAAATTTGATAATTTATTAATATTAAATTATTATTGAGTATAGATATATTCGATTACAATATATTTATATTCATATGAAATAATTTCCATAATAAAAAAATTAAAATATTTTTATATTTGGTAAGTTAAAAAGAAATAATAATGAAAAAGAGTTATATTTTTACAATATATATGATTTTGTTTTTGTGATGTTTGCATTTTAATTTTAAATTGAGAAATTATAATAATAATTAATTCTACCTATATAGTAAAATATTTAAAATATATCAAAGTTTAAATTATGAAATTGTATATTTCAAAATGAAAATAAAAAGTTAAAGAAAATAATCGCGATATTCAATTATTTTTTTATTATTAATTAAATTTAAAAAAAACAATTGAATATTTAATAGGGCCTCCTCCTTTCCCCATAAATTAGCCCTTCCAAGCCTCGCCTTCCGAAATTTAGAAAAATTAATAATAAAGAAAGTTTGCCTTAAAAAAAAAGATCAAAAAAAAATAAGGCGTTTGGTCTGTAGCCTCTTTGAATCAGCTGAGAGTGCCTTTGATTTTTTGGATTTCGAAATTAAATCGCGACATTCGGGGCAACCTGAAATAAAACCTACCTAGTAAGGGAGTGCATAGCCTCCATCAATATGGATGGAAGGCCCATGCTAATCGAAAAAGCCCTGCGCTCAAAAGGTAACCAACAATTTGTTCCTGCTCAGGCTAATCCCATTTTGGAACTGTGCTGAATTACCTTCCCGAATTCCCGTTCATCCAATCCACCTCAAATACACTCTCAGTAATACAAAATGGCACAATTCAGACCTGGAGTGCAATTCATGCAATCCATCCCTCAAATAATAGCATGGCATTTGTTTTATCCACCCACATTTTATTTATTTATTGAATTAGTATGATGAGAACATGCATGGATGTAGGAGGCAACCACCTGAAAATTCCTAACAACTATATATATCAATAAGCGGGAGTGTCCTCCCCTAGACTTTCCCGCATATAAATAGGTATAAAGAGTTGTGAATGAATATTTAGAATGTGTAAACTTGGTATTGATAAAGAGCCAGTTCGTATTAGTTTATTGGTGTCAAATTTGATATTTGGTAACATTTATATATATATATATATATATAGAATAAAGTGCTACTTCCGGTTAACTGATATTTTAAATGTAAAAAAAAACATATATGGATATAATATAAATATTTTTAATTTTTAATTTTATTTATAATATATAAGGGCTGGCTGTGAGGTCATGAAGTGCTGGGTGACGTCATATAATTTTAAATTAAGAAAAAACTAATGAAGATGATTTTTCTCGAGGATAAAACCAATACAAAGTGCATAACACGTGGAGATATGTCCTCACGTGAAATTTGATATGAAAATAACCCTTCACTTCCTCTCTTCGATCGGCAATACTAGCACTTCCGGTTTCCGGATTTGCACCAAAAGTTGATCAATTCATCCTACTGATGTATTAAGTAAATATACCAAATTTCATAAAAATCCGTTGAGCCGTTCAGGCTGTACACATCTATACGGACGGACGGACAGACGGACGGACAGACATCATGCTAAAAATACTTTTTTCTGTTAAGAAAATGCATGATTCGTGGAGATATGTACCTAAAAATATCCATAGGTGAAATTTGGTGTGAAAACAATACTTCCCTTACTATCGTCGCTCGGTAAAAAAGAAACGCTACTTGAATAGGTAAAATGTCACTTCCGGTAGTCAGATCATGATGAAATTTGGTATCTCAATTTTTTTCATATTTTTAAATCTATATACAAAATATGAAGCAAATATCTCGAAGCAAACTGGTACTTTACTTGAAAGGTAAACGCAACCATTGTAGGTAAAGTACCACTTCCGGTTAACCGATTTTGACGAAATTTTGATAGAAATCTACAAACTGTGAATAATATCGGTGTACCAAATTTCAAAGTCCTAGCTTGATTAGTTTTTGAGTAAATTTGCTTACAGACATTACATACATACATACATACATACATACATACATACATACATACATACATACACACACACAGACATAATTCGAAAAATGGTATTTTCCGACTCAGGGAGGTCTAAAACGTCAAGATCTATCGAAATCTCGAAGTCGAAATTTTTGACGATTCCAATACTTCCCTTATACGAAGTATGCGGGAAAGTAATTATACGAAGTATGCGGGAAAGTAAAAAATAGCCACCCTCCCAGTATAACGCATCGAAACCTACTAATTCTAAAAATACCTTTGTCACTTCTGCCTCCTTTATCAATGCTTCTTCTTGAAAGATGTATTCTGAAATTCCCTAATCTCACTAAATTCTGTCATATAATTTAATATATTTCTCTATAATATCCTAATGCAGTGGTTCTTAAACTGTGGTCCGCGGACCCCTGGGGGTCCGCGAAGCCTTTACTGGGGGTCCGCGGTCCTCGGAAAAAAATCATCGTAAAAATATATACATATATAAATATTTAAAGTTCATTGTTTAACTATATCCTCCTAGAGAATTACGGCTATAATTTAATACTATTAATAATACTATTTTATTTTATTAAATTGATAATTATGTCAATTAATTTTTTGTGAATAAATAAACATATATAAAAAACTATATATAAAATTTGAATTTTCATCCATTCATTCATTTAAAATCATTTTTCGATTGTTCCTTTAAAATAACCCCTCTTAGGAGCTCGGAAGGGGAGGCATATAAGGGAATTTTCTTTCACTTTGTTATTGGGGAAAACCAGGGGAGGGGACAGTCTTACCCGGAAAAACCCAAATTGTCAGCGTCCACTCTGGGGTTTTAAACAGTTTTAAAGCAAATGTTAATTATAAGTTCATTTCTCAACGAGTTGTATCTTTAAATTATTTTTATTAATTTAATTAATTATAATTAAATTATAGCTAATAATAGTTTATTATAGCTAATAATTTTTTTTAATTTTTAGTGTAATTTGCATGATCATTATTTTATAAAAACACTAAACACATTTTGCAATTTCCCAGAAAGGCTGTTTTTGAGAGTAAGTATAAGTTAGTTTTATGAATAAAAAATATTTATTTTAATAATATTTTAGAATCAAATTACGAAATTAATAATATTTTAGAATCAAATTACGAAATTATTATATTTATATTATTGTAGTTCAATGTTAATAAATTACTCCATAAAATGGATCGTTGGCTACAAACTGGTTCAACACAGAAACGGAAAGAATCAGATGATGAGGCATCAACAGCAAACTCTACCAAGAAACGCAAAACTAGAAAATATTCGGATGATTATTTATCATTTGGATTTACTTATATTTGCAACAATGATGTGGAAAGACCAGTCTGCGTTCTATGTCAGGAAAGTTTATCCAATGAAAGTATGAAACCTGCTAATCTCAGACGTCATTTACAAACAAAGCACAGCGAGCATGTTAGTAAGTCTATCGAATTTTTTAAAATGAAAAAAGAAGAACTTAATTCAAGTCAGAAATTGATGGTAAAGACGGGATCTGGTGGTATGAGTAAGAAAGCAGTAATGGCATCATATGAAGTAGCTCTACTTATTGCTAAAGCAGGAAAGCCGCATAATATAGCAGAGCAATTAATTCTTCCTGCTACAAAAGTAATTACAAAGTACCGGGACCCCGAGCCTCGGCTCGGTACTTAAGTTAAAAAAAATGATTCATTATTATTGGGTTTGGCTGGTAATATTAATACCTGGGACACCGATCTGTCGCTCGACCCTTTAAAAAATATTAATCTACAATTAATTATTTATTACAATTATTAAATGTTGCATCATTGCATCAATCTGATTAAAATGAATTGAACTGGGGTCCTCAATAATACAAACAAACAATTTTAGCTAGCATAATAAGATTAATCCAAGTAATATCGTCTATTTCTATTCGACACTATTTTCAGTTATGAAATGAACAGTCAGTAGAGAGTAAAAAAATTGTAATTGAAGACCGTTGTTTTTAAAAATAATTAAATTATTTTATAGATTATAAAATAAAAATTATTGTATTAACATTAAAAATATTGAAATAAAAAAATAATAGTTTGATTTAATAAACTAAAATATTATAAACATTTTTAATGGGAATTTCTCAGGGAGGTAGGGAGCCCAATTCATTTAACCATCCATGTTGTATAAGGAATCTTAATTTCTTAACACTCCGTTTTTTTAAATTTAAAATAGAGGGAGAGAAAGAGTTTCAATTATATTCGAATAGTCTATATATTCTATATATGAGTATTTTTTTTTCTGAATTTAATACCAAGTTGATTTTCAAAATTTTCTATTCTTTATGCATATGATTGATTACATGTGTTAAAATTTAAACAAATTCAAATATTCTAATTTATAAATTTATATAAAATTTAATATTATTTTTTCGAGACTAATGGCAAATACCGGTGGCCCTAGTCAGAGCAAGAGAAGACTCCTTTTGGTAGCGGCCCAGTCGATGATGTTATATGGATCGGAGATTTGGGCTTTACAACTATATTTTAAGTGAAAAAATGATTTCTTGGTTATATAAAAATTAAAATATGATTCTTTATATCTTTATTATACAGAAAAGTAGGCGTGTTAATATAAAATATATACCTGGGACACCGAACTATCACTCGACCCTTTAACCAATTTATACAATTTATTTTTATATACTTTAAAAATTTTACAATTTTTTAATTATTTATTATAATTGTTAAATGGGATTTCTAAAAATGACCCATTCAAAATTTGTTTCCTAAAATGTTTCAAATTAATTAAAATAAATTGTATAAATGTTCATTTATAAAATCTATATATCTGTGAGTTTGTTTTTCGATTTTTTAAATTTTGATTTTGGATTCGATTAGAGCTTAAAATGTGTAAATGTAAAGTGGTCTTGGTTTTTTTAAAATTCGTTTGGGAACATGGTCAAATCGGCAGTCAAAGTTGAAAATTCCCCATATATTATAACTACTGTAATTAGTATTATTATAATGTAAAATTATAAAGAAAAAATGTTTAGACATTATTATAGACATTTTCATTCTGTAAATTAAATAATTTTATTTCATTTAAATAAATATCTATTTTTAAATATTTTTTTCTCTCTACATTATTTATCTAATTCTGACAATATATTAAGATCATACCGGGACCCCGAGCCTCGGCTCTGTAATTAAGTTAAAAAAAAATAATTAATTATTATTGATAAATATATATCGTAATTTATAATTATAAAATATTATTAAAATATATATTTTTAATTTTATTTCGAAATTAAATAAAAAATTTTAAAAAAAGGCGGGAGTCAAATTTCAATATAAATGTCATTTGTGATGTCATCAATATATAAATTAATAATAAATAATATTAATAAATATTAAATTTAATAAAAGAACAATGAATAAATAAATATAAAATAGTAATTTATTAAAATGTGAACAATAGATAAAAAGAAAAAAAATAACAAATTCTTTATTTTCATTTTTAAATAACGATTCACCCGGAGAGTTTCGAACCGACGAAATCCACTCGTTAAAACATCACTTTACCATCTGAACTATATATATTTAGTTAAAAAATTGTCATTTTTTTACTGTCTTAGCAGGCAGATTTGATGTTTTTTATTTTTTTTTTTTTTTTTGAGAGAGATTAATAAATATCTATATATATTTTATTGAAAATAAATATTTTTAATTTTATTTCGAAATTAAATAATAAATTTTAAAATATTTTAAATAAAAAAAAAATATTAATACAAATAAAAATGGAGGCCAATTTTGACGTTTTCCATATATAATTTTCAATTAAGAAATTAATAATGAAGCTGTATGTTTCAAGAGATATCATCAATAAAACTTAATTTTTCTTTATAAATACTATATCTAGTGTAAATTTGAAAAAAATCGTTAGAGCGGTTTTTGAGAACCAATATATATAGATAGATAGATATATACAATTTTAGCTAGCATAATAAGATAAGATATAATGTTAGGAACTAAAGCAGCAAACGATATAAATTTGATTTCATTATCAAATGATACGGTTAAGAATAGGATTGAAGACATGTCATGTAATATAAAAGAAGAATTAATATCGAGAGTGCGCAAAAGTCACTATTACTCATTACAATTGGATGAAAGTACTGATGTCACTAATAATGCCAATTTGTTAGCTTTCATTAGATATGAGTTTGAAAATCAAATACAAGAAGATGTATTGTTTTGTGATTCACTACCTTCACGAACGACAGCTAATGACATATTTAACAGTTTGAATAATTTTATAACCGAAAATGAAATAGAGTGGCCAAAATGTGTTGGAATTTGCACTGATGGTGCTCGTGCAATGTCAGGTACAAGAACTGGATTGATTGCTCTTATTAAAAATGTTGCGCCTCAGGTTGTTTGGAATCATTGCTGCATTCACAGAGAATCATTAGCAGCCAAAAATATGTCACCAGATTTGAAAAGAACATTAGACGAAGTAGTTAAAATTGTCAATTTCATTAAGGCTCGTCCACTTAATTCCAGAGTTTTTAAAATTTTGTGTGAGGAAATGGGTAGTCAACATACACATTTATTATTACATACAGATGTACGTTGGTTGTCCCGCGGGAAAGTACTCATTCGCCTTTTTGAGCTTCGAGATGAAATACGATTGTTTTTAATAGATGCGCATTTTGAACTGACCGAATGTTTCAATGATTTTATCTGGTTAGCTAAGGTGGCTTACTTGACTGATATTTTTACAAAATTGAACGAACTTAATTTGAGCCTGCAAGGTACTGTTGTAAATATATTTAAAGTTGAAGATAAAATAGAAGCAATGATTAAAAAAATCGACTTGTGGTCGAAACGCATCCAGAACGGTGTATATGAGTCTTTTCCAACTCTCAATGATTTCATAGAAAGCTCCAGTGAAAAATTGCTTAATCAAACGCGTCAATTATTTGTTGAACATTTAATTACTTTGAAAAGCAACTTCAGGAAGTATTTTTCTACTCCTGATCCTTGCAATAACTGGATCAGAGATCCATTTAATATGGAAATTACAAATGCTAAACATTTATCTGCACCTGAACAAGATATTCTCGTGGAATTATCATGTGATACAACTTATAAACTAAAATTTAACAAAACTGAATTGAGCAACTTTTGGTTACTTCTCAGGTCAGATTATCCTGCGCTTGCAAATAAAGCACTTCAACACTTGATTCCATTCTGCACAACATATTTATGCGAACAAGCTTTTTCGGTACTATTTTATATTAAGTCTAAATATAGAAACAAATTAAATGTAGAGCCGGATCTTAGATTAAAAGTTTCCAATATTAAGCCAGATATTGAGATTCTTGTTTCAAGAAAACAACTGCATACATCTCATTAAATATGTAAGTTATATTTAATGAGATAGATGCAGTTATTTTTTAAAATATTTCTTATTTAATATTTTCTGAAAAAAATTATAAAATATTTATATGAATTTAATGTAAGTACCCATTATAATTTGTGAGATTTGTTGCTATGACAATGTTTGTATTTTCTTTCTTCAATATTATAATTTCTAATAAAATGTGTTCTACAATATGCAAAAAAATCGTTATTCACCAATCACTGTTAGAAATATTCATCATATATCCTTGTCCTTATGAGATCGTAAGCCAGAAATTAATTAATAAAATGACGTAAAGTACCTAAAGTTGTGATGGGGGTCCGTCAAAAAAAATTTTTTCAAGTGGGGGTCCGTGGAGTACATAAGTTTAAGAACCTATGTCCTAATGAATTATCAAAAGCAAAAAATCATTGTAATTTAATTATACTTTCTATATTATATTAAACTTTACTTTAAATATTATATTTACATTTTCTATTTTAAAATGCGCCATGCTAAATAAATAACAATTATTACTTACATTTGGAGAGCTGTATTTAAATCATTTCATCGTCATGAAGGATGGAGAAGATGATCAAGAATTCAAATCAACATTCAGTAGCAGGAACGAAGATTGAAACATGAAATAGAAGAAGAAAAATAACTTATTAGTTTATAATCAATAAATTTAAATTGAATTAAAAATAAAATTAATAATAAATACTGACCTCGGAGTTAATAAAGGGTTGATATTTCTCGCAGATTAAACTCGAAGAAAAGCTCGTAGACTTGAATTGATGTCCATCACTCTCGCCTCGATAAAGAAAAAAATAATTAAGATTAGATATTTATATTATATTCAGGAAATAAAAAAATAAGATATAAATAAATAAATAATATTAATAGGATTAAAAAAGTGTATAGATTTTTAAAAATATTATCTTATTTCTGTAATATTAAAATACTAAAATTATTTTACATCCTATATAGAACCATGATTATAATAAGTTATAATACGCATTTAATAGAGATATAATAAAAATATCTTAGAAAACATCGGAAAACTAATTATGATTATATTATTAATTTCACGAAGATTTTATTCTGTTTAATTGATATATACGAGTAGGTAATAGAAATATTATTCATTTTTCAAAAGTGTTATAATAATATGAAATTGACAAAACAATATTCATATGAGATTTGAAAGGAACGGTGTGAGCGATAATGAGTTTGGAAAGAATATATAGAATATTTAAAATTATATATTCCTATATGAATATAAGAAATTTATATTTTTTGATTTATAATTATATTATATGAATTTTGAAAATAATCACCACATCTTCATATTTTTTAAATAAATAAGTTTTAATAGGATTAATATATATATATATATATATTGAAATTTAAAAAATATTTCAATAAATATATTTAAAGAAAAATAAAATTTAATTAATGAGATCTGATAGAATATTTAAGATTAATTCTTTTCAAAGATTTGAATGAAAAATTTATAAATTTATTTGGGTATATGAATAAAAAATTATAAAAATGCACTTTATAAAATTTAATTTTTATTGAAATATTTTTTTTTTTAAATTCACTAATCTTTCTTTTAATTAATAAAAATAAATAATAAAATTACAATTAATTCTTGATTAGCGACTGATTAAGGGATGATTTCAGTGGAGAGGGCGTCCAGTGTCTCACACTACGCAGGTAAGGGGAACTGACTGCGTACGAGTCGCCCTCCTGCATGAGGAGGTCAGTTCAGGCGGCGGAGGGGCATGGAGAGGGGCGAGCGGGGTGTGCAGAGGTGAGCGCTCTACTGCAAATTATTTCAAATAAAATACATAATAAAATAAAATAAAATAAACAAATATTAATTTTTAAAATTGGTGGTGTTTTAGAATACATCTTAAATCGAATCAATAAGTTTAATTCTATTAATTCTATTAAATCAATAAGCTTAATTTTATTCAAAGATCTTAATGAAAATTTAAAAAAAAAATATAAATATATCAGTAAGAAGTTCAATAATGAAATTATCATATTTTGAAAAAAAAAAAAAACAAGGAGGTGGCGTATTAATGTAAATGGTTCAATTTAAATTTAAAATTGTTTGCCGAATGTGATATAATTTTAATTTAATGTAAATATATTTCATAATAAGTTGACCTGTGGCCAGGTCCGAACCGACCGACGGTTTGAAATAAATTAATTTCCAGCTACAGAAACAATTTCAAATAATTTTAATATATCTATTAATGTAATAAAAAACAGATATGGATAGAACATAAATATTTTTAATTTTATTTTATTTATAATATATAGCTGAAGTAGCCGGCGTTGCACGTGATCATAATAAGGAGGCTGTGACATCATGAATGGCTGGATGACGTTATAATTTTAAATCAAGAAAAAACTAATAAATATGATTTTTCTCGAGGATAAAACCAATATAAAGTGCATGATTCGTGGTGATATATAAAAAATCTCCTCATGTGAAATTTGGTGTGAAAATAACCCTTCCCTTCCTATCGTCGATCGCTAATACTACCACTTCCGGTTTCCGGATTTGCACCAAAAGTTGGTCAATTCATGCTAATGATGTATTAAGTGAATATACCAAATTTCATAAAAATTCGTTGAGCCGTTCAACCTGTACACATCTATACGGACGGACGGACGGACGAACAGACATCATGCTAAAAATACTTTTTTCTGTTAAGAAAATGCTTGATTCGTGGATATGTAAAAATCTCCACATGTGAAATTTGGTGTGAAAACATTACCTCCCTTACTATCGTCGGTCGGTAAAAATGTTTGTTTATTTTATAATCTCTTTCCTATTTTATTTTCTTCAAATAATTAAATAATCAAGATTAAGTGATATTTTGGGCAAGTTTTTCATTATAAAATTGATTTTTAATTTCAGTTTATTATTATGACACAGATAAGAAAAAAAAATATTCCTGTATTCCTGGTATTTATATTTTTGTAGGAGGTACATTTAATGAATAATTAAAAATAAGGAATAAATTTAATTAACAAAAATATACTTATGCTTTCACAAACATTTATTTTCATGCATAAAGAAGTTAACATAAATTAAAATAAATTGTTAAAAATAGTAATTTGTATATAATTTATTTAGTTATTTTAACAAATAGTTCGTAATCTAAATAATATAAAAAAATATATTTAATATATATATATATATTAAACATATTTTAACATAAACATATATATATA
This sequence comes from Labia minor, assembly GCA_963082975.1. Lineage (NCBI taxonomy): Eukaryota > Metazoa > Arthropoda > Insecta > Dermaptera > Spongiphoridae > Labia > Labia minor. The sequence continues at coordinate 27,151,425 of OY720349.1, forward strand.
TATAAAATAATTTTTAAATAAAATATAATTTAAAATATCACAATATATATAGGCTATAACGAATTATATATGTATATTTATATATAATATGAAGATTTACACATTTATTTTCGTTTTCGAAGCATTACATTAAGAGATAATATATTCCATTTGTACCATATGATTCATAGTCGTTCATTGTTTATCTTTGTTTGATAAGATTCATTTTCATATTTTGGTATTTATAGATTTTTAAATAAAGTATAATTAAAAATATCACAATATATGCTATAACGACTTGTTTTTTAAATATATATAGAATATGAAGATTTACATTTATTTTCGTTATCGAAGCATTACATTAAGTGATATTATATCATATGATTGATTCATAGTCGTTCATGGTTCATAAGATTCATTTTCATATATTTGTATTTATGGTCCGTTATTTATTAAACTTTCATCTTCAGGCCTTGGCAAACGTTTATATTTTTTTTCAGTAGCTAAATAAATAATAAGTGATCCAAAAATTACAAAGAGTAGACCAATAAAATTCATTAAAAATCCTTCAGAAGGTAATTTTTCATAGTTTTCTTTCCTGAAAAAAGATATTAAAAATTTAATTAGTAAGTATATATTAATAATTAGTATATATATTAGTAAATATATAATTATAATTATGTGGAAATTCAACTATTTGAATTAAAAAAATTCTTAATCATTTACCAAATTTGAATTATTTATTTATTAATATATAAATTTAATTATTTATTCTTAAAGGTTATTTTTAATGGAATTTAATTTTCAACAAACAAATTGAGATCTTCTAAAGTGTTCTCGTTTATATTTTTGGTAAATGAAAAATCAATTACAATTAAGTAATTGATTTATTTAATTTAATTATTTTAATTCAAAATCGAGAGCTCTGTATAGATTTATTGAAAGTATATACAATGTCCAAATAGCCTTTTCGTTAAGTCCAATAAGAGCTGCTGCAATAGCAAATGTAAAACCAGCTAAGCCAAAATAAACATGGATTGGCATATATGCAGATCTAATGTCACTTTGAAGACCAGGAAATAGATAGGTAATGAAGCCAGAAAGCCACTAAAAATGATAGAAATTAATAGAAAAATTTATGAATTTATATGAAAAAAAATGTTTTCCTATTACTTGGCAAGTGAAGAGAATGATTGCAGTGAGACCGATCCAGCTATGAAGGGTATATAAATTAGGTCGTGGGGTTGAAGCCAAATTATGACTATCAAAAACAGCTTGTAATCCAATGACAGCCAAAATGAAAGCAAAAAAGTGTAATAAGGCATGGGCAATTTTTAATTTTTTCTTCCTAGCATTTCGAAATCCACGGTAAATTAATATAGCTAAAAAAAACAAAGAATTTTTATAAAATTATTACTTAATATTATTTATAAAGATGGAAAAGGATTAATTTAAAATACTTTGGTATATTATACTATCAATTTATTATTTTTATGTTTTAAAAATTGAAAAATGTTAGAAAAAATAGTATATTTCTTTTTTCCAATAAAGATTAACTTTATTAATGAATCGTTAAGTAAATTAACCCATCAACTAAATTAATTTAGAGATTAATGTATTTTAACAAATAATACTTACAATTACCATACAGATAGATCATACTAATTGTCATTAAAACAGGGTGCCAATTAAATTCTAAATCAGGATTTGATCTCCATGCAAATCCATTTCTGAAATGACCCACCCATACGGTAACAAGAATTGCAGCTAAAGCCCCAATACATTCGGTTAAACCGAAAAAAAAGGAAAATCCTTTTAAATTCTCTTGCACTTCCATTCTATAAATTAATTTGTGATTGTAAAGTGAATAGAAAAATAAGAAAAAAAATTTGTGCGAAAATTTAAAGAAAAAATATTAATTTTTTTAATATAGAAAATTATTTTTGGATGATAATACACTTTCACTTTCCTTAATGATAAAAATAATTATTCAAATATGGTTAAATAAAAGATATCATGATATAATACATTGAATGAATTTACTCGTGGAACTGTCAGTGAGAGTGGTTGAGAGGAGTGGAGGGGCGCAATCACAGAGATCAACTCAATACATTCTTTCTCCCACCTTATGACAAACCTACACACTTCTTTCATCTCCTTCCTTTCATCTTGTGTTATACTTTGTTCTTAATCATCATTTTTTGCATTTATTAGTAAATGATAATATTCATTCGATTGTTTAAAAAGTTATTTTTTATTTTATTTAAAAAACAAATTTATTTATTTAAATAATATTTTAATGGTTATTTCTAATATATAATCGATTATTTATGTCACAATGCTGCTGTCATTTTTGTAAACTTAATAATTGACTAAATTCATTATTTATTTTAATTGAAAATTTTAGCAATATTTTATATAATAAATATAAATTTTCACAATGTTTGCTGGACGACAAAAACCTGAAGCCAAATATGAATTATTGATTGAAAACTCTAGGTACACTTTTATTTATTTTATAATTTAACAAAAATTATATAAATAAGTATATTTTATTGTCTAATGTTTAAGTGATAAGATCTGTTTATGAATAAAAAATAATCCAAACTGTATTTTTTATTTAATTTAATTGACATTTATCTTTTTCGATGAATGTCCACCAGCGGATATTTATTTTATTTATTACGGTCACCTCATTTTATGAAATTTAATTAAATACTTGAATAATTATTTAACAATGAAAAAATTGAAATTAATGAACAAATGAGAATATAGTTTCGACTTTTTTTTATAAAAATAATTATAACATATTTATTATTAATTATTTTTAGATCTACTTTTAACGTCAAGAAAACAGTAGCAGGAATTCTTCTTCTCACCATCATAGCTTCTTTAACATCGCTTGCTCTTTATGTCTCTTGGAAAAGTTTAAAATCGGTGGACAAGAAAGTTTTTACTTATAAAATGGCACAAATGTCTAAAAATTTCACAAGTATTTTTTTTATTTGTTTTTTATAATAATTTTTTTAACATTATATATGAAAAATCTAAAATGATGTCCGTTTATTTTGATTCAGTGGATAACAATTCCATCAGAAGATTAAATTGGTACGCGAAAGCTTGGAATTTAACGAAAATTAGTAAAGAAAATTTTAATCTAAATAAATTAGCTGAAAAACCACATTCCCAAGAGGAACCATTTAAATTAGTTTGCTATTACCGAATTCCTGATTCGAATATAAGCAATGATCTAATGCCAGAACAAATCGATGCAAAACTATGCACACATATTAATATTGCATTTGCTATAGTAGTTAATAATTCATTGCAACCATCTAAACAATCGGATACTCAAGTACGTAAGAGTTAATTTTTATTCATTGAAAAAGATATGAACAAGGTTAATTAATAAGAAATAAATTAAGCAAGAAACTTCTCTTAAATATGTATATATTTTTGGTACAACAAACACTAGAGGCATATGTTATAATTTATGTGATTAAAGAATTAAAGTGATTATTCATTTAAATTTTAAATGCTAGTTTAAAAAAATTAATATTTTTAATAATATGAAATTTTAAATATTATTTTTAGTTTTTACTATCAAATTAATTAATCTTTGAAAGAAAAAATTATAAATAAATGAAATATTTTTAAATTTTAAATTATAAATCTTTTATTTCAGTTTTATAAGCGTATATGTAATTTGAAAACAATAAATCCAAGTCTCAAAATATTAATATCAATTGGAGGCGCAGGAGAGGGAGGTTTTGCTCAAATGGTTTCTGAAAAAAATCTAAGAAATCAGTAAGAAATATTTTGATGCATTCCTTTAAAAACAAATTGTTTTTTTAATATATATTTTTTTTATTATAGATTTATTGATCAATTATTATCTATGCTTGCTGAATATACTTTAGATGGTGTGGACTTTGACTGGGAATTTCCAAGTTGGGATTCTGAATTAGAAGAAAAAGAAAATTTTGTTGTCTTTTTAGAAGAATTACGACATGAAATGAATAAATCCCGTGCAGGATATCTTTTAAGTGTGGCAGTAGCTGCACCCAAAACAATTATTGATGTGTCATATGATGTTCCTAGAATGGAAAAGTAATAAATTTTATATAATTATTTATTAACATATAAATCAACCCATGTTGTTAAAATGGCGAGAATATTTCTATAATTCAGGATGTAAACATATTGTAGAGCCATTCAGTTTTATAGCAATATATAGTTTCTTACTATTAAAGAATTGCTTTTATATATTTGAAAAAATTAGATATTTTAGTATTTCTCTTCGCTATTTATTATTTATTAAAAAAATGTTTACATTAACTTTGATCTTATTTTCTTTAATATAATTATTACACTAAAAAATAATGTAATTTATTATTATTTCTATTTTTTAGAGTTATAGATTATGTTAATATAATGACATATGATTATCATTTTTACATTTGGTATATGCCAACCACTGGACACAATTCACCTTTATATGCCTCTCCTCATGATTTTGGACCTTTTGCTACATTAAATATTAATTGGACAGTCAATTATTGGCTCTCGTTAGGAATGCCAAGAAATAAAATGGTTATAGGATTATCTACATATGGACATTCTTTTACGTATGTTTTAAATTTGATATTTTTATCTCTAAGAAACATAAAAATTAATTTTATTTTTAAAATTAGATTAATTAATCAAGAAGAACATAATCTGGGCTCACCATCTAGTGGATATGGAACATTAGGTTCTCAAGGATTTATTAATTATTACCAAGCTTGCTGGTTCACCAACGATACCGAGACAACCACAGTTTTTGATGGAGATGCCAAAGCTCCTTATGCTTATCGAGATGCTGAATGGATTTCTTATGACGATGAACAAAGCTTAGCATATAAGGTAAATATATATATTTCTATGTTAAAGTTACAATTTATATTTTAAAGAAAAATATTAATAAATTCTCTTATTCTGAATCAAATTCAAATCTCAACATAGAAAAAATATACAATATTTTCATAAGTTAAAATAAATATTAATATATTTTATTTGTTGATCCATCTCATTATTTTCAGACGGAATATATCATTACTCAAAAGTTTTCTGGAGCAATGGTTTTTTCATTAAATATGGATGATTATGATGGAAAATTATCGTTAAATAATTTTCCTTTAACAAGAAGAATTCGATTAGTTCTCAATGATGATGATTTATGACAAATGGAAAAAAGTCTCGAAGAGGCTTTAGGAAGAATGCAAAGTATTTAATATATAAATTTATATTATTCCATAACTTTCCTTTATAATGCATTTATAAATTTAGTTTTATGAATGCTATGAAAAAATGTAAAAAATTATAATTGGTTGAAAACTAAGTTATTCTATAGTTAAAAAATGATTGCATTTATAATTTGTATTTCAAAACTATTTTAAATATTCTAAAATAGAATAATGCAAATTTATAGATTATACTATTTAGAAGTAATATTTTTCGTCCATATATAATTTAATAATATTAACATTTAAAACTTTCTTAAAATATTTAATATAATATACACATAATTCGTTATTACATTCCACTTAATAAAAATAAATCTAAAGTTAATTTATGTTAGTTATAAATAAATTAATAAAAAAGTTAAAAAAAGTAATATTGTTAAAAAAGCAAATTATTAATATATTAATTTTAAAATTAAGAATAGAGAATTGTGAGGTATTATCTCAAAATATATTGAGTGAGAATAGAAATAGAGTTTAGTACGAGAATATGGAGTCCATTAGAAACGATTATAAACTTATATAGCAATTTTTCTTAAAAGGATTATAATTTTGATAAAAAATTTCTTCCAAAAATCAATTATTTATATTTTAGTTTAATTTTGTGATATATCTTTTTTATAATTTTTATTTTACTTTTTTGCTAAGTAAATATATGTTCTAATAATGAAATAGAGAATAAATATATTTTAAAATTCATGTTTCATTTTTATTTCAAATATAAATGTTTTGTAAATAGTAAATTTTTCATTACATTCCATATATTATTTTAATCAGAAGAAGATATTAGATTAAAAAAAAATAAAAAGATGCAATTATGAGTTAAAAATGAAAGCTTACTAAATTAAATTTTTAAGTCCTACTGCTCTTTTTTTATATTTAATAGATTTTGTGTTGAATTAATTATAATATGCTAGTATAAAATAGAATTTTTATAGTCCTGATCTTCACTTACTTAACTTTCCAAAAATATTTCTAGTTTTGTATTTGAAAAAAAAAAAAAAATCGGTTAAGAATTTGTCTTATTTCCCATTGAAAAATAATTTTAAAGAGGATTAAAGTGAATTATTTACAAACCCCTCCCCAAGAGGAGTTTAATATTCTGGCAATAGTAGTATACGATGAGCTGTTTCAAACAAGATTCAAAATGAGATCTTGATTTAAAAAAATATATTTTTATAATTATGGATGAAAGAAATAAACTTGTATATATATAGATATATATAAAACACATTTAAATATACATTTTAAATGAATAGAAAAAAATCCCTGTTTTATTTTTAATTATCTTTGATATATACATTAGGTTGATTAAGTTCTTACAATAAATAATAATGAGTATTTATAGATATTTAATATAAATATTTTATTATTTATAATATTACATTTCAAATTAAGCGGCCTATTTTAATTTTAAAATTATTTGGACTAATATCGAATAAACTATAATTGTTTTTCAAAAAATTCTATGTCTTTTTATTTTATTTAAAAAATAAATTTTTCTTACAAACAAATATATTATTTTCAAAAAATATCTTTCTATTAATATATAATTAAATAATATTTTTAAAAACGAAATTGTTTTATTCTCCTGAGTAATTTCTAAAATAAGTAAGTGACCTTTATTTAATAAAGTAATTTGTTTAGAGATATTTTTAAATATACCATTTACTTAAAAATTAGTCTTTTACAAAGAAATATATATGAATTAATTAACTAATATTTAACTATAACTTACGTTTAATAAATAATTAAATTCATAATATTTTATTTTTAAATCTATATTTCAGAAAATAAATAAATATATAATATATATATGCAAAAAAGTAACTTTTTAATTTATTTAATTATGAAAGATCGTATTTATACTCATATGTTAGAGATTGTTAAATCTTAAGATTGCTAGATAGCATATAATTATAGATTCATATGATTATAAAACTAAAAATAGTGTGAATATAAAATCATTTAAAGAAGAGATCAAGATCTTAGATTTTTTTAGTGAAAAATGAATATAAAAAAATGAATGGAATGATTACGATTGACCCTTAAAACGATATTAGGGAAATTAATTTAAAGATGGTGTGGTTCCACTAGTCCATTGAACATCAATATTGGGCCATTTGGTTTGAAGGCAAGTAAGCATTGGATTGCTCTCTAAAATACATTTCACGTCACATTCCAAAAGAACAGCATTTCCTTCTTGATACACAACCTTTATGAGAAAAAATAAATAAATTGATATAAATAAAAAACCTATTTTACTAACACAATTTGCTTTTGTTTTTTATTTTATCAAATGAACTTGTAAAAATAGAAAAATAAAATTGAATTATTTTTTATAATAATGAAAATAATGTATAATAAATCATAAAAAACATTCTATATTCTATATGAATAAATAATTTTTTTAAAGTTGAAATTTTAAGATTTCCTAACGAAATTAATAATTAAATGACATAATTTAATTTAAGTAATAAACAAATACACTAAATGTTTCTACTACTCAGATCATTTTAAGTGCAATTTGGATTATGAAAAATTTATATTTTAAAAAGTTTTCTAAGTTATAAAATAATTAACTGTGATTCATAATAAAAAATTAAATATTATTTGTCATTAATAATTTTTTTTAATAAATACAAACATACTTTATTGTCAACGCAAGAACGTGCAAGACCATTATAGTGGTGTAAAGTAAATGTATCTGGTGTTGATCGTTTTTCCTCAGGGAAAAATTCATCCATGAATGCGTTTAATAGAATAATGCCAAGTCCCTCAGGATCAAGTTTTTTTTTCATGATGTCAACACTAAAAAGTTGGTAAAAGTCAAATTTATTTTTGAACTAAATATATTCTTTTATTTATATTAATATGATTATTACTATTCGATTTCTGAAACCAATTCTAAAGTACTAAGTACATCTTGAAGTAAAACAGCTGAAATAAAATTATTTCCTTCGGGATCAAATGATTTAAAAACTCGTCTAGCAACTTCACAGGGTGTCTCAGCACTGACTAACCGTTGTTCCCAAGAAAACAAAACTGAAATTAAATAATATAAATGAGTAAAAATCAATAATATACTGTTCCTATTTAAACTTGCAAAATTATGTTTTAAAAATAAAAATCCACAAATTTTATTAATATTTAATTAGAATAAAAAAAATTATTTCATTTAATTGTTGTACTTGTACTCCATATTTAAGAATTTTTTTTCACTTTTTATTCATTTCTACATATTAACTAATCTTTTTATAAAAAAAAAAATCATAAGATGTTTAAGGACGTCTTTTAGGATTTAAGAAAATATTGAATAATTTAAAGATATATACATAAATATATATCTTTGAACAACCTACTTACTTGAAAGTTTTTATTAGGCAGAAGATAAAGATCACTTCTCATTTATAAAATAATAATAATAATAATAATAATAATAATAACAAACCTTTAATTATTCCTTTCATAAAATATTAAAATATATATAAATAGGTTAATTCTTCTCATTTATAATTTATAAAATAAAAGGAATTATTTTAATTTTTTCTTTATACGAATGTTAAGTAAAATTTAGAAGTTTTTCCCTTATCATTATATATATTTATCATTGAAAATTATTAACTTTAAATATTATTTTGAGTATATATATACCTGTAAGATGTGTTTCACTGCCCATAACCCAAACAGGGCTCTTAGGATTTTTTAAAAACGAACCTACTTCACAATATCTTAAATGTTCAAGCAAGGCCAAAAAACCAACATCATTTTGTTTGTCTATTCCTCGAAGTTCTAAAAAAAATATTAAATTATTAGAATGTTAGAATTTCACAAATTATAAATAAATATATATACATATATATATATATAATTTTTTTTAAATATATATAAATTTAGTTGATATAAAAATCATAATTGTATAAAATTGGTAAATAGAAATGATATGGCTTACTTAAACCACCAACATCCTGATCATGGTCCCATACATGTCCAACAGCCCGTCCAGTAAGCATTAGGTTAATCAAACTTTGACTTCCATAGCCGTAGGTAGAGTCGATCAATGGTTCACACGGGTCGTTCACCTCCGTTTTAATTTGTTCCAAACCCTATGATAGTTGGAATGCACTTTATATAAGTGCATTTATTTTTTTTTATTTAAGAATTAATCTCAAAAAATAATTCACCTTGGTTGATATAACAGAATATAAAAGTAATAATACTCCAAATGTTTCTTTTAATGTTTCAATCTTCGATATGTAATATTCCTTCACATCTTGAATAGAATCTAAAGATAAAATTCTAAAAATTTAAAAAAATGTATTAATTATAAGTATTTGTAGTTGTATTTTAATTTAGAAAAATTGCTGAGCTATGAATTGATTTCCCACAAAAATATTTATTTTTGTATCTTTAATATTTTTAATCAGAACATTATAAATTATTTATAATTATATATGATTGAATTATATAAATTTAAAATTTACTCTTTAGAATGATTGTATCTAATATATTATTTATAAGGATGATTTAAAAAAATATCCATTTATAAATATAAATTAAATTTAATTATCAGAACCTCTCAAAAAAAAAAATTAGAATGATATTATTCTGATTATAAAAATTTACCTTAATTTTTCATGAAATTGTTCATGTTCGATTGGATTTTTATTTTGTTGTTCAATTAAATCTTGCGTATTTACATTGTTCAAATGAACTAAAATAAATTTACCACCAATATGTGAACTTGCTAATGTTAATATATTACAAACAGCTTGGACTAGTAACTCATTTGCGTGATCACTATCAACCTAAAAGAAAGTTAAAATTGATTATATTTTTAATCTAATTTTAAATTATATTAGGCATGTTAACATAGAAAGATTCCATACGATAAGGATGATCTTGAAACGTCAAGGCTAAAACATGGGCTTGACAAGCAGAAGATTGTCACCAGTCATATAAAATTATATTTTAAATAAAACGTAATAAAAATTCCAACATATTTGCAAAACTAATTATAAAATATGAACAATTTAATTATTGGACTATAAGGAATTTTCCTAAAATGACTAAAGTGGTTTCAAACGTATTTAACCCAGAAGATTAAATATAAAATTTTTAAATTTTATTTGCACATAGATATATATATAATTATATATGCTTTAAATATGAAAGATTAAATCATAAATATTTCTGAACCAAATAAATTAGAAATAGAAATGAAATAGAAAATGTAATACACATGTGACATGTCTCAAACATTAAAATAAGATATTCCCGAAAAAACAATTATAATTCTATATTTTAAAATTGAATTTACCAAATATTAGAGATATCTTTTAATAAATAAATCGATTAGAATTCAACTATAATTTAAATATATTAATATAAATACTTACATCTCTCCAATTATTACCAATTGGTTCATTTAAAAGAATTTTTAAAATATATGCTTGAACAGGAGCAATCACAGCACATGGCCCACCTTCACTTTGTATTAACGCCGTAGGTTCATATTTACTAAAGTAGAAACCTTTAAAATATAATATATTTTATGAAATATATGTATATTATATATACATATATATATATATATATAGATATTATATACATTAACCAAAATTCTTATATTAATTGATTTAGGTTAATTTCTAAACAATCTAATTGATTATAAATTTTAAAAATAATATATGTATTTGAAATAAATTTAGAATTTCTATACCTTGTGCCCATCGTCTGAAAACATCCTCTTTTATATTAGGGCCCCATAAAAGATTTCTAATTTCTTGCAACTCGCTTGAAGAAGCTTCAAAATTATTAACGGCCATTCTTTATATGAAATAATAATTTTACAATTTTTTAAATCCTAAGTAATTCAAAATAACAAATGAACATTACAATAATTTATGAAATATTTGTTTAAAATAAATAGATATGACATATTAAATATATTTCCGCCATTTCTGAAGCAGTTTATAAAAACCATCAAAAATACTCTTTAAGATTTTAATCTTTTATCTAATAGTAAAAAATGGAATAATACAGAAAAAATAAATTTATAAATAATAATAAAGTTAAAAATTAAAGAACTAATTTAATGAAGTTTCTTAAAATTAATTGTTGGATTATAAATGAATAAATAAAAAGCCGCTATTTTCAAATGACTATTGATGAAGTTTTATTAATTATGTAAAAAAACAAATATGAGAAAAATATACAAAAATTTATAAGAAATTCATAATATGTTATAAACTCTGCAGAGTTATCTGTATTAATAATTTTTCCATCACTTTTTAATGCTAAAATCTTTAAGTTTAAATAAATCAAAATGAATACAAAGAAATTTTTAATATAATGAATAAAATAGATTTCTATTAGTTTTTTATAATATACATATTAATATTTATTTTTAATTTTGAACATTTCGAGTTTTTAATAATACTTCAAATTAAAATGGGATAAAATAAATATCGAATTATTTTACTGATATGTTTTCACCAAGAGATTTTTAAAACATTTTTTTTTTTAGAAATAATTTTTTTCATTTTTTTTTTTTAAAAAATGATCTAATTGATTAATAAACTTTTAGCTGGTTTTTTTCGTCGAATCCAGCGGAATGGCCAGCATTTCTGACTATAAAACTAGTTCCATCATAATGCATTCTCCGCTCTCCTCTTCTTACAAATAAATGGGAGGTTTGTCCAAGAGAAGCCGTACAATGCAAAAATGGAGTGGTTAACGATGCTGTTCCATTCGTAGGTGATGTTCTTAGCAGGTATTTATTGCTATTTCTTGCAATTCTATATAAAATGAAAAAAAATCGCTAAAGACCTTCTTGGGAAAAAACAGAAAAATAACTGGTGTAATATACTCTTTTGGTTTATTAAGTTATTTTAGAAAGATGCTATAAAATTAGTTTAGTTAATATTTTTAAAATTTTGTTTAACAATAAGATATCAGGAGAACGAGAGAAGAAATTTATTTTATGAATAACTCTGAAATAGTTATCTAATAATCAATCAGAATCAATGGTATGTCGTGACGAATTGTTTTCATATAGAGTTGATCTCAATTATAAACAATACGACACTCCATTATATCAATAATCTTCTGATATCAAAAAATGATTGTGTTTGTACATTTAGTAAATTCATATACATCATAAAGTATCCGAACATAATATTTATGAAGTTAGAAGAGCCCTACATAAAAATTAGTCGTAACATTTTTGTAACATCTATACATTTTTTATCTTTGAAGGGAAATACCTCGCATATATTGCATATATTCCGTGGTAGTGCCGGACTTTTACCTGGGAAAACCTTTCCTTGGTTAATCTCTAAATCATCCCCCCCCCCCCTCCTGAACGGGGATAGTTTGACTTAAATAAAATGAAAAATAATTGATATTGTATTTTTATCTTACCTTACAAGACCATCAGGTGTTTGAGAAATTCGTACATTATTAATTATCCAATTGTGTATTCCTTCTTCACTTAACCAATATTGAATAGATTGTAAAATAGCACCTGCTTCTTGAATACTTCCAGCACCATGTCTACTATCATTATAAAATACAGTTAAAGACAAATCTTGAGACATATCCCAAAAAGTATCGGTTGTGGTTCTTGTGCCAGCTGCATCAACTAAATAAACTAAAGCACACTGTTCCGAAGTAAAACTCACTCCTTTGTACCACATTTTAGCATACCTACAAATAATAGAAAATAAATTAAATTTAATTAAAATTTTATTTAAGGTTGTTTTATAGTAATCTTTAAGAATGATGAGAAGAGACGCGCGTTGGAATTAAAAAAATAAAATAAATTAGAAAACATATTTTTACTTATTATTAGGTCATTAAGTTTGAAATGGCAATGGACACCATATAAAAGAAACCTCCAAGATCCTGGAAAGATGATGTTAAGGAGGCAATTGCAGCGAGAGATCTGAACGAAGGAGATTGGAATGATGATAAACAATAGAAATTGGGAAGCGAAAAAATCGCCATGATGATGAAGTATGAAATGTCTTTCTTTAAAACTTGAATATATAGAATTTCCGACAATGATTGTTCTTGGTTTGTTTTTTCAAGGTTAATCATCACTCCTTTTTATTTTTATTTTTTATTATTATTTTTTATTATAATCTTTTGAATTATCTATTTCAGAGCAATTTTTTTGAAAGTTTTGTCTTGGAATTAGACACTTCGAAACATCACCAAGCCTTTCGGCAAGGATGTGATTAATGAATTCAAATTACGTGGATGGTTTGAAAAGTTTCATGGTTGAACGGGAGAGACCTATGACCAAGATGGATAATATTAAGCTAATATTATTGTGGACACACCTCAAACTTCCTTAGCAGCAAGATTTAACTTTTCAATTCCAACAATAATGGACCAATTGAAATAAATGGGTAAAGTAAAGAAGTTAATGGAGTCTGTTTTACGGTCCATTACTGTTATTATTCTCTACAGTTTTGTGAGATTTGGTAAAACAATTACAGCAGTTGCCTACTGCAACTAATTGGACGACATGATGAGAAAACTTGAGAGTAAATAGTCTAGATTGATCAATAGAAATACTTAAATTCCCTAGCAAGTCAAATTGCACAAATAACGTTGTTTAAACCAGGGGTTCTTAAACTGTGAGTCGCGACCCCCAGGGGGTCGCGAGACTACTGAAAGGGGGTCGCAAAGATCTGATCCTTTTGAATCATTATAAATAAAATTTTAAAATTATTAAATTATATATATGTGAAATGAATGGGTATGTATTCTTTAATCCTTATTTTATTTACATTGTAAATTAGTGCGATATTACATCTACATCTACGGTTAATATATATTTCATTATATGGAGGAGGGGGTCGTTTAAAATTTCCTAAGCTTGAAGGCGGTCGCTATATAAAAAAAGTTTAAGAAGCCCTGGTTTAAACTATAGGAGCTAGGCTTGGGAACTCTATATCCACACTATTCACCAGACCTTGCACCAACTGATTTGCACAACTCCCATTACTTTTTGAAAGGAAAAACATTCAATTTTTAAAAAGCTATGGAATCCGCCGTGGTTTCATGAAAGGGCTTTGGAGCCAAGTCGAAATTGACCTTCTAATATATCTTAATTTAATTTAGCCGGGTCCAGAACAGGTCAAGTTCGAAATGGCTCCACACCGCTGGTGGTGATTTGAAACGTGATTTCATTCTCTCGAAATTCAAAATCATACTTAATGACCTATTTATTTGTTTATTTTTAAATAAAACAAATAAGTAAATATTTGTACATTTTTTTTAATAATAAAAATCATCTATTTTTTAAATATCATTTATTTAAATTTGTAAAAAATAATTCTTTAAAGGGAAGGAGGGTATGATAATGTATTGTTATTATAACATTTGGCTTAAAATTGTATATATCTAAGTTTTATTTATATTAAATGTATTTGAATAAATATTTTATTATGCAATATAAATAAATCAAATTTTTTCCAATTTGAAGTGGTTATAATTATTTTAATGGAACTATTAATTGCTTATTTAGAATTTTAAATAATTTCACCAATAGTTAAATTTATTTTTTGTCTGTTTTTATATTTGCTACTGGTTATAAAATAAGCCCTGAACTCAAATTGTAGTACCCAAATTGAAGTTATAAACATTACAAGAGTTCTGTTTATATTTACTAGTGAAAATGTTGGTTCTTTGTTAAAAGATATATATAACATATTTATTTAGGAAAATAATATTTTTTTCACAAATTAAAACATTTAATCTACCCACTTATTATTTCCATGGTTATCATTAGCAAGAATTTCTACGCGGCTTCCATATTGAAAAATTCTTCCATTTGGATGTAATAAAGCAGTAGATGAGCCATTACTGGACAAAGCGATGACTATGTTGCTCTAGAATATTAAATATATTTAGAATTATATTAATTTTAAAAATGCTCGACGGTACTTAATTTAAGAATCTTTTGAACTTAAAAATAAGAAAAGAAATATTAAAATCTATTTTATTATAAAGTTCGGAAATTCAAAATAATAACAATGTTTGCGCATGATAATTAAATTAAATATCAAAGTGTAATGACAAGTTAGTTATAAATAAAATATAGAACTTATTATATATTATTATTATTAAATAAATATCTTATTTATTAGTAATATTAGTAAAAGTTAATTCCACCTTAAAATTAAGAATTCGTATGGCGCGATCGACAGTCATATCTAAACGAACTTTATCAAGAAGACGTAAAGAAATTGTTCCATGTTGGGTGGTAAATGCAGTACCAAGACCACCACTCTCAAAATCTGTTTCTCTCCATGTATCTTGGAATGGCCATAATTCTACACCACAATCCTAAGGTTTTTATTAAATATTACAATTTGTCAAAATTTTTATATATATTTATATTGCTTACTGAATATAGATAATCTTCTTGTGGATAAATAGAAGTTGGTATAACTTTTGCATTTGTACGATTATTCTGTCTCCAATTTGAAATATAATTATTGTTATTAATATTTGTATTATTTGGAACAATATTATTTAAATTTAATCCAGAAGACCATTGATCTCCAGGAGGATTGTCAAAAAATTTTGTAAATTCTGGATATCTCTTAGAAATAAATATTAAAATTTTAAAATTTTATCACTTACATTACATGAGAAATTTAATTACTAGCTACCGGATAAGTTGATTCTTCATTTGAAGTTATACATGAGTGTGGATTAGTAAATAAACTTCTTGGTCTTAAGGGTAAATTATTTTGATATAATACGTCTTTCCTATAATCCCCTAAACCTAAAAGATTTGACATTTTACAATTGGTTTAACTTAAATAGCAAACCCAGTAAAAATATAAAAAACAAAATGTTTTATTTATAGAAAACAAATTATTATGATTATTATTATCAATTCATTGTTTAAATGTGTTTATTTATCGTTTAAAAAAATAAAAAAAGTAATACATATAGAGGAAGGAATAAGGATCATTATTTGAAACAAATAATAAGAATATTAATATTTTTATAACAAATTAATAATATTGTATTTTGAAAAAAAAAATTCAGACATTCTTATATTTTACATTTAGTACAATATTGGTAATTTACCAAAAGAACTGTTGAGAATTTTATTAAAGAACTTAAGATTTGATTAAAAAACCAATTGATATTTCTACTGCGTTCTAGTTCTTTTAGTTTTCAAATATTTAAATTATATTAAATATATATATATATATATTAAGGCAGTTTACGCTGCAGCTTCACCACTAAGTTTCTTAGCTTTTTCAATAACTTCTTCAATAGGGCCTACCATGTAAAAAGCAACTTCAGGCAAATGATCATATTCACCACCCAAAATTTGTTGGAATCCCTGAAAAAAAAATGAAAAATAAATTTAAAAATACATAAGATGTTGTCAAATTTTGTTAAATAAAAGTACTTTTAATTTTAAAATAGCTTTGCTATTAATTATTTTAAATAATGTAATTAGTCATGTCTATTAATAAACATTTGAATCAATTTAGTTAAATAAAATGAAATGAAATTTTCCTTAAGGGAGAAATTACTAACCTTAATAGTTTCTTTTAGAGGAACCAATTTTCCAGCATGACCAGTAAATACTTCAGCTACCTGGAAAGGTTGTGAAAGGAATCTTTGGATTTTGCGGGCTCGAGCTACTGTAAGTTTGTCTTCTTCTGATAATTCATCCATACCCAAAATAGCAATAATATCTTGAAGTGATTTGTAATCCTAAATAATAAAAAATAATAACAATTGAGATTGTAAAATTAATTTAAATTTAATTATTAAATTCCAACCTGAAGAATTTTTTGTACACCTCTGGCTACGTTATAATGTTCAGCTCCAATAATGTTTGGGTCCATAATACGGCTAGTTGAGTCAAGGGGATCTACTGCGGGATAAATTCCTAATTCGGCAATAGCTCGAGACAATACAGTTGTGGCATCCAAGTGAGCAAAAGTAGTAGCGGGGGCGGGATCTGTTAAATCATCAGCAGGTACATAGATAGCTTGTACTGATGTAATAGATCCTTTCTTAGTTGTAGTAATTCTTTCCTGCATGGTACCCATGTCAGTGGCTAAAGTTGGTTGATAACCGACAGCAGATGGAATACGACCCAATAAAGCAGATACTTCAGAACCTGCTTGAGTAAATCTGAAAATGTTATCAATGAAGAGCAATACATCTTGACCTTCTTGATCTCGGAAATATTCAGCAACAGTAAGACCAGTAAGTGCAACACGAGCTCTTGCGCCTGGGGGTTCGTTCATTTGACCATAGACAAGAGCTACTTTGGATGTTTTATCTTTTAAGGAAATTACACCAGATTCAATCATTTCATGATAAAGATCGTTTCCTTCACGGGTACGTTCACCTACTCCGGCAAATACTGAATAACCACCATGAGCTTTAGCTACATTATTAATCAATTCCATAATTAAGACAGTTTTTCCGACTCCTGCACCTCCAAATAAACCTAAAACATAAATCCTTTATTAAATTATATCTTAAAATATTCAAAATTTAAAAGATTTTAAATAAAAATTTTAAATCACCTACTATTTCAAAAATTAGTTTAAACTCAAAATAGAAAGTCTGACTTGACAGTTTTTAAATAATTTTTTTTTAACAACCTTGAGTGACAAACTTTTATTTTGTTTCACTATTTGACAATATAATATAACATATTGTAAAAGTAAAAAAAATCTTATTTAGAATAGCGGCGTACCAATTTTTCCTCCTTTGGCATATGGAGCTAACAAATCGACAACTTTAATTCCTGTAACTAAAATTTCTTGTTCGACGCTCATTTCAACAAACTCAGGTGCTTCAGCATGAATGGCAGAATATTTATCAGTACTGATAGGGCCTCGTTCATCAATAGGTTCTCCAATTACATTAATAATACGACCAAGGGTTTCTGGTCCTACAGGAATTCTAATTGGAAATCCAGAGTCTAAAACTTGTTGTCCTCGAATAAGACCTTCGGTACCATCCATAGCAATAGTACGTACAGTGTTCTCGCCTAAGAAAAAATCAATTAAATTATTTTTTGTAAAAGATAAAGTGATGAGTTTAAAAAGTTACCTAAATGTTGGGCTACTTCCAAAACAAGTCGTGGTGTTCGATTTTGAACTTCAAGAGCATTAAGAATAGGTGGAAGGCTGTCATCAAATTGGACATCAACTACAGCACCGATAACAGCAACAACTCGGCCTGAACCTCCTTTACCTGCAGCTGCTTTAGGGGCAGTTGCATAATTGGTTTTATCTAATAGAAAAAAATAATACATTTTTTTAATTACTTAAAACATTATCTTAAACATTAAAGAGATTCATTCAACAATTAAATTAAAATAATCTAAATATAGAAATGTTGTTACATAACAAGTAACAATAATCGTTTGCTATTAGGTAACGTAATATATATATAAATATATATATATTGCATAGAAATATACTATAATATTAAAGAAAATATTAATCTGTAGAATTTCCGGTTTATTATTATTTTCAATAAACTTTGGAAGTTAAAGTAAAGAATTTCAAATATTATTAGAATATATATATATATATATATATATATATATATATATATATGTAAATATATATAATATATATAATTAAAAAATACATAAATAATTCTATCTATATAAAAATATATAGATATATTTAAGAATTTCAAAATTTCATTAAATTGATTAGAATTGAAAAATGCAATTTTAATGTAAAAAAATATAAATTTGATACGCACTGTTGACAGATAGAGAGGTGAGAATTTTGGCAGTTTCATTTTGCAATTTTTTGGCATTAAGTCCAGGCTTAACACCACAAAATAATTTAGAAGAAGCCCTTGTTATTGCAGTAAACATGGTGGCTGTTAAAGTCTGCTGAAGTGGTCAAAGAAAACGGAAGAAGTTATCACGTGATCTATCTTGGCCATAATAGATGCGCATGCGTGATTCTATAAAATCAATATTTTACTAATTTATCAGTTATAAAAAGAAATTTAATTATTTTTTATATATATTAAAAAATTATAAAATGTTTTTTAATTACTTGTATTTATAAATAAAATTTTAATTAAAATACAAAATATATTTCAAGAGTAAAAGAATTTTGGTTCAAGAGTATGAATTTGACCAATAATATTCGTTTGTTTCATGTTTACCAATGTTTACCAATATAAATTAACCTGTTTATAAATGTGCTTATTTTAAAAATATATTTAAATATTTTTTTATTTTTTAAATGTATTTTAACCTTTATAGTTACCACAGACTTTCTGTATAGTTAATATATATATTATACTGTATATGTTTATTTATTTTTTAATATTTTATGATTTATGGAAAATTATATTAATTCTTAATGAAAATTGGATTAATAAATGTCATATAACCACGTGCTTATTTTTATAACACACTCGTGTACAAAATAAAATTGATTTGAATAATTTAATAATATTTTAAACATGGCAATGTTAGCAGAAACTCGAAGAAAAGTGAGATACTCACTTAATCCTCGAGGAAACTCTTGGGTTAAAGGTATTTATTTTATAGATAAACATTTTTATCATTAATTTTCAGATCCTGTTAAAGGTTAGAAAAAGTTAGTGCAATTATTATAATTATATTTATAAAAGAAAAATGTTAAAAGTTTTAAATATTATAATATTTTATTGGTTTAATATCTAAGAAATATATTCTATCATTTTATATAATTTTTTTTCTTTTTAAGATACTAATAAATTTGGTCAACGAATGCTTGAAAAAATGGGATGGCAAGAAGGAAAAGGCTTAGGAATAAATCAACAAGGAAGTTTAGAGCCTATTAATGTTAAAGTGAAAATTGATAATAGAGGTAATACTAGAATTCTTAAATACTGTTTTTTATGTAGTAATTTTTTCATTTTAACGTAATCATTTAATAATTTGCTGTGTATTAAAAAATCACTACATTCTAGTAAAAATCTCAGAATTTTTTTTAAAATTTACAAATAATATGTTATAAAATATACTTTTCCTTTTAGAAAAGTAGATTCTAAATTTTATTAGATTTTGAAAAAAATATTAAATTAAAAATCTACATAATTTAATGTCAAATTATAATTTTTGCATTTAGGGATTGGATTTAATAAAACCTGTGCAGATGAAGATCTTAAACATCAAAATGATTTTGAATATCTTTTAACTGAATTAAATAAAGATAATAATAATTCACAATTAGGTAATACTCAACAATCATTAGAAGAAAAATCTAAGAATTCTAAATGCCGTCTTCAGTAAGTATTTTTTTTTTTAAACATTTCTCAATAATCAATATTATTTAAAAACCATATTTCGGTATATTTTTAAATAAATAATATTATTATTTTTAGTTATAAAAAATTTACAAAAGGCAAAGACATACGTAATTATTCAAAAAAAGATCTGGCATGCATAATAGGACTGAATGTAGTCTTAAATAATGACAAAGTAAGTGATGAAGAGAATTATTATGATAATTTAACGTCTAATCCAGAAAATATAAGTAATGAAGAGAATTGTGAAGAAAATTTAAAATCTAATTTAGAAAAAATAAGCGATGAAGAAAATTCTTATGAAAATACACAACCTAAATCTAAGAAAAGAAAATCTGTACGATTTTCGGGAAATCTAGAACAAGTTAAATTAATTTCCCCTATAAAGAAGAAACAACTTTTCAATATTAACTCTCTAAGTAACAATATATTTCAAAAAAATGAAAGTTTAATGATATATGAAAATAATATTAATAATAGAGAACACGATATAAATAATGAACCAGATAATTTAAAAAAGAGAAAATTCGAAGAAATTGACATTGAATTGAATGATTCAATTGTTATCAAAAAGAAGAGAAAAAATAAAAACAATAATTCAGAAAATCAAAGTAAATTTAATGAAGAATATAAAAGTAATGACATTTTAGAAATTGAAACGGATATACTAAATGAAAATAGAGCACTAATAAATCTAGAGTATAAAAAAAATAATGAAAACAATTGTGAAAAAACTCAAAATTTAGAGGAATTAACAAAAGTTCACAAGAAAAAAAAGAAAAAATCTAAAGAAAATAAAGATCATCTAGATGTCGAGAAAGATTTGACATCAAATGAAGCCATAAATAAGAAACAGCATAATTATAATGATGATGAAAAAGTAAATGAAAATATAATTAAAAAAAAATCTAATAAAAAAGAACATTCAGATATCGAACTAATTGAGGTTCCAGACGAAAGGAAAGATGAAGAAAAATTGAAATGTGAAGAACAAATACCTGAAAATATTGTTAAAAAAGAATCTAAAAAGAAAAAATCTAAAGAAAATAAAAAAAAACATTCAGATATTGAAATAATTGAGGTTCCAGACGAAAGGAAAGATGAAGAAAAATTGAAATGTGAAGAACAAATACCTGAAAATATTGTTAAAAAAGAATCTAAAAAGAAAAAATCTAAAGAAAATAAAAAAGAACATTCAGACATTGAAATAATTCAGGTTCCAGACGAAAGAAAAGATGAAGAAAAATTGAATTGTGAAGAACAAATAACTGAAAATATTGTTAAAAAAGAATCTAAAAAGAAAAAATCTAAAGAAAATAAAAAAGAACATTCAGACATTGAAATAATTCATGTTCCAGACGAAAGAAAAGATGAAGAAAAATTGAATTGTGAAGAACAAATAACTGAAAATATTGTTAAAAAAGAATCTAAAAAGAAAAAATCTAAAGAAAATAAAAAAGAACATTCAGACATTGAAATAATTCAGGTTCCAGACGAAAGAAAAGATGAAGAAAAATTGAATTGTGAAGAACAAATAACTGAAAATATTGTTAAAAAAGAATCTAAAAAGAAAAAATCTAAAGAAAATAAAAAAGAACAATCAGACATTGAAATAATTCAGGTTCCAGACGAAAGAAAAGATGAAGAACAAATAACTGAAAATATTATTAAAAAAAAATCTAAAAAGAAAAAATCTAAAGAAAATCAAATAGATAAAACTGATTATTTAGATATAGAGTCAGGTTCAATAACAAAAGAAGGGGAAAATAAAGTAAGTGAAGACAAACAAATATCCCAAAATATTGTTAAAAACAGATCAAAAGAAGATGAAACGTTTAAAGAAATTAATAAAAATTCAAATTTTAAAGGAGATGAAGTAAATGAAAAAAATACTGAAGATTTTAATGATTTAGATTATTCTTCAAAAGAGGAAAAGAATAAAAAATCTACATTTGAAAATGAAATAAATTATATAAGTCAGAATAAGATTCGTGATCTTCTTCAAAAACAATTGGAGGTTCAAACAAATTTAGCAATTCATTTAAAAAATTTTTTAAATCCTAATCCACCAGAACAACAATTAAAATTAAAATCTTTAAAAGAAGAATTTAATTCTAATAAAGTGATATTAGAATTTCCAGGGTCTAATATTTCCTATATTAAAGGATATAGAAATTGTATAAATTAACATGAAATTATGTATATAAGTAAATCAAATTTATATAATAATATATTTTTATTTAAGACAATCTATATATATATAAAGGAGAGTGTTTGTTTGTATGTATGTAATTTGTTTACTTTTTTGCTGTCATAGAAACAAAAAAAAAGAAATTTCTTACTTAACCGACACTTATGTATACAAGTAATGTATGATGGAATTGAGGCAGGAGATAATATGGGGATTGAAATTAATAGGGATAAAACAAAATATTTAGTAAGAGAGAAAAACATTATTAACACACAAAGTCTTAACATACAAAATGTAGAAAAATTTAAATACTTAGATTCTATAAGTACAAAGGATAATAATATTGGATAAGAATTTAAATCGAGGTCGCAATCGGGTAACGTCTGTTATCATTCAGTAAAGATGCTTAACTCATCAAAACTTTTATCAAAATGGATGAAAATTGAAATATTTAAATCAATTATTTTGCCTGTTGTATTATATGGGTGGTCGATGTTCTTGGGAGACGAAAGTAGATTTAGAGAATTTGATATTAGGATTGTTCGCAGCATTTAAGGACCAAAGAAAGATGAGGTCACCGGTGCATGGCGGAGATAGCATAACGAGGAATTGCATGACCTCTATGCATCTCCAGATATAGTTAAGGTTATTAAGATTATAAAATAGAGAAGGCTGGGCTGGGATGGGAAGGGGTCATGGCTAGAATGGTAGATTAAAGATCGGCGAAATATATTTGGAAAAACCTGTGTGATTGGGAAGATCAAGAACGTGGTGAGTGGACAATGTAGGAAGGGACGTGGGACAGGGTAGGAGTTAGATGGTTATAGCTCAGGATTGGGATACTTGGGGTTACTTTCAAGATCAGTAGAGCCACAGGGATAGCTAGATTGATATAACAAATACAATAGTAATATATAATTAATTTACTGATTAAATTAAAATATCTTTTAAATAAGAACACAAAAAGATATGATAATATAATGTAATATACTGATTGCAACAAAATGGATGAAAACCTTTTACATACAGGCGCTCTGATCAGCTAGTTTTATATAAAGGAATGAATTGAATATTTTTGTTTTTGTAAATTTGTAAATAATTTATATCAATTCAATAAAATAACAATATTTAAAATAAAACTTATTTTTTAGAATCTCTTAACCAGAAATCATAGGTTAGAAATAATCATTTTTTATATAACAAAAAATAATTGAAGAGATAATTTTCTATTTGTATGCTGTTTAGAAAGGCGCTGCACTAGCTAGACTGACTCTTTTTTCCGTCACTATATATACATTACAAGTAATCAAAGGATTAATTTAGGATAATTATTGTATTCAAAAATAAGTAAATGTATAATAAATTCAATTTCATATTATTGAAATATATATGAATTTGAAAAAGATGAAAAATCAAATAATCTTTTTATTTTACAAATATTTTAGGTCTATCATCGTCAGTTTCAATTGTTCAAATTTGGTTTTAATCAAATGTGTATAAAGTGTAATTTGTAATTAAGAAATTAATTATAGAGAATCAAAATCAAATTAGTGGTTGAGATAATTTTAATTTCGATAATGAAATTTAGATTAGTAATCTTTAAACTGATTATTTACACAACTGTGGAATTAACTAAAACGTGGTCCAAATTTAATACAATATTTAAGTCTTAGTTCTGCAATACATTCCTCTCGGTCATTTTTGTAAACTTAGTTTTTTTATCTAATGAAAAATATTTGTTAGGCTCATTTAGTTGTGATATTATATTACCAATATCTAAAAATATCTATAATCTGATATAATAAATTAATACGATTCCTTTAAGAAAAATCTATTAGGTCTAATGAATAGATTTGAAAAATGAATTTGGAAAAAAATTCATAATTTATTGTTTTAATAAATTTTAATTTAAAAAAATATTTATAAATATACACGGTATTGAACAGCCGAAATGTCCTGCACTCTTTTATCAAATAAAAAATTAAATATTAAAAAAGGATTTAAATGCGATTATTAAATGAATAATTAGAGACCTAGAAAAAATATTGTCTATTTTATTTTTAAATTATTATTTGTATATATAAAATTATAATAATGTATTTTAATAAGTTTATATTTAAAAGTATTTTTAAAAAATAATGTTAAGGATTTTATAAACATTGTAAAATTTTATTATAAAATATAAAAATTAAGAGATAAATAAATATATATATAAATCAAATCATTAATTATTTTAATACATAATATATTAATATATTCTTTTTAATTTACAATTTACATGTTTATATTATGAAATATATTAACAGTTTCAGGGTGTTTATAAAGTTTTTCAAATAACAACGATATTATTTTTATATCATCTTCTGACAAATTTACTAAATTTTGTGGTATGTATATTTCATTAATAGATATGACATCATAATTTATATTTTTCAATTCTTTTGCCACATTGTGGTAGTCGAGTGGCGAACAGATAAACTAAAAAAATATCAATTATAATTATCAGTAATAATCTTTATGAATATAAGATGATATGAAAAGTATGAGACAAAATGTCGTAATAAGAAATTTTCAAAACAATTCAATTATTATATTTGAATTATTCAACATTCAAGTGCAATAAAAATTATATTTTTTATTTATTCTAATTTTTTTGAATCATCAAAAGAAAACCGGATAAATAAGTTATGAAATGTCAACTTGATTAACTTATATCGAATAGGAACATTTAAAACTGGCTTGTGTATATGTTTATTAATACATATACCTATATATATACATATACATAGGTGAATTTTTATCATCAACTATGTTTGATCGTGTAAAGTAATTTGGGTTTAATTAGATTTATTAATTGAAATTAAATTACTCGTATCACTACCTCATATGTTGAATCATTTATTTGAATTATTTCTTCTGCTCCAACAAGTATAGCATCACTTAATACCTCATCATTCGTTTTCAAATTATTAAATTTTGCTTTGACAAGTCCTTTAAAGTCAAAATATGGTAATATCTTTTCACCTAATATACACCTTAAATATAAATTGAATTTAAGTATTAAAAAAATAAAAAAAAAGAAATTTACATACTTATGTTTTTTAATAGTTGATGTTAAGTCACATTTTAACTTCACCATCTTATCAGTCGCAACTGTAACTAGTAAAAAACTACCCTTTGGACCTTTTATTTCTAATATATTTTCTTTTATAATTGAATTATTCTGAAAAATGTTTTTTCCATTTTGAAGTCTTTATTCGAAGAAAATAGGAAAAATGTTTTTAATGTTAATTAATCAATTTTTGTTTGTTAATTTTAAATACCATATATTTATTGACAATTTTATTAATAGCAGCCTGAGGCATGTCACCATCTTTTGCTTGTTTTATAACATGGGCTAAATTAACATTTAGTTTTGGATCACAACCACCTTCTATAAAATAAATATAATTTTTAAAAATCAAAAATATTGATTAATCATGTAAGATTTTTAAAACAACATACTTTCCTCTTATTGCAGATTCCATTAATTGCTTCATTTTACTTAAAAACAGTGCTCTTTTATTATCCATAATTTCTTTTTGATGTCGAATATTTGCCCATTTACTATGACCTGCATTACGAACAATTGTAGGATTTAATAAAAACATAAATTGTCTAAAATTCTGCAAAATTGTATATTTTTGCATTTCGAAAATTTGATTTAGCTAGACGTTTAAAAATTAGTATTCTAATATATCAATATTGACAAAATATATTTCATATTCATGAAGTTATGAATTTAAATTTCATAGTAAAAAACAGAGATAGAACACTAATAAAATTATACTTAATATTTTTTTTATATATTCCAATAAAAGATAATTAATTCTATTTATTTATATTCAATAAATAAATAAATAAATATATATATATATATATATATATTTGTTTTAATAAAACTATATATTTATTTTTATATGAATATATTGAGAGAGAAAGAGAGTACATGAAAGAGAAAGAATTATAGTGATTTTCAAGTGAGTAAGTTGGTCATTTATGATTAACTCAAAGAAGTGCGAAAGCGTTTTACAAAACCGCAACAAAAAACACAAAGGCTAATTGAACGCGGTTATAGTAATGGTAAAAATGGAGTAGTTCATGAAATCGATTCTTTTTTTTTGTTAAAATTTAACATTATTTTTGTTCAAAAGTTAAAATTTTGATCCTATAAATCTTTTTGCTATCCTAGGAAACTAGAAACATATATTGAGAATGTGATCAAAAAGCTTATAAAACAAAATGACCGAAAGTCAATCTTTCAATGAATAGGTATGTCACATTCATAGACTCTTCAAATTAGGAAACCTATAATTATTTTTTTTAAAATTTTAATTTAAATATATTTATATATTTTATAAAAGAAATCTTATTGATATTATAATATTTAAATATTATTTCTATTTATTTTATATTTATATTTATATATATATATATATATAAAATTTAAATGTATATTTATTCATTATATATATATATATATATAATTTATAGCCCAAGGTTGTAAAATATAATTTATAGGTATTTCAAATTTTATTTTTTTTTTTAATTTTTATTTTATTAGAATTTATTTTATTAAAACAAATTTCCAAGATGTTTTCTTTATTAATAATTATAATAAATTTCATTTTTTCAGACCATTTTAAATCCATTGATTATTTAGATTGCAAGAATGGTTTCAACTCAAGGCGAAATAAGAGTTGGACCATCTCATCAGGTATCATTTGTAATAAACATTTTATTTTCAATTGTTTATTTTTCACTCCCATTTTTAATGTTTCATTTTGAATATTAGAAGTTTATTAAAATAATTTATTAAAAAAAAAAATAAAAAAAATTAAATGAGTTTTTCTTTTAATTTAATTTCAAATTATTTTAAAAGCAATTTAATTACTTTTTTACACAGTACAATAAATCATGATTAAAAATTCAAATTATTACTATGATTTTTATTTAAAATATTTTAAAAAGTTCAATTGAATTTGTTTTTATTCATGTTTTAAAGAATGTTTTGATGTTTTGATTTATATATTATATCTTTCTTAAATTGATTTCAGGCACGTCTACCAGAATATAGACCAGGTCTAGTAAATAACAATAACGGTCCGAATTCTCAATCAGGTACGGGTGCATCTGGAAACGATTTACCGCCAGATCCAGATTTAGAGAAAGATCGGGAAGAACTCAGGTAACAAACATTTTATTTTATTAAATTTCCAATCATGGACTAAATACGAGTACAAAGAAAATGTAATTTTTATAAATAATAATACTAATTATTTTTTTGACATTCTTTGATTAATTATATATTTAAAACTTTTTTACTATTAAATATAAATTTGTAAAGATAGTTGCATGCATTTGGATGAATAAGTTTTAAAACAATTAAATTTATTTAAAAATCATAGGACTTATTTAGAAATTAATTAATTAGATTGTTATTAAAACTACATTATTAAATGATATGAAATAATTTAAATATTTCTTTTCAAACAATCTTATTAATTTTACACTTAAAAACTTAACAGTGATTTCAAAGCATTATTTGTTCCTGAAACTTGTAATCCAATTTATGAAAACTCTTAAGAAATTATGGCAAAAAATTTATATAAAATGATTAAAACAAAATAGGTTTTTGTATCTTGTTATCTTTATATAATTAGTGAATCGATATAAGTAACAATAGATACATTCATTAAATTAAAATTATTCGTATGTGCAAAGTTGAACTTTGTGATTACCTGATTATCAAAAGTACCAAAGCAGTTTTTATTTCAGTTAAAACATTTGCAAGAATAGATCAATAGATTCTTCTATTTGCGAATAACACGTATCTTTAGTTTTTTGAAAAATTTATGAAATGGCATCGCTCGATATCAAGTCAAAAATTTTTCTTAAAAATTTCCTTTCTAAAAGAGAGCTTAGTGTGAATAGTATACAAATACAAGACCAAACGGATCTTAGAAATATTTTTATAGATATTAATAATAAACATAATAACTGCCTATGGAAAAGAAAAGTTTGTGTTGACTGGAAATCAAAAAGATATACGAGTACAAACCTTAAAATTATAATCTTTTTTTTATTTCAATTATTATATAAATATAGTTTAATTTATTTTAATTAATTTTATAATTATAATCTAAAACTATTATATTTATTAAATTAATATTTCATTTTAAATTTTAACTAAATTCTGTTATGTTTTATGTTTAGAAAAAAATTTATAATTTATACTAAATATTAATTTTAATTAAAATTTATAAACTTATATTATTCAAATGAATATAAAAAATGATTACATTTGTTTACATATTTATTTAATATATCTTAAATTAGATAATTAAATTTTGTTTGATTTTATGTTCAAGATGGATACCGGCAGTTACACTTGATGGTGATTTGTTAATGTATTTACGTGCGGCTCGTTCAATGGCTGCTTTTGCTGGAATGTGTGATGGAGGGTCACCAGATGATGGTTGTGTAGCTGCAAGTCGCGATGATACTACAATTAATGCTCTAGATGTTGTATGTATTCTTCGAATAATTTTATTTAATTGAAAAGACTTGACGAAAATATTTTTTTTTGTAGTTGCACGATTCTGGATATGATCCAGGGAAAGCACTTCAGGCTTTAGTTAAATGTCCAGTGCCTAAAGGCATTGATAAAAAATGGTCCGAAGATGAAACGGTATTTATTATTAAATATATTTTGAATTTATATTAGTTTTAAATAATCAATCAATTATTTCAGAAACGTTTTGTCAAAGGCCTGCGTCAATTTGGGAAAAATTTTTTCCGTATTAGAAAAGATCTTCTTCCTCATAAAGATACTGTATGCCATTAAATTTATTTAAATTTGATATATATATATATATATATATATAATTATTATTGATTTATAATTTTTATTATAATTTATTTCTAGCCTGAATTAGTAGAATTCTATTATTTATGGAAGAAAACTCCAGGCGCAAATAATAATCGACCACATCGACGGAATCGTCGACCAGGGTCTTTAAGACGTATTCGAAATACTAGAACAACTCGTGGGCAAAATAAGGACCAGGACGCTGCTTCGCCAGCAGGTAGTGTAACATTATATCACCATTATTAACAATTTGAACTTATATGAGCTGTTCTTTTTTATTAAAGCTGTCGGCTCATCCCGCCCATCGCCCAACCCCAAAGAACAAGGTAAATTTTAAAAAATTCAAATATAAATTAAATCTATATAGATACATTTTCGACACAAAACGTGGCATCATTTAAGCTAAAATTATTACATTTTAAATTTAATTTGCTATAATTTAATAATTTTCAGGAGAAGGAGTTACTTCGGGAAGTGATGATGATAATTCCGAGGATGATTCTGATTCCCGAGATCATGCTGCTTATAGATGTCAACATTGTTTTGCAACTGGAAGTAAGTTAAAATACATTATTTTTTTACAATTATTTTACCTAATTCTGACCCACTAAATTTTTTAAACAATTTTTTTAATTACAAAAATATAAAATCTTTCATATTTTATTTCATATTTAAACTAAGGTTCAAGAGAACTTCAACATTGGGGAAAAGAAAGACAACTTCTTTGCGTTGACTGTAGAAATCATGCAAAAAAGTTTGGTGGAGAACTTCCTCAAGTCAACACCTCTTCGAGTGGATCAGGAGGAGCAAATGGAGCTCCTTATTTATTTAGACCAGTTCAAAATGAATCAACTGAAGATTCCCCGGGGAGAATGCGTACACGTACAAGAAGCAATCAACAGAATCCTCGAAGTAGACCCAAAAGGGGCAGTGGAACAGACACTCCAGAATCTGAAATGGATAAAAAAGGATGCAAATCTCCAGCAAGTAATGCCTCTTCACCGAGCGATAAAAATAAGCGCAAGGTAAATTATAAATAAGTCTGATTTAATACTATACATATTGAATGTTTTATTTTTAATTCTTAGAATAAAGCTGAAACTCCTAGCAAAGGTCGCAAGCGTGTTCATATAGAACCAGAACAAGATGATAAAGAAGAGATTTCTCTCTTTAAAAGGAAACGAAATGATAGAGCTGATGTAAATATATTACAATTTATGAATATAGTATTTTATAACCTTTTACTAATGCTAAAAAAAATTATAGAGTCCTGCTGAAAGTCTCACCACTGATAGTGGCTCTATAGTTGATGATGGAGAAAATGGAGACGGAGAAGTTGAATCATCAACAAGTGAAGTCATTTTATCATCAGTAGCCGGAGTTTCAGGTGCATCGCCATCATCACCTTCTACTCCTAATATTGCACCTTCTATATCATCCAATAGTCTTAGTTTACCACCTCCAGAATCTAATGCAGTTCAAAATCTTCAAGCTACTCTTGAGGCTGTATCTAAAAAGGAAGAAATTGAAGAAGATGATAAATCTCAAATTTCTCAACATTCTGCATCTAATCCTCCACCAGAATCACCAGTTCAACCAACACTTATAGGAGGTAATAATAAATAAATATTACTGTTTTTAAATTAAATTTTTTAAAATGCATAATTATATAACAAACATATTTTTTCAGTTTCTTCAAATAAAGATATTCCTGTTCAAGGACAGTTATTATCAAATAATAATACGGCCTCATCATCCACAACAACTCAAAGAAATAATATTATAGTTCCCAATCTACAAATTAAGGTACCCTTGCCAAGTCTTGGAAATCTAGATGAAATTGGTTTTAAAAAGAAACCTCCAGATGAAGAAGCTAGTTTGGAAGTGAAACCCTCTCTTGATAAAGACAATAAAATTTCAGTATCTTTACCATGTTTTCATCGTTCTAACATTGATTCAGAACCACATGCAGTAAATCTTATTACACCCAATAATGTAAAACAAGAAGATATTTCAAGTAAAACAGAACCACCCCCACCTGAAGATGAACCTGTTGAACAGATGTCTCCACCTCATCCATTAAAGGTTAAAGAAGAGGAAGACAAAAAATCAGAAATAATCAAAGAAGATCCTAATTCAAATCCAACTCCTCAAACAAATGCTGTACCATTAGTTACATCAGCTGCAGCTGCTGCGGCAGCAGCTGCAGCCGTAGCTGCTGTAACTGCTAATAATCAGCAGTCTTCTAATACTTCTTTATTTATGGTTCCTAGTCAAGCCATTAAAGTTGAACCTGGTTTGCCTCCATTAGAACCTAATGAAGAACAATTAATGATTACACCTAATCTTACAGTTCCAACAAGAGTATCTCCTCCGCCACCTCCTCCTCCTCTATCTCAACCACCTCAACCATCCCAGGGAATGATTTCACAACTTGGACAAGTTTTATGTCCTAGTTCTAATAAAGATTTAGATAAACTTGAGGAAGATACTAAATCTCAACCATTATCAGCTAATCCACCAATTATATCGGTACCTTCTGCTCAAAGTTCAATTATGCAACATCCACCTATTCTTCAGGTAATTTTATTGAATTACTTAATTACTTGTCTATTGAAAATGTGTATTATTTTTTTATTTTTCTATTTATTTATAGGTTCCAAATCCTAGCTATCCATTCTTATCAGCTAGTGGACCTTATATGCATCGAGATTCCAAACTTGGACAACAAGAACCTCATAATCTTAAAATTAAACAAGAAATACTAACACCAGCAGAACAAAGTTTAACAACAGATCCACTTCAATCACTTAAAGAAGTTAAAGTTCCGGGATTTTCCCTTTCTGCTTCTAGTATTGCTCAACCTTTACCGAGTACTACACAAGAACCATTTCTTGGTCCTAGTATTGAAAATATCAAAAAGGAACCTGAAAATTATGCTGCTAAAACACCTCCCAAAGCTCCAGAAACATCGACCAGTTCCAACTCTGCAACTATAGTTTCCAATGTACCTCCAATTTCGGTTCCATCTGCAACACAATCCATGGCACCAGCACCAGTAGCTACACCTCCCGTATCTCATAGTGTTGCTAGATTAACCCCTACATCCTCTGCACCATCTGGAATTCCTGGACCTGTAATGCATCCTGCTCCTCAAGCTTCTCCATTACGAGCTTCGCCTTCTCAACCTCCAATACATCCTGGCTTTCAACCAACTCACCATCCTGCATTACATGCACATCACGCTCATCATTCACTTATACATCATTCATTATTTGCTGCTGTCCATGCTGCTTCTGTCCACAATCCTTATCATCCTTATGCTCCATATGCTTATCCTTTCCCTTATCCCTATGGTCCCCCTCCGCCTCCTCCACCGGCTGCTCTAGCCCACCATCAACCAAGACATGAATCCTCAAGAAGCGAACAATCAGCATCTCATGGAAGCCATCATTCAGTTAGTTCAAGACGTGATGTTGCAGAAGAAACATCATCAGGTAATATATTAAAAAACGTGTGATCTATTCTTTATAATTTATTTTTAAATTCCCATTTGAGTTTTTAAAATTTCAAGCTCTTATGTGTTATAAGATGTTTTTCAAATATTTATCTAGGTTCAAATTCAAGCATAAATGAAAGGCAAAATCAACAGCATTCTGTGGAGATATCTTCTTCAATACATCATCATCATTCTGTACACCATCAAATTTCAACTTCCTCTTCTACTACCACCTCATCAGAAAAAGTAAAAATTTTTATAATATAAATTTTCTTCTTTATTTATAATATTAAATTTTAACATGAATTATTTAATTTTCTTTAAGGTGCTTCTTTCGAGTACAATACCCGGAAATTTACATGGTCCTCCACCAACTTCTACCTCGGCTTCAGTCAATATGTCACATACTCCTGCAATTCAGCATAAAATCAATACCTCTAGCTCATCAGGCTCAAGTCTTCTTGTTCCTGTTTCAGACAGAGATCGAGAAAGAGAAAATAGGTAATGTATTTTTACCAGAATTTAATATATATATATATATATATATATATATATATATATATATATCATTCTAAATTTATCATTTTTATGGAATATTTTAAAGGGAACGAGAAAGAGAACGAGATCGTGAAAGGGAAAGATCAAAATGTGATCCGGCGCAAAGTCCTTCAGCATCAATCGTTTCCGCAACTTCAAGTTCAGTGTGTCATGTATCATCAACTGCTTCATCAACAAGTTCCACTTGTACCTCTATTTCTTTACATCCTTCTTCGCATAACCCAGGTTTATATCTTTTAATTTAGATTTTAAAATATTCAATTTTGTAATAATCTATATTTCATTTTTTATAAGTTCATTTCTTTAAACTCATTAATTGTGCATAGAAACTTATTTGTGTCATTTAAGCAAAGTATATTATCCTTAACGATCATTAATTTATGCCAATTCTTTAAATATTTGTTAATTTTTAAAAAAAACAAAAAACAAAATAAATATATTTTTTTATATTATAATAAAACATTTAATTGTTTTAATTTAATTTAACATTTAATTACAATCTTCTTTTAGGAAATCATCAACACCATCATCAACACCACCATCAACATCATCATTCTCATCATCAAAATGAAAGACTTTCTCCAATGATGGCGAGACCTAGTGCTGCTGTTCCTCCACAATCATCAGCACACCCTCATCATCCTAATTCTGGCCCTCCTAATGTAAACAAACACCATCCTTCAATGTTAGTTCAAGGACATCATCCGATGGGATTAGCTCTTCCTCCAACCGGTCTGCCAGGATCTTCACTTGAAGCTCTTCGGTATTTTTTAGATTATTATTGATATATATGTCTATAAATTTTATTTATTTTTTTATTTTTTTTTTTTTTAATGAATAAATTTTTTTTTTAAAGGGCTCATGCACATGCAGCTGCTAGCATGCAACAACAGCAAGCTATGATTCATCCAGCTTCGCATTCCCCTCTTCAACTTCCACCTCACCCTGGACTTCCTGCGCCAGGTAAGAATGTTCTTAAATTCTCTCTTAAATTGACTTTATTTTAAATAAAATTCTAATTATCTAATTTCATTCTCATAAATATCTCAATATTTATTATTAGGGGAGAGTGGCTCTTCTTGGGACACTTTTTTTCAATTTTTTTTTCAATTTTTTTCCTATTGATGATTCTCAAAATCTTACATAGTGTACGTGCAAAGTACATTTTTAAATAACTTTCAATTTCATATCCATAAAACTTTAGAATGTCATATTGAAAAGAGCTTAAATCCACAACGATTATTATACGTTAGTTTTAAAGAGTTTATAGTATCTTTTATTTAAAAATAATTACATGAACTATTTACAACTTTTTGAAATTTACTCTAGGCATTTTCTAAAAATAAAAATATTTATATAATTCTAACCTTCTTTTTCGATTAAATCAAAGCAAATATGACTATTTAATTGTGATGTTCTTTCTCTACATCTTCAAAATCTAAGAGTTAATTTAAAATTTAGATCAAAAAATAAAGCTGTTCCGAGATATACTGTATCTCAAGGTGAGCCATCCTACGCTATTATAGTAAGGCTAACTCCCCTCAAGTCTTATTCT
Organism: Labia minor; assembly: GCA_963082975.1. Taxonomy (NCBI): domain Eukaryota; kingdom Metazoa; phylum Arthropoda; class Insecta; order Dermaptera; family Spongiphoridae; genus Labia; species Labia minor. Next base: position 27,186,732 of record OY720349.1, read on the forward strand.
ATTCCTAATTTGGGTATAATGTATTAAAATATCTTAGTAAAAATATTATTTTCATTCTAAATTGATATTTGATTTAAAAAGTATTTCTTTCTTTTTTAATTTATTATTTTATAATAAATTGAATTTATTTCAATCATATCTTTCAATACATTTTATTTATTTTGATAATAATTTTTGAATTAGTAAATCATCTTCCACCACGACATGAAGATATCAAATCAGAAATTACACCACTTCCCAGTACAAGTAGTAATTCTGGTGTAATACCTGACCCTGACCCCCAACCAGAGGATGAAGAAATTCCATCTCCAAACCAGGTTCCTCGAGGGCCTAGCCCTGAACCGAAAATTGAGGATTCTGAATGTCATCGGAGCCAAAGTGCCATGTAATTATTATTTTAATAACTTTCAACCTATATCACATTACTTTTGAGAATCATTTGAATTAATCATTTAGATTTTAATTAATCCTTTAGTAAAAAATATGAGAAAGTTATTAATTATTTACGCGATAATATATCAAATTATATATTTTTTTTTTTTATTAAAATACTATTAAATAAATACAATATAATACTTTTTTACTGACCGACGATAGGAAGGGAAATTTTTCCACACGAAATTCAATATGGGGAGATTTTTATATATCTCCACGAATCATACATTTTGTAAAAAGGATTTTTTTAGCATGTCTGTCCGTCTGTTGTGTGTCCGTATAGACGTGTACAGCTTGAACGGCTCAACGGATTTTGATAAAATTTGATATATTTACTTAAATGCATCAGTAGCATGAATTCATCAACTTTTGGTGTATATCCGGAAACCGGAAGTGGTAGTTTACAAAGTATTAATTTTATATTCATTTTCGGAAATTGTTCACTTAAAATATAGTAGTAATTAATAGTAGAGTAATTAAACTAGAAATAAAAACCAAGATAATATAAATTAGTCATTTAATTCAAGTTTTTAAAATATTTTTTTTTATACTTTATATATCTATATATTTATATACCTATATAATGTTTGGAAATTAATTTATTTCAAATCGTCGGTCGGTTCTGTGTGTAAATTTAAAATTAATTACAATTTAAATATTCAAACCTACATTGTAAATTGGATAACCCACTATTTTAATTTTCTGTAACAACAACAAGTAGTTGCTCAACCAATTAACCTTAAAATTCAGTTAAATCTTACATTTTTTTATGAATTATAAATGAATTACCGATAACAAGCCAATTTACAATTTCAATAAACTATTAGTAATTATTAATTGATGATTTTAGATTCTTACGTCATTGGAATCGTGGAGATTATAACTCTTGTACAAGAACAGATCTCACTTTTAAACCTGTGCCTGATTCTAAACTCGCACGCAAACGTGAAGAGCGTTTGAGAAAACAAGCAGAACGAGAACGTGAAGAACGTGAAAAAGCTGCAGCTCACCAAGCTCAAGCAGTGAGTTTCTTATTAATGAAAGAACTCTGTGTTGCTTTACGGAACTCGAAAGTTCTTGACATTTATCCAAATTTCCCAATCCTGAGCCACACCGATCCATCTGGTACTTTCTACCACCTCTCTTAAGTTCTTTCCTACATTGTCTGCCCATCCGGTTCTTTCTTCCAACCGGTCATTTTATGATAGAACTTTTATTGAATTTTAATTATTTTTTATTTTAGCGTAAAATTGCTACTCCAGAAAAAATAGAAGGTTCTAAACCACCTTCTCGAGGGCCAATAGAAACTATAACATCTCCATATGATCGTTTTGGTCCAAGGCAAACTTACCCTGATACACCTGCATTAAGGCAGTTAAGGTTTGTGTATTTTTATTTCGCATTTTTATAGTGATTTTCTTTGTGTTTTTTAAGAAAAATAATACTACTTTGACAATAACATTATCAACATTTGTATAAAACTATATTAACCATTTGTAATCAAATATTTCTATTTTTTTTAATTAAATATTATAGTTTTATTTTTTCATAAATCATGTAATTTAATAATTCAATTAAAGTGTTTAATTATGTTTGTAATAATTTCAGAAAATAACTAATAATTTATCTTGATTTCTGGGCATAATATTATAATGTTTGGTAAAATAAATTAATTTGTGAATTTAAAAATAATTAATCGAATTAAAATGCAAGTATTATTGGGAATTGGGAATAAATATTTTAGTCATTCTAAATATTTATAATATATATATATATATATAGTCAGCAAAATCAATTTATAAGATAAAAGTCGCAGTAAATAGTTATTCTTGATTGATTACTAATTTAAAAAAATGTTAAGTAACTTTATTTATATTAAATTTAAAAAAATAACTCAAATCTTTCAGAAATATGTTTTAGAAATTTGGAATTACAAAAAAAATTTTAAAATTTAATTATAACATTTTTTAAAATAATTGAAATAACTTAGACTTTCGATTAATAATTAATTAAAATTTAATTCTTATAAATAATATTTAAAATAAATAAAAATACAATTTTTTAATATTTGTTGTGCTTTATATCAATTACGAAACAAATTTATATCCTCTTATAATAAATAATCATTTAATTATTATTGGATTAAATGTTTATTTTATTCTTTTTAATTCTTTTAATTAACGTAATATATAAATAATTGATCCCCATTATTCTTGCTAATGAAAATGTTTTTTAATTAATAAACATATAATAATAATAATCCTAATAAAAATTTAACTTTTAGTTTGGTGACTAAAAAAAAAAACAGAAATATTTATGATAAATTCCATCTTTCTTCTGATATATTTTCAAATTCATGTTTCTAGTGAATATGCAAGACTTCATGAAGGGGGTTTTGTTTTTAGTGAATATGCAAGACCTCATGGCGGTTTCTCCCCTGGAACCTTACCACGTTCTGCTGGGTTAGGATTACCTCCACAATGCATTGATCCAATGCTACATTATCAATTAAACACAATGTATGGACCAGGCGCAAGAGAAAGGTAAATATTTTATTTTTATTTAAATCTAATTTAATTTAATTTGCATTAAACACTTCGACATATAATCATGAGATTTAAATATCTATTAACACTTTACATATATATATGGATGCAATATTAATTGAAATTTTATATAATTTGTAATTTATATCTTTGAATTAATTATTGTATTCAAGACTTAGATTTTTAGATTGATCAAATAATTATTTTTTATTTAGAATGGAATTAGAACAATTAGAACGTGAGAAAAGGGAAAGAGAAATGCGCGAATTACGTGAACGTGAATTGAATGATCGTATCAAAGATGAAATAATTAAAAATGCTGCTGCTGCGGCTGCTGCTGGCGGCGCCGCACCACGGATGCCAAATCCGTTAGATCCTCATTGGTTAGAGCTTCACCGGCGTTATCCTGGAACTGCTGGTCCTCAAGGGGGGCCACCACCTTTGCATCAATTTACTCTTTACCCTGGACCAGCACCGCCTAGTCAAGCAGCTCTGACTCAACTTGAACGAGAGCGACTTGAAAGGCTAGGTAAGTTCGATTTTTAAAAATTTTCTAATTAATCTTATATATTTTTAAATATCTTTTGTATTGCATGTCATTAGTCACATATATAAATATATATGTATATTGTGTTATCCCTTACAAATGAAAAATGTTAATGTAAATAAAGTCTGAATTAGAATTTCTCTATATCAAATTATAATTTAAGAATCTTTTTTTTTCACCTTTATAATATTTCATTTTATTTTTAATCAGCAATTAATATTTTGTTATAAATTTTTTTTTTTACAAGGAATATAATTTTTTCATTAAATGCATAGTAGGATTCTTTATTTTTTTTTTAAAAAAAATTAAACATCTATTATATTAGTCGAAATAACTAAATATAAAAATATAAAAATTAACATGAATGCGCGTTTACTCGTTCTAAAAGTATTTTTTCAAGTCAAAATTTTTACCTTCAATTTTTGAATAAAAAGAAATGATAATATTTATATATATATATATATATATACATATCTAAATTTTAGGTTATGCATATAATTAAAATTATAAACGTTAAAAATATAAAAAACTGATTTTATATTTATATATATATAATGATAATTGAGATTCATGATAATCCTTTTATTTATCTAGTCTAGAGAAAAAAAAAATTTTAGACTTTCAATAGGTAATCTTGAAGTAATTATATTATTAAGTGCTGATAAAAAAATACTCTACATATATATATTCGTAATCTAAAGATGAAATTAAATAAAAAATGTTAGTAATGTTTTTTCTTTTGGGATTAAAATTCTAATATTGTAATAAGTAAAATTTTATTAATTTAAAAACAAAATCAATTTTATTGAATTGTGTTTGTTTTTTTTTTTTTTTTTTTTTTTTCGTATTTTCTTAAATCTTAGATTAAATATTGAATTTTTCTGCCTCTTATTCTCACTAGTAATATATTTGAAATTTTAATTGTAAATAATTTTTTGTTTTTCTTTTAAAATTGATATATTTCAATATTTATTTTTGAACCAATGAAGGGATTGAAAAACTTTTGCATGAATATCATTTCTTTTGAATTAAAATAATTTTTAAAAAAATATTTTTAATTAGCATCCATTCCTCCTGTTGTAGTATTTGTTCATTATTTTATTTTATTCACCCTAAAATATGTAAATGGAAACAATATTTGAACTCGAATAATTCATACATAAATTATATATAAAAAAAAAATAAGGGGTTCTGCTATGCCAAAGTCTGAAACGTTTTGAAAAAATTGATTTTACAATCGCCTTCACCTTAGCTAAATAATAAATGCAAAACAATCGGGGGAGGGCCTCTAGATTGGTGGAGGTGAGAGATTTGAATGCTAATGGGAGACGGCATTGGGTGAGGCTGAAGAGTGCGCGTGTGCGCAGGAATTCCTAGCGGCGGTGGTGGTGCAGGCCCTGGCGGCCCGCCGCCTGGCGTCGTCGGTCCTCCGCATCCTCATCCAGCAGCTGCAGCCGCGGCGGCTGTTGCGCATCTTGAGGCTGCAGAACGTCTCGCCTTGGCCACCGACCCGATGGTCCGTCTGCAGATGGCTGGCATCTCGCCCGAGTACCACGCGCACACCCACGCGCATACCCACGCCCATTCGCACACACACCTGCACCTGCATCCGGGGCAGCAGGCCCAGCAGGAAGGGGGTCCGGCGGCGCCGTCACCCGGCTTCCCCCTCCCAGGTTAGGTCTTTCTTTAATTCTTTCCTTTTATTCATTTTCTTTTCGTTATATAAGGTGCAAGGAAAAGGAAAAATCGATTATAAATTTCGGATTTGACTTAACGGCAAACTCAGAACCCCTAGATTTATTTTAATTGTCTATTTTTAAATAATAAATGGTTAATCTTTTTGTTTCCTTGAAATCAGCAACTACGGGTACTGGATATCCAAGACCAAGTCTCTTACCTCCTAGAGATGCGCCATTAGGTCTTCATCATCCTTCCGATTTATTAGGACGAGGTCCAGGTTATGACCAACTTGCTCATCAGGTATTTATCATATCATCAATAAATAAATCAATCCTTTGGAAACTTCTACTATTCATTTTCATAGTATTTTACCAGTTATAAATGAGTTCAAGTTATAAAAATTTGAAGAAAACAAGAAATTAATTTTCAATTTTCATTGCAATCAATAAAAATTATTAATAAATTATTCATTCACTCTTTATATAAATCAAAGATTTCATATTTTTGAAAAAAATAATTAAAATAATATTTTTTTATCAAGTTAATAGATTTAACAATAGGCACTTTTTGAAACTTTTTTTTTATATTTTTCAACTTTAAAAAAACACAATCTGGATAATTTAAATCTAAATGCATAATAATATATATTTTCATTTTATAACAATATTTGAAATATATATAATTTGATGTGTTGAATAGAATGCAAAATAAATAAATTAATTATGTAATTTTGTAAAGAGAAATAATTATAGCCTAGAATTTAATTTAATTGTTTTACTTGTAATTAATTAATATTTTATAGGCGGCTCACGAACAACTTCAACGGCAAATGTTGCTGGTGGAACGAGAACGTTTCCAGCACCCAACACTGGTAGCCCAGCATGAGGAGTACATCAGGTATGCTTCGACTCCATTTTCAAGGCCTCCTTAAAGCTGGGCTACATCTTCTGCTACGCTCCTCTGCCTCTGCACTGTATAAAATCATATTTGTTTGAATTGATTTATTTATCTCATAAAGATAAATTAGCGTTGCCTTTAATTTAAATTATTTGTAATTATCTTTTTGTTTAATTATGGCTGTGATCGTATTTTTCCATGTTTTTTAAATATTCATATTAATCTTTTTTTTATGTATATATATAAAAAAAAGTAGTTGGAAATTAGTTTGGAATAGATTTTGCTAAACTATTTTTTTCATAAAGCATGAATTTTAGAATTTTAAGAATACCCACAGCACTTTATTTATACTTTTTATATCCAAATCTTTGTAGACATTTTAATTTTATTCTAAGAAATATTTATTTAGTTGTTTTTTTTAACATTCATTTATATTTATATGATATATATTTGATAAACGATTTGATAAAATTGTTTTTGAGATGTTTATAACTTTACTTTTTTTTAATTTTAATATTTTAATAATACATTTATATTTTTATATCTATTAATTTCATTCGAATTAGGTAGTTTTTGGTTTATTGTTAATTATATTTATTTGCTAGTAATTTGCGTGCACCATTATATTTTCAATATATATATATATATTATATATAATATACATAATAGAGGTATATAATTATATTTGGAATTGTTGAAGGAAACCTTCCAATTCCATTTAGTTGTGTTATATTAGAACTATATTGTGGTCTTAGTGCTTATTCTTTCAAATGGATGACAGGCAACAGCGCGAGCGCGAGATGAAGGTTCGTGCGCTCGAAGAAGCCGCCAGAGGTTCCCGGCCTTAAAATTTGGGTGGTAACTCCCATGTATAAACCTGCTTCGCTCGTGGACATCCTCGGCCATCCGCCAAGCACACTTGCAAACGCCACTTGAATCTACTTATTTTTTCAAACACTTTTCTTTTAATGTATTATTAGATTAATTTATTATTATTAAACTAAAATAATATATATTATATCAGTCCTTTCCTTATGAATGAGAGGCAATAAATCTTTTCGATTGAAGTGGCCTCGATGTTGCTTGACGGATTAAGCCATAATTATATTTTTAGTACAATAGAAATTAAAAAAAAAATCAACACTATTATTATATTTTTGAGCGTCATAAGCGGAGCATGTGCAATGCAATTAATGAGAAAATATACATACAATTTATAAATAAATATTTATATAAATATGCCTTAGACAAATTATTATTTAAGTGTATTTTATTCTTATTGTTCTTAATATATGATTTAACCTTAGATTGAATAAAATCTTTAAATAGATTGATTGGTCTTCCTCATTCTATAATTTTTCTATACTAGTTTAGGAAATTACTGCCCTTATATAGACTTGGATTGGACTGAATTGTTGTAATAATAATAAGCTTAATAAAGTTTATTTTAATTTTGTATTATAAAAAAGAATTTATTATTTTTTTTTTCTATTTCGACAATTATTTGAAAACAAATAAAATAAAAATTATATAAACCTAATTTAATTGTTTAAACTTCTTAAAACTAAATTCTTGAATAGATTAAATGTAATAATGTTCATTTAAAACACAGCTCAAAGTTATTTAACATTTTGATTTATTTAAGAACCCTTTACAAAAATATGAAAAATAAAAATATAAACTTTTCATTCAAATATTTTACTATTTTGTAGATTAAAGTAATGGATTCTGTAAAAGCTTTTAATATTCAATTTCATAAGATGAATTTAAATTAGTATTTTATAGCAATTATATATAAATAAATTATAAAATATTAATTTATATAAATATGTATGTAGATACATACGATATCATTATATGTATATGTATAGAACCATATATATATATATATATATACACACAAATATATATAATAGAACTTTCTATACGACTAAAAAATATATCTTTCCTGCCGAAGTTAAGATATATATATATATATAAATATATATAAATAAATTATACACATCTAATTAATACATGTTTGAATTTATTTTTTAATTTTATTTATTAAATTATAATTATAACTTAATGTCAGTATGAGTGACAATTTCAATAGCAGCATTTATCTCTTTAAAAGATAATTTTTTTAAAACTAATTCTAGATATAATCACACTTTGAAGTCTTTCAATCTTTGAATTAAAAAGCAATAAATGCTGTTGTTAAAATTTAGTCATAACCTACTATCTAGTATATACCTCTAGTTGCTTTTTTGGTATAATCTTGCAGACCAAATTATCTTTGAAAAAATATTATATCACATTAATATAACTAGTCCTGATGGTTTTGAATGTTGATATATTTTTGAATTGAAAATATTTTTTACATGCGTTATTTAACCTCAGATTCATGTTTGTTAAAATATATAAAAAAAATAATAAAAATCTCTTAAATCCATTAGTCGGACGCTGTTAATTTCAAATCATTAGAGTGGAAATATTTTTTGCACATCGTGAATATAAATATCTAATGCTTTTTATAATCTTAAGGTGTAATCTTGATGTTATATGTATTGTAATAACTAATTAATTAAAACAAACAAATATATTGTTTAATATATTTATTTTCTGCACAAGTAAATTATTTGTGTTTAAATGTAAAAATATATATTCGATAAAATAGAATATAATTTAAGAAAAATTTTGTTTTATCAATTATTTATTCTTATCTTTTTAAACATAATATATATATATATAATTATAGATATAAAGATTAAGTAAATAATATTGTACTATCTTTTGGTGAAAAAGGAATGATGATTATAAAATATTTATTCACACAATATATTATTGGATTTTATTTTTTGCCATTGGGATCTAAGCTAGCCTTCCTAGTTAAATAGAATATTATTAATTTTATTATTTAATTTAAATACTATTATATTTAACTCTTGATTATTTTAATTTTTGTTTTTTCTTATAGTTCTTTTAACATTCATCCCATTGTTGGCGTCAATACAGAAATACACTCCAGCTCGTTCTCTAATTCAAATAACCCATCATATTCATATCTTTTAAATGAAAATTCGTTAATGTTTCCATTGTTTAAGGAGTTAATAATAATATAATAATTATTTTAATAAGCAAAAATATTGAGTATATTTATTCCAACTGCCCAAATGCTAAAACTTCTATACAAAGAAAAAAAAATATATTAATTTTCATATTTGAAATTTGATACTTTTCAAAATAAATTTTAACGAAGAATTGTGCACTAACATTCAATTTTTCATCAGAAGACGAAGCATTATTTATTTAAATCTAATAAATAAATAGTTGTGTTACTCTTGACAAACTACAATGCATAATTTAATAATTTATTTCAGGAAATAATTTAATTTTATATACATAAATAAATCCTACCAATAAAAGTAATTTTTTTTAAATAATCATTTTGATCTTTGCGTATTCATATACCTCATTTACATTTCAGAATCACATATTTATTAAAAATTGTTTTAATGATTTTTACACCAAATAAAGAACAAAACGTTTAATTGAATTTTATTTCTCTATATTATTAAAATTTCCTTTTATCCAATATATAAAATTATCCTTTATAAATTATTTATTAAATGAATTTAATATACTTAATTAAGAATTTTTGAAAATATTTTGATTTGATTTTTGAGGAAAATTTTAATACTTAAGAAAAGTGTACCGTAATGTATAAGAAAATATTTATCAATATAATTCATAACTAGTTATTCATTTTATTAATACTTTAAAATCTTTAAGAGGTTTCAATATTTTATTATATACCTATATAAATTTGAATAGAATTATAAACATCTAATTGGTTTTCTAAGTTATGTGTATGGTTAATTATTATTTTTTCAAATACATAAACATATGAGAAATAGATGAATGAATTAATGATTTTATTTTTAAATTTATATCTCTTTGATGAAATTAATTTAAATAATCTAAAAGATACTCAAAAACATAAATTTAAATTAATATTAATTAAATTTGCAAACTTAAAAAAATCTTATTATTTTGTTAATTTTCATTTTATTAACTTATTTTTATAAACCAAGGATGGGATAGGACAAAAGGAATGATAATAATCACACATTTCGTATATTAAGGGTCTTTTATTGGATTGAATTTTATAAAATCCATTATATACAATAATCATTTTTTTAAAAATATGACCCTTTAAATCATAAGATAAAATTATCTTGAGGAAACAGACACTTGCCAAACTCGAATTAAATTATCGGAATAACCAGCAAATAATGTTTGCCCGTCAGTAGACCACGCAAGTGAAAGACATTGAGGTGGTTCAGCTTTGGAAGTTTGAGAAACAATATCTGGGCGAAGTTCTTCAACCATGTCTTTGCTTTCGAGATCCCAAATCTTAATTGAAGGCCCAAATGCAGCACAAAGCCAATACCGATTTGGTGAGAAACATAAAGCAGAGATGATATCGTTATGGTCCAACGTGTGAAGATGTTTTCCATCGTTGAGATCCCAGAGCATAGCCTTACAATCTTTTCCACCTGATGCACAGAGTGATCCATCAGGAGAAACAGTCACTGTATTTAAGTATCCAGTGTGTCCATAATGGTTAATTTTTAGTCTGCAGTTGGCTAAATTCCATACCTTAACAACACGATCCCAACCAGCAGAAACAATAATTGGGTTGGAATGATTTGGTGAGAATCGGACACAGGAGACCCAATCGGTATGGATATCATCTTGAATGGTGTATTTGCATTCAGCTAAAGTATTCCACAATTTAATTGATTTATCTCGGCTTCCAGAAACAATCTGGCGATTATCAACAGAAAAAGCCACACTAAGAACATCTTTTGTGTGGCCCTCAAAGCGCCGTGTGGTTCTTCCAGTTACAAGATCCCAAAGACGTAAAGTCTTATCCCATGATCCAGAAAGGGCATAATTACCATCAGATGAAAGGACGACATCAGATATGAAATGAGAGTGTCCATAGAGACGTTTTCTTGGTACTCCATAGTTAGTTTCATCGCGTGTTAGGCTCCAGATGATCAATGTTTTGTCCCGGGAACTGGACAAAATCATATCAGGAAACTTAGGGTTTGTAGCAATTTGGGTAACCCAACCATTATGGCCCCGTAAGGTGCCTCGAAGCTGCAACGTTTCCGACATTATTTGATGTTAAAAATTATCAATTTTAACTCGATGAATCTTGATTTACTGATCAAGAAATGGCGAGCAAACAGGACCACGTTATAAAGAATGAGAGAAAGCTTAGGTTGTTAGCACCACACAATCATGAAATTCCCCTAAATATCAAATCACAAAAATCAAAAACACTAAAAATTGTTTGTTTTTTTTTGATTAAAATTATTTATCACTTTTAATAATTATTAATAATAAATTTAAAAATACACAAATATTATTTTTTTAATTAATACTTGAAAAAATTATGATTAATAAAATATAATAATACATTTTTTTTTAAATTAAGTGATAAATAATTTTAATTATATTAATAAAATTTAAATTTTTAAAGCAAAATTTAATTTTATATATTTAATTATATTATTGAAATTAATTTAATTCAATAAATGCAATTAAAATTTATTTGCGGAAAATTCAAATTTTAATTTTATTTCTAAAAATAAAAAAACAATATTTGATTACTTATTTATTATTGTTTTATACTATATCAATAATAATAAAAATATTAATAAAAAATTTTGAGTTATAAACAAAACAAAGATTATAATGGAATTTTGTAAATTAAACCACACATTGATATTTGTTATTGTAAATTTATTCAAAAAATACAAACATATACACGTATTCATTTATTCAAAAAATACAAACATACACGTGTGTATATTTTTTGAATAAATTTACAATAACAAATATCAATATGTGGTTTAATTTACAAAATTCCATTATAAATAAAAACAACCACCAAAGCTTTAATAATTAAAACAAAGATTAAATTAAAATTTTGGGAATAAATTATATTTAATTGATTTTTATTTAAAAAAATATAAATTTTAAGTATGTAAAACGTAATGTAGTTGCTTCTTAATTATATTACTCAATTTATCTTTACCAAGAAAATTGCTTGGATCATTTTTAAATATATAGAATATATATATATTTGAGTTTATGAGTGATTTTAATTTTAATATTTATTTTAAATAGTGGTTGGAATATGATACAGAAGTGATTGCTTATGATCAAAGATAAGCGAGTCAAACTATAGTTGTTCAAGTTTTAAAATTTAGATTGAAATCCAAATTTAAATTATTTAAAATTAAAGCAAAGTTTGAATAAAAATTTTTAAATTTAATCTACATCTTTCTAATATTTTTATTTTTGTTTCAAATGATTAGGTATATTTATATATATATAAGATTAATATAGTGAGAAATATACCGAAAATATGTAAATAGATTTTTATTTAGATTTGATATAAAAATATATTCGAGGTAACGAATTGTAATGAAATTTAGCCCAGTTTATTATAGACGAAAACTGGTATATTTTTATTATCAAAATTGTTAGCGCCAAAAAAAATTCATTTTATATATACATTTAATTTGGATTTTATGAAATGCCTTCACACATTTGCCAGTATATATTATATTACAATTAACAGAATTAAGACTATAAATCTACTTTACATTTTTTAACAAGTAATAATATTAATATTTATATTAAACGGAGTTAAAATTAGAAAAATAATTTTTAATTGGTCATGTGGAATTTGAAAGTGACCATATCGTTATTCGAATATATTGGTTTTTAAATAGAAAATTAAAAAGATAAAAAGATCTTATGAACTAGTAAGAAATAGAAACAGGAGGTTGGGAGCGCATACTCATGATTAAAAGGGAAGATTATTTGACTGGCTAACTAGCTAATATTTATAAATATACTGTTTATTGTTCTAGAGAATACTGATAGAACAAATAATAAATAAATGAATGTAAAATTGTAACAAATAAAACAAACATTATGGGACAAAGAAGTATGATGACTTACAGATCAACATTTAACGGGTTGTACAAATGAACGAAAATTTCCTTTGGGATTGATGGCTATTTTATTAGTCAGATAATTATATTAAAGAAATGTTAACAAAAATAAGATGTGGGAATGACCTGTTACTTAGGAAAATAAACTATAAATTATGAAAAAAGGTAGAAATAAAAATGATACATAAGGGAATTTTGTAAATAAAACCACATATTGATATTTTATTGTAAATTTATTCAAAAACAAAAAATACACGTTTCTTTTCCAGTCGGAACTGGACGCTAGGAGAAGGAGCAATCGTAACGTTGTGTATTTATTTGTTTTTGAATAAATTTACAATAAAATATCAATATTTGGTTGTATTTACATAATTCCCTTATAAATAAAAACAACCACCAAAGCTTTAAATTTAAAAATTATACATGTTAATAATTAGTTAAATTTTTAGATAATAGACTAGATAAATACCATATATCAATTAATTTGAAAGGTTCTGCAACAAAAACTGTTAAATTGTGAACAATCATAAAAAACATTTTAATTATATGGGATTTTAGAAATAACTTTGTTAAGCCCCAATCCTTATATTTTGGACCATATTTATAAAATGAAAAATAATATTATAATTATATAAATTTTCAATTCTTTAGATAGTTAAAACAAAATAAAAAGTTCTATATATGAAACAATGAATTATTTCTTTAACTATGCAAAACAATATATATATATATATATATATATATGATATATGATATTTATGTATTTTATTTAAATAGGAAAAAATATAATAATATTTATATTAACGAGAAAATAGTAATTCAATTTCAGAATAGAGTTATTTATATTACCCTCCTATTCATTTGTTTGAATTGTTTTTGATTACGTCAAAATTACGTCACAGAGGTGAGGCTATCAGGCGGGTAGCAGATTTTAATCATCGCTTATTACTTGTTCCTACAAATTCAGACTGTGATCATCCACCTCATTTATGCTATGAACCAGATATAAAATATTAATAATGTTTTCGATTTTACAAGAATTTTCGGATACTTTTTGGGATACGAGGGTTTGGTTACCTCCAAATGTTACTTGGCAAGATATCATTCCAAGAGAAGATTTACCATACACCGATCATAGACATTTAGCAATACCCATTCCATTAGCATGTGTTATGTTAATTATTCGCTTTTTTCTAGAAAAGTTAGTATATTTAGCTATAATTAATATATTTAATAATTTTTTTAAACGATGTATATAATTAAAAATGTAATCACATTTTTTCTTTCAGATATTTTTTTGCACCAGTTGGTTTATCTTTTGGAATAAAAGTAACAAAAAGTAAGAAACCTCAACCAAACCCTCATCTTGAAAAGGCATATAAAAGTTGTTCAAAAAAACTTAAATATAAACAGGTAAATCCTTTAATAAAACCTATATTTACTAGTATAGAAACCATTTTTTTTATAAAGCGCTTTATTAGCCTTTAATAATTGAGAAATATTTATTATTTTAAAATATTTTGTAACAAACATTACCAAAAATCTTAGTAAAAAATTTAAATCACTTAATTTTCATTATTATTTATTTCTCATCTTTAATAAAATATTAAAATGTAACTATTTATTGAAACGGAATGAATATTTAAAAGTTAACGGTTTATGGTCATTTTGGAGATAATTAATTCTATATCATTTACAATTAAAATATCTTAAATTTCCTTTATATAGTTTATGATTATAAAACAAGTTTATTATACTTCTAGATTAATATTTTTAGTGATTTATTACCATTTTTAAGTTAATATTTTCTAAAAAATATATACTTTCTAATAGCTTTAATCTGTAAACCAAATATACTTATGGATTCAGTTCTTCAGTTTCTCTTCTTTTAACTAAATTAACTATTATCATATTTCTTATAAAATTCTATCTTATATATATATATATATATTATATAACAATTTTACTTTTTTGATTGATAAGAGATAATATAGTTTTTATCTTTTACGAATTTTTTAGATTGATAAACTTTTTATTTTAAAGTACTTTATAATTGATCAGTTAAATTTTATTTATTAATATTTTAATTAATCATTTGGCATAATGATTCACGATTTCCTTTAAAAATATCCACTATTTACATATTTATAGATAGACGGGGTTATCACACTTTTTATCACTTGTTCATATATGGGTGTATATTTCTATATAATATTTACAATACCTAATTTTTAATTTATTTGATAGTTAAAACACATAATCGATTGCGTGCTTATTCATTTCCCTTACTTTTTATAGTTAGTTAGTCTTGCCAAACAATGTGATCTCACCGAAAGACAAGTTGAACGTTGGTGGCGTCTAAGAAGAAGTCAAGATAAACCCAGTACTTTAGTCAAATTTTGTGAATCATCGTGGAGATGGTTTTATTATACGCTTTCATTCACTTTTGGATTTATCTGTCTTTGGAATAAACCTTGGCTTTGGGATATTAACTATTGTTATTATGAATATCCCCATCAGGTAAAATTTAATATAATATCAATATTAGAATAATTAAATACATTCATTTGTTTTTTCAATTGAATATTATCTAATTTTACTTTATTTTTTATTCAAATAAAAACATTTTATATTTTTTTGAACTAGAATTTATAATGTAAGAAAATGCTTAATTTTGATAATTAGTCAAAAATAATATTTTACCAAAGCTTTACAATATAAAATATCTTTTAAGTCTAACTAAGAATATTTTTTATTTTTTCTGATAGAATATTTATGATAAAGTCTGTCTTATATTCAATACAATAATATTTAAGTTGATTGTCCGTATCATGTTAATTAAAGCGGTTAGAAAATTATATATTATATATCGCAACATCATAACACAAATTTGTATGTTTCTTAATAATTTTAGGGCATTACAGATGATATTTGGTGGTATTACATGATTTCTATGTCCTTTTATTGGTCACTTGCTGTTTCACAATTTTACGATGTCAAAAGAAAAGATTTCTGGCAAATGTTTATACATCATATAGCAACACTTTTACTTTTTTCTTTTTCATGGGTTTGTAATCTTCATAGAATTGGAAGTCTTGTATTATTTTTACATGATTGTGCAGATATATTTTTAGAGGTATTTGTCAAACTTTTTTCTTAAGTATTATTTATTTTAAGTGAATATATCAATTTTTTTTATAATTCTAGGCTGCTAAACTTGCTAAATATGCTAATTTGCAAAAATTATGTGATGCTCTATTCATTTTTTTCACATTATTATGGATTGTTACAAGGAATGGAATTTATCCATTTATAATTCTCAGAAGGTAATAATTTTGATTTAATCTATAATTATTAAAATACTTTTTTAACAAAACTGGCAAATTATATTTCAACAAAGATTTTTAACTAAAAAAATAATTAAAAATATTGATCGGTTGGGATGAAAGAGTTAATTATTGATTTAATGCAAGTGGAATAGCCAATGATGTACATACATATGAAATGTAATCAAATTCGTACTATTAAAAATAATAAATTAAGCGAATAATGAGTTGATATTGATTGGACAGATAATAAAATAGCATATAGTTTAATTAAATTAATTTATTTATCTACATATTTTTTAATTCTTATTTTTACTATTATTAAATAATAGTTATATTGAAATTTTATAAATATAAATAATTGTTCATTTCATGCACCGCGTGAGCGAGGATATGACTCACATCCGAAAAAATAATTTATTAAAATTAATAAAATTATAAATTATCTTATCTTATTATACTAGCAAAAATTGTATATATTTATTGTACGTATATATTTTTGAGATATTTTATTCTGCTAAGGATTTTTTTAAAATTCACACAATACAGTCCCTGGCCAAATTATTAGACGCACTGCAAGATTTCATGTAAAATATTAATTATCGAGTGATATTGTACTTATAAATTGAATTGTTTTTTATTTTTATATTAATCAATGAAAATAAAATAAAACAGCATTAATTTAGAAAATTATATGTTTATTAAGTATTAAAGAAAAATGAAAATACATAATGTAAATAAAAGTCAATATTTAGTCGAGCCACCTTTAGCCGCTATCAAAGCTTCAACTCTGCGCGGCATGCTATCAAAGCAAGACTGTACTGTCTCCTGCATTTGAGGGTGATGATTCCACACATGAATAATTTTTTCTAGGAGCTGGGTTTTGTTGGTGATCATATCTTTAGCCACTTCTCTTTTCACTAGCTCCCACACATTTTTAATTGGGTTCATATCGGGGCTATTACCCGGCCAATCCAACAGAGGGATATTTTCTTCTGCCAAAAAAGCCGAGCAGTGTGGCAGGGAGCTCCATCTTGCATGAAAGTGAATGGTTCCCCATTTAGAAACCATTCTTTGAGCTGCGGAATTAACCGATTTTGTAATACTTCTTTGTATTGGTGTTGCCTCATTATTCCATTTACGACGTATAGACGTCCAGCACCCTTGCCGCTGATGACCGACCAAATCATCACTTTGGTTGGATGTTTCACCGTTGGAACGACATAGTCAGGATGAAACTTTTCTCCATGACGACGACGCACATACAGAGCTTTATTCTGCAAAATTTCAAACGTGCTTTCGTCACTGAAGCAGACTTGTCAAAAATAGACAAAATATATAAACTTCCATGTTTCTTTGCTTTATTTAACTGAAAATGATTATAATGTATCAATTTTTTATAAAATTACAAAATCTTACCGATCTCCAGAAGTCCACATCTTTGTCTTTCCATTGTTTGGCCCACTTCAGGCGCTTTGCTTTCATGGCAGCTGTTAACTTGGGCTTCCTGGCGCCCCGACAGGCCTTAAAATCTAATTCTTTTAATTTTCTTCGAACAGTGCGTTCAGAAGCATTTACGCTAGCATCCTGGAGTTGTGATTTTATCATCTTTGTGGTAGCAAATCTGTTTTCTAGACAAATTTTCTTCAAACATCCCTCTGACTGTGGAGTGAAAATTGGTTTTCTACCGCATCTTTTCTTTCTTTTTGAGCTTAATTCCTCCCCAAGACTCAATTTTCTTTTTTATGCGGCGTACACTTCAGAAACCTTCAATCTTCGTGATATTTCCAGGTTTGTAAATGTATTTCCATTCACAAGGGCCTTCACTTCAGCTTTTTTACGTGGTGTAAGATCGACTTTTCTACCCATAATAAAAATAGTCCAAATATTTTTTTCAAACACTCTAAACAAAATAAAGTAATAATTGAGTAGTTAAACAAACAATGACAGTCCATAAAGTCACAGAAACACGTATAAAAACTCTTAAGAATCATAAAATTATTAAAAAAATACAGTGCGTCTAATAATTTGGCCAGGGACTGTACATGATTTTTATAAAGAAAAATCGATATGTATTGGTTTAAGCTTCTGTGAAATAAAAATTATTATTAGTTTTTCTTAATTATAAATAGTAATTTTCAATAAAATGGCGCCAGCAGCGACATCTGCACCTCCACTGCAACATAATTATACATATTAGTATAAATGAAGAAACTTTATATATTATTTCTTTTATTTAAAGAGGCCTAAAATGAACTGCGGGGACATTTTAATAAATTCTTATAAAATGTTTTATACTAAGATTTCTGGTGTTTTGAAATTACAAATTAATTGAAATTTTCTATGTATAGTGATGGAAAAATGTTATCGCCATGGGGGCAATGTTGTCTGGCATGTTGTGAAAGTCCATTGTCATTGCTCGCCAAAAGTGCTCCCATGGTACTAACATTTTTCCGTCACTATACAAATATGGCTCGGTAGTTTAAAATTTATATATTAGTCTAAAATTTGTTATTATGGTCTGGCAAAAATTGTATATATCTTTTTGTATTTCTGATCTTGAAAATTGTCTACAAATTATTTATATTCTAAAAACAATTTCTTGCTTTAATTGATATTTATTTAAAGGTGATTCCCAAAGTGAGCGCTACGGTCCCCAGTTGGGTGATGGAGGCCTTAATAGGTGCATTTGAGGAAAACTTATCAACTTTTCTATTCTGTGTTCAATAAAGTTGATAATTTCAATTAATAATATTTTTAATTTATCCTTTTCTATACTAAATTTTACGAAAAAGATAGAAACATGAATACATAATTATATATTTGCTATTAAAATTTATTAAAAAATTAATTTCCAGTGGGCACTGAGTAATATTTTTGCTGAAAAAAAAGGGAGGGGTAGGCCAAAAATGTTTAGAAACCACTGATTTAAAATGATGATTAAAGAATATCTTATTTCAAATAAATTGTTGAATAAATATAATAATGTTAAATTATATTATATATTAATTAAAATGAAAACTTAATGATTTTAAATAATTTAAATGATATTTTATTATTATAAATAAAAAGAAAAAATATATATTTGAATAATCTTGATTGTGAATTGCTAGAATTAATATTAATAATTTTGTATTCATTGTCGAACATGTAAGAATAGTTTCTTTGAACCGAGATTTGAGGCTCGAATGAACACTCGGAGCATTTAATAAATTCTTATGAAATATATTATACCAAAATTACAAAAAAAGAAATTGATTGATATTTTCTATTTAAAAATAAAGACATATATAAGACGTATTATAATATAAGAATAGCAGAAAGGATAATAATCTTAAAACAATATTTACACTCCAAGAAAATAATATTTTTAAATTACCGAGCGGCAACTCGGTGAAACATGTACTATATTTATAATATTATATATATATAAATATAATTTAAATTTTATTTTATTTATTTTTCCTTTTTTAATATTTTCAAATTTAACGTAATATCATAAATAGAAATCACTTTATAAAATAAATCTTTTAAAAATAATTTAGAACTAACAAACCAGTTGAAAAGGAAATTTATTTGTATTTACTAAAATTAAATAATCTGAAATAATATTAATTAATTTATTACCTTACAAAATTTCATGACTATTATATTTATAACAAAAAGCCAGTTCAATCTTGTAAATTTACTTATATTTATCTTTCTTACCGTTCTTTGAATTATAAATGTTGTGTTACAAAGATAGAGTGTATAATCCTATTTCATTTCCCAAAATTAACAATTATTTAAAATTAATATTAATTTAATTCTTAATATTAAATCTTAATTTTACAAAATGTTCCATAAAGGAACAAAGAAAGTAAACATCAAGTTATTAAGTTAAATAAAACTATTTCGAAATTAAATTGTTAAATTTAAACTTTTTATTTTATTTTATAGTACTCTCATCGAAGCGCCTCAAATAGTGCCTATGTTTCCAGCATATTATATCTTTAATTCTCTTCTCTCTCTATTGCTATTTCTACATTTGTTTTGGACTTATGTAATTTTAAAAATTGCTTATTCTTCGCTAATTGCTGGCCAGGTAAGGAAATTTTTTTATTTATATTTATTTACCTATAATTTATTAAGTTTATCTAACTTCTTTAGAAATTAAATGTATATTTATCTAAAGATATATTTAAAGATCTATCATATAATTAATTAACAGTTGAAAATTAGAAGGTGGTTAATTTTACACCTGTCTAGCCAGGTACTAGAGATTTGCTCAACTCTCCTTCAAAAACATCTTGTTGCCTTAGCATTACACGAAATAGCTTAAATTTACATTTATTCTGTTGTTTATTGATCTCTATTCTAAAAGAAATATATTAATTTATCTGATATAGATGGAAGGCGATTTAAGGAGTTCTTCAAGTGAAGTTTCAGAAGATGCAGCAGTTGAAGAAAAAGAAAAGTGAAGTATATTTTAGCAAAATATTTCTACATATATTTGACAATTTTTTGTACTATGCTTTTATCTAAATTTAGATTTGATTTATATAGTACAAAAAATGTAATTTAAATAATATTCACTTTTTGATTATTATAAAATTATTGAGAGTTCAATTTTTTTTATAGTTTTTTTTTCATTTATTTATTTTTGCATTGCATAAAAAAGTAATTTCATTTAATAAAATTACCAAAGAAATATTCTTTATGAATTTATAATATTAATCACGATAATAATAATTAAATATATAAATATTTTATATTATAAATATTTATATATATATATATATATATATATATATTCTTTTTTAAATTCACTCCTTTTAGGAGATTCCTGCCGTATATTTTTATTTTGCATTCCTAACTTTTTTTAAAATTTATTTTATCATAATGATGAATGATTATTTATTTTCTATTTTTATTTAAAAACAAATTGTTGTATTTTTGAATTACAAAATTTATTAATACCAATGTTGGTCTATAATTCAATTTCTCCTTAATATATTTAATTCCGCAAATTGTCCAAAATTAATTTTAAAAAATATATACTACCTTATTTCTCTATTTTGAAAAAACAAAAAATTTTACTTTAGTAAAATAAATATTAAAGTATAACAAATCTACTATGTTTTGGTTTAGATCTTAAATAACATCACATTATACTAGTCTTTTGGATGATCATGGTCATTTGTTTTGATATTTTTTTCTTCATGTTTTTCACCTGGTTTATATATTTTTTTTAATATATTAAGTTGTTATTGCACATTCTACTATTTAATACTTCCATATATTAATGCATTTATATTTGCTTACAATAATTTTAAAGGAATATAAAAATAATATTTATAATTCCAAATTTTTGGAAATATTGTAAAATATTTTTAAAAATAATTATTAAAAAAAGTAATATATATATAAACATAAATGTTTTATTTTTTATTTACGTACATCATTTGAACGCATTCTTAGATTTATATTAATTAGTTAATATGTTTAAATAGGGCGACCAGGTATGACTATAAGCAACAAAGGACAGTATTATACATATACTTATTCATATTGCTTTTAAAAAATATTTTAAATACATTTTATTTGTTTAATAAACAGTTGTATATAAACTATCTTGACAAAAAATTATTAGTTTAGAAATGAAGACATTTATTATATTTTAAATTTTATTGGGATAACAAAAAATCAATTAAAATGGCTCAATATATAACTCAATCAAACATTTCAGAAATATATGATTTTACTATAGGAAGATTATTGATTTTAAGAGATCTCTAAGCCGATAGAATTTGTTTTAAACATCATAATATAAATGAAAAATCCAAATTTAAAAGGGAGGAATATATGAAAATAAAAAAAGAAATTAATAATATCAATACAATTATATATGATTTTGAATAATAAAACGTTATTTCATATAAAAATAGATATAGAAAATACATTCATAAGTTCTTTTATTTTCTGCAAAGAAAGTTTTTAAAATTTCATTTCAACAAAAAGTTACTTGTGACTGAAGCTGAATCATTAACTTAATCATTTTATTTATAAAATATTATCTCTAATCTTTAAAATGCACAAAATTATTTATTAAAAACATTTTAATTAATCTACTACTACTATAATAGGATATAGACTTATCTTTTGAGAAGGTAGGATAGAAGAGAAAGAATTGTAGAACTTGTCCTCCGAAAAAGATGGTCACCCTATGTTTAGGGTAAATTTATGCCCCACCTTCATTCAACATTTAAATATTATCTTTAATCTTTGAAAATTAAAATAATCTTATATTAATATTTAAGTTTTTTTATTTTTTTAATATTTTAATAAATGTTAATAAACTTATAAATCTTCTTAAATAATAATAAATTAAATTTTTGTTTCTCATGAGAATTGTAGTTGAAATTTAATATCTGAATAATCTAGCTCTTCGGTTGGAAATATGTTTTTTTTTTACATTAATTATAGTGTTTTACACAAAATAAGAAAAAAATACTCAAATTATATAATTCCATATCATCCTAAATATTCCTTAAATATATCTATCCCGAGCCACTTCCTTAACTTGATAAAATTGAATTCACCATTTCAGTTAATTAACAAGAAATTTTCATTATTAATATCCAGTCCTTGAGTAGGGAGGGACTTATCATGATGATGTAACTGAAATGAAAATAGTGAACCTCATACTTTAGATCTCGATTGAATCCTCAAACAAATACTTATTGTAATTTTCAGATTTTTGCAAATTTATATATTAACTATAGGTTATATTTTAAGTTTAATTAATTATTATAATTTATAAAAATCAAATATATATAATGCCTTTTAAATATTATTATATATGTATAATATTTAAGAAATAATATTGTCAAAATACAAAATTAAAGATTAGTATGTAATGTTTAGGGTATTCTGGACTTATGAATTAGATTTGGATGCGTCCTTTAAATTTTTTATAAAAATATTTCCAAATTGTTTTTATAATAATTTATTTTAGAAAGTGATCAAATTACAATTTATCTAATTACTTTAAATATGATTAAATCCCACGCAGTCTGAGAGACACTCATCCTCATGTTCCTGGGTTAAAGTCCCAGGGCTGGTAAGGAAATCTCTTTAAAGCTGGAAGGAAGTCCACCCAGACTAAGTAATCAAAATGGGAAGTTATTTGAAAAATGAAGTAGCGGCCTCCGATCAAGAAAATGAAGATAAATGTTGACAGGATCCATTTTACTGATCATATAAGCCACAACAAACTTGATATGCGATCTCCTTTCGTAGGATGTTAGAGGGTATTTTTTTGATTTGATGTAAAGCTATATATATATACAATTGATATAATGCTTTAAAGACCTTTGGGTTGAATTTTTAAATATGTATATTTAATAGAAATTAAATATTTTATGTTAACTCTTATCTTACAAAATTTAATAATACAAGGAAAAAATTTTATTTCGACATAAGAAATAAAATAAAATATCATAAAAATCAATATCATCATATAACATAAATTTTGACTTATTAAATTCAATAATATAACTTTTTTGTTTATAGATATATTTTGCAAATTTAACACAATCTCCACAAATATTTGAATAATATCATATTTATAAAACATGAAATGTAAAAAAAAATGATTCGATAATTTATTTGATTTATGAAAATAATTAAAAATAAATTCAATATTATATTCCATCTCGGGATAATTTTTATTTTTGCTAATAACTATTTTTAATATATATTTATATTGTATTTATATATGTGAATTTTATTATTAAGAATATTTAAATTCATGCGCATTTTAGGTAACTATAGTAACATATTCCATAACAAAGAACCATTCGGAAACAAGTTGTATCTTGATATAATCTTCTTTTTTACAATAATCGAAAAAAATGGTAACATCAATCAATATTATTCTTAATTATGTATTTATTTATATATTTTATTATTTCTAAATAGGGTGATGGAGATAAGTTGGGGCTTAATGAACATCATAAGGATATAGTAATGAATTACATGAAATTTACAAGACATTTAAGAAATCAGAATATAAAAACTATTGATTTAGCTTTTAAGGACATTATTGACACTAGGTAGTACATCAAAAATAAAAATGTTCAATTAAAAAAAAAAATAATATTTAATTCGATCTTTTAGAATTCTAGAAGATACTTATACATCTGATGAAATAAAGGAGATTTTAGGATCCGTTTCTTTATTAATAAAATCTGAGGTGGAAGCAGAATTAATTAATAATAACCATACTAACATTTTACTTTTAAAACAATTTTTCAATCAAGCTCAAAAATGGCATTTACGGATGCAATTAGATCTTTCGGAACTTCAAAATAAGGAGCAATTAGAATTGATTAAACATTTTGAAGATGAACAATTTCAAAGTTCTAAATTAGAAAATCAACAACCCAAACTTGCACCTTTACAAGATGATTCAGGTTCCGTTTATTTATTAAATTTGGAAATCACGAGGCTTAAAAAGGCCAATGAAGATTTGATGAAATCTGTAGAGGAAGCTGAAGAAAAGGCGGATATATATTTACAAGAGATTGGACGGTTGGATAAAGAATTGGAGAAATCGAAAGAGGAATACATAAAATTAGAGACATTATTATCAAAAAAATCGGATAGTTCGAATTTAAAAGAAGTATAAATTAAAAGATTTTTCTTCCGAATTTTGTTTATATTTTTAAATAATAAAACTTTTTAGGTGGAAGATGAATTAACCCAAGTAAGAAATTTGCTCACAACCAATTTGGAATTATCAGTAAAGAATCAACAACAATTAGAGGTTGAATTAGAAACACAACAAAATAAAGTTGAAATGATTAATTCACAACTTGTTTTAGCAGAAAAGGTAAATAATATTGTAGATGAATTAATATCGAAGATTTATTAATTTGCTTTTTGATTATAATAGGAACTTGAAAAAAAATTTAGCGAAACTTCGACTTATTTAAATATGAAAAAGATGTTATCTCAGAAAAATGATCAAATAAAAGACCTTAGATCAAAACTTAAAAATTTCATTGATGAATATAAATCTGATGGTGAAGCAAGTGATTAATAAAATTTTCATGTGTACTGATAAAATAAAAAAAAAATAAATTTTTTAATAATGATATGTATTTTTTGTTATATATCCCTTACGCCTTATCCCATATACATTTTTAATTTATTTTTTAATGTTATGTAATATTTAAAATTTATAATAGAATTCGTTACATAATTTTATAATGTCCATGATATATTCTAAGAATAGCAAGTCCACTAAAAGTGACCTTTCATATTTTAGAATAAAATTTGATAAAATCTATATAATAAAATTTAAAAAAATAAAAAATATTTTTAGAATAATTAATATATGAAGTTTATATATTTATTATTAATAATTTAAACATTTTCTTGACTTATTTTTATCGAATAAGAGAGTTCGGAAATTTTCGGATTGTTTCGGGTGATCAATATCCGCAGTCGGCTTCTTCTTTCGGAAAACCAGAATCTGCTAGCAACGGAATTATTATTCAGCAAGAAGTCGTTGACGTAAGCATTATTCCTTTTCTAAACCATTTCAGTTCACCTTTTCTACATATCCTACACTTCATACTCTCTCATCCTCTCTGTTCTTTGGTAACTTCGAGCCGATCAATCCAGTAAGTCTAAATATCTTTTAATTTTATTAAAATCTTTAAACATCCTTTGATACATACACTTTTATTAATTAATAATAAAACTAAACTCATCTTGTAAATAAATATTTTTAAATTAATAAAGCAATTTATTTTATATTAAACAAGTGTATTAAACTTTCACGAGAAGCCGCCATGAAATAATATTTTACTTAATGATTTTTTAAATATTGATTTTCATTTTCTATTCTAAATCAATTCAATTAATAAAAGAATAAATATTTTACTTTTTAATTAAATATTTACTTTATCAATAAATCTTTAAAATTTTGTTGCATAACCGTCATCTCTTGACTCCATTATTGTAAATCCTATAATTATATTGAATCCTATATTTATCAATTTTATTTATATTTTTTTAAGGTAACCAAACAAACTTAAAAATGTTCGCCTGCGCCAGGTTTATTGCTCCTGCTACTCGGGCTGCTGTAAGTAATTTTTAATTTTGTTATTTTAATTATTTTTCCATGAGAAAATATAATTTCATTAAATAATCCATAAAAAATTAATTTTTTTAGTTTGTATCGGGTTCTCGAGCCTACCTTAGACCCTTAAGCAGTGTTGTATCATCGACAAGCCCAATCCAACAATCTACACCGGCATCCACATCTCTAAATTTGGTACTTTATAAATATATATGTTTATTATATATATATATAAAGATTACTTAATTTAATTTTGAAAAATATTTATTCAGTTACCTGCTGTTCGCAATTTCCAAACTACAACAATTTCAAGAGATATTGATTCCGCAGCTAAGTTCATCGGTGCTGGTGCCGCCACTGTGGGTGTGGCTGGCTCAGGTAATATAAATAAAAATAATTTTTAAAATTTTCTTTTATCAATAATTTTTTAACTACCCAATGATGATCTAGTGTAGATTGATTGATCAGAGACAATGTTGCATAAGGGACTTACATACGGAGTACTTGTTACTACTATCAGTCTCGGGAAGGTCTGAGAAAGGGTTGTATAGACTTTAGAAAGGTCAACTTTTTATTAAGTTGTGAGTGACCAGAAATGTCAATTTGAAACGACTAGTGGGAAGCTTTTACAGCTGATTATCGTTTCAAATTGCTGAGAACACTCATAACCAGCTATTTTAGTGCAATTTGCAACTTGAACATTTTCTGTTCAAAACTCAATTCAGACTAATCTGTCTCTGATCATCAATTAACCAACCTGAGGGTTAAAAAAAACTATTATAATAAATATATTAAATTAAAAATATTTAATTTTTAAATTATTAATCTTGAGATTTTTTAGGAATTGGAATTGGTCTTGTTTTTGGAGCGCTTATAATTGGTTATGCTCGTAATCCCACCCTTAAACAACAAATATTTTCTTATGCTATCCTAGGATTTGCCCTTTCAGAAGCAATGGGTTTATTTTGCCTGATGATTGCTTTTCTTATGCTGTTTGGTTTATAATATTCATTTATTTTTGTTGAGTTTTTTATTACAATTTCTTAAAATTCCTACTTGGAAATCTTATATAATAGATATCTTTCAATGTAAATATTCAATTAATAAATTCTTTAAAAAATCCTATGAACTTTATTTAATAAAAAGGTTCATTTGATTCTTTAAGGAATAATATATCAAACGTACTAATTTTAAATTGAAATTTAGGACAAAAAACTAGTGGAAAGCTTATTTTGAATATTAATTTATAATTTATTCAATTGAAAGTTTTGATGATTAAGTCTATATTTATATGGTTCGCGTTATTTTTCTTATTAACAATTAATTTAAAATTAAAACAATTTTTTACCATTTCAACTCAAATATAAATATAAAAGATGATTTTAATAATAACTTTTTAACTAGAAAAGTATTGAGCAAATTTTATTTTTTAAAATAAATGTTTTTCTATTTACACGCACATTAGTAATCCCGATATATAAAATTACTAAAAATGAAGTTTCATCAATTTGCTGTCAAATAAATGACATCTTTTAATTATAATCAAATGACATTTTAACATTTAAATATTACAATATAAAACATTCGTTTTGAATTCTCTATTATAAAAAGTTAGTTTGATCTATTTTATTTTAAATATCAATAAAAAAAAAAGTAATTTTTGATAGTCTATTTTCGGATTAAATATATATCAAATTACATTATTAATCTCATTATGATAAATTCTTACCATCATTTTGTTAATGAATACAAATAAATAATTTTAAACTTAAGAATCCATAACTGAATGCAGAAATTTTAAAAAATATATATATTTTTTGTTCAGAGATACAATAAGTTAAGAAAATAATACTTATTATTTATTTTATGGGATATTTAAAAGGCATTTTATTTATTCAGATTGACTATAAATAAAAACAGCTTATAGATCTAAATTAGCATTACAAAGTTACAAAACTTTAAATATTTAATATTTTCTTGGCTTTCTTTTTAAGGATCTTAATAACTACAAAAATAGTTACTCCATTAAGAATTTAAGTTTTTTATGAACAATTGGTTTTCACTTATTTATTTAATAAAACAGTAAAAGTAATTGGTTTCTTCTAGAAATTTTTACACATTTTGATATCTGACAACCATTTTTAATTCCTAATTTTCGCATGGAGTGTTCAAATAGTCACTCAGCCACGGAAATAATGGGATCTCGTTAGCAATAACAAACTTAAATGAATAACTGATTTCAGATGGTGTTTATGGTATTTTCATATAGTAATTTAATAAATTTTTAACTACCCAATGATGATTTAGTGTAGATTGATTGATCAGAGACAATGTAGCAAATGGGACTTACACACGGAGTACTTGTTACTACTATCAGTCTCGGGAAGGTCTGAGAAAGGGTTGTATAGACTTTAGAAAGGTCAACTTTTTATTAAGTTGTGAGTGACCAGAAATGTCAATTTGAAACGACTAGTGGGAAGCTTTTACAGCTGATTATCGTTTCAAATTGCTGAGAACACTCATAACCAGCTATTTTAGTGCAATTTGCAACTTGAACATTTTCTGTTCAAAACTCAATTCAGACTAATCTGTCTCTGATCATCAATTAACCAACCTGAGGGTTAAAAAAACTTATAATAAATATATTAAATTAAAAATATATAATTTTTAAATTACTAATAATCTTGAGATTTTTAGGAATTGGAATTGGCGCTTATAATTGGTTATGCTCGTAATCCCACCCTTGAACAATAAATATTTTCTTATACTATCCTAGGATTTGCCCTTTCAAAAGCAATGGGTTTAATTTTTAATTAATTTAATAATTTTTTAACTACCCAATGATGATTCAGTGTAGAATTATTGATCAGAGACAATGTTGCATAAGGGACTTACATACGGAGTACTTGTTACTTATTAACTGTCTCGGGAAGGTCTGAGAAAGGGTTGTATAGACTTTAGAAAGGTCAACTTTTTATTAAGTTGTGAGTGACCAGAAATGTCAATTTGAAATGACTAGTGGGAAGCTTTTTCAGCTGATTATCGTTTCAAATTGCTGAGAACACTCATAACCAGCGATTTTAGTACAATTTGCAACTTGAACATTTTCTGTTCAAAACTCAATTCAGACTAATCTGTCTCTGATCAATAAACCTGAGGGTATAAATATCATATTTCTTACATAATTTTCTCTCTACTAATTTAATATTCTTAACACAATTAATGTGATTAATATACTTATATTTGTTTTTCTCTAGGTGCTGGTATTGGAACAGTTTTTGGTTCCCTTATCATTGGATACGCCAGGAATCCATCGCTCAAGCAACAACTTTTTTCATATGCCATCTTGGGTTTTGCTTTATCTGAAGCTATGGGTCTCTTCTGTCTTATGATGGCCTTTTTGCTGCTATTTGCATTCTAAACGCATTTTAGTATGAGGTCACACTGCCATGGAGGAAGACTCTTGGCCCCATTAGGGTTTTCCATGGAATAATTTCACTTGATGTATCTATTATTAGTGTAAAATATATACATTTTTATAAACAGTTGATTGAATTTTCAATTAAGGTGATTTTCTTTGGAAGTGATATTTTTTAATATTTTTGAGGCAAACTTAAAATCGAAACGTGGACATATTATATTTATCTATTCCAAAAATAATCACCAAGGGAATGCAAAAACTTCACCGACGAAAAAAAATAGTATTATTCCATGGTTTATCCTTCCTTAATTTGTAGCGGAAACTTGGAGCTGCCTGACTGTGTTGTATTCAGCAATAGGATGGATATGAACCGGGTTTAAATTATATAATTTAAATTAGATAAAAAAAAATATAATAAAATTATGATTACTTAAAAATAATTTTTAGGTGTCTTCAAAAAAAAAATAAAAAAATAAAAATAAATTTGTATTGTATCTTATCATGTATATCGTTCCATCAATTTTAAGTTTATAAAAAGAAATTGTTGATTTAATTTTTGGATAGATGATTCCATTCATGTATTGAAAATAGTTCCAGTAAACCTAAGTAGATTACCTAATACATTTTCCTAATTATATTATAATCCTTTTAATCCTATTTTTAGATATTTCCTTTTTTGATCACTAGAGAAATATAAACTAAACTATATATTTTATTGATTCTTTTTATCAATATCATATGATGTTAATTTATTTTTTTTTTTTTTTAATAAAAATTAAACTTAAATTTAATACCATTTAATTTTTTATATCAATTCTTCTTATAAATATAACATTTTTATATTATATCCAATTATTGCCGCCATTTTGCGACATCTTTTGACATCTTTACTAACTAATTCTAGCTGTCTTTAAAAATCTGACTGTAGAGAAAACAGACAGTATTTAGAACTTGGAGAGTAAACATCCTTTTACACAAGAGAAAAGCTTCTCATCAAATTTCAGTAAAAAGTACTATATATATTGTGCTTGTTTATAAATAACTATTTCGCGCCCATAGAAAATTGAATCATTTTGTTTTCTTAAATACTTTTTCATTGTGATGTTGACTCCTGTCAAGTGATTTTAAACGAGTGTCTATAGTGTGTGAAATATGTTAAAATTTGAAATTGATATTTAATTTTGAATTGTGAACCATGGGGTTTTTAACCAATCTTCAAGGGCGCGCTGTTCATGAAGCGCTTCTTGGGCGCCAGGAAGCTGAATTGCGGCTCTTGGAAACGATGCGCCGTTGTTTAACTACGAAATTGAAACATGATCGCGAATATGCATCAGCATTAGCCTCTGTTGCCACTCAATCCCATAAATTAGAAAGGGCAGATGAATTAACAGACAGTTTAATTGCACAGGTAGTTTCATTCTTATAATTAAATATTCTGAAATCAATTAATAAATTTAACAAGTATTCAATATTAAATAAAAAAACAAGGTAATTATATAAACTGGTCATTCAGTGATGGATTTGGATGAAGCTTTACCTGTGGATTCCAAGTATGATTCCAAACATCTTTTTTAAATAAAATTTTTCTCGGTCTCTTCTAGTTTATGAGATAAAAATTATTAAAATATGCATATAAATCTTTTGATATTCTATTTAGCTACCATGTTTTATTAATTTGACCATCAGAGAGCTCCACTATTTCGATTTTTTTTTTAGTTGGGATTAGATATAGAAAAATTAAAAAATATATTAATTAAATAATTTCCCTATATCCAAACCAATCCAAAAAAAAAAAAAAAAAATTGAAAATTAGGAATAAGTGAATAATTAGTGAATTAGTCTATAAAACATTACTTAATGACATCATATTTCAAGGTTTATAATAGGCTAATCTGGCAAACTTTAATAATTTTTATCTCGTAAACTAGAAGCGACCCACAAAAATTGCCTAAGAAAAGTTTATTTGGAATTAAAAAAGGCATCGACTGGTAAAGTTTTATTCAAATCCATGACTGGATGACCAGTTTATATAATTACCAAATACAATATTAATAATTTAAAATATTAAATTCTACGCGTTACTGAACTCTAATATTCTTGACCGCAGCAAACACATTCCTTCCCTACCCTAAGTCACTTCTATCAAATTTCTATTCTCTCCCTTGTCTGGTTTTATATCAACTTCACAACACATAATTACCTGTTATTTCTCAGTTGATTTTCCTTAACTTCATAATCTCTATCTATTCTTATTTGACAAAATTGAATCGTGTTATATTAGGACAATCCACATTAATATAATATCTATATTTATATAAAAAAAGGTTTTTGTATGCACATTGCTCAGAATTTAAAATTTTTTTGCATATCTTTGTATTTCATAATCTTTAGAAACCAAAAGTGACTTTGGAATTTTTCATGTCTGTCTGTCCGGAAATTGTGACGTTATAGACTCAAAATTGGCTGAACCGATTTCGATGAAATCCATCGCAATTTCCGATATTTTCAGTTTACATTCATATAATATATATATAGTTAATTGGAGAAAAATTCAGGTTTGATTTATTAAATGACATTTTAAAAGTATATTTTGAAAATTTAGTTAATATTTATTTTATAAATTTCATCTTTAAAATCTATAGGAACCAAGTTTGTAAATTTAAGTTTAAGATTTATACATTTATAAATATAAAAAGACCTATTCAGCAAATAATTTGCCAAGGATCATTGATTCAAAGTTACAAATTAACTATTGAGGAATCTATTATGAAACTACACACAAATGCTTTTTTACTTCTTTTTTTTTATATTTATATTTTTATTTCTTTAAACGTTTATCGAACTGAAACAGACTCTTACACGTTAATGAGTATTTTTTTATTTTATTCTTTTTTTCATATACAATATAATAATATAATAACTTTAGTTTTTTCTCGAATTACAGAAATCACATCCCCATTTTCTGGCACAAATTATCTTCTAAATAATTCTACCAACTAGTTTCTGAAACAAATAATTATTTATTATTTAAAGCAGAGGTTCACAAAGTGGTCTATATTGACCCCTAGGGGTCTATGGCAGCGAATAACAAATTTGGGGGTCTATGGGGGGTCTACTTGTTTTCCCGACATGACTCTAAAAAAAAGGTTAATTGTTTTTCTGACAAGGCTTTCAAAACATTTTTTGATTTTTTTTTCAATATGGCTCTTAAAAGAAGGTAAATTGTTTTTCCAACATGACTCTAAAAAAAGGTTAATTTTTTTTCTTACAAGGCTTTTAAAACATTTTTTGATTTTTTTTCAATATGGCTCTTTAAAAAAAAGGTAAATTGTTTTTCCAACATGACTCTTTAAAACATTTTTAATTTTTCAATAAGGCTCTAAAAAAAAAGGGTAAAATTTTTTTATAAAAAATCAAAATCAATTTAGGGGGTCTACCCAAAACCGAAAAACATGGCAACGGGTCTACGACACAGGGGAACCTATGATTTAAAGTAATACCATTTTGTTAAAAGTCTATATTTACACTCTGGCACGTTTAAGAAAATTAAAAATTAAAATTATTTATTTTATGTTTCTGTGATTTGAGAGAAATATAATGAAATTATATTCCTATATGGGAAGAGTAAAATCGACACTTGTTTGAGGGGACCTTCCTTGTATCGTCTTGCCATTAGAATTGCCGAAAATGATCGTTTTATTATTATTATTATTTTCTAACTGAAATTTATAAATCAATAGTTTCTTGATCAAGAATTCTTGTAATTTCCATGTAGTATTAGGACTAGAGGGTTATTCTAGGGAATTATCGCCCGGGAAAGTATGGTTAGTTTGTTTACTTCATATGATCAGCTATACCTACTAATTTCGAAGCTGATATTTGATTTATTGAAATTTGTATCAATTTATAGATTGTTGGTTCCATTAATATTCCGGTTAGATTAAACCTTTTTATCATTTCTAACTTGAAATTCTTAAATTAAAAAATATTATAACTTATGAAATGGGATATTCATTTGGTTATCATCTTGGATAAAATGAGTATATTGTCCTGATTAGCCATATATATATATATATATATAAATAAATGAATCTATATATATTTGGATAACATATCTATGCAAAGTAACGGATTTCAATGAAATTTGTGCCAGTTTAGTACCAGAAGTCGAGAACTTCTTATTACCAAAATTGTATAGGAAACCTAAAAAAAATTGACTGAATTTGACGATATTAAATATAAAAGAATTAGTAAATTTTAAATAATTTAATATAAAATTTTTATTATTAATTTTTTTTTTATTTTTCAAAGACGTAGTCAAAAATTTTGATTTATTTTCAAACTTTATGTTAATTATTCATTTGGGTAATTATCTAATTTTAAATAAATGTGTTATATAAATATTATGTTTAGTGTAATTTAAAAATTACAAAAAAATATTTTATTTAATTTAAATAAATATATATTTAATTTAAATTTATTATTTAATTTATATATATATATATGTCAAACTAATGATTAATAAATACATTTAATTATTATTATTTAAGTTGCCGGTATTTCAAAATTCCATAAAGATAATAATAATTAGGGATTAATATTTGTGTCTCAGAAAAATAATTTTTAATTTGTTATGTATACATAATTTAAATGATACTATATTATTATAGGTAAGTGAATGTTGATTTTTAAATCGAAAAATCAAAAACTAAAAATAAATCAAAATACTAAATCAAATCAAAACAGAAACGAATTCGATGATTCCTTATAACTAATTGTACATTGATCACATCTACTTAAATATAGAACTAGAAGGGGGAAGTCCAGGGGACGTAGTCCCCGGATAAGAGGGAAAATCGGCATAAACGGACTGATCAACTAGTATATATATATAATAAGTATAAAACTAACTAACTCTTATATAAAAACATTAAACCAAACTATTATATATTTTTATAAATAAATCACTGAAAGATTTTTCAAATTAAAACGTTATGTAAATTCAGTTATGTACACCCATTCCTATGTATACACAATTTATATATGGTTCTTAGAAGAGATAAAGATCAAAAGATCATTTCTAATTTATTTTTATGATTTAAATTTTAAAAGAAAAATCTGAAAACAAATGATAAATAAAACTATTTCAATAGAATTTAGTTTATTTAATATGCAATTAAATATATACATGTTAACGATCCATTTATATATAAGATTTATTAATTAACATTAATAGGAAATTCAAGATTTTTAATATTAATTTTAATCAATATTTTTTGTTACTAAATTTATTCATTAAATTATATTTCTTTATCTAGATTCAAGATTTATAAAAGTTTTTACAGATTTTACAGATTTTCGAAATATGTATAAATAGAGTTAATTTAATTTTTAATACATGAAATTCAAATTATACAATGTTGATAATAAAAAAAAAATGATTAAAAAGTTTAAAATAATGAAATAGAGAATTTCTTATGAAAGACAAGAAATTTCATCCCTCACTTTTAGATTACAAAATAATAAATAATTCGATGCAAAATAATTAAAATATAATATTTTTATTTTATAAATAAATTAATAAAAGTAAATATTTGTTTAAAATTTGATTCTTGATTAATAAATGACCTTCCAAAAGTTAACCTAGACCCAAGATACTATAGAAATACTAAAAAAATCTAAAAACTCACAAGAAAATAAATTAATTATACCAAATTGAAATGAAATTATTTTGTTTTCTGATTGGATTGTAAAAAGTTTCCTTATATTTATCTTTTTGTTATAAATAAAGTATTTCGATACTATGAAACTCAATTAAAAAGTAAAAAATTAATAAAAATTAAAATATCATAAGAAAATAAATTTAGAAATGAAAATTGATTAGTGTAATGTGCTCTACATATCTATTATATTAAATATTATTATTTTACTACCACTTTCTTTAGCTATTAAAAAATCTAATTTTAATAATTTATATTTATAATTTTTTATATTCTATAAACTTGATTTCACACCTGTAATCTCTATTCTTATATTTAACATATTTATTAACTTATTAGTTTGTTAACATACTATAATAAAAATTATCATTTTTAGACTAATAAATATATGTTTATACAATTAGTCAAATAGAGTTAATATTCTATATTTTAATATTATTTTCAATTTTTCTAAACCTAACTTGGTTATTATGATTATTATTGAATAAAGTCATTAAAAACTCCTAACTAGTTTCAAAATATATAAAAAAAATTTTTTTTTGTAATTTCAATTCTAAACAATTTCTCTTTTTAAGCAATAAATTTTTTTCTAAAATTTCCTTTTTATACATACATGTTATAAGTTTATGTAGGTATATGAAACTATCATATTTAATTTAAATATTTTAATCTTCGTTAACATGACTGTTTTATTGAAAGGATGACATATTTTTTTCCTCAAAGAAACTTGGCTTTCTTTCCAAGTATTCTATGCCGTCCTACATACTAGAAACAAGCGAGTTCAAAAAGCAATTGAGGATCTTACTGCAAAATGCAAGACCTAGAATACTTTTTTTCAATCATTGATAAATAGTTCACCTTTAAGAAATCATCAGGAATGATTATTTGATCTGATTTAATTAACTTAATAAAATTATACATCCATTCATTTTGAAAAACAATTATAATATTTTATATTAATAATTTCAAATTTGAATTTATAAAATAAAAATATTTTTTTTAATGAATTTTTCTCTTTTGCATCTTTTTGAAATTTTCTTTTTATTATACATATATATCTTCGTATGCAAATATCAATTAATGAAATTATATTCTATATGACAATTTATGATAAGTTTTATGAATAAATTTTGTTTTAAACGAAAAGAGAATTTTAAATTTTTAATCAATTCTATGTGCTCCGTGGACAGCCAATTTTCATTTGCCTTATCCATATTCCCATCCATGATTGACTAAGAGAACAAAGCCTGTTTGAAGCCATTTTGAATTTGATTCATATCCTTTGTTAGTCTTCAAATAATTTATGAACAAAAATATTTAACTCACATTTCTTCTCTAATATCTATTTTAGCAAAAATGAAATGAATTTTCATTGATTTTCTCCAAATATCAACCTAACATAAGAATCTAATTTTGATAAAATAATATTTATTAGAATTTTATAAGAGAATTCCCCTGTATTCATTGCATTTATAATTATTTTTTTTTTTAATAATAACCGCTTCTTGTCATTCCCTTGAGATTTCTCAGATTGAAACGATACATTTTTCCATGCATTCTATCTGTTTTTTTTTTATTTTTAAACTTTCTAATTAGCATTTCTTCGATTCCGACTTTATCTCATCAATTGTGGCAAAACACTTTCCTTTCATTGGTCTCTTCAATTTTGGGAATAGGAAAATGTCGCAGGGAGTCAAATCTGGTGAATACGGTGGTTGAGGCATGAGTACGGTGTTGTTTTTGGCCAAAAAATCACAACCAACAATAATGTGTCAGCTGGTGAATTATCGTGATGTAGAATCCATGATTTGTTTTTCAACAATTCCGATCGTTTGAAGCGTATTGCCTCACCCAAACGTTGCATAGCTTCCTTGTATTATTCCTTATTTTTTATTAAGTTAAAAATCGAAGAACACACAAAACGTGACTAACTTTTACAGTTGTCAAAAACAAACCACTATTCCAAAATGGCTGATAATATCAACATATGAGAAACATATGTGTACCAACATATCAAAAAAATAAAATTTCGATAATCAAATGTACACAGTCCGAAAAAATTTAAAATTCACCTTTTCTTATTAACAGAACTCGTATATTTGCAAAGTAATTCGAGCAACACTCGTTTTTCCATTCTAAAAGCAAATATTCCTAATTTTTCGATCAGTACGAGGAGTCTTGGTTAGCTCTCAAAGACAGATTTTGGTCCAATTTTATTTTTAATCGGTTTACCAATGACTTTGATAAGAACTCTTTGTCTCTATGAATTGTTTTTATTCAGCAGATTATCATTCATACTTAAAAATCAAAAAGTTTACTTTCAATAAAAAGAGAAAAATAAATTTCAGAATCAGGATTGAGTTATTAATTTCTTTTTTACACTTCAAATGTAACTACAAACATAACTATTCGCGTAACCTGAAAAATGATAACTGACAGTAACATTTTAGAAATTCAATGTCAATATCAGTATTGCTAATCTTTAAAACTTATCAGTAACCAAAATTGGCATCAAAAACAAACAAAATTTGACTGAATTTTATTAAGAAAGACTTGGAAAAATTAAAAATAAGAGAAAAATCGGATTGTCCCTAATATTTAGACAACCTACCTAGAAATTAGTAAATAAAAAACAAATAAAAGTTTAATAAAATAATTGACTAAGTTATCTATTTATTTTCGATTGAATTATTCATCTGGGACCATTAATAGACCCAAAAATTATTATTATTTTTACTAAAATAATAATTTCTTTGTCTTTATCATGAAATTAATATTTTTTTTATTCTTTTTTTATATTTGTTGTAGGCATGGCGAACCATGATGGAAGAATTAGAAAATATTGGCAAAGTAATTAAAAGTAATGCTGATGCTATGGAAGTTGCAGCTCTGGACAAACTTAATACATTATATAGCGATAAACGTAAATGCCGAAAAGCCTATCAGGAAGAACATTCCAGGCTGGTTTCTCAAATTTCTCAGGTATCAATCTATCTATTTATTTATTTTTCATATAGTGGTAATTATTTTTTATTTTATAGCCAGATTATCTTTATATATGCTAATTAAATCCTAATTATAGAGGATGAAATCCCCATATTTTCTCTTCTAGCTTTAAAATAACCTTGACATATAATGAAAATATGAATTTATTGAATTTCAATAGATTTAATTCAATTTTTTTTTCGAGACTAAAACAAAAAATTATTTTAAAATAAAATGTTTTAAATATTGTTTTAACAATTTATATTAAATTAAAAATAAAATATTTTGTCTATATATAATATTTTAAATAGAATGGGTTGGTTATATGCTTGTTTAAAATAAAAATGTTTATAAAAAAGTGAAAGATAATAGATTTTTCTAGATTTTTCTATTCTATGTGGGAGATATTTTTGTGGCTAAGTTTTTTGTTTGCCTGCGCCCATCTGCGCCTTAGAACGCTTGACTCCTGTGCATTCTTCAATTCATTAATAGGAACAATTAAGCTTGTTACAAGTTTTCTGAAACATCAAGCACTCGATTATCATATCCCATTGGTGAAATTTTAACGAATATTCAACCCTCCAATGTAATATTATATATTTACATAAAATGATTTTAAAATAATTGTTTCCGCATGGAACCTGAATTCAAATAAATTTGAATTCCCGCCCTCTGACTAAGTTTAAATAGTAATTAATTTAATATTTATAAATATTAGTGTTAATTAATTATATAATGTAGTTTAATATTTTTAAGTTAATTTAATTTATAGTTTTAAATATTTAATTGTTATTGTCATAAATTCATGAGGTTGACCACCCCCCTCCCTTACTATCTACATATAAAAAGACAGGCCGAGCTCTCCGGAGCCCCGCTGCTGTTGTCCCTGTCGCCCGAGTGCTATTGCCTTTGTCTATCGCTGCGGCCTGTTGTTTTTATCTGCTCGTCCACTGCTTACTGGGGCTTTTTGGCCCACCGACGCCTTATTCGACCCGTTCGAATTTACAACTCGAACGCGGTGCTTTTGGGGTCGTCGACGAGGCTACAGATTGCAGCCGCCGGTCCTGTGCTCCAGAGTTTGTTCCGAGGGGGCAAACCCAGTGATTCCTGAGGGGATCATCTCTACCTTTGGATCCGTGCTGGTCCATTCATCCCGTTGGAAACTCGAGGAGGGTCCAAAGCCAATTGATCGTTGGATCAATTGCGAAACCAGCAGAGAAGACATCCAGGCAGCGAACGGCAGCGTAAACCCCCATTTAATTCAATTCCCGGTGGTCAGATAAGTGCACTTATGAACACTTTGAACTATATTAATTTTAGATTGAAAATTTAGATTTAAGTTGATATATAAAAATATTTAGGTGACCCTAAATATAATTAATCCGTTTTTAATTGAACCTAATTTTAATTTAATTAAATATTGAAAAAGTTGATTATAGTGTTTATTTAGCGAGCTTTTTTCAATCCCAAATTCTTAATATATTAAACATAGACCTTTGATACAGTCCATTTAAATTTCCAGGTGCGATAGAAGTGAAGAGGTTGCTATCGTAATTTTATTAATTCCTCTTTTTAGCCTTCGAGCAAAATTAATATATATTAAGGATTCATCCCCTTCCATTTCCTCCCACTTTCGATTTTCAGGAACAATAGCTTTCTATTATTTTTTAGGTCTTACAAGCCTCTATAGTCGATGTATCAAGCGGATACAATAATAAAAAAAAAGATTTTATATTGTTTTCAAAAAATTTATCTACCTAAATAGAAATATATATAATTTATATAGTAAACGTTTTAATTTGAATTTCAATTCATTGGGTTATTTACTATGTTAGGTGATTATAAATCAATTATTTTACACTAGAAAAATGAATTAAAATATTATGGCGCAACATAAATGAAATATTTAAATATTTATTTGTTTTTGTCTAATAGAATAATTTGATTATTTATTTTTAACTCTATTATCACATTTACCTCTTTAAATGTATAAAAAAATGTTTCGATATTTATATATGAAGACCTTAGAGCGAAACAGTGGTAAGCCACAAAATCAAAAAGTTGAGATATTGCAGTTTAAAGTTTAAAGAAAAGATATAAAACATTGGGTTTACTGCATATATTTCGAATTTGCTCAATATGTAATATCAGTAAAGGGAAAAAGTCAGCAACTATTATTTCTTTAAATAAAACATTTTTTCTACAAAAATTAGAATTTATTTTGAAAAAAATGTGGCTTACCATGTTTTTGCTAAAACTAAACTAAACGGATGATAAAAATAACTAAGATAATATAATACATCTATAACACATCTAAAATTTCAACATCTTTATCTACTATATTTTTTTTCACAAAAAAAAAAATAGAATTTACATAAAATGTAGCTTCACGTGTTTTTGCTTTATCTAAATTAAAACAAAATAAAGAAAAGAATGCAATACTTATTAATCATCTAAAATTTCAACCTCATCATCTACATCATCAACAGTTACATTTAATTGAGTGTAAAATGATTGATAGGCTGGAGGTATATAAGGCAATAATGTTTGTACATTTTTAATTTTCTTTTCTGCTATTTTTAATGGCTCGTTGTATTTAAGTTTAATATCTGACAAGGTTATCATTACAGGTCTACCTTGTTTTAAGACATTAATTTTCCTGTATTCTCCATTAACTGTGTTTTTAACAAAAATGATCCAATATTCTCTGATTTAAAGCAAAAGCTATACGTTCCTGAAAATTCCAAGTTTGTCTTATCAGAAAAGCGTGCTTTTTTGTTTATATTCGCCAACAGAGGCTCATAAGAATAAGTCTTTTTGACTCATTTTTGTTACTATAAATGGGTTTTTTCGGTTTGATTTTTTAATGACATCTAGCCAACCTTCTGGTGAATATATTTGCTCGTTGTTGGGCAATAACATCTTAAGCCACATGGCATACAATACTTTTGCATAAATTATTTACAAAATATTTTTACATAAAAACGTGGTAAGCCAAAAAAATAAAAAACTATAACCTATCTCAGAAGAATCTGTCGACATATTATCGTTATTTGGTACAAAGTCTTTGTCGACACAACTGTCATCACTCTCCTCAAAAAACTCAGGACTAGAACGGTTATTTTCACGAATAATTGCTCTTGAACGAAGATATAAACCAGAAGTCGACGCCATATTGATGTGGCTTACCATGCTCTTCACGTAAGAAAATGAAGTAATTTTGCCAACACTAACAACATGATTTAGCGATAGCAGCGCTATTTATTACGAAACAGTCAAAATAACTTTTTTAGTGGTTTAATATTGTTCCCGCCATATGATAAATGCAATAAAACAATTTTCGGCAAAAGTGTGGCTTACCACTGTTTCGCTTTAAGGTCTTCATATATATAATTATATATAATTTTTAATATATATTAACTTAAATATAAATTATTTCTTCAATATAGTTAGTAGGTATAGATATAATATTAAAAAATATGGTATTATTATTATTTCTTTTTAAAATTCTTAACAGAAATTAAAAAAAAAAAAATTATCATAAGACAATTTTTATTTAATTATTATTTTTTATTTACTTAAATTAAGATATCTCTATATATTATATAATTATAATATTATATATAAATAAATTAAATATTTTAAAATTATAATTCGAATTCTAGTTTTTAGCGAAAATACCCATTTTAGGGGGGCCAATCAATTTATATAAATTATGTCAAATTAAACTAGAAATAAATCGAATATATATATCTTATCTTATTATATTAGCAAATATATATATTATATTTTTGAATTATTAAACCACTTCAAGAATTTTTTTGAAATTCACACCATAGATAATTTTTATAAAGAAAAATCGATCTGTATTGGTTTCAGCCTCGGGAAAAATAATCTTTATTAGTTTTACGATAATAAGGAATAATTTTTTTTAATGTCCAGAGGTACTATATATTATATTAAGTCATTTAAATTATACTTATATGAATTTTATTTTTTTTTTTATTTAAGGATTAATAAAAGTTCAAATAAGATACAATAAATTATATAAGTAGGTATAAAATTATATTGGTAAAAGAATGCATGTATGATGAAAAATGTACAGTTTAATTATGACCTCATTTTGTTTTTAAATACACAAAAGCTTTTGTATCAAAAAGAAGAGGAGAAAAAGAATTGAATTATTTTATAAAATTGAAAAATGAAATTTATAATTATTTATTTTTTATTTAATTTGCATATGAATTCATCTAGAAATTATTAAATATTGTTGGAAGGGTGGAGAGGGAGGTCTTAGGTAGATGATTTTTTTTAATTATTGTCTGACATGGAGCTATTTGTATTTCCGCATTTCATCCATGTTGAAATCATTTGACCTCAATACATTTGTTGTTTCTTCTGTTTAATTGTTTTTAATTTTGTGAGGAAACGAAAATATGCATTATATACATTTATATATACAATATATATATATATATATATAGAGAGAGAGAGAGACAGAGAAAGAAACAGAGACGGAGTGAAGCTCTTTTTTGCAATTTTCAAGTACCTGATCTCCAAGATTATTTCCGCCTATAATCTGCTTCGGTTTCTGACATCACACGTTGAGCCATGAGCTATTTTCGCAAGCGATGAATGTAAACGACTCCGATCCTCTTGGACGAAGAGAGCGAGTCGGCCGATATTTTAAGCCACGGAATAAGAGAGGGTCCTTGTCAGATTGGCGCCTGTTTCTCTGCCAAAACGAACCAAACCCAATTTTCCACTCCCCTATTCCTTAAGCAAATGATTTACATTTAATTTCAATTACCATTCATTTCCAATGATTATAAAAAAATGAAATAATTCAGTATTAAAACTTAAAAAAAAAACTTACGAAATGACTATTATAACTTAAACAATTCAAATATGCTAATTATATAAACTGATCATCCTGCCATGGATTTGGATAAAACTTTACCAATGGATTCCATTTTTAATTCCAAATAAACTTTTCTTTTGCAATTTTTGCGGGTCGTTTCTAGTTTAAGAGATAAAAAGGATTGAAATTTGCCAGATTAGCTTATTATGAACCTCTAAATATGATGTCATTAAGCAATGTTTTATTGACTAATTCACTAATTATTCAGTTCTTCCTAATTTTCGGTTTTTTTTCGGTTTGGTTTGGATATAAGGAAATTATTTAATTAAATATTTTTTTAATTTTTCTATATGCAATTCGAACTTAAAATTAGTGGAGCCCTCTGGTGGTCAAATTAATAAAATATGGTGGCTAAATAGAATATTATAGGATTTATATGCAAATTTTAATCCTTTTTATCTCGTAAAGCAGAAGCGACCCGCAAAAATTGCATAAGAAAAGTTTTTTTGGAATTAAAAAAGGAATCCACTGGTAAAATTTTATCCAGATCCATGACAGGATGACCAGTTTATATAATTACCCAACATTCGATTATATTAATTCATTGTATTTTTATATTGAAAATTTTCAATATAATATTCGCTTTTTCAATAACCCTCTATTTATCAAATCCCACCTTCCGAACAATTATTGTATAATTAAATTATCAAGAAGTAATCATTCAAATAACCACCACTTGACCTCTGTAACCCCACCCCTTGACGAAATAGGACAATATACACATATAAAATAATCTTTATAATTTATATTTTTTAAATTTAATTTAAAAATAATTGAAATTATTATTTTATTTTCTTATTAAATTTAATTTAAATGAAATATATTATTTTACGTAGAATATTGAATTATTTATATTAATATTTTTTTTTATCTAAAACCTATATTTTAAAGTTTTACCATAGAATTTTAATTCATTTTATACATTTATTATAATTATAAAGTGCAGTGTTTCCCAACGTGGGGCCAACACCCCACAGGGGGCAATATGGAAATGGACTATTAAAAATTATGTATATATTACAAGAATTTTATAAGGGCTTAGTTGGAGCATGGCACAAAAAAGTGTTCGGAAACACTGGTATCAGTATCAGTTAAGCTTTATTTTTAATAACTCTTTACTAATAACTTTTTACATATTCAAATGATATAGATGCTATTTTTCAAATTATTTTAATCATTATATAATATTTATTAATAAAATATCGAAATAAAAGTAATTATAATTTTTCTATTTTATTTATATTTTACCTAAACCAGCTAGATAAATTACTGGTAGTTAATGATAAGATAGACACATTT
This sequence comes from Labia minor, assembly GCA_963082975.1. Classification (NCBI taxonomy): domain Eukaryota; kingdom Metazoa; phylum Arthropoda; class Insecta; order Dermaptera; family Spongiphoridae; genus Labia; species Labia minor. The sequence goes on from OY720349.1 coordinate 27,231,663, forward strand.
ACATATTTATGCTTGATAACTTGATTTTAAAAAATTTCCTTTGATAAAGTATAATTAAACTTCTTTCTTCCTTCTTCTTAGTAGCAATTAAACTAATGAAATATAATTTTTTAATTGTCTTTTGTTGGATGAATTCGATTTGTGTATGTGTATTTTAATATGTATAAATGTACATTGATTTATTTAAAGAAATTAAATTAAATAGACAGGTGAAATGGGTAAAACGTAATGAGAGAGAACGATATTTGATGATACATACTAAATGGACCTATAATTTCTAATGGACCTTGAAGGACGGAGGAATTTCTTGAGGGAGAGTTATTCCTCACAATAGACTAACAGATATATATATATATTCATCTCATGAATTTATATTATACATTTATGTGTTGAATATGACGTTTTATTAGACTGCAGCCATACATACTATCCACCACATGAACTCATATATTTATGAGCCACACATTTAATAAATAAAATCTGAAAACATTTTTTAAGTAGATTCTTTACCATGAGTTGCTTATTATTATAATTTATATTTATTAATATTATATAAGTTTTATCTTTTATTTACATTTTAATTAATTTCCCGGTGTTATATGTTAATTCCATTTGTTTGTTCATGCATCCTGTTGTATCTATTGATAACAAAAGAACTGATATGAAATATATTCAATTTTTACAGGAAAAAATTTAAAATTTCTTTTATTTATCTCGCCAGAGATAGTATTGCGATCACGAAAATTTTCGATGTCGAGATTTTGATGTTTTTATACGTTTTGAAGCCTCCTGAGTCATTGTCACTAAGGTTGACAAAAATATCTCTCTCTCTGTGTGTGTGTGTGTGTGTGTGTGTGTGTGTGTGTGTGTGTGTGTGTGTGTGTAGACAAGATTACACAAAAACGGTTTGAGGTAGAATAATGAAATTTGGTAGACGGGCATTATTCAAAATTCGTTGTTTTCTATCAACTTTTGAAAAATGTTGCTCATTCGGAAATGGGCCATTACCTACCACGTTTTTATTTTTTTTCCCCTAAACTGACCGTAAAAATAAAGATATAGGTTTGATAGTTTTTCTCATGATTAAAAATTGTATAAAACTGCTATATATAGAATTTCAACTTAATTGAATCGCTGAAAGTACCGGAATAAATTTTTAAAATTTTTTAACACGTTGACTACCAATCACGCGCCAGCAAGTGACGTGGTGTCATCAATAAAGAGTCAAACACGCACTGGTTTAATAAATATGACTTATTAATTTTGATTTATAATTTAATTTAAATATAATATATGTTAATACATCCAATTCAAATTTGCGAGATAGTCGAGTGGAGGCACTCCAGATTTTTTTTTTTATACAATTACAATTTTAATTTCAATCATAATAAATAAATAATAAATAAATCAATTTTTTTTTTAATTTTTTTTTTTTTTTTTGGAAATTAAATGATAATTTCACAAAATTGAAATCCTATCCGTTTGTTAAAATCTATTCTTTGTTTTCAATATATTTAGTTGTTTCAGTAAAAAAAAAATAGTTGTTATTGTTTTAAATAAAAAAATAATAAAAAGAAACACCACCTGTAGTGATAATGATAATTGAAAAAGAATGTATAATTTCCGTGGATCTAGGATTGGGTTGTCAGGTGCATTATTGGTGGAATCAACGGCTTTCCTTTTGACCGTAACTACCGTTACAGGCTAAATCCAGGATCGCTTTCAACTGGCGTGGTCGGCATGTAGGCCTTCCATCCGTTGGAGTCGAACGAATAAGCGAGAAAGCGAACGTCCACGACCCTCAGAGAGGCTTCAGAGTTCAGGGTCAACACAACCACAAGTTCTTTGTTCCATTGGGACCCTGTCACCGACCCGAAAGATGATTTCATGCTAATTTTCCTCTATAAATATCTCTTCCATTTCTCTTACTCTCACAATTAATATAATATATGCTTGCATTAGCATATGGTCACTCGGTCGTTAGATATTCTAAACTTTTACCAACCATTATTATTTCAACTTACAAAATACATGATTACAATCGTGTCAATTAAATTTTTTGTCTTTTATCTAAAAATTATAATCAATATATATTATAGTTATTATTAAAATTAAATATACAACAAATTTAAATGAAAGAAAATATATTTTAATTGATAATAAAAACAATATTCACATGAAAAAAAAGAGAACGATTATTCTATTAAATTAATTTAATGATTTTATGAAAGAAATAATTAATAAATTATTAATCTCACGTTTTGCTTGAGGACAAAGGAAGTCAGCCATTCAGAGTTATTCATACTATAAACAAAACCAAAAATCAATTTAAAAATTATCCCTTCTTTCTTAAATATTGTTTTTAAAATACCGTATGACTCATTTTTCATTTGAACTTTTACTTGAACTTTTATTTTAAAATAATAAATATTAATATTATTATAACTAAATTTATTTGTCTTTTAATTTACTTTTAGATTTAAACATACGAGGTTTGTTCAAAAGAAAAGGTGAATTTTCAATTATTTGGAAAAGTTTATTTATTCATCAATATCCATTATGTCCCCTTCAAAGAAATTCCCCTCAGATATAATGCACTTATGTCAGCGCTTCTTCCAATCGTCGAAGCACTTCTGAAATGCGCTTCTCGGTATGGCCATTAGCTCGTTCTTCGACTTTATCTCATCCATTGTGGCAAAACACTTTCCTTTCATTGGTCTCTTCAGTTTTGGGAATAGGAAAAAATCACAGAGAGCCAAATCTGGTGAATATGGTGGTTGAGGCATGATTACGGTGTTGTTTTTGTCCAAAAATTCACGAACCAACAATGATGTGTGAGCTGGTGCCTTATCGTGATGCGGAATTCATGATTTGATTTTCCACAATTCTGATCGTTTGAGCCGTATTGCTTCACGCAAACGTTGCATAACTTCCTTGTAGTATTCCTTATTTTTTTTATTTTAAGTAAAAAATAGAAGCACACACAAAACATGACTAACTTTTTCAGTTGTCAAAAACAAAATACGAATCCAAAATGGCTGATAACGTCAACATATGAGAAATATATATATATACCAACATATCAAAAAAAATTTCGATAATCAAATGTACAGTCCGAGAAAATTCAAAATTCACCTTTTCTTTTGAACAGATCTTGAATATATATACTCTCCTAATGGTTTATTTTAACTGATAAAATAATGACTTAAAATTCATTACTTAAATTAATGACAGTACATAAGTCGAATATATGAATAATGCTTTCAACCATTTCATTATGTAGGAAAGGTTGAGGATAGCACTGAAAAACAACCTAAGTATCCATTTATTTGGTTGTTTATACTTTAAATCTTAGTTAGTATTTTTATATATATATTAATGACCCCTTTGAATATCTTTTCCGAATCATAAAGAAATTGATCATTTAATTTTTGCTTTTAATTTTAAAGCAATAGTGGTTATTTTTATTTCTAGATAATATTTTTAGATTCATTGGTATGTCTGTCCGTTTCCAGATTCGATGCTTCCAAATTGTATTTGTGAAGTAAATAATATATAAGAAATGATTAATCGCGGATTATAACTAAATATGATTCCCTATATTTCAGAGAGAGAGAATTACTTATTGCTGGAGATGTGTGTGTGATTTAAACATGTACTCTTCCCTACTTATTCGAATTTCTATCAATGGAATATATTTAAATTAATATATTTCTATTTTATGTAAAATATTCTAATAATTTAACTAACATTTAAATAAGAATATAATTTAAATTTTGTTTTTTTGTAGTTGTCAGAAGAGGTTTCTCAAAAAAAAAGTGAATATCAAAAAAATTTGGAAGTGTATAAAATGATGAGAGCACGTTTTGAAGAACATTATGTAAAATGTAAGTAATTATTAATTTTAATTAAATAAAAAATGGTTAATAATTTCTTTCCCCATGAATACAATTTTCATTTGCCAATTCTATTTTATTTCTTGAAATCAAATCTTTTAAAGGAAAAATTATTTTATATTATTATTTATTTAGAACATAGGTTCCCAAACTTTTTTGGTTTTGGGTAGACACTAAATTGATTTTGATTTTTTATAAAAAATTTTACCCTTTTTTTTAGAGCCGGGAAAACACGTAGACCCCCTAGACCTCCATTTTCATTTCATGGACCCCCAAATTTGTTATTCGCTGCTGTAGACCCCTTGCAGGTCTAAATCGACCCCTAGGGGTCGAAATAGATGACTTTGGGAACCTCTGATTTAGAACCAGTGGCGTAACTAGGGGGGAGCAGGGGGGGACATATGTCCCCGGGCGCCAAAATTAGGGAAGCCAATTTGGAACAAAAGATAATTATATTATAATTTATAATAATAATAATAACGATAATTATCAGTTAGAGTAATAATTAAGAAAAGTTAACTTATTATATTTATTTTATTAACAAAAATATTTTAATTTGACGATTACAAATAATGAAAATATATATTTTTATATATTATTTCAAGATATTCATGTAATATAAATTATTATGCATATTTACATATTTTATAATAATTTATATAATAAACATTATATAATTTACAATGTATTATTTATATCATTTGTTTCTCTATTATACTAATTTTACTTTTAAAATTCAAATAACGGGTTTTAATATATGCACTTTCTTTATATGGACAATTAATACCGTTTAAACTTTTTATTGCTATTTAATATATTTTATCCAAATATATATTCTATACTATTCGAACATCTAGAAAATTTTTCAAATTAAATTTTATTCTAATGAATCAACCTAAAAATAGAGCATTAGTAAAATCTTGAATATTAAGCAATTTATTATTATTTAATTACAATAAGTATTTTCTCAGTATTTTTTTTCTGGAAACTATACAACTATCAGTGATGGCGAACCTATGACCCGTGGGTCAGACACTGACCCTCTCAAGCTTTTTAACTGACCCACATTTTGATTTTTATAAATTTTTTTTATGTAAAAAAAGAGAATAAATACTCAAAAATAGGTAAGATGATTTTGTGGCCAACCTTTTAAACATTTTCGATTTTTAAAAAAAAAAAAAAAAAGAAAAAGGTCAGATAGTTTGGCGATGCTCTGCTCTGAAAGGTTGAGAAACACTGATATACCTATTAATTATTTATAAATATGTGATTATCTTTATTCCTTTTTCAATTAAATACTTAGTGACCCACGAGCTAGATCTAAAAAACTAATGATCAAAATACGGTCCAACTCTTCTCAAAAAGGTTCGCCATCACTGCCATAGATGTTAAGGGCTTAGGCTAGGTCAAAATGGGAAAGGAATTCACCTTGGCCCAATTGACTCTTATCAATCTTTTTTTAAGTGCTAATATTGAGAAACTTGCTGTACTATGTGGCAGGTCCGAAGAATTACTGCCCTTTGTGCAATTTTGAAAATATTGGTTGGTAGCTCAAGTTTTTCAAGTTTCTTTTTATAGTCGACTACCTTTCATCAGAAATCACTATCGACTAGATTTCACACCAGATTTCTTCAAGTTGCCATCCTAGTTTTTGGTCTTTTCCGTCTCTGTCTTTATAATGTTTTGTATGAGTGGGATAAAGATATCTATTATTATGGCAGATTTTTCCCTTCTGTCTATCAGAAGAATATCAGGCCTATTGTAGTATATGGTTTTATCGGTCAACATGGGTCTGTCCCAGTATAGGATATGGTTTTCAGATTCTAAAAGTGGGACAGATTGGTATTTATAATATGGGGGAGTATGCTTATCAAGTAGCTTGTATTTTAGTCCTAAGATGATGGATAAGTTTTGCTACCTGATTGTGTCTTCCGCTGGACATCCACCCATAATGTGTTCAATGGATTCACCAATATCTTCTACTTTTATCTACAATATTTAATTTGAGGTTGTGTTTTTCATAATTTCCTGTTCTAATAATTCTATCCTGGATTGCCATGATGAATCCCTCAGTCTCCGGATATAATGAGTCATTAATTAGCCATTGAAAAGAATCGGTTTTTTTTTCAATATGGTCTTCATTGAGTAGCTTAGAAAACTTTCCATGTAAGATGCCATTAGTCCAGTTTTTAACTTCTTCTTTTTGGAATTTAATAATTGCACTATTTAGTCTTAAAGGTGTATAATCCATATCAATCTTGGATAGTATCTTTATGAGGTGATATTCTGACGCCAATAATTTATTTCTGATGGTTTCTTCCTGTGTTCTGTACATAGTTGAGATATTAATTAATCCTCTTCCTCCTTCCTTACGAGGCAGGTAAAGCCAAAGGGTTGAGGATTTTGGATATCTATATCGAAATTTCGTTAAAATTGTTCTACTCAGCCTGTCAAGATTATTTAAATCAATATTATTATTATTATAAATTATATTATTATATATAAATAAGGGTATCTACCAAGATATCTTTGCAACCATATTATCAGATTAATAATTATTTAATTAATTATTTTTTTAAAGCGGGAAGAGGTGGAAGAAAATTGGATGAAGTGCGAGATAAATACCAGAAGGCATGCAGGAAACTTCACCTCACCCATAATGAATATGTACTCTTATTGCGATCTGCGGAAGAATTTGAAAAAGATTTTCGAATAATTTTACTTCCTGGCCTTTTAGAAAGACAGCAACGCGCTCAGGAATCTTATGCAGATACGTGGTTAGTCTCTTTTATATAAAAATATTTGACATATTTGAAGTGTAATTTTAACTTTCTAAATATATATATATATATATATAACATTTATACCTATATTATTTATTTTATAAATATAAAAAAAATATATAAAATTATCAATTTTATTTAGTTCATGACTAATAAAGTTAAATTAATATTACAAGGTTATTAAATTTAAAAATGGTTGGAAAATAAAGTTCAAGTTGAAAGTTGTGGACTACTTCGACCAAAAGAAATTGGTTGTTTAGTTCTTAAAAGAATAATATAAAAATTTTTAAAAATAATTAAAATAATTGTAAATATTTAGGCATTAAACTTATAAATAAATTTTAGATTTAAAAGTGTTTTATTATTTTATTTGTAAATCTCCTAAACAATTTTTAAAATTGAATATTTCAAATAATTAATAGAAAATTATCTAATTTGTTTTGTTTTGTTTTTTTTAAGGAGAAAATTATTAGAAGAAATTGCCCATTATTATAATTTTTCTTCTGAAAAGTTTCGTGAAATCCATTCGAGGGTAGACAAACGACTACATAATATTCATCCGAATGAAGAATATATAGAATTTAATGAAAAAACAAAGTAAGTTCAATGTTTTGAATCAGATTTTAACTTTCTAACTATAATATATTTAACATTTAACAGTTATTTCTAATGATTCTTAAAAAATATTATTATATTTAAAATATATAAATATATAAGTATATTTATGTAAAAATAAAGATATATAGTATGTTTGATAGTTTTTCACATAATTAAATATTGTATAAAACTGCTAGATATAGAATTTCACCTTGATTGAATCACTGAAAGTCCCTGAATTAATTTTTTTAATTTTTTAACATGTTGACTGCCAATCACGCGCCAGTAAGTGTCGTGGTGTCATCAACAAAAAGCCAAACACGCGCTGGTTTAATAAATATTATTTAATAATTTTAATTTATAATTTAATTAATTAAATTTAATTTAAATATAATATATGTTAATTAATCCAATTCAAATTGCGAGATAGTCGAGTGGAGACACTCCAGATTTTTTATTTTTATAGAAAGCTGATTGAAAGAGGGTGTTACTGATTGCATATTTTGAAATCTATATATTAAGAAACACCGCAACGATTTTTTATATAAATCTTTCTATTAAAAGTTAAACTCTAAGATTCTATTCGTTAATTCCGATGCTTCCTAAACACTTTATTAAAAATTCCTTAACAAGGCTTCCTTCTCCTCTATTTTAGTATAACATACCATATACCATAACCCAAACCATTTCATAATTTCATATATATTACCATTTAAAATAAGAAAGGATAAATCTATAGAATATAGATAATTATTGATTTTATTTCATTGCATTTAATTATTTTTTTCATTAGTATATTAATATAATTATTAATTATTTTTTTCTTTTTTTATACAGATCGAATTCTCAGCCAACAGTTTCTTTTGCTTTTGATGAATCTCTCATAAAAGATAGTTCAGTACGTCTACCAGTCAATAATCTCACTGTTGATAATTTAACCATCGATTGGTTACGAAATAAATTAACCGAATTAGAATCAAGTTTACGCACAGGACAAGAACGAATCAATTCTTTACTTTCTGAAGATCCTTCCATATCAGGAACACCTTCTAGCCGTAAATCCTCAACACATGAAATTCAGTAAGTATATATATATTTTCTTCTATCATTATTATATACGGGGTCTCTTCAAAAGAAAAAGTGAATTTGAATTATTTCGAAAAGTTTATTTATTCATAAATATCCATTTTGTCCCCTTCAAAGTAATTCCCCTCAGATATAATGCACTTAAGCCAGCGCTTCTTCTAATTGCAAAATTTAATACAGATTCTTTGATCCATATTTTTTAAGTAAACAATACCTCCCTTACTATCGTCGGTCGGTAAAAATCGAAGAACCCACAAAATGTGACTATCATTTCCAAATGTCAAAAACAAACCACTAATCCAAAATGGCTGATATTGTCAAAATATGAAAAACATATGTTCCAACATAACAAAAAAAAAATTGTCGATAATCGAATATACAGCCTGAGAAAATTCAAAATTCACCTTTTCTTTTGAACAGACCTCGTACATATATTTTTTGTATGTAAATTAAACTTATTTAACTTAAATTAATTAGCTGATATAAAATAATGCATGTATACATATATCACTAGTAAAATCAGCATTTGTCAAATTTTTTGCTTACAGAGCAAAAGGGCTGATTACAAAAACCTCAATCATTTAAAAATACCTATTTACATTTTAAAACTTATATTAAACGAATCTCTTTATTATTTATCTATTTAATAAATTTATTAATTTTATTTTGAATTAATTAAATTAAAATTTTTATTTTATTTTTTAATAAAAAAAATTGTGCTAAACTAAAAACTTATTTAATGTTTTTTAGAGGTCAAAATGTTGCTGTATTAGCTGAGTTAAGATGTGAAGAACGGAGAATTTCTGCCCAAATAAAAACAATAAGGACTGCTCTCAGTGAACTTGGCTGCGAGGAAGTACCGTCAGGCCTGGATTTAACTTTGGATAGCACTACCGATGGTGATCAAATTGATCACGCTTTACAGGTAATAAAATATATATATATATATATATTGATCATTTAATTTACCATATTGATATTTATTTTAATTGTAAAAATAAATATTTATTTAACTCCAAAAAAAAAACAGAAAATGCATCTTTAAATTGGGTCGGGGACATTTTAATTTTTTTTTTGATTGCCTATTAGAAAATTACAAAAATTTGTAAGTATTTATTATAATTCTTTTTAATAATTTAATAAAAAAAAATACAAACGTTTCGGCACTTAACCACAAAACAAATTTTTTGGTTCAATAAGCATACATCTATAAAACGAAAACTTTTTCTAAAAAATTGTCCTCGACCCTATTAATCTACGATTGTTTTGATTAGAAATGTAGCAATTATTTTTTACATAATTTTATTTATTTGTATTTTTAAATATTAAAAGAATTTTAGTATTTATATATAGAAAAGAATAAACTAATTATTAGTTTTGTTAGCTTGTATAAAATAACAATAACATTGCTTTGAACTAATTCAACAAATACATTTCAACTGAACGCTATGCTTTTTTTGTATCAATATTCATTTTCCATTTCATTAATAAATTTCACTTTTTTTAACAAATGGTGAGATATTGAGTTTTATTATTATTTATTATATTTTTTTTGTCATTTAAAATTAAGTTTACCTATACATAATTAAATTTATCGTTAAAATAAATCTTAAATTTTAAGTTACATAATTTTAATTAATTAAATAATAATAATAATAAATAAAATAAATTTTCTTGCTCAATATCTCATATTATTCATATTCGACTAGACATTAAAAAAAAGTAATAAATAATAAAAAATAAATTAATAAAAAATATCTATTTATCTTCGTTTTCTAAGCTTATTAATTTATTTTGAGACGATATCAAATTTGATTAAATTTAGATTTAAAAATTATTAAATTATGTTAATTTCAATAAAATTCCGGTCGAAATGGCTGGTGGGGTCTGTGTGCTGCCTGATTGACTATCTTCTAAAGCAGCGATTCTCAAACTCAAGTTGATATCACAGAAACCTTCATCAAAAAGTTCAGATAGCACTAAAATGATTTCGTTACTAAAAGTAACTGTACTGTAAGTACCACCAGTGGCGTAGGGCCGGGGGGGGCACGTGCCCCCCAAACATTGTGCAAAAAATAAATTTAAAAGTGATTAGTTTAGTAACTGAGAACCCAAAAGTAAAAAAAACATCTTTAAATTACGTATAAGTATAGTCTAAATGTTATGAATAAATAAATAATTTATTTTGTCAAAATTTTTTTGTGGAGGAGACCCCCGGACCCCCTGCCCCCCAACATTATAGTTCACCCTACGCCACTGAGTACCACCATCAGATTATAAGGTAACACCAATAATATATGTATAGTAATCGAAACATGCCATGTTGCCCGGAAATCAACCGGTTGAGAAAGCCCATCATCATTGCCCGATAATACCGCCCCTGGCTTTTACTTTTTTTCTGTTACTGTGTCACAGTTTGAGAATCGCTGTTCTAGAGCTATATTCAACTCTATCGATGAAAACCTATGAGAAATTTAATATAAATATTACATTTAGAGTTATATAAATGTTTATATTATTTTAAAATAAAAAATTAAAAAGCAATTATTTAATAAAGATTTATTATTTTAATTTATAAATAATTTATATAAGAAAATTAATCAATTTTATTTAATTATTAAAAAATCTAATTGCCTCCCAAAAATATAAACTTATTTTTTAATACAATCCAATTTTTCGGCTATTAAAAAATAATAATCTTTAGGTTTAGGTTTGCCCTATCATAAAATCACATTTGATACTGTCTATGCATTTGAATGTTTTTGTTCTAAAGGGCATTACGAACCCTTCTAAGTAGAGTTTTAGAGCCTGTTTAAAACTTAAGTTATGAAAATGTTAGTCGAAAATGAATACAACCCATTAATCAAAATCAATCATTAATTCATTTGTGAAATCCTAAAGCAGAATGTATTTCCCTTCCCTGATCATATTCTTGGCGGTGTAAGGTGCTTGAGCCTCCACGGCGACTGGCTGCGTATTTTGCAGGCTGACGGTCCACAAGGGCTCTCTCCGCACCGCCTAGTTCACTTCCTGCGCAAACCCTTCAAGCGGAAGTCCGCTCCCCCGTCCCCCAAGCCAGCTGATCGTCCGCCCCCGCACCAAGAAGTAGGTCTTGCTCACGCTCGCGATTTTTTAATCCTGAAAATTCAGAGCGTAATTTTTCCTGACTAGACTTAAGACAGTTCAAGCAATCAAGTATTAAACATGGTAAGGGTATTTAAAATTATTGTTGCTTAGGTTTGTGGTACACATTTTTATTTCAATTAGTTGCGACCTGAATTTTCGGTTACTTGTAGATTAATAGTAATTCATTAATTTTGGAAGCGGGATCTTCTTTGGTTTTGGTTTTTATTCATTACGCTTAATAATTCTATTATTCATTTTTCTTTATTTTCTTTTTGTCAAGCTATTTATTTCGCGCTTTGTATATAAGTTTATATAAATAGACTTTGACATAATTATATAATTCATAAAATATTTATATTGTATTTTGTATTTTGTTATTTTATATTGTAAGGGGATAATTTGATTGTAATTTGAATTAATCTTATTTATTTAGAATATATATTATAATATATGAAGCTCTTTTTCAGAAATGTATTTTTCTATATTAGGTTTGTGCACGGAGCGAACTCTGAACATATTCAAGATGTGGGCGCATGCGTTTTAGAATAAAATTTCGTCATTCCTCTAATTTTGTTTATGTATCTATATTGGGGAACATGTACGTAAACTAAAATTAAATTTCAAAAATATATACAACCTAATAAATAATTATTAAATAAAATCTCAGTGAAGTTTCAAATTTATAGATATATTTGTTTTATAAGCATTTCGGTTGTTACACCATCATCAGAAATTTTTGATTGTTTTATTTTTTTTATATTTTATTTGTAGAAAATTGAAAAATACAATTGTAATTCATATTTCGTGTTCAGAATATATTTATTTTTATTGCAAATATATATATGTATTTAATTAAATTGTTAAAGCTTTGGTGGTTGTTTTTATTTTTAAGACAATTTTGTAAATTAAACCACATATTGATATTTTTGTAAATTTATTCAAAAGACACAAAAAATACACAACTTTTCGATTGCCACTTCTGTAATCGTTATCAAGCGACTCAAGTAAGTCAGTCGGCACTGGACGCTCGGACTGTGAAGTCGCTTGATAACGATTGCAGAAGTGGCAATCGAAACGTTGTATATTTTTTGTGTCTTTTGAATAAATTTACAAAAATATCAATATGTGGTGTTATTTACAAAATTGCCTTAAATGTATTTAATTAATATATCTATTTAATTAAAATAAAGGATAAATAAAAATTGTTTAGTTAACGTGAAATATTATAATTTTCAAATTAGATGCATAAAACAAATTAGATGATAGGATGATACAATATATAAAATATACAACACTATAGAGGTCATTTTACACCGATTTCCAAATACCTCCACATATGCACTGTACTTTATCATATTCGAAATGTGTTCAGAATATATATCGAATTCATTCCGAGAACAAATCTAATATATGCTCTTGTTTCAAATTATTATTCATTTAACTTAAAATATATTTATTATTATTCATTTCTATTTAATTTAATTAAAATTGATTAAAGATTTAATCTAAAGTATATAGTGTATCATTTGAGTATACATATTTTAAAGAACTTTTCTAAAAAGATACCTTCATATTTAAAAAAAAAATATCTTTCAAACATTTTATATTTATTATAAACATACACATTAAAATAAACTTAATTGAATCTATTTTATATATTTTTAAAATAAATAAATATAATTAAAATAAATAAAAGTGAGTAAATGTTTAAGCAATATAAAATGTATAATCTTAGGGTGGATTTGAAGAAACAAATCAAAATAATAAAAGTCTGATTGATGAAGAGTGGTTTCATGGAGTATTACCAAGAGAAGAGGTTGTCCGATTACTCACAAGAGAAGGCGATTTTCTTGTAAGAGAAACGACTCGAAATGATGAAAGCCAAACTGTACTATCAGTATGTTGGGGTGGACACAAACATTTTATTGTCCAAACTACGAACGAAGTAAGTAATTATTTCTTAAAAATAAAATTTTAATTATAACTATTTATTTTCTGGATAATTATTCAAACTGGTCATCCAGTCATGGATTTGGATAAAACTTTACCACTGGGTTCCTTTTTTAATTACAAATAAACTTTTTTTATGCAATTTTTGCGGGTCGCTTTTAGTTTACGAGATAAAGATTATTAAAGTTTGCATATAAATCCATTGATATTCTATTTAGCTACCATGTTTTATTATTTAACCACCAGAGGGATCCACTAATTTTCTGTTTTTATAAGTTCAATTCACAAAATTAAAAAAAAAATTAATTAAATAATTTTCCTATATCCAAACTAAACTTATAAAAACCGAAAATTAGTGAATTAGTCAATAAAACATTATTAAATGGCTTCTCATTCATAACTAGTTTATCTATCAAACTTTAATAATTTTTATCTCGTAAACTAAAAGCGACCCGCAAAAATTACATAAGAAAAGTAAAGTTTTATCCAAATCCATCCTACATCGTTTAGACTGAACAATTACCACCAATTTAATTAAGATTAGGCGTAGAGCAGAGTTTCTTAAACTGTGGTCCGCGGACCCCTGGGGGTCCGCGAAGCCTTTACTGGGGGTCCGCAAAGCCATCGTACAGGTGCACGAGAAAATGATGAGTCAGTTAAAACCTTATTTAATATAAAAGGAGCGATGGCATGGCTTTGTGAGGAACCAGAGATCAAATACCCAAATTCAACGAAATGTGCAAGAAAACTATTGCTACCGTTTCCATCTTCATATTTAGCTGAATTTTCTTTCTTCAATATTATAATTTCTAATAAAATGTGTTCTACAATATGAAAAAAAATCGTTATTCACCAATCACTTAGAAATATTCATCATATATCCTTGTTCTTATGAGATTGTAAGACAGAAATTAACTAATAAAATGACGTAAAGTACCTAAAGTTGGGATGGGGTCCGTCAAAAAAATTTTTTCAAGTGGGGGTTCGCGGAGTACATAAGTTTAAGAACCTCTGGCGTAGAGTAAACAAAGCTTGAGATAAAATTCTAAATAATTACGAAGACAGTCTAATATGATTCCGAAGATTAATAAATAAAAAAAAAAAAATCCAAAATTATCATTAATATCTTTTCAGGGACATTATAGATTTGAAGGACCAGCCTTTTCTACGATTAGGGAATTAATTGTTCATCAATTTAATAGTGGCTTGCCAGTAACTAGTCGTTCTGGTGCAATATTAAAAAAATCTATATCACGTGAACGTTGGGAATTGAATAATGACGATGTAATTCTATTGGATAAAATCGGAAGGGTAAAGAAATATTCATTTTATCTTATAATATTTAAGTATATATTCAATCTTATAATATTTATATATATTTTTTAAAATCCAGGGAAATTTTGGAGATGTATATAAAGCTAAACTGAAAACAACGAAACAAATGGTGGCTGTGAAAACTTGTCGTATGACCCTTCCAGATGAACATAAAAAGAAATTTTTACAAGAAGGCAGAATATTAAAACAATATGAACATCCAAATATAGTAAAACTAATTGGCATTTGTGTTCAAAAACAACCGATCATGATTGTAATGGAACTCGTTCCAGGTAAAAAGTGTTTAACATGAAGTATTTATAAATTTTATAAACTCTTCAAAAAGTTTAATTTTTTGATATATATAAAATAGTAATTATATTGTTTTGTATTATATCTATTTATCTATCTCTGTGGCTCTACGGAACTTAAAAGTTCTTGGTCGCAACACCTACATTTCTCCAAATGACTCTTTCATGAGCCATTCCCATCCAACTCCTACTTTCTCCTATCTCTCTTTCATCCTTTCCTACATTGTCTTGGCCTTCCAACTGGTCGTTTTCCAATCACAAATATATTTTTCGCCTGTCTTTCATCTCCCATTCTTCCCACAAGTCCTGTCCATTGCAACCTTACTCTATGTCTGGAGATGCATAGAGATCATGCACTTCCTCGTTATGCATTCTCCGCCATTCCCCGGAAACCTCATCTATCTTTGGTCAATAAATACTGCGAAGAATCCTATTCTCAAATATTCTAAATCTACTCTCGTCCCCCAGGGTCATTGACCATGCATCACACCCGTATAATACAAGAGCCAAAATAATTGTTTTATATATTTTAATTTTAATCCCCTTTGATTATAATTTTGACGTGATAAGCCACTTTACTGCATGATAATAGGCATTACCCGATTGCAACCTCGATTTAATTTCTTCCCGAATATTATTATTATTATTTTGTATTATAAAATAAGAAATTGATTTAAAATTCATTTCAATATCTTATAAAATTTTATGATTATATATATAATATTTTAACTTAGATCATATCCAACATTTTTCAGGTGGTTCTTTGCTTATATATTTGAAAAATAACACTTCTAATTTAATTCTTAAACAATTGCTTGGAATGTGTCGGGACACTGCAGCAGGAATGCGTTATTTGGAAATGAAAAATTGCATTCATCGTGATCTGGCAGCTCGAAACTGTCTGATTGGTAAGAATTGTTGTTTTTTTCATTTTATTAATTTATAATAAATAAAGTAAATGTACCTAAACGTTCAATTTTTATTCAAAAACATTTGTAAAATATTTTCTTTAAATAATAATTTATAATTAAATTCTAGGCCATGATAATATTGTAAAAATTTCTGATTTTGGAATGTCACGTGAAGAAGAAGAATATATTGTTTCAGATGGTATGAAACAAATTCCTATAAAATGGACTGCTCCAGAAGCGTTAAATTATGGTATTTTATAAATATTAATTAATAGATAATTAGTTTGAAAATAGTAAACTTTATTATCAAAACCAATACCTTTTATTAATTTATATTATTGTCATCATTTAATATAAATTAATTTAAAAATAATTATATATTTAATTTATAGGTAAATATACTTCATTATGTGATGTTTGGAGTTATGGAATTTTATGTTGGGAGATCTTTGCCAAAGGGGGAATACCATATAATGGTTTAAGTAATACAAAAGCAAGAGAAAAGATTGATTCTGGTTTGTTATCATTTAATTATATTATTTTACGATCTTAATTTTATTGATATATAATTAATACCCATTTATTTAATTTATTATTTTCAGGATATCGAATGCCTGCTCCAGATGGAACTCCAGAAGAAATGTATCGTTTAATGTTACAATGTTGGGAGTATGAACCTGAGAATCGTCCACATTTCGAACAAATATATC
Source organism: Labia minor (assembly GCA_963082975.1). Taxonomy (NCBI): domain Eukaryota; kingdom Metazoa; phylum Arthropoda; class Insecta; order Dermaptera; family Spongiphoridae; genus Labia; species Labia minor. The sequence goes on from OY720349.1 coordinate 27,248,347, forward strand.
TTGTAGTAGACGCAATATTCGGGGCTCAAAGATAACAAATTTTTCAAGTCATTATTTTTTTAATTTATGTATAAAAAATCGTGCCAACACTGTTACCATTTTAATGTATAAAATATGTTTATTAATTTAAATGAACCTTCTTTTCATATTAAAACATACAACTAAGAAATTGTTTTCTTTTCATTCTTCTTATTCATTAAAGGTTTTATTAAAAAAAATATAATTCACGAGTGATTTACATCATTATGTACCTATAATGCAGCGATTTCCAAACTTGATGTTACTACGCCTAACATATGTAAATGTATATAAAAGTGTTTTGCTTAAATGTATATAAAATTGTTTTGCGCCTCCCCTCTAACGAAAAAAAATAATATAACACTTTTTAAATATAAACATAATTTGTACACTTGTTTGTTAGCACAAAGTTTTCAAATCTGGTTGAGATTGATGAAATTGCCACTCGTATTCTATAACTATAACTTCGACTTCATTGCACCTATTGCAGGAAACCCAGTTTTGTTTTATAGAAGTGTCACATGACAAGTCAATTAATTATTCCTTTTCCATTGTTGTCAATTCAAATTTATTTCTCGATAAACGGATTCCGTACACATGCAAACTTTGTGACATCGAGATCTTTAAAATAGTTCAAGAATTGTATTATCAAAGTATTCAAGTAATCAATAAATATATTTTTGTTTGCTTCTATACTATCCGTAGCACATAAATTCAAAAGTGGAAATATATCAAAGTTATTTTTTGCGAATTCGACTTATACAACTCCAATTTCTTTATAAACGCTGTTACTTTATCTTATTGAATTAGAAAATGCATTTTAGTTCTTGCATGGCCTTATTAAAAACACTTATTTTTCCAAAAATTTCCATTAACAATAAGTACCTAAGTTTAACGATGAAGTCAGAATCATCATTATTGTTTTGTACTTTGTACAAATTTTGAAGAACGCAATCGAGAAATTAATTGGTCAGAAAGATTTTCAGATTTTTCTGACAACTGTATTATCAGCAAGTGGTATTTGCCGCAGTTGTTTTGCATAATATTCACCAAACATTATTTTAACCATGTCAATAGCTGCCGGTAAAACTAAGGTTTCGTCTATCGGGAAGGGTTTCTTACACTTTTCAATTCTGTAAGAAACTTGGTAAGATGCTAGTAATACATTTGAAGGCACATTAACTATTTTCTTCAACGCTTGCTATTGTTTATTAAATTCATTTAATTTTCTTTCAACACATTCTATTGGCTTACCAATGTATTTAGTATGCATGGTCTCAAGGTGACGTCTTAATTTGCCCGACCTCATGCTATCTGCAGCTAACACTTTATTACAAATCGAACACATTGGTTTTTCGATAACAACACTTGTAAATCCGAATGATAAATAGGAAATATCTAATTTCCTTAACTTCGAAGTTCTTTCTCCCAGGCCTCTCTCTTTGTTGTTTAAATTCCCACCATCTTTACTTCCACCAGAATCTTCATTAGTGGATTTTTTCTTGTAACCAATTAAAAATGTATCCATTTCTCTAAAAATATCAATGTTTTTGTTTTAATTCATAAAAAATACCTACTAGTTCTAAATTACTTACGATTAACAGCAAGCAGCTCGGGTCTGGGCGCTTGTAGAACGCATTTTTTAAGCAAGGTGCTACAAATGACTGATATCATACAAGTCTGCGGGCCTACAATGCAAATTGTGTCCGTGCACGCAATAGAACAAATGATTTTGTTCCATTTGACAGATTCTTGTATTCAACTGTTTAAAGGCGCCGACCGGGGCGGTACATGTATGTTTATGTTCCCGACGGCGACCTTTGCTCCTTGGCGCAATATTAAAATTGAAACATTATATTTTTTTTTTAAAAGCGTCATGCCTCCCTTAGCAGTAGTCCGCGCCTCCCCAGGGTGGCGCACCTCCCAGTTTGCAAATCGCTGCTAAAATGTATTATTGATATATACTTACTAAATTTCAAATTATCTCTAAAATTATGTTCAGTTGAAATTTCGTTTGTTTTCTTAGCAAGTTCGTATCTCATTCTTCTTTAAATAAAATATTTAAATTAATAGATTAATTAGAATTGTATTTATTTTTCAAATTTATTTAAAACTAGCTGCTCAGACTGCCTTTAGATTATTCAGATTTTCTAGTTTATACATTTTATATAGGATGGTTGGTTAAAATTAGAAAAAAATTCTATTGAAATGAAATGAAATGTGTCAAAATTCAATATTTCAATTCATATATATAGGGACGAAAACGAACAAATTGCCATAAATAATTAAAAAAATTATAATGGTAATAGTAATATTATTAAATTAATAAAAACTTATTAACTAAACTATAAATAAATAATTGAGAGAAATAAAAATTAGTAATAAAATAATACTATCGAAGTGTATTAAAAATAAAATAAAGGCTTCAAGAATCAAAGCAGGCCCCCTAAACCACCCTAAACTCTAAACGAATAAATTAAAATTAAAAGTATAAAAAAGTATAAAATGCCTTTTATAAATTATGTTATGAGTAAACACTAGTAATCATATCTTTTTCATACATTGTTTTGTCATATATTGAATTTAATTTTCGCAATAAATTAATTGCTCTGTATGCAATGTATACATTTATGCTCAGTAAAAAATTCCAAATATTTATTATTTTTATATTTTTTCGCACAATAAAATATTTTCATCGAGAACAATAGAGTTTAGCAGTCTGTTAGATGGTCTGTGAATCAAAGTTATAATTTTTAATCTTTAAAATATTTATTTATTAATAGTTTATAGTATTTTATTTTCTATTAATTTAAAAATATTTATTTATTATTAGTTTATTGTATTTTATTTTCTATTAATTTAAAAATATTTACTTTTATTATTATCTTTCAATTATATATGAATTAAGTTTGTTCATTTTCGCCTGTTCACTCGAACAGGAATGAATTCAAATGTTGAATCTTGACACATTTCATTTCAATAGAATTTATTTTTACTATTATATACCAACCCTCTTAATTGTATATATAAAATAGAAAATGTGAAAAATATTCTTATTGCCCCCATTTATATTCATTTATTATGATGTTAAAATACATATTATTATGCCAGTTTTACATATTTTACATATTATATAAATAAATAAATAAATTTTTAAGTATCATATTACACACATATTTATATAAATGAATTGATAACTTTTGTATTATAAGCTACATATGATCTAATGTCTATATTAATGATAATTATGATGTTTATTAAGAAATACTTCAATATATTTTTCCTCTCCCATTCTAGCCATGTGCCCTGCCGATCCCAGCCTTCTCTATTTTATGACCTATATCTAGAGATGCATAGAGGTCATGCAATCCCTTGTTAGGCCCAACTCACACACAAGTGGCGTATGGCACTGGCGTAGTTCTGGCGTGGAACAGGTTTGTTAATGTAAATCATTGCGTTAGCTTATGACAATACACACAGATATGGCGTGTTGGAGGCGTGGAAAATGGCACGAAGACGACGCCACCGGTGGCTCGTAGGACTGGCACGCCACTTCTTAATAAAATTTTGTTTGCATTTCATTATTCATTTCAACTTTTTAATAAAATTTTATATTTTGCCAGCATTTAATTTTAAAAACGTGTTTTTTGTGTTATCATCATTGTTAACGCCTCTCTCTGATTTTGATTTATTTATTTAATGTCAATTTATTTTTATATAATTTTTATAATTTTTTCTTTCATATATATATCTTTATATATATATTTTACTAGCTGATCAGAGCGCCTTCGGCGCTCTTCATACCTAGACGGGGGCTCCGCCCCCTGTACCCCCCCGAGTGTCCCTATTCTGAGCTATAACAATCGCGCCACTCCATTGCCACGCCAGTGCCATACGCCACTTGTGTGTGAATTGGGCCTTATGCAGTCTCCGCCATTCCCCGGAGTCCTCATCTTTCTTTGGCCCATAAATGCTGGGAAGAATCCTATTCTCAAATACTCTGAATCTACTCTCATCTGGGAGGGTTATAGACCATGCCTCCCACCCATATAATACAACAAAAAAATAATAATTGTTTTATATATTTTAATTTTGATCCCCTTTGATTGTAACCTCGATTTAAATTCTTTGTAAATATTATTCTCTCTGATACTAATTATTCTGTCTTATCACTATTAATTTCAAACCCCATCACTTTTCCTGCCTCGATTAATTTTTTTATGCTACTTTAAATGTTATTAATTTATTTAAAAAAAAACAAAATAAAAATAAAATGTAAAGAAATTAGCATAACACTAAACTACTATAAAAATAATATATATTAAAATCTTAAGTGAAAATCCAATTATGAGATCAAATTTTCTTAATTAAAATGATTTACTCACATAAACTCAAAAATTAATAGTATTAAATTATAGCCGTAATGTGAATGTTTTCAAAGTTTAAAAGGCCAATAAGATCAATTGAGATATTGTAAATATCAATATATATATAAAAAGATTTTTATCTGCACATTGCTCAGAATTTAAATTTTTTTGCGTATATTCGCGTTTCATGTCCTCTAGAATGACTTTAGAATTTTTCATTTCTGTTCATAGACTATAAATTTTATTAATATCTAATCAATAACCGCAGAAATTAATTTTTAAAAATTTGATATAAACATGTTGTCATTTAGCAGCGCAAAGAATAAACATACACATATAATACACCTTACGAATTAGCGGCTTAATAAAAGAAGTCTGACATGCCCTGAGACCCACTAATATAAAATTTCATAAGAATCGGTCCAGGCGTTTCGGAGGAGTATCATTTCAAAGTTTTGTGACACGAGAATTTTATATATAAGACTTATTATTTTAATATATTCTCGTAGGGAAATGGAATTTTTAGGAAAAGGTCAATTTTGAATTTTTTCGGAAAATATTTATTTATTCATCAATATACATTTTGTCCCTTTCAAAGTAATTCCCCTCACAAACAGACATCAATATAATGCAATCAGATATAAGCGCTTCTTTCAATCATCGAAGCACATCTGAAATGCGCATTTCGGTATAGCCATCAGCTCTTTCTTCAATTCCTACTTTATCTAATCAATTAACACTTTATTCCATTTTTAACGTAAAATTTAATACAGATCTTTGATTCCTTTTTTTACGTAAAAAACCGAAGAACACACAAAATCGTGACTAACTTTTTCAGTTTTCAAAAACAAACTACTAATCCAAAATGGCTGATAATATCAACATATGAGAAACATATGTGTACCAAAATAACAAACAAAATTTCGATAATCGAATGTACACAGCCCGCGAAAATCAAAAATTCACCTTTTCTTTTAAACAGACCTCGTAGGTACTCGTATATATGAACGTATATGTATGTATAACCGGGAAATTGTAATGCCTGAGAATGCATACTCAAAATTGGCTTGGATAAATATGAATATGAATTATGAATTACATCATAATATTCTTATATACTCCTTTTTGAATAACTTATATATTTTATTAATATCTAATAAATAATCCTTATATTTTATTATACACCAATCGTCTAATTAAAATAAAAAAAAACTTATAATTTAATAATTGTTATGGAATATTGTACCCCTTATAACATATACAAAATACTATAAAATAAATTTCGTGATTAAATAAGAAAATAATATGAAAACAAAAAAAAATCAAAATTTTAATTAACTGAATGGAATAAAATAAATGAAAAAGTTTTATAACTTTCAACTAAATACTAACTATTCCATCAGAAGTAGAGGGGGCAGAGTCCTGTCTAGGTGTGAAGAGCGTCAAAGAATATCAAAATTTTAGTGTGTATCATTAATTTATCTTTGTAATTTTTTTATATTCTTTTTTTATATTATATTCTTTGTTTTCTTCTAAATCTATTTTATCGTTTTTAGACAGATATATTTCTAATTTGTAAATGATTCGTTTATAAATTATATTATAAATCGCTAAAGAATATCAAAATTTTAATGTGTATTATTAATTTTTTCTTTGCCATATTTTTACTATGAAGTAAAGAGAGGATTGAGACAAGGTAATCCTCTATCAACCACTCTGTTTAATTTGGTCATGGAGAGTATAATGAGGGAGTGCAAAATCATGACGAAAGAAACAATTTTCAAGAATAATCACCAATGCATAGCATTTGCAGACGACTTAGCAATAATAGCTAGGTCAAATACTGAACTAAAAAAAGTAATGAAAAATTTAATCGAGACAGCAGGAAAGTTTGGAATGATAATAAATGAGGAAAAGACCAAGTACATGGAAATGGGAAGAGAGGAAGAGGAGAACGAAGAGAGTATTAGCGTGGAGCATGAGGGAAAAGTGTATAATTTCGAAAGAGTGAAAGAATTTATCTATTTGGGGGTGAAATTGGAGGAGAGGGGTGGTGGGATGGGAGAAGTGAAAATGAGGACGATGAAGGGCAGACAGGTCTATGGGAGGTTGGGTAAGTTAATGAGAACAAAAGTAATCTCAAGAAAATCTAAAGAAAGAATCTATAGATCAATAATCCGACCTACAGTCATGTATGGGAGCGAGACCTGGGTACTAGGAAGGGCTGAAGAGGAAGTATTAGAAAGATGGGAAAGGAGTATCTTGAGGGGTATATATGGAGGGGTAAAGTCAGCTGAAGGATGGAGAAGAAGATCAAATGATGAATTGAAAGAGTTGTTCGCTGAACCTCTGATAGTGCCTCTGATAAAATCGCAAAGACTGAGATGGTTCGGGCATGTGCAGAGAATGGAGAATACAAGAATGCCTAAGCTGGTAACCAAAAGAAGACCGGTGGGAAGAAAAAGGAGAGGAAGACCAAGAAAAAGATGGTTCGATGAAGTAGTAAATGATCTGCGAAGAATGAAGATCGGATGCTGGAGAGAGAAGACAGAAGAAAGAGAAGAATGGAGAGAAATAGTGGGAAGAAGTAAACACGAACTAAACTAGCGGTTGCCTTAGGTCTGCATGGCCTGTCGAGCACTTTAATAATAATATTTTTACTATCTCGTAAGAGATAGTATTGCGATCACGAAAATTTTCGATGTTGAGATTTTGATGTTTTTATATGTTTTGAAGGTTCCTGAATCATTTTCACTAAGGTTGAGAAAAATGTCTGTCTGTGTGTGTCGATTGGAGACACTCCAGCTAATTTATATTCTTTTTATTTATATTATATTATTTTATATTATATTCTTTGTTTTTATACATTCTAATTTCTTCTAAATCTATTTTATCGTTTTTAGACTGAGATATAGATTTTTAATTTCTAATTTGTCAATGATTCGTTTATAAATTATATTATAAATCACACATACATATATATATATATCGAATGATAACAAAATAAGATGGACAGGATCGATCTTTCCGCCCCTTGGCTACGATTGGTCCAAGCTGTCGCCCCTTTGATTCAAGGGCCAATCCTGTTTTTTGGGGGTGTGGCCAGTCTTATCTTTCCTCTTTGCCATCTCATGTCTTCCTTTTAATCCTAAATGTGATTTTCTAGCCTAAATCACTCACTTATGTGATTTCCAGTGCCCTTGTGCACTGACTTTTTCCAGTCAACTGTGTATTTAAAATCGTTCAAAACTGCCCGAAATGTCCAACTTTTTATCCGGGCTGAGCGGCGGCGGAGAAGCGCCATTATGGGAAATTGCGCCTCCGAATGCTACCACGGTAAGTCCTGCTTTATCCTTAAATTTTTCTTAAATTCTAGTCAACAAATATTGAACTTATCATTAAAAATTCTACATTATGAATTTTTTAAACAATTTATACTCAATTTAAGAGTTTAACTATATTCTTCAAAAATAAAATATATTGTAATTATAATATTATAATTAATTAAATAATATAAGAATATAAATATTTACTGTAAATAAATAAATAAACAATAAAAATAATATTGAATCATAGTCATACACAATCAATTAATTTTAAATTAAAATTTAAAAATTTATTTTGAAAATAGGTATTTCTAAAAAATATATTTTACTTCGTATTTATTTTTAATAATCCCCGATCTTAATAAATATTTGATATTGTTCAAAGAAATTGAGGGATTTTTTGATAAGGATATTGCCACTTTCCAACAATTTTTTTTTCTCTATTTAATATCTCTTACCTTGAACAGTAAACTAAATTAAACTAAACTAATTCCCTATCATTTTCAAATTAAATTGAACGCTTTGATTTTTCACATAATATAAAATAATATAATATTAAATAAAAAATAATTTAGTTGTTGCTGTAGTTTTAATGATATAATTTTTGCCGACCGACGATAGGAAGGGAAGGTATTGTTTTCCCACCAAATTTCATATGTGGCGATTTTTACAAAGTATTAATTTTATATTTAGTGTCGGAAATTTTTTACTTAAAATTAAACTAAAAATAAAAATAATATAATTTAGTTATTTTCATTCAAGTTTTAATAATATATTTTTTTATACTTTATATATATATAATATTGTTTGGAAATTAATTTATTTCAAATCGTCTTTCGGTTCTGTGTCTGACCATAGCTCATTTTTTAGTTTTTACTCAAACAGGATCTATCAGGTCTTTATAAAATTAATCTTTCCTACTGATGAACAAATAGTAGTTATAAATAAATTTGAAAATTTTTAATAAATCATCCATTTAAAGATTTAATTTCATTGAAAATAAAAATTAAGTTCTTTAATGAATAAATTTCTAAATTAAATTAAATTTTTTTTTAATTATTTTTTTTTTTTCTTACATGTTTCTTAAACAACTTAGTTAATTAGAAAACGATCTTAATAAATTGTAAATAAAGATATAATACTGAGTATATTATTACTAAACTAAAAACATTGAATAAAGAAATAATTTAGTAGTAGCTGTAGTTTTAATGATATAATTTTTTTAATTTTTACTCAAACAGGATCTATCAAATCTTTATAAAATTCATCTTTCCTACTGATGATAGTATAAGATAATATAAATAATTTTGAAAAATTACTTCTTTTAATAAATATTCCATTTAAAAGATTTAATTTCATTGAAAATAAAAATTAAGTTCTTTAATGAATAAATTTCTAAATTAAATTAAATTTTTTTTTTAATTATTATTTTTTTTCTTACATGTTTCTAAAAAACTTAGTTAGAAAACGATTTTAATAAATTGTAAGTAAAAATATAATACTGAGTTTATTATTTAATATTAAATCACCAAAGAATTAAGATATTTGTTACTATTATACACACCACACATATTTTAATTAAATTTGAATCTAATTTTCTAATTTATGTTTTATTCATTGTTATTCGTATGTCTTAAATTGAATATATCAAATGTGTATTTTGAATTTATTATTATTATTTGTTTTATTGGGAGTAAGAATTTTATATAAATCATAATTTTTGGCTGATATTAGTAATTTTTATGGAGGTGAAAATGAGTAATGTAATCATGAATTCCATTAATATAATTTAAATTTATTTATTTATTTTATATATTTATATGATTCCTCTCCTCTACTATTCAGGGTTTCGAAAATATTTAGAAACTTTTTACAATTATAATTATCTATATTTACCTACATACCATTTTAGATTTTATTTTTTTTGTCAATTTTATTTTGTATATTATATTAATATAATTATTATAAATGATTATTTTTTTTCTAAATAGGTTATTTTTTCCATGAATTTAAATGATAAATAAAATGATAAAAATAATTAATGTTTACAGCCGCTCAGCCAGGAATATTCCAGTTCAGGAACACCTTATGGTGATCTTGGTGCACCTTATCCCACCTCCCTATGGGATGCAAGCTCTCATCAAGGTGGAGGACCCGCTGGTCTCGGCCCCTATCAACCATTCTCTACTGATCTCTGGCCAGGGGGTAATCGCCACTGTATAATCCAACAAAGGTAAATATTACATTAAAGCACTGTTTTCCTTATTTACAGAACATTTTAAGAGAAATATGTATAATAAATACAAAATTCATAAATATATTTCTATTTTGTAATCTAATCCTGAATAAAAAAAAAAAATAAATAGGCAAAATTTTTGTTTTAATAATATATAAGTATGCCAAAGAATAATATTTAATATTCTTATTATTAGGCTGACCATTCGTACAGTTTTGAACCGGAGAGTACCGTTTTATAAGTTAGTTTTAACCGTACCGTCGTTTTCTTGAAATATACGAATTTGTCCCGTTTTCGCTTAATTTGAATTATAATAATTATTTTTCATATTTTTAATATACAATTATTTTTAAAAATTGTAACTTGACGTGTGAACAATTTTTTCAAAATATTTCAAAAGAACCTCGAATATTAAATAAAATTATATCATCAGAGAAGTACAATAGTAATACTACTAATAAGTGATAATCCGATTTAAATAAGTACTCCTATTAGTTTAAAATATTATTAAAAAAATTAAATAAAATGATATATATATATAGTTTTCTACAATCATTTTACATTTGCAGTTGTTTCTATAGTCTTACTTGCAATATATATATATAATTTATTATATACAATAAATATTTCATATATGTAAATAAGTTATTTATTATATATATCCTCTATTCTGCTAGTATTATTGCTATTAATCTTATATTTTTCAATGAAGCATATATTTGTTCGAATATTTCATATTAATATTATCTATTTATAAAATATTGTTATTTACACTTATATATTTGTTAATATTGATTAAGTGATATTGTTATTTAATTATATTTTTATAATAAATTTATACAAAAATTTTATATTGAAAAAAAAAAAATTGTCCCGTTTTCTATTTCAAAAAAAACGGGTTTTGTCACGTTTTGACCGGCTACATTTCTGGTCAGCCTACTTAAAATATTCAAATTTATTTCAAATATAGTTTTGATGCTTAAATATATTTATATCCAATATATGAAAATTGTTTAATTTTTACTTTTCGTTTATTATATATATATATATATATATATATATATAATATATATATAATTTCAGTTACTCAATAAATAAATTTTCACCTGATTTAAGTTTTAAATATTATTGTCCTGATTTTCCAAACTTGAGTTCGAGGGGATCGATCCTCGCCAAGTTTATTTAGATTTAAGAATAAATAATAACAATCCTCAATAATTCTGAACAAGCTGGTTAAAATGGAGATTTATTCCAAAGGCCAATAATTATTAAAAAAAAAGTTTTAAATAACAATTTTACAATATGGTTTAATGTAGGGTGACCAAACGTCCCGTTTTTCCAGGATTGTCCCGTTTTTAGGTGCTCTGTCCCGGCGTCCCGAAAAAAGTCTTCGGGACAGCCTATTGTCCCGTTTTTAAAATATTTAGGACATTTCGTACTTTTTTTTCAAAATTTGTTTCTAAAAAAAAACTCAAACGTTTTCTGGACTAAGCTTTTGAACATTTCGTACTTTTTTCAAAATGTTTTCAATTTGCTTCTAAAAAAAAAATTCATAACTAATAGTTTATATGCAAACTTTCATCCTTTTTATCTCATAAACTAGAAGCGACCGCTTCTTAAGAAATGTTTGTTTTAAATCAAAAAAGGAATCTACTGGTAAAGTTTCATAAAAAGTTCATTCCAAATCTATCATATATCAGCTAGAATAAACAATTACCATATTGCCTCCTGGAAGAGTATTTTTAAGCAGCAAATGAAAAAATAGAGAAACATAGTCGATCCCCCCCGACTTTGAATAATAACTATTTAGACTTTAGACCATCAGGCGTGACGTCAAGTCCGCACTCCAATGAGATACTTACAGAATTACGAAAAAATTCTTCGTCTTGAGTCATTTTGATCTAAGCTGTCTGATATGTAGCTTCCAATACATTTTATTATTTAAGATTATCCCTAATAAAAGAGGAAAAATAGGAGGGGGTGTTTAATGGGTAAAAGTCTCATATTATCGAGGTACAAGTGTATCAAGGTGTCCTTTGAGAATTTTTTCCCTCTCTCTCTCTCTATCTATTTATATAGCCCTAAAAATTTGACAGAATCCTGAAAGATGAGAGGTCGATCTGTGGAGATTTAATTTATTAAATTTTAAACAAGTAGTTTTTTTGAGGGAGATTTTGTTGAAATTGTTGAAATATCTTTAAATTGTTATATATATATATATATTTAAGATAAAATGCTTTTTCAGATTTGGTTCTCGGTCAAATCCTGGAAGTGGCTCCAGTTCGAGTTCCCATAAGAAACCACGAAGACGGGTAGCAACGATGGCACAACGTAGGGCTGCAAATATTCGGGAAAGAAGAAGGTGATTATTATTTGATCTTATCCCCTTTATATCAAATTTATTTTTATTTCTTCATTAAATTCATAAAATTAATATTAGAATAGGTAATTAGTCACATTTTGAAAATTCTGTTATCTTTGTCAAATTTATCAATTTCTATTATCAAACTTCTATCCAAAGGTAGGATATCTGAAGGCGGCGTCACCAACCAGTTAAACATATTTTATTCATATTTCTTTCAAAAAATTAAATTAAAAACCTTGAAGATGAGTTTATTAAAGAAAAATTCACAGACATTTTGTCGCATACCGATTATAATGATATTAGTAAATTAGGTTTTATTTTGCCCAAACGTACTAAATCTACTAATTCCAGATATAGAATCAAAAGACTTTTTATCCAATAATTTGGCTTAGAGTAAAATATATTATTTTTTCAATTAGAATAAGATTCCAAGAACAGGGGTAAAAAGTTTTTAATAAAGCAACTTTAAATCTCATGAAAACTATTATCTAACTACTGATAACTAACAATCATGATGCACTACCTGGATGTTTTTACCCATTAAAAAACAATGTTTTACCAACACGCGAAACTCCCTTTTTTTCCATTTTTCAAACAAATTACAGTGACTTTACTCTAACCTCGAAACTCTGCTGTCTGTGATCCGATCGACGTGAAATTTTTACGTTTCATGTAGAGGTTCGCACACTATGGAAACGTGGCCACTTTGGTACTACTATCACCAACCATCTTTGGGTTAGTCTCGGGACTTATTGAACGATGTGTTAAATGTTAATAGATTCCAATAACAAAAATGAAAATGATGATTGAAAATCTCGATTGTCTTTAAAAATTTTAGGAACTATTTTTTTGAATAAATATACTTATGTGGGAGAATGATAATTGAATTACAGATCCAGTAATAGACATCAAAAATAAATTAAGCAAATGCAAATAACTCACTAACGCCTTGGTGTTTCAATGGCCTGAGGCTATCACGTCGGTTGCCTGAAAAAATGGGGTAGATTATCAATATCTATCAATACAACAGATCCCCTCAATCTTGATTTTCATAATCGGAGGCCGCTACTCCTTATTTAAAGTAGTTTCCCAATTATATAGCTGGGTAGAACTCATGCAAGAGCCCAGAAAGAAAGAAATTTCCTTGCCACAAAAAATTGATAAATATATTATAATTTTAACTAAATATCACCATTGTTTTTATTATATGACTATTATTATAAGTAATCATTTCAATTTCTGTGGCTATTTTGTCTTTGAAAATATGTGCCCCCGAAACGTATAGGCATTAATGTGAATTAATTAATTTTTCAAATATCCTAAAAATATTTAATTTTTTTCTTTTTCTTATTAAAAATCAAAAAGCCCAATTTAAATGTAACCAGTATTTTTTTATTACAGGGATTCCCAACCTTTTTTAAGTCGACCCCTTTTAAACTTCGCGTTTTTAATAGAGTCCATTTTTGTTGATGCAGTATAATTATATTATTAAAGTTTAACTAACAACTATGAACATTGAATAGAATATATTTTTAAAAATTATATCACAAAATAAACATTTTTATTATATTACTAGTAGTAGAGCAAGTATTATTTAACAAAATATAAACTAATAATTTCATAAATGATTAATAGAAATTCCTAACTGAAAAAATTAATTTATAATGATTATCAGGTTCAAATTTTGATTAATAATAAATTTCACAACTTTCGCATTGGATAATATAGCTAATAAATATTATCAAATATTTTATTAATTAAATATTATCCTATACGAAAGTTGTGAAATTTATTATTAATCAAAATTTGATCCTGATATTAAAATCATTATTATAAAAAAATAATCAGATTCAATTAATTAATTTTTTCAGTTAAGAATTTCCATTAATCATTTATGAAATTATTAGTTTAGGATAATAGGATAATATAGCTAATAAATATTATCAAATATTTTATTAATTAAAAATTGTTAAAAAATATCAATTTCCAAAAAACAAAAAAAAAAATGAATTGAACCGAAAAAACTATTAAAGTTAAATGATATTTGATTGAAAATTTAAAACAAAAATTTTAATGGGAAATTTCTTAAAAATACCTTAAAAGCTTAAAACATGGACGATTATATAAATATATATATATATAAGTGTAGTAAATATATAACTTTAATAAATACAACTAGTATGGGGAGTATCCGATGATATTTGTTTATATTTTCTTTTTACCGACCGACGATAGTAAGGGAGGTATTGTTTTCACACCAAATTTCACATGTGGAGATTTTTACATATCTCCACGAATCATGCACTTTCTAAACAGAAAAAAGTATTTTTAGCATGATGTCTGTCCGTCCGTCTGTCCGTCCGTCCGTCCGTCTGTCCGTCCGTCTGTCCGTCCGTCTGTCCGTCCGTATAGATGTGTACAGGTGTACAGCCTGAACGGCTCAACCGATTTTGATGAAATTTGGTATATTTACTTAATGCATCAGTGGGATGAATTGATCAACTTTTGGTGCAATTCCGGAAACCGGAAGTGGTAGTATTAGCGATCGACGATATTAAGGAAAGGGTTATTTTCACACCAAATTTCACATGAGGAGATTTTTTACATATCATCACGAATCATTCACTTTGTATTGGTTTTATTGTCGAGAAAAATCATCTTTATAGGTTTTTCTTAATTTAAAATTATATGACGTCATCCAGCCATTCATGACGTCACAGCCTGGTCTTACATATATATTATAAATAAAATAAAATTAAAAATATTTATGTTATATGCCTATCTGTTTTTTATTACATTAATAGATATATTAAAATTATTTGAAATTGTTTCTGTAGCTGGAAATTAATTTATTTCAAACCGTCGGTCGGTTCGGACCTAGCCACAGGTCAACTTATTTATTTGGTAAAGAGATTCTTTACTTTTTTATAATAATTGAAAATGACCTCCAATAGCCCACCTAGGTTCTGTTGGCCCTATTTATTCGTTAGACACCAAGGGGATGCACCTGGACCCCGTTGGGAATCCCTAATATAATTGTTTCGGGTTTCAAATTTTTCTTGCCTTACGTTGACTAGGTGAGAAACATTTGTGTGAAATTGTATTTATTATTTTTGAAAAAAATTATATATTTTAATTATTTAGACTTCAATTTTTTATTGTTTATAACTTTTAATTATACTTATCAATTTATTATGCCTTGAATTTGATTGCAGGATGTTTAATCTGAATGAAGCTTTCGACAAACTTCGTCGAAAAGTTCCCACCTTCGCTTATGAAAAGCGCCTGTCACGAATTGAAACACTTCGTCTTGCCATCACTTACATTTCTTTTATGTCCCAATTACTGGCTGGAGGAGGATCGACCACCACCGTTTCAAACACGAATGGAATTTCAGCTAAAAATGATCATCACTTAAATTCACCCTCATCTGGACCGGCAGCGGCGGCAGTCGCTGCTGCTACAGTTTATCGGGATTATGTACCATATTCCGTACTTCAATAAATGGGACAATTTTTATTTTAAATTCAAATATTATTTGTTGATTTTACAAATTTTTAATATATAGGTAACTTTTTTTTAATTTATATATTTTTATTTGTATTATATTAACTTTGACTTAGAAATTTTAATGTTTTTTGGATCAATTAATTATTATTTATTATTATTTTAATATTTGTTATCTTATTATTATATTAATATTATTTTTTAAATTGTATATATATATTTGTTGAATTTCGATAATCGATTTTAAGATTAATTAAGCAAGTATTTTATCGCCATGCATCACTTATTCAATTCTTATAATAATATATTTAAATTCTAATTAATTAAATTATATTTTTCTGTGTTTCTGTACTGTCCATTCGTCGATAGATCTCTTAAACATAATTTATTTGAAGCTTATTCTTTGGAAGCCATTTATATCAATGATATTAACATAATTTTAATTTACATTTCCATTCAAACTTTTTAATCGATAATTTGTATTTATATTAAAAATATCAAATTTTGGTGTAATTTTAAAAATTATATACGAGGTCTGTTCACAAAAGAAAAGGTGAATTTGGAATTGTTTCGAAAAGTATTTATTTATTCATCAATATCCATTTTGTCTCCTTCAAAGTAATTCCACTGAGATATAATGCACTTATGCCAGCGCTTCTTCCAATCGTCGAAGCACTTCTGAAATACGCTTCTCGGTATGGCCATCAGCTCGTTCTTCGATTCCGACTTTATCTCATCCATTGTGGCAAAACACTTTCCTTTCATTGGTCTCTTCAGTTTTGTGAATAGGAAAAAATCGCAGAGAGCCAAATCTGGTGAAAACGGTGGTTGAGGCATGATTACGGGGTTGTTTTTGACCAAAAAATTACGAACAAGCAATAATGCTTTATCGTGATGCAGAATCCATTATTTGTTTTCCCACAATTCCGATCGTTTGAGCCGTATTGTTTCACGCAAACGTTGCATAACTTCCTTGTAGTATTTCTTATTTTTTTATTTTAAGTAAAAAATCGAAGAACACACAAAACATGACTAACTTTTTCAGCTGTCTAAAACAAACTACTATTCCAAAATGGCTGATAATATCAACATATGAGAAACATATGTGTACCAACATATAAAAAAAATTTCGATAATCGAATGTACACAATCCGAGAAAATTAAAAATTCACCTTTTCTTTTGAACAGACCTTATATATATTAATATGTATAACACAAAAACTACATTAAAATAATTAATTACTTACATGTCCTAGACCATTTAGATGTAAAATATCTTGAAAATCTATAAAAAATTAACTTTTCCATGATAAATCAGGGTAACGAGTAGAAGCTTCTTTCTAATGCTAAAATCTACTTCAGAGTGTAGCGCTTCTGCCCTTCGTGAGCTTATAATTTTGTCTTATACTTTATTAATTAGAATAAATATATTTATTATTTTCCTTTTAATGTAATAAATAATAACAAATTAAATTTCTTTAATTTCTTTAGGAACATTCAATTTCTCCACAATGAAAAATAATATTTGTACATTGAAATGTTTAATATTATTCTGAATTTCTGAGATTTTTTAAAGGAAAGAAAATAATTAAATAACTAACTAAATATATATATATATATATTAAATAGAATTAAAATAATATATTAAACGATATATATACAATAACTATCATATTATTATTATTACTAATAATATTTTTTTAATAATCTATGATAATATGGTCTCATCTGAAAATATACTAATCTTTTAATCATTTTTGACTTATCATAGGGTGAAAGACAGAAACATATTTATATGTTATGATTTGATGCAGCTGTTTCATTAAGGGTTCATTCTGCACGTGCACCTTATTAGGGTGGTAATGCCTTCTTCACGCCCTTTATTTGTTGCGGCTTTTTGTAATCCTCCTCCATTCCGCTTGGAGGGTCATGTCAATTGATCATATTGATATTATTTTAATTTGTTGTGAAATTTGATATTATGCTAATGTTACGATTTTATTTTTAAATTAATATTTAGCCAAAAGAAATATTATTATATTTCAAATGGGTATATAAATGTTCCCCACGGATATTATATTCTACTATAATTTAATAATAAATGATAGGAGAATTTGGAGCGGTATCAGCTTGAAATTATGAAACATAAAAATTCAGCATTTCAGTCATCAGTTATCATTCTAACAAAGCGTGGTTCTGGATCCCTTCACCCCTCGAGCTCAAATAAATTGAAGGAATATACATTTTTTTTTAATATAATAAGAATTAATATAAAAAATATTTATTTTTATAAATCGGAAATATATTTTTAATAATTCATACTGATTTTGCCTTTTTTATTTTTATTTTCTATTATCATAGAACCCTAACAAAAAGAAAATGTATAAATTAATAAAAAAAAAAAACAAAAACAAAATTGGAGGGTGGTTGCCTACTATATTTTCCAAAAATTAAAATTTTCATCACAGTTTGAAAACATTAAACTGGGGGGTAAAATAAAAAAAAATGAGCTCTGGCCAGTCACAGAACCGATCAACAATTTAAAAATAACTAAAAACAACATTATATATATATATATGTATTTTTTATTTCACGAGTTCGTTTAATGTAATAAAAAATTTCTGACAATGAATATAAAATTAATATTTTGTAAACTACCACTTCCTGTTTCCGGATATACACCAAAAGTTGATGAATTAATGCTACTGATGCATTAAGTAAATATACCAAATTTTATCAAAATCCGTTGAGCCGTTCAAGCTAAACACGTCTATAAGGACACACAACGGACGGACGGACAGATATCATGCTAAAAATACTTTTTTTCTGTTAATAAAATGCATGATTCGTGGAGATATATAAAAATCTCCACATGTGAAATTTGAAAACAATACATTCCTCGGTCGGTAATAACAAACAAATAAGAAAATTCTGATTATTATTTTATACCAAAGAAAATATTTTATTTATCTATTTATTTTATTTATATTAGAAATAGTTAAAAAAAATACTTATATTCTCACTGTGCTACTTCATATCCTATTCAAATACCGTACTTGTCCGTATTTTAAAAATTAAGAGGGGAAATGGATGGATTATCCTAAGATTGTAATTTCTTATCTTTTTTATATTTTCTTTATAAAATGAATAAACTAATAATCTATATTTTTAGAATTAAAAACAAATAACTATATTATATATAATATTATATATTATTTCTTTAAAATTGGTTAATACTCTTAAATTATTCATCCAGTGAATTTTTATAAACGAAAAATTATAATTCATCACATTTCTTCTTATTTTTGAAAATATCAAGTACCTACTACTTTAGAATCACAATAATATTCTAAGATTTTTGTATTTTATGATAGCAAATTTGTATTTAATGATGGGATTTAGTTAGTAATGCATAAATTTGATTTAAAATATGAATAATTAAAAATTTTACTTTGTTCATTGAAATTAAATTAAAGATTTATATTTGATAAACATAAATAAAACAGAATAACATCATTATTAATTAATTAATATTAAATTAATTTGACACATATATTACATGTGAAATATTATTAAGTGTAGAGAATTTGTAAATAAATATTTATCTATATTAAGGGCTTCCAATAATTAAATGTATATTTATAATTGTAAAAATAGAGTTAAAAATTATCATGACACCTATTTATTCATACTTTATGTGTATATTGTAAAAACAAAATTAGATATATTTCTTTTTTAATAAAATAATATCTAATAATTATGTTTATTTTTAATAATACGAATTTGTCAACATTTATCAAAAATATAAATTGGAATTTAAGAAAATATTGTTTTTGTTATTTCTGTGAAATTAGAAAATTCTATCTGGAAAATTTCTAGACATCTTCAATAATATTAAAAGATTATAATCTTATATTTGATAAAAAAAAAGATGAAAACAATAAAGAGATACCTACATATATTTGTGGAGAAAATAGTCTAAATCTAAATGAACATAACATTACGGGGGCAGGTCAATAAGTCCGTGACTTTTTGAATTCTCGTCTCTTAAATATAATGACAACACCGCTCCTGTCAGCAGGCATCTATTAACTTACTTCTGTCGAAATTTGAACGCACTGGGTCTTTAGATTTTGTTTGATTGCAGACTACCTCGTGATGTGAGAATGGAAAACAGTGAATTTCCATGAAAATCCATGAATTGGTATACGAATTGCTCCCTCATCCCACCTATTCTCCGGATTTAGCCCCGAGTGACTATTTCTTTTTCCAAACCTGAAGAAATGGCCCAGCGGAAAGAGATTTGACTCTAACGATGAAATCATTCCACAAACAAATCTAATTTGATGTCCTCAACAAATCTTATTTTTTGGAAGAGATAAAAAAATTGGAGAAACGTTGGACGAAATGTATTCGAGCTCAAAGGAGACTACGAAGAAAAATAAAATATTTTTTTATTCAAAAATCTGTGTTTCATTCAAAAAGTTGGCCTTCCCTCGTATTGTATTGATGTTGTTATGTATATATAAATGTAATATGATGTAAAAACTTATTTATTTGATAGCCAAAAAGGCAATAAATAAATAGGTCTTTTCCATCTAGAAAGGCATCATATATATATCAAATATATGATAAATGATTGGAATCTTATTTATTTTTTGGGTGTAGCCATTTGCGCCCAAATTGGTGAATACTTCAGTTTGAATAAAGCTTGAAATTAGAGCCCTTCTAAAGTATATACATATCGTTTAGATATAATACCCCGTAGATTAAGGCATTTTCTCGAATATTAATTAATTTACTAAAGTAGTTGCGGATAAGTTTAATTATAAATACGAGTATATCTATTCAGTTTAAGTTGGAAAAGTTATTATTTTATTTCTAATATATTTTTTGTAATCTGGTTCGGGAGACCTATATTTACTTGGACTTGGACATGCTCTTAGACATCTCCTTTCGAATTTTCTTATTGATTACATTACTAAAGCTGTTTGATTGAACAAAATGCAACATCCATACGTAATTATTAGGCGAATAAACAGACTATAATATAAAATTTTTAATTTTGGAACTAGATAAGGATAGAAGAATAACTTTTTTAATTCCATAAAAACCAGTCTAACTTTAGTTAATTGATTTTTGAATTGTTTGTCAAGTCCAGTACAAATCGGTGTCGTCCAAGGTAGAAGCCAACCCCCCCCCTCCTCCATTAAGGTACATAAATTGAAAATGCCCCTCGGAGGAATTTTTCAGAAAAAATAAATTTATATTGTTTAATGAATATATGGAATAGATAAAGATGGTATCAATAGAGATATAAATTTATATGAAATTTTGTAATCCCCCCCCACTTCCACTGAATATATATATCCCCCTCTTTCATACCATTTCTAATGACAAATAACATATGATAATTCTTTCATAGATCAAATTAAAAAACTGCAAAAAAATAAATAAATAAAATATAAATAATATATATATAGTTGGTCTCTTTTTATATCATTAATAAAGCTAGCAATTAGATTCTTTAAGTAAAGAACGATGGAGGCACGACACTTTCTTTAATTAAATTTAAGTATTTTTAAACTTTACTTTTATTTACCTATTACCTATTTTTTATTACAATTTAAATATGTTTGCTCTATGCTCAATATTAGATATGTAAGCATAGAGTATTAACTATACACCTAGAGAGATATATTGTAGATAATATATAGTACCGGGACCCCGAGCCTCGGCTCGGTAATTAAGTTAAACAAAAATGATTCATTATTATTGGGTTTGGCTGATAATATTAATACCTGGGACACCGAGCTCTTGCTCGACCCTTTAAAAAATATTGATATACAATTCTTTAATTATTTATTGCAATTATTAAATGTTGCATCATTGCATCAATCTGATTAAAATGAATTGAACTGGGGTCCTCAATAATACAAACAAACAATTTTAACTAGCATAATAAAATTAATCCAAGTAATATCGTCTATTTCTATTCGACACTATTTTCAGTTATGAAATGAATAGTCAGTAGAGAGTAAAAAAATTGTAATTGAAGACCGCCGTTTTTCAAAATAATTAAATTATTTTATAGATTATAAAATAAAAATAAGCTGGAGTGTCTCCACTCGACTATCTCGCAATTTGAATTGGATTAAATAACATAATATATTATATTTAAATTAAATTTAATTAATTATAAATTATAAATAATAAATATTAAACCAGCGCATGTTTGGTTTTTTATTGATGGCACCATGGCACGTGTTGGTGCGTGAGATTTGCAGTGTTAAAAAATTAATTCTGGTACTTTCAGCGATTCAATCAAGCTGAAATTCTATATATAGCAGTTTTATACAATTATTAATCATGTGAAAAATTATCAAACATATATCTTTATTTTTACGGTCACTTTAGAGGAAAAAAAATCAAAACGTTGTAGGTAATGACCCTCTTCCGGTTGAGCTACATTTCTCAAAAGTTGATAGAAAACTATGAATTTTGAATAATGTCCATGTACCAAATTTCATCATTCTAGCTCAAACCGTTTTTGCGTAATCTTGCCTACATACACACACACACACACACACACACACACACAGACATTTTTCTCAACCTTAGTGAAAATGATTCAGGAACCTTCAAAACGTATAAAAACATCAAAATCTCAACATCGAAAATTTTCGTGATCGCAATACTATCTCTGGCGAGATAGTAATTATTGTATTAACATTAAAAATATTGAAATAAAAAATAATAGTTGATTTAATAAACTAAAATATTATAAACATTTTTAGTGAGAATTTCTCAGGGAGGTAGGGAACCCAATTCATTTACCCATCCTTGTTGCATAAGGCATCTTAATTTCTTAACACTCCGTTTTTTACTTTCCCGCATACTTCGTATAAGGGAAGTATTGGAATCGTCAAAAATTTCGACTTCAAGATTTCGATAGATCTTGACGTTTTAGACCTTCCTGAATCGGAAAATGCCATTTTTCGAATTATGTCTGTGTGTGTGTATGTATGTATGTATGTATGTGTGTATGTAATGTCTGTGAGCAAATTTACTCAAAAACTAATCAAGCTAGGACTTCGAAATTTGGTACACCGATATTATTCACAGTTTGTAGATTTCTATCAAAATTTCGTCAAAATCGGTTAACCGGAAGTGGTACTTTACCTACACTGGTTGCGTTTACCTTTCAAGTAAAGTATCAGTTTGCTTCGAGATATTTGCTTCATATTTTGTATATAGATTTAAAAATATGAAAAAAATTCAGATACCAAATTTCATCATGATCTGACTACCGGAAGTGACATTTTACCTATACAAGTAGCGTTAGGTGTAAATTATAAATATATATAATAGTGTTAAACCATTTTACTTTATAATTTAAATTAATTAGTTTGTTTATTTTTATTGTTGTTAAATCATAATAATAATAACCTAATTACCTATTTATATGCGGGAAAGTCTAGGGGAGGACACTCCCGATTTTTAAAATTTAAAATAGAGGGAGAGAAAGAGTTTCAATTATATTCGAATAGTCTATATATTCTATATATCAGTATTTTTTTTCTGAATTTAATACCAAGTTGATTTTCAAAATTTTCTATTCTTTATGCATATGATTGTGTTAAAATTTTAACAAATTCAAATATTCTAATTTTTAAATTTATATACAATTTAATATTATTTTTTCGAGACTAATGGCAAATACCGGTGGCCCTAGTCAGAGCAAGAGAAGACTCCTTAAGGTAGCGGCCCAGTCGATGATGTTATATGGATCGGAGATTTGGACTTTACAACTATATTTTAAGTGAAAAAATGATTTCTTGGTTATATAAAAATTAAAATATGATTCTTTATTATCGGATTTGGCTGGTAATATTAATACCTTATTCACCGAATCGCCATTCAATAACATACATACAGAAAAGTAGGCGTGTTGATCTGTTGATATAAAATATATACCTGGGACACCGAACTATCGCTCGACCCTTTAACCAATTTATACAATTTATTTTTATTTTTTAAATTTTGATTTTGGATTCGATTAGAGCTTAAAATGTGTAAATGTAAAGTGATTTTGGTTTTTTAAAATTCCTTTTTGGGAACATGGTCAAATCTGCGGTCAAAGTTAAAAATTCCCCATATATTATAACTACTGTAATTAGTATTTTTATAATGTAAAATTATAAAGAAAAAATGTTTAGACATTATTATAGACATTTTCATTCTGTAAATTAAATAATTTTATTTCATCTAAATAAATATCTATTTTTAAATATTTTTTGCTCTCTACATTATTTATCTAATTATCACAATATATTAAGATCATATAAATTGGAATTATTTATTAATTATTTATGTCAACTTATTTAAAATTTGATATCTACATGTTGTCATTCAAAGAATGTTTATATTTATATTTTCAAAACATGCAAGATTATATGAATAAATAATTTTAATTTTGATCTCATAATTGGATTTTCATTTTCAATTGACATTTTGAAAATATTTTTGTATTCATAAAACATTAAAAAAAAACTTTTAAAACTTTTTAAATTATTTATAAAACACTGAAAACATTCAAGATTATATGAATAAATAATTTTAATTTTGATCTCATAATTGGATTTTCATTTTCAATTGACGTTTTAAAAATATTTTTGTATTCATAAAACATTAAAAAAAAACTTTTAAAACTTTTTAAATTATTTATAAAACACTGAAAACATTCAAGATTATATGAATAAATAATTTTAATTTTGATCTCATAATTGGATTTTCATTTTCAATTGACGTTTTAAAAATATTTTTGTATTCATAAAACATTAAAAAAAAACTTTTAAAACTTTTTAAATTATTTATAAAACACTGAAAACATTCAAGATTATATGAATAAATAATTTTAATTTTGATCTCATAATTGGATTTTCATTTTCAATTGACGTTTTAAAAATATTTTTGTATTCATAAAACATTAAAAAAAAACTTTTAAAACTTTTTAAATTATTTATAAAACACTGAAAACATTCAAGATTATATGAATAAATAATTTTAATTTTGATCTCATAATTGGATTTTCATTTTCAAGTAAGTAAGATATTATGGGTGGATTCACAATGTATGAAGGGACACACAGAGACAGATAGATATAATATTTACAATAATAATATATAATTAATTTACTGATTAAATTAAAATATATTAAAATTAAGAACACAAAAACAAATAAATATTTTATCTAATATATACTGATTGAATTCTAATATATAATATTTTAAAATATATTTACGGAGTCGTTGTATAATAAATTGATAACGTCATTTAATTCTCCAACTATATATCGAATCGAATAAAGATAAATCTTCTAAACGTTGTGAAACAATTTCAAATAACTTTAATGTATCTATTAATGAAATAAAAAATCAAATATGAATATAATATAAATATTTTTAATTTGATTTTAAGAATAGATATATATCTCACAAGCGGTGGCTGTGACGTCACATATATACATTTAAATTAAAAAAAAAACTAATGAAGATAAATTTTTCCAGAGATGTGATCAATAAAACTCAATTTTTCTTTATAAATACTATCTCTGTTGTGAATTTCAAAAAATCGTTAGAGCGGTTTCTGAGAACCCATTTACTACAAACAAACAAACATCCAATCTTAGCTAGCATAATAAGATAAGATAAGATAAGATTTACCAAGTTAGATAATTATATTTATTAGTATAATATTATGTTTTAATAACTACAATATAGATCCTTATTCAAAAGAAAATATTAAATATATCTAATATATATATTATTATTATTTAATTTTTTATTATACACTAAAGTCGTCTTAATTGAAAAAATAGTAGATTGCGGTTATACAAAATATTTATTTTCTTTATTTTTTTAGATCCATTAGAAACATGAAATTTATATAAATTATAAATGAAGATTTTTTTGGTAACATAAAGACAAATGTATATACATGGAAAAGTAAATCTAACTTTAAAAAATTAAATAAAATTAAAAAAATAACAATAAAAACAAAAAAATAAAATAAAAATAAATTTTCATATTTGTATTTTAAAATAGTAATTCCAATTATATGTGTAGACCGCTATTGTTATATAAGTATTTTTATTATATTATTGATACAGAGACCATCCCTCACCATCCCTATTGATATAAAAGCTAGTGCCATCTGATGTACAATTTTAGTACTATATTCTTACATCTGTCAAATTTTAATAATGATAAGGTTTTAGAAAACTGTAGAAAACACAGACGACACTGGACGACACAGACCATCCATAACTGTCCATAACCTATTGTTATAGAACTAGAATATTTAAATTAATATGTTCAAATAAAATAATAAGAATAAATCAAATGAATATTTCAGCTAGTCTTGAAAATTTCCAAAATAATGAAGCACCTCAACAAAATGTAAGAGTAATTATATATTTATATATTTATATAATTAACAATTCGTGACTTTTCAGGAAGATGTTGAGGAGGCCAATGATAAAGAAGATAGTGATAGTTCATCCTCAGAAGAAATAGAACCCAAATTAAAGTATCAGCGCATGTCAAATGATTTGAAAAATATTTTAACTAAAGATGCAATATCTTGTATTGCAGTTCATCCAAAGGTAGGATCCTATTAGATATAAATAAATAATTATTCTATTAATTATCTTAATATGTTTAATAAATTACTTGTTTTATTTAGTTTGTATGTGTAGGAAGTCTATGGGGTATGATTCACATCTTCGATCACCAAGGAAATAATGTAGGAACTAAGGAACTCAAAGCACACACTGTGGCTGTGAATCAAATTTCTATTGATGATAATGGAGACTTTATTGCAAGTTGTTCTGACGATGGCAAAGTTTTTGTTCATGGGCTTTATTCTGCAGAAAATAATCATAATATGGAAATGGGGAGATCGGTTAAATCAATTGCTTTAGATCCATCTTATTTTAAAGCTGGAAGCGGAAGAAGATTTATAACAGGTGTTTAAAATTAAAATACATTATTTATTGTTTCTTTTTATTTTATTTTTTATATATTTATTTCTTCAAAATTTTATAAACTAATATTTATTAATTTTGGAGTATAAAAATAATTTTGTTCCTTTACGCAAATAATCACTCATCACCCAAGTCAAGCATTATGATTAAATACTTAATATTTTATTGAAAAGATTTCTAATACTAATACTAAATGAATTTTTGTTAGTTTGTCTTTATTAAATATAGAGAAATAATCTTTTATTGTTGATAATTATTTTAAGGTGATGAAAAACTTGTTTTACATGAAAAAACATTTCTCTCCCGAATAAAATCAACCCATATCTCAGATGCGGAAGGAAATGTAAATAATATGAGATGGCATGGACAATTTCTTGCTTGGGCTACTTCTGTAGGGGTTCGAATATATCATGTATCTTCGAGAACTTCGCTTGGATTAATTAAATGGCCACGCACATCTGGATCCCTACCTGAAGAGAACAGGTGTAATTTATGCTGGAAAGGACCAAATACTTTACTTATTGGTTGGGTTGATAGCGTAAGGATATGTAATATAAGAAGAAGGAGTCCTGCAGAACTTTTAGGAAGGGAATTACCAGAATATGTTGTGGAATCAGGTATAAAAATTGATTTTTAATTATTTTATAATTTATTATTAGAATAAAATATAATTAAGATAGAAAAATTAAATTATTAAAAATGATAATTTTTTTGTACCTGGAATTATTTTCATAAATTTTTTATTTAAAATGTAATTAATCTACATTTGTTTGATTTTAATAAATAATAATTGTTTCGTTTTAGTTTGTAATTTTCAGACGGATTTCTTTATATGTGGAATTGCTCCTTTGGAGACTCACATCGTACTTTTAGGATATCATAAAGAACCAGAGAATGATGGAAAAGCAAGGCGACCACAATTATATGTTATTGAACCACAGCCAAGCGATTATTATGTATTATGTACTGATAGTCTTACGCTTCGTGGTTATCAAGATTATAAAGCTTCTGATTATCATCTTGGTAAATTAATTCATAATCTAAAAATAATTAAAAATACATATAAATTTTCATTAAGATTCTTCAAAAATAATCAAAAAAATTATGACTAAATATTTCCTAAATATACATTTATAATTTAGATAATTATATTTCAGAATGTTTAATTGAAGAAAATATATTTTTTATTGTTAGTCCGAAAGATTTAGTTATAGCAACGCCTTATGATGCAGATGACAGGATTACCTGGCTTATTAGTCATAGGTGAGATTTTTTTTCTATATTTTATAGAAAGTTTCACTTTTGAAGACTCAAATCGCATATTAATTATAAAGTTTTAATTCATTTACTTATGAAATGAATTGTTATTTTTTAAATATAGAAAATTTGAGGATGCAATGGAGGCAGTTACTAAGTTCGAGGGCCGAGATTTAAAAACATACTCTTTAATAAAAGTTGGTCGATCTTATTTAGATCATTTGATTAATATTCAACATTATAATAAAGCTGCTCAACTATGTGTAAAAATATTAGGTAAAATTTAGATAATTTTTATATTTATTATTTATTTTATCATGTTCACTTTGATGACTTTTTGATGACTTTAGGTAAAGATAAACAACTTTGGGAAGAAGAAATCTATAAATTTGTTCGAATTCAACAATTAAGGGCAGTTGCAAGATATATTCCCATTGGAGATAATGCTCTTGATCCACAAATTTATGAAATGATTTTATATGAATTTCTAAAAATGGAACCAGATGTAAGTTTTATTTCTTAAATCTACAATTATATTATTATTAATTTAAATATTTTTAGGGATTTTTGAGGCTTATTAAAGAATGGTCTCCAACTTTATATAATCTTCCTGCTGTAATAAATGCTGTTCTCGAACATTTAATTGTTGCTACAAATGATAAATTATTATTATTAGAAGCCCTTGCTATTCTATATTCACATGATCAAAAATATGACAAATCTCTTGCTATGTATTTGAAGTAAGTAATTTATCATTGTAGGTAGGAAGTTGAGATCTTCGAATCTTCTTAAAGCTCTTTAAAATATTTAACCATTCAACCTTATTAATTTCACTATTAATCCATTTGGTTACTAAATTAGTATTTTGACTTGATTATTTATTATTTAATATAAATAATATAAATGATAAAAAGTCATAATATGAAAATATGATTTTTCGAATTAATTTTAAAAAAATTTATATCTAACACAAAGTTAATTTTGCTTTTTAGGTTGAAACATAAAGATGTTTTTCAATTAATTCATAAACATAATCTTTTTAATTCAATACATGATATGATTGAAGAATTGATTGGACTTGATAGTGATCAAGCCATTCAATTATTTCTTGAAAAAGATAGAATAGATCCAGAAATAATTGTAAAAAAATTAGAGAATAACGAAAATTTTCTCTATATGGTAATTATTGATAATATTTTATATTATTTAGAATAATTATTAATTTAATTTTTTTTAGTACCTTGATGCCTTAGATAGAAAAGATTTTAAGGGACAAGGTCAAAAATATCATGGAATTTTAGTAAGATTGTATGCAAAATTATCGCGTGGAAAATTACTCCCTCTTCTTCGAAGAAGTCATCATTATCCAATACAAGAGGCTTTAGATATTTGTAAATCGAATAAATATTATCCAGAAATGGTTCTTCTCTTAGGTACTTTAGGTATTTGACTAATATCAAATCATAATTTAATATTTTGTTGTTCTTTTAGGAAGAATTGGTAATACTAAAGAAGCTCTTGCTCTAATCACTAAAGAAATTGGAAATATTGAGGAGGCTATTGATTTTTGTAAAGAGCATGATGATATTGAGTTATGGGAAGATCTTATAAATTATTCTCTTGATAAACCAGGTTTGTGTTAAAATCAGGGAGTCATCTAACGATTTTAAAATAATATGAAAACAAGAAAAGTTCCATTAATTAAAATTAAAAATTTATTTTTTACTTCCTTAATTCATAATTATTTTATTTAAAATAAATTTAAATTAAAAAAAATAAAATCTACACATTTTAAATTTTAATATTAATTATAGATTAATATTATTATAGATTTTATTACTTTTCTCCTACAAAGAATTGGAACATATGTTGATCCAAGGATTTTAGTCCAAAAGATTAATAATGAAATGAAAATTCCTGGGCTGCAGGCGTCACTTGAAAGAATGATGAAAGATTATCATCTTCAAGTTTCAGTTCAAGAAGGATGTAAAAAAATTTTAGTTTCTGATTATTTTAATTTACATGAAAAATTAGTGAAAATGCAATCAAAGCCAATTATAATTAACGGTAATTTATAATTATTTTCTAAACTCAAATTAATTTTGAATTATTTTTATAAAATATATACATATTTTAATTATTTTTAGATGATGTAGTTTGTGGAGCTTGTCATAGAAAAATCATAGTCAAAGGTAGTTAAAAATATCTTATTATGATTTTATAATTGTATTATTATATAATTATTTTTCAGATATAGCTAGATTAAGTGATTTAGTGATTTTTTACTGCAGACACACATTCCATGAAGAATGTTTACCTAATTTTGATTTAATTGTAAATATTAATATTACATTATTCACTTGTTATAACAAAATTTTTTAAATTCTTTTAATCTTCTTTTCAGAAAAGTTGCAGTATTTGTAATTCTATTAATTTAACAACTTGAGAGATTAAATCTTATACAAATTAAAATAGGTACAAATATATTTATATATTGAAAGTTTTTTTATAAATAAATTTTGTATTAATCGAATTTTAATTATTTTGGATTCATTTTTAAATTAAAAAAATCTAACATAATATAATTTATATTATTTATTTAATAAATAATTATTTCAATTTTTTCATTCTTTCTTTCCTTTCTTGTTAAATCGAACATAAAATATTTTCATCCACTATTGTTCCACCTTTTGAATTTCCAGATTATGTTATAGAAGCCGAATTGAAGTGGAAAGACGTATAATAATAATAAGAATAATAATTATTATATTATATATATTTTTTTAAAAAAAGTGGTATTTGGATAAATTATTATAAAAATGTGTTATATTTTAAAATATAATATTTATATCTTATCTTATTATGCTAGCTAAAATTGTATATATATATAGCCATGGGTTCTCAAAAACCGCTCTAACGATTTTTTTCAAATTCACACTAGATATAGTATTTATAAAGAAAAATTGAGTTTTATTGATCACATCTCAGGAAAAGTACATTTTCATTATTTATTTCTTAATTTAAAATTATATATGGAGACGTCAAAAATGGCATTCATATTGAAATTTGACTCCCGCCTTTTTTTAAAGGTTATTGTATTAATATTTTTTTATATTTAAAATATTTTAAAATTTTTTATTTAATTTCGTAATAAAATTAAAAATATATATTTTAATAATATTTTATAATTATAAATTACGATATATATTTATCATTCTTCCAATAAAAAAAAATATTCATGCACTTAGAAACATATCTAATAATACATAGTACCGGGACCCCGAGCCTCGGCTCGGTACTTAAGTTAAAAAAAATGATTCATTATTATTGGATTTGGCTGGTAATATTAATACCTGGGACACCGAGCTCTCGCTCTACCCTTTAAAAAATATTGATACACAATTCTTTAATTATTTATTACAATTATTAAATGTTACACATTTGCATCAATCTGATTAAAATTAATGAACTTGTGCTCCTCAATAATACATAAATATATAATATATAGGTACATATATTTTTTTTCTATAGTGTTTTTTTGAAAAACTGTTTAGCGCCCCAAGTGGTTATAAAACAAACTAAAGACAAAAAAACGTGCTTTGCAGCTTTTCGGAATTAAAAAAGCAAAATTGGCAGTCGTGGGACTGGCCGACAGAAGTGAAAACTTCTGCGTAAGAAATTTTAAAACAGACGAAATTCGCGCTATTTCACGAGAAAGATGAATTTCATATGCATGTATATATATATAACTTATATATTATTTTAAACATATATTTTAAACAAATTTGTAACTTATATTTATATATATATAAATACACAACTTTGTTTAAAATATTGCAATACGAACTGTTTTATAATTCTTATCTCTAACATAAAATATATATTTATTATGTGAAGTTCATTTCGTATAATTTTGATTATATATGTATATATGAAATGAACTTTACATAATAAATATATATTTATATGTTAGAGATAATTTATAAAACAGTTCTAATGACAATTCAAATTTCGCGCTCTGTTATAAGAAATTTGAAAGCAGATGGTTTCATGGTGTTGGTCACGATCACGCGAGTTCTATACTTTTTCCCCATCCCGCAAAAGTGCTCAACGCCGCTAAAGAAGTTTTCACTTCAAAAATTATTTAATATTTGGAAATATATCTGACTTATAGAAAAAATGAATATTAATTAAAGAAAGAAATAGTTTTTAAAATATCCTGAATAATATGTAACAATTTTCAAGATAGAAATTTATTACAATATTACAATTATTAACTGTTGCATCATTGCATCAATCTGATTAAAATGAATGGAACTTCGGGTACTCAATAATAATAAATAAAATAATATTAATAAATATATTGAATAATATTTTATTGAAAAAATATTAAAACTTATAAAACTATCTAAAACTTTATTAATAAAAGAACAATGAATAAATAAATATAGAATAGTAATTTATTAAAAAGTAAACAATAGATAAAAAGAAAAAAAAATAACAAAATCATTATTTTCATTTTTAAATAACGATTCACCCGGCGAGTTTCGAACCGACGAAATCCACTCGTTAAAACATCAGTCCAACCGCTGGACTATATGTATTTAGATAAAAAATTGTCATTTTTTTACTGTCTTAGCAGGCAGTATTAAAAATTTTGACGTTTTCCATATAATATATAATTTTCAATTAAGAAATTAATAATGAAGCTGTATGTTTCAAGAGATATCATCAATAAAACTTAATTTTTCTTTATAAATACTATATCTAGTGTGAATTTGAAAAAAATCGTTAGAGCGGTTTTTGAGAACCATGATATATAGATAAATACATATATACAATTTTAGCTAGCATAATAAGATAAGATTTATGTATTATTGAGGACCCCAAGTTCCATTCATTTTAATCAGATTGATGCAATGATGGAACATTTAATAATTGTAATAAATAATTAAAGAATTGTATATCAGCTCTGTGTCTCAAGTATTAATATTACCAGCCAAACCCAATAATAATGAATTTTTTTTTTAACTTAATTACCGAGCCGAAGCTCGGGGTCCCGGTACTATGTATTATAGTGATTATAATTATAATATTAATAATAAATATAAATACAGTAAACAAAATAATTAAATTCATAATATTATGATTTATTTAGGAGATTATATTTATTATATTATATAGGTCATTAACATAATATGTTAATTTAATTTTTTCAAATAATATTAAATCACAAATTTCAAATTAAAAATTATTATATTATTAATCTATATTAATTAATTTGAATACGATTAATTTTATATATATATATACTTATATAATTGTATTGCTAAGTTTATATTTATTATAAAGTATTGTAATCGTGATTCTTAAAAGAATTAAATTTATATAAATTTTAGATTTGAGTTCGTAAATAATCAAATCATAACATTTACTTTTAGATTTTGTGTTTTTCTAAGTTCTAAACCTTGACAAATTTATCTACATCTAAAATAGGTTCTCTGATTACTAAACCCCATTGATGCTTTAAATTTTAATGAGAGATTAAATCCAATTTTTCCTCCCTTCTTCATTTGGAAAATTGGCCACCAGGTGAACATTTCACTGACAACCAATTAAAATTATTGGTTATATTTATATCAGGGCTCCCCCACTCCTTAGAAATCGGTGAAACCATTTTTTTTTTAATATGATTGTCTGTTGTCTCTATCTTGCACCCACTTGCACCACTAAGAGGCCCTGCAGGTGCATATCCGATAACTCTGCATGCAAAAACCTAGCCAACACATACACACAAGCCCGATTTTTTTTTTAATTAGTTACAGCCTGCACTCGCATGGTGGCGCCAAAAACTTTGTTCCAGCAATGACAATATAGTTTACTAGTCTTATAGATGGTCTGTGATTTATATACTTATGTATAGCAAGTTATTTTTTATTTATTCTTTTAGGTAAATAAAAGAGAGAAGTACGACAAATAAATAATTAAATACTACAATGATACTTATAAATATAGAAGAAATATTTATAAAGTAAATTTTTACATGTCTATTTTATTGACAATCAATTTTAAAAACAATTTCAAAAATTGATTTTATTAAACATAAATGTTAAAAAATGTCACCAAAAGGAGAAGAAATTCTAAAAGGTTTTCAAGTGTATGTTTGAATGTTTTTTATTTATTATTAAATTTATTATTAATTAACTTTTTAATATTATAATAAATTTCCTTAATTGTTAAATAGTAATTGGATGAACTTAAGAGACGCCGATACAGGGAAAATTTTATGGCAAGGAAATGATGATTTGTAAGTTTTCTAGTTTTCTAATAATTAGTAAAAAACAATATAAGAAACTACATATACACATAGAAAAATAAATATTTAGTTATAAGTTTATTTAAATGTAATTTATAATTATTAATGTAATGTTATTTAAAATAGTTAGTGTGTGAGTATACATTCACTATAAATTAACTAAATGAAATTAACATAAAAAATTATAATAATATTGATTATTAACCAAATGTCTAATCTTTACTTTTGTAAAAGCATATTTTAATTGATTATTGTTTCAAAATTGCATGTTTTTTTATTATTAAATATATTAAAAGATAATAACGATTGAAAACAATATATCAAAGTTATTAAATATTGAAAATTTATATCTACCGATTCTTTTTCTTTTTGAAGTTTTATGGAGAGTTAAATATTTAATTAAACCATAAACATTTTTCTTAATTTTTTATGAATTTTTTGAATAAAGGAGAAAAAATATATATAATTTGTTTTGTTAATTAAATTATTTTGTCCAGGTCCATTCCAGATGTAGAACATGAAGCTAGAGTGCCTAAAAAAATTTTAAAATGTAGAGCAATTTCCAGAGAAATAAATTTCTCTTCAGTAGAACCAATGGAAAAATTTAGGTTGGAACAAAAAGTCTTATTCAAAGTATGAATTCTTATGATCATTTTTTAAAATTATGGTATGTTTTTATTTCTTTTATGATGAAATTTTCAGGGAAGATGTTTAGAAGAATGGTTTTTTGAATTTGGCTTTGTAATCCCGAATTCAACAAATACGTGGCAATCCTTAATTGAAGCCGCCCCTGAGTCACAAATGATGCCTGCTAACGTTTTAAAGTTTGTATTTGTAATTTTTGTATAATGAGATATAAAATGTTTATTTTAATTATTTTAAATAATTTTTTTTTATTTCAGTGGAAATGTTGTAATTGAAACGAAATTTTTTGATGATGATTTATTAGTATCTACTTCAAAAGTTCGCCTTTATTATATTTAATAAACCATATTTATTTTAGAGATATTTAGGGGTACTTAATCTCAAAAGAGTAATTTCTGTAAATCATTATATTTCATAAAAATTTTAGCACATAATAACATTAAAAAACATAGAACTAAGCACAAAGATTAGCATTTTCTTAATCATTTGTTATCACAAAATACTTGTTTATCTATATTAAACAAAATTGTAATTTTCAATTTAAATATTATATTCTTTTATTGTAACTTATCTATCTATCTATCTATATATATATATATATATCGTATACATATATATATGTATGTATGTATAGTTTTAAAATATTTTCATTTATTAGAAAAAATATTTTACGCTCACTTTGAGGGACCATATTCACACCCAATTTATTTTCTCCTATCAAAACCATGTAAATATTTATTTATTTATTTATATATTTATTTATATTTAGTATTTTATTTTGTAAATTATGAAAATATTAAATTTACATTTGAGAAAAGTAAAAAAAAATTAAAGTAATTTATAAACATGGGCGTAGGGTTAAGACTGTAGTCATGAACCAACCCACCTCTCTCCCTATAATAGGAAGATTTTTGTTACAGATTTTTATAAAAAAAAGTTTGTAAATTTTTTTATTTGTTTTTTTTAACACTAAGAAATATATAAGTTTATTATTTTTTAAAAAAAATTTTGCTAATACAATTTTTTGCTACGTCCATGATTATAAGTACAACACTCCTTAGAAAAATGTTTCTAAGTATTTTTACAAGACACTGTTCTATTATTCTTCCACTTTTTAAAAAATAATATTGTTAAAATCAATCATTATTTTGTCTTATTTCTAATTCTATATACCTGAGGTAATTTTAATTATTTTTTTTTCTTAAATCTTTTTATTTATTTTTTTTTTTAATAATTTTCAGTCATCTTTATATTTTATCTTTAAATGTTTTTTCCTCTTATCTGAGACTGTACATGAGAAGGGGTGGCTTGGGGATGAACCGGGGTGAGAAAGAGGGGTAACCAATCGCGGAGCTAACCAGCCGAGAGTCATCCCCTCACCAAAATGGAGCTGACTTAGTATCTGTATGCTAATAGACATTCAAACCCCACAATTTGAGTTTTAATTATTCAAATTTTTTCTCTATTAAGACAATTACAACTTTTTATAAATGTATATTAATAATTATCTATTTACAAATATTATGGATAACCTTAATTATTAACCAAGGTTTGTTTGGGGTTAACGTCATAATTCCATAAAAATTTGACATTTCATCAATATTATGTAATTTTTGTTTAAAATGATATGATTTGATATTATACCTGATTGAAAATCAGATCCATATAAGATTAAACCCCATGACCTAAATATTCCTTTCATGTTGCACTTTTGTGAATGACCTTTGACCTATATCCCCGGGCGGGTGCAGGCGTCTGGGTGCAATTATGTCCAGCAGTGGAGGTGGCGATGTTGAAGGGTCTGGCGGCACGGATGTTCCGCCGCCCCCGCAGGCACGAAATCCTCTCCTATGTTTTTTATGTGAAGACTATTATAGCGACCCTTGTCTTCTTTCCTGTTTCCACACTTTTTGTGCACGATGTCTTCGTGGGCGAGACCTCGATGGCAAGATATCTTGTCCTCTTTGCTGGTAAATTTGAATAAATTTAATTGTTAAAAAGTGTGACAAGCATTATCTAAGAAAATTCCTATTTTATGTAACATAATTCGTATTAAATATTTCAATATTTTTTTTTTCAGTCAAACAACACCTTTAAAAGAAGGTGCTTCTCTTCCTCCAAGTGACATTTTAATGAGACAACTGATTGAATGGGCAAATGCAGAGAATCCACCATGTGCCAATTGTGACAAACGAAACAAAAATTCTATGTACTTCTGTTCTACTTGTGGTAATTATTTTGAATTCCACATTTCTAAACCTAAATATATATATATATTTCAATTTTCCATTACTTACCATTTCAAGTCGAAGAACATATTCAAAATTACTTATCAAATTTGTAAATAAATAGATTTTTATCCTTTATAAAATTATTATATTCAATAATTTATTAATATATAATCACAAAAAGGCAGATGTGGAATTAATGTATTGGAAGTTAAATAAAAAAAAAATATAATCACAAAAAAAACTATACTTATAATATACATTTCAATAATTAAATATATACTTTTTTTATTGTTCAAAACTTGGAATATGGTAATATTTAATTGTAAATTATAAAATTATTAAAATATACATTTAATATATAAACAATCAGGTGAATGGAAGTTATACTATCCAAAATTCATAGTTGCTTAAATTCCAGTCATTTGAGATATATATCATACATCATTTACCAATCACTGATTATAACAATATTAAATTAAACTCATGTTTCTCTTCTTTTTGAATTATATCATATTTACATCATTTTGATCAAAATTGGAGACTATTAAAAATAATATTTTATATATAATTAATTATAATTATATATATAATAATTTTGATTTACACTTTAATTTAATTATTATTAGAATATATATTTCTATTTATTTATTTTTGCAGGTCAAGCCTTATGTGAACATTGCCGAGAAAATACTCACAAGGCTAAGATGTTTTCTACTCATGATGTCGTTCACATGTCAAAATGTGGTAGAGAAGGTCATAAGAGGGTAATTATTGTTTTGTAAAATAGTTGTTTTCTGTCTATTTCATATGTAAAGAAATTTTTTGTCTTATGTTTTAATTTTTAATTTTTCTTAATCATATTCATATTTACTTCTCTCGAAATAATCCTTATTTCTGATCTTGAATTTCAAGATTTTTTTTACATCGATGTTTAAGTCTTCAAGGGAATTGGTCAACCGATAATTAATTGGAAGATTTTTGGGAAATATCTCTTTGAAATTATATAAATGTTTAATTTTAATATTTGTAAGTATAAAATATATGTATATACATATATATATATATATATATATATATATTAATTTAAATTCATGAAATTATTAATTTCAATTAAATATAACTAAGTTAGAGATTATTTGATGTAATAAATACATTTTTTTTAAATTTTAAGCATTATTTTATTTAAGAATTAATATCAGAAGTGTAAATCTAATAAATGAGACGTTCTAATTTTAAGTCAATTATTTACCTGAGTTTAGCTTAAAACAATTTTTCTTCGCTTGCATATGTAGTGCGTGTATAGGATCTCGATCATATTTCGAAATGAAATCGTGATCAAGAATATTTTCTTTAACTTGCATGTGCTTATTTTAAACTTAATACTTTATGTTTAATTTTAATACAATTCTTTATCATATTTTTTTCAATTTTCTTCTAAATGTCAACGATTTCATTTTTTTTTTTTAAATAATAATTCGTCTATATATTATAAATAAATTATATGAATTGATACTTCACCAAAAAAATCACAAAAAATTTGAATCACCTTTATTTATTGGAAAATTATTGACTCAATTATTTAGTTATATTATGAATCCTTTTTTTTTTGTTTATTTTTTTTATTTACTTTCAACGAAGAGTCATCTCGATTATTACAATTCTTTTGTGATTGTTTTAACATAATAATTGATTTTTCTGGTGGCAAACATATTCGATATCCTCTCAAGTGGCTTTCAAGACTACTTGTGGGACTGCCAACAGTGGCTCAAGGCGTGCGAGCAGATAAGACAGGCGGCCCATGACGCGTGCAGTAGTCTTGAAAGCCAATTGCGGCCCTGGCTCAAACGCGCATGCCGTGCCTTCCTGTTGTGTCAGCAGTGCACTCTCCACGGCGAGCAGTACATCATGTTCAGCAACTCACAGAAGAATATGCTTTGTGTTAATTGCTTCCGAGATACTCCACAAGAAGCAAGGTTACATTGTGTGGATATCGACACTGCTTACACCCAGGGCTGCAAAAAGTTGGATCGTGCTGTTCTGGTAAGTAAATATATATTCAAATTAAATAAATTAAAGAATACATTTATAAAAATATAATAAAATAAATAAAAATTCCGAAATGGATTGAGAGTTTTTCCAGTTCTATTATGTTTATATAAACTTGAATGTATATATCGATTTTACCTTAATGGCAACTTGATTTGAAGAAAAGTGAATATGATATATTATATTTTATATATATATATATATAAATTTATATATATTTATTTTATAATATTATGATTAACAATAATATATTTATATATATATAATAAATTACATTATTTTTACTTTTCTATTTAAGATTAGGGTTCAATTGTAGAATCCGGGGCAGACCTAGGATAGATGACGCCTATAAAGCACCCATCTTGCACTTCTCTCGGGTCATAGGTATATTTTTTAAGGAGCAAGATAACTTCTTGCATTTTTCTATTTCTCGTAATGCTTCTCTTGTCTAAATTTATTTATATTTATATAAATATTTTTACATTGCACGTGCTTTTTCGCGCGCCCCTTCAGTTGGCGCCCATTGCACGTACCATGGCTGCCATATCCTTGTTACGCCACTGATCAGGGAATTTAGAGAAATATATTTATCTCATCATCATGATTTTTATAGTTGATAATTATAAAATAATTATTTTTAAATTATAAAATCTTATTTCAAGGAAAAAAATATATTTTATTCAATTTCTTTTACATTATATATTTTGTAAAATTCAAGTCGAAGAATTCTAGGCTTGAAATCTCTATATAGCTCCACTCCCATTCTTATTTGACCATGCATGAACAAATAAATTGAAACAAACAGTCTACTTTTATATTGTGAGTGTTTAGGTAGTTTGGCTGAGATAAAAAAGACTACATTCTGAAAACTAATCATTGGTCTTATCAACAAAAGAAATTATCATTATTTATTTAATCTTTTTAACTTTCTTATAAATCTTTAACTATTTTTATTATTATTCGTGGAATAAGTTGTTTGGATCCCAACCAAGAAGAAATCAATTACATTATTTGATTAAGGAATTTTAAATTTCTATAGTAGATTGGTCTGTATGAAAAGAATAAACTTGTTTTATATTTTAATTAATAACATGTTATAGTCATATTTTTTATTTCCCGTTTGTTTAATTTTTTTTCTTCAAATATTATAATTATGAAAGTAAGCTGCTTATTATAACAGGTAAATGCTTATTTTGCATTGATTAATTAATTAATATACTAAATCTATTACTACTAAAAATATTGATAATAATTAATTATTTTTATTAAATTAATAGATTAAAAAGTAGGCACTATTTGAAACATTTTTACTTATGTAAACTAAAATTTAACAAATATATAAAACTTGATAAGAATAATATTTAATTAAACACCCAGCCATCAAAAGCTCTCTTCTTCACAACGCTTCTGATGATGGTCTAACATCCGAAAAAAATGCCTATAAAGCAAATTAATCAATAAACTTAAAACTTTACCGAGTGTTTACTAAAAAATATTCTTTTATATTTTTTATATTTTTATGATTGTTTTTACCGTAATTTTTTTCATTTTAATTCCGTTCACTCCATAATCAAACTTGCAACGTTTTTAACAATTTGAGTCTCTCTCTCTCTCTCTCTATATATATATATATATATATATAATGAATCAAAACAGTTAAAGAAGAGATTCTCAAATTGTTATATAAGTTGCAAGTTTGATTATAGAGTGAACGGATATAAAATTAAAAATTCATAAAAATGTAAAACTTAAAAAGACTAATTTTTAATTAATTTAGTATTTACATATAATAATGAAACAAATTTATGTCTTATCATTATACGGTCCACTTTAGAATATTCCTCGTTCATTTTCTCCACAACATATATATCTATCTAAATAACAAAGATTTATTAAATTAAATATAAAATATCAAATTTTAATATAAATGATAATCATTAAAATATTTGGAATAATGATTCCATAAATTAAAACATTGTTAGATACATTAGAAAATTTTTAAAAATAATAAAATATTTATTTTTATTTGTTTATAACAAATAATATAATACATTTGCTTTCAATTTTTTTTAATTATTAATATTATAATATAAACTTTATTTATTCTATAGTCAGTTTGTGATCTACAAAGCTCAGTTCGAGAGGGAGTAATTCTTTTTAAAACTCTTTTGGAAGAATTAAGGCGTAACATGGAAAGTGAAAAACATACAATCAATAGTTTTTGCCAGGGTCTTCAAGAAGCTATAGCAAAAACTCATTCCAGCATGATAATGGAAGTCCAAAGGTAAACTAAACTAATCATTCTATTTTTATAGTTTGAATATTATCATTTAAAATTATTAATATAGAATATAATTAATAATTATTAATAATAATAATTTTTATTAACAATATTAATTTAATTAAAAAACATTCGATTTTTAATTCAAATTAATTTATATTACTATTGTATAATTCTATACTATTTGAAGCCCCTTCGATACAAATGTCCAAAAAATTTTGAGACATTCTGAAATTTTTCAAAAATTGATAAATTTTACTTATTTTAATATATATATATTTAATTAAATAAAAATAATAATAAATAATTTATTATCCATTTAATTTATTGTTTATAAAATAGCAGACATTGATATAATTTTAAAATTAATTTTTAACTTTAATTAAAATTTAAATGTTTAAATTTTAGACAATTTGAAACTAAGGAAAGACAATTTCGAGGTCAACTAGTCTCTCTTGGAACAATGTTACCTATACTTCAGTTGCATTTACTTTTATGTTCATCATTTTCTACTTCTGCGAATAAATATCAATTTTTGGAACTTGCCTATCCGATGATGGATCGACTTTCTGCTGTCTCTCAATTAAGCCATCCTCTAAGGTAATTAATTATTATTTGTTATCTTTTCATTTCCAATTCGTTTTTTTAATTGAAAATAATTACTAAAATGATATAAGTAAATAAATATAAAATGTAAAATAATTATTGAAATATACTATACATGTTATTATGTTTAAATTATTATATAATTATATTAATTTATCTGTCAGTCCTTGACCAAATATAAAATTATTATTAAATGTTGATGTCTTATTTTTGAACATCAACATTTCAACGATGTTTGAGTTCATGAAGTGACAGAAGTTTTTAAATTTAGACTGTCTTGCCTACCTATTGACATAATACTCAACACTCGACCCTAACAATAAACAACACCAAAGTAGAAATACCAGTAGTACTTTTACCGCCAACTCTATTTTTATATAAAAGACATGCTTTTAAATTTATAATTTTTTTTATTATTCTTACTGAAGTATTCAATTAATTTTAATAATTATTTATTGATTATTAATTGGACTACTAAACAAACAGGACACAGATATCTGTAGAAAAATTTATAAGGTAGTGATTATAATATTGGTGATTATCATTTTATGACAATTCGCCAGGAGGTGATAATCTTTTTGAATATATCCCTATTTTTATAACCCATACCTGCAGAATTTATCCTCAAATTATTCAAGTAACAGATTTAAATAAATAAAATACTTTTTTTTAGATTTAAGTTCCAACATTTTTAATCGAAAAAATAGAAATTCACTCTTTTCAAAACAGACGTTCATCATTGATGTTATTTAATATCTCATTAAAATATAATCGAAATGTTGTATTATTAATAGATAATTAAGAATAACCAAATCTGAAAAATAATTTATTATTTGCAGACCCGTGCAGTCAAGTCAAATAAGAACAAATTATAGAAATGAATTTGCTCATTCATTAGAGCCATGGGTTGGAAAAGGAGGATTATCAGGAAACACCCAAGCTTCATCTCTTGGGGATATGGTTCATGCAGTGGAAGGTACATCATCTTTTCATAACAACAATAAATGCAAAATAATTAATCATCTAAAGTTCTTTAACGATTTATTTTTTTTTTTT
Source organism: Labia minor (assembly GCA_963082975.1). Taxonomy (NCBI): domain Eukaryota; kingdom Metazoa; phylum Arthropoda; class Insecta; order Dermaptera; family Spongiphoridae; genus Labia; species Labia minor. The sequence goes on from OY720349.1 coordinate 27,291,651, forward strand.
TTTTTTGAATCAGAGAAATTATCCCCTACATTAAGTAAAGAAATTGTGATTATAGTGTAGGAATAATACTAGAATGATTTTGAAACATTTTGAAAGTTATATTTTATAATAATTAATATTTATCCTTTTAATATCTATGCTGAATAAACATTTATTTACAAAATCATGAACATAATAGAATGTAACGTTGCTTGCAGGAGGACAGTTCGATGGTCAAAGCGGGGGCACGGGTCATCAGCAAGTTCACCCGCATGCGGCAACCACTCGTCGACAACATACAGCACTCAGAGCCAAAGCTTTGGAAGGCGAAGGCCCCTTCAGCAATCATTGTCGAAGTTTTGATACTCAAATCAAGGTAATTTTCCACTTTCATGGACTACACCTTCACAAAGTTTGAACGCCCGCCTGGAAATAAAATGTAACCATTATTTTTAGGAATTAAGTGATCAACTTGTTCATGTCAAAGAAAGCCTTGGAGAACTTCACAGGGATATTACAGTTTTAAGACGTGCCCATACCAGACCGCTAAGCAGTCGTTACGAATTGGTCACAAGAGAATGCATTGGTCTTGAACAACAATTGGAACAGCATCAAGTGGAATTAGATAGACTTAAAGCGGTTTTTGATACCCTCTGGGAAGAACAACTTTGCCGGATTCACGTTGAACAAGAAATTTTTACTTCCCAGGTAAGAAATAATCTTCAATGTTTTTTTAACATTATCTTTTATTTTTTTGATTTTATGAATTAATGAAATTGAAATTAATTTAATTATAATATTTTAAAGGGCTTTTCTTATAGTCATATTATTATATGAATATATAAGCTTAGATATTAGATTTGAATTTTGTTTTTATTTTTTTGAAATTTGATTATTCATTATTTCAAGTTAAAGATGAATGAATAAAAAAAAAATTAAAAATAAATAAAATTTAATGTTTTAATTAATTAAAAGAAAAGAAAAGATTACCTTAGAAATTTTTCCGTTTTATGGCGTTCGCCTTGAGCCAAAGCTGCTGCTGATTGTTGATTTGAAAGTGAAGTATCACCGCCTCCACCTACCCAATTGAATAGTTGTGCTTGGTTGATGGCTGCTGCAACCATTGAGGAATCTACCGAACTATCGCCTAAGCCTGTTAGAGTAAGAGAATCTCTAGTGCGTGATTGGTTAGTAATTCCCAGTGTCTGAAGATTAGGCATATCGACATTAGCTTGGTATCCAGTAGTTTGATGATGAGAACTTGAATCTGGATTTGAAAAATAATTTCGAGCTGCTCGTACAAAGGATGGTTCATCAGATCTAGGGGTTGCATTACTAATTCGTACAGAAACTCCTTTTATTATATGATCCTCTCCGCATAAACTTTGGGCTACTGCAGGATCAAGAAAAGTTACGAATGCGAACGCTCTAAATGGTTTTGGAATAAAAACATCGGTTACTTCTCCAAATCTACTGAAATATGCTCTTAACTCTCCAACTGTCATATCTTCAGTTACACGTCCAACAAACATTTTGCTAGGTACAGGAGGTAATTGATTCGCTTTCGATTGAGGTATCTTTACATCGCACCATCGACCTTCTATTAAATGTTTATCTTGCATCACTCTTAGTTGAACATCGTAATCAGCAAAACGCACAAAACCGAAACCTTTTGAATGACCAGTACGCAGATCTCGTTTCACTTGAGCCATTAAAACTTCTCCAAATTTTTCGAAATATTCACGAAGTTGCAATTCTGTCGTTTTCCAGGCTAATCCAAGTACAATTAAGTCAGAACATTTAGGTCGAAGATCTATTTTTTTTGCTTTTGCGATTGAATTTTCAAGGGGATCTACTAATTTTCGTTTATTTTCTTTTGGAAATACACATTGATAAAAATTATCACCCCATCCAGTTTCAGGAGGATGAAGTCTTCCGTCAATTAATTTTATTCCTCTCATTGTATTTGTATCAGGAATCTTAACTTTTAATCCAGAACATCCGGGAAATTGGGCAGTCAATGTTGTAAGCAATAACATTCCGTCTTCTTCAGTTGGCAATTCAATTGGCTCCTCGCCTTCATCTTCTATCACTTTGACATATACAGTCATTTTAATAGGGTAATTTCAATTCTTGTAAAATCAATAATCTTTTAATTTTTATTCTATCACTTAAAAACATAAATTATGTTGTTCCTTTTAAAAAGAAAAAAAAAACTCACTGGGCACTTTTAGAAAAAGTTGAATTTTTATTTGAAATTAAAAGTTTTTAAAAAAAGAACATAACCTATTAAAATCAATTTATTTATTTAAAATTCAATATTTTAAATATATAGATATAGTTATAAACATATAAATATATTTAACTTCTTATCCTTAAAAGATAAGAAAAATTATAAAAAAGTCACATTTAAAATTGGTGAAGTTTGATCACTCAGTCATACTTTTACTATTCACTTAAAAATTTCCGATTGAATCCAAAACAAGTCCATTAAAATTTGTTGCAATATAATTATTAATTGCATAAAATTTAAATGATTTACTTCTATATAATAATTTTATTATTAAATACTCACTTTTACATGAAAAAACTTTCAATAACTAACAATGATGAGGACATAGTTGAAAATCAATAAGTATAACCCATATCATAAGTACATGTTCCGAACCTTGATTACAATGAATATAGTGGAAACTTGTTTAAAATGTAAAAGTAGTTTTAAAATATGAGAGAAGATAATTGTATAGTTAATTTGGTAAAAGAAAATAGTCAAATTGTTTTTTTATTTTGTTGATCAGAGCAACCATGGCGTAGCGGACAATGGTGGAATTCGCATCTGACGTCATGCCCTCGCGGCTCCCTGGCTAACTAACTTTGCTCTACCCATGAAACAATCAGCTGAGCTTTTCACCAAACAATTTATAACAAAGCTTTTCTTCGTTAATCTATAGTTAAAAAAATAAAATATTTAATAAATAAAAAATAAATTATTTTTTTTAGAATGAAATACATTTTTTACTCTTTCCTATAACTAGTTATATAGTATTATATTGAAATTATTTTACGATATAAAAATATTTATTTTATTAAATAAATGATTAAATTTTATTTATATGATTATATTACTTTTGAAAATATTTTAGATACAATATTTAGATCGATAAAATTGAAAATTCTAGAATCGAATTTTTAGTAGTCATGGGAATGAACGATTTAATAAATTCCTCTTGAATGTTGTTTAATGAGTCAAACAAAGAAATACTTAATAAATCAATATCCAAAATATTTAAAAAAACAAATATATTTATCTGTATTATTCTCTCATAGTCTCCAGAAATATTTTCATTTATATATTCTTATCATCTTCATCCGAAAATAAAAAAAATATATTATTTATTTAATAAAAAATAAAAATAAATACATATTATATATTTTATTATGGTCCTTACAGGGCCGCCCTAACCACAGGGCTAATTGGGCTATAGCCCTGGGGCGCAATCCTTCTGGGGGCGGCATTTTTTATTGGTTTATATATTTTTTCTTATTGTTAAATAGTAGTTTTATAGTAACCTCCAACCCGGAGTGACATCACTTCAAAGATTTTAATCATGCACATTCAAAATACATATCTATTTTTCTTATTCATTGAATAAATAATTTTAATAAGAATCCTAACAGCAGCGATAATTGTGCAGTTTGAAAATGTTGACATATAACATTTTCAACACAAACAAATGACACTGTTTCAAATTTTATTGAAGAGTGTCTTTATTTTACGTGAATTTATTAGAAAATATCTTATGAAAAGGGGCGCAAAATTTTAGAAGCCCACGGGCGCCGAAAATCTTAGGACGGCTCTGGGTCCTTACCTAGGATAGGTACCGTTTTTTCATATTTTTCGACGGTATCCTCGTTTTAATACAAGTCTCAATTTTGTTCCATTTTTAACCAACTATAGTAAAAACTAAAATTGTGTTATTTGAGAATTTTTATGATTAAGGTTACCTCATCGGAGAAAACCCCCTTCTATATCTAACTAAATTTTTGTATCGTTTCTGTCACTATAATTAATTATTATGTTTATATAATACTATTTTTTTATTATTTTACTTTTTTATGAATACATAATATTTTTAGAGTTGAGAATAAGAAGTCTATGAAATCATTTTTTATAATACTGTCCCATTTTTGACTTTACATTGTCGCGTTTTAGTCACTAGACAATATGGTCACCTATTTTTACCATCCTCAGCCAGGTTTAAGGTATGATCCGGAAGGTGAGGAGTTACAATAGGAACTCCACTCTTCTTTTAAACTCTCCAGAAATTTTTTAATTTGTTTATTCATTGGGTGTTTATTTTTATAGAATCTTTCAAACAAAATTATTTCATTACGTATATGCTAATATAATTATGGATGGAAAAGCCCTATAATGAAGTTTTGTAAAAAATTTTGAATTTTAAAATAAAAAAATAAATCAGTATTATTTTAGTTCAGTTTATAAATAATTTTCATTAAAGAATTTGCAATAAGTTGTCGTTAATTAAGGAATAAATGAAAAAGCATATATAGTCGCTTAGGGACATCTTAAGGGAAAATGATGAATAACTGGTTTATATTTAAGGATTTAAGCATTTTCTTCAGAAAAGATTTATTCGTATGTTCGCTTTGTTAAAAATTGGTTTGTCTTAAAAACATCCTAAATATAATAAAATACAATAACAAATATATAAGTGAAATTTCCGCTTGCGGGAGATCTCGACAGGTACCAACAGGACGTCAATTGCGATTCAGAAGAATAGATTTTCTAAGTGAAAACCAGTACAAACAAAAGATTAACGGACTAAACATATACTAACAATACATTCCCTACCTATAACTATGAACATTTGTTGCGTGTAAACTGGTTCCTTCCTAATTAATTAATTAAATATGCATACACGAGAGGGGCTCCTAGATAAATAAATAAAGTATTTTGTTCATACATTACTTAAAATATACAAATCACGTAGAACTCGGCATGCCAATAAGGAAGAATTTTACGATTATTATTTTTCTTGTTCCATCTTTGAATTTTCATGACTTTCGCTTGACATCATAACTCTACTCTCTCAAGGTTATTCTAATAAAGAAGTTTCATACACAAAGAAAAGATTTTCTTAAAAGTGTCGAGATGTCCCTAAATAACCATATAATTTTCTACAGTTTTTACGACTGTTATATCATGTATCTTGAGTAATGTCATCCTAAATATTTTACAGTGTTTGGTAATAATTTTGTGCAAAAATTAGAAAACAATAAACTTTATTTTATTCACAAGAAACTCCAAATTCTTTTTTAATTTTCTGAATGCTCCTTTTCCTTCTTTTTCTTGATTCTGGTGTCATCGACTGTATGTTTTCATTCACAAAGCCAGGATTTTAGGAAAGGAATTGGGTCTCAATCCGAAATTGGCTTTTCAATCATAAATATTGTCATAATGGCCAATATTTTCAACGAGAAGTGAATTTCTTTTATCTGTTACTATATTATACATTAAGATAAAACCCCTTTAAGTTTCGGCTGATCTGACAAATTAACAACGGGTTCTATCGAACCCGTGCGAACCCGTGGTTATAATTCGTTCAATTAGTAGGATCAAGAATCTAACATTTCTCATCTATTCATTTAAAAAAACTTTTAAATTTCTTTCTTTTTTTTTGATATTTTTTTTAATTCAGGAATCTATTTGTAAATCAAAACGGTATTTTTTTAGATGAACGATATAGTTACCCTTCGAACTGAAGTAAAACATCTAAGTACAGTTGCCCACCAATTAGAACCTTATGTAAAATCTTTAGTGGCTTCTGAACAAACCAGCCAAACCGTTTCTACTGAGCCTCAGGACGCTCCTCCTTCACATCAACAGCTTCAGTCACTACTAGAACATATCTCTCTTTTACAACATGATGCTGTTGCAAGGTAGTATAATAGAATTAGTAAACGCTTTTGCATCTATCCATCCAATCACTAAACCTACAACATACAATTACATAATTTAAAATTCATGGAATTAGTATAAATATATATTTATTTCAATTTATTAGATAGTATTATTAGTAATTAATTTTTTTCAGTAATTTTCGTCTAGAATCCCAAAAAAGCGAATGTAAAGTTCATTCAGGACAATCTGTTATGTCTCCCACCGCTGAAAATATTATGTATATGAAAGGTAAATTTTAATTTTCTAATTGTTTCTAAGACTAAAATTAATATTTTTATTGAAACATTTTAAAAAGATACAAAAATAAAATAAAAAAACTATTTTGAGTGTAATATTTTTGCCGAAAGAAACTTGTTCATTTTAATAAAAAAAAATCTTTTCATTCTAAATAATTAATTAATTTAAAATTGAAAATTTCTTATTCAGACAATATATGTTTAATTTTTAAATGTATAATTTATTTATTTTGATTATTTTATTATTTATTTTTATTTAATTGTCAGATTCTGTATTGCTTAATTATTTAATAATTCAAAAAATAAATTTTAAATTCCAATGATGATTTAGTAAACTAAACTAAAATCGATTAACTATTTCTTTTAAATATAAAATATTTAATTATAGAATTCATTTAATTAAATTTAAACATAAACTTGCCTCTTAATTATATAAAATAAAAAACTACCATTCCTTTAAAATAACCCAACAAGTTTTTATTTAGATGAGATTTTTTTTCAATTTCTCCTTTATATTATATATATGAAAATTATTTGATTGTAGTAGATGGAAAAGATGTCCCTGTTCGGGAAATTCCTCGATGCCGAACACCTAGCTCAAGAGAACAACTGGAAGCAGCTTCAGGGGTACTGTATCCTACTTCACGATCTTCTCATAGACAACCTGCAAGAGAACCATCTCAAGATGTTAAAAGAGGGGTACTTAGTCAACTAATTGATAAGGCAAGAAAAATAAATTAAAATGATTATTTTATTTTCCTAAAATATTAATTATTATAGATCTTATTAATTGATAGTTAAGTGATAAATGCCTTATTATTTCAGAGATAAAAACAATTTTATTTAACTATCAATATTCTAATAATAATTTCTCATAGGAAAATAATATAATAATATATATATATATATATGTATAAATATATATATGTATATAAATAAAATTAAAAATTAATAGTTTTGTTTTTCTTTAATCAAAAGAAAAAAAAAATAATTATACGTTCTGTTTGTTATAATCTTTAAATATAATAAGAGGTAGAATGGTAAATGGTAAATGAAGATGTGTGTAGTTATTTACATGAATCACTTTTATTTTTTTAAATTTTATATATATATATATAAATGGTTTATTAATTAAATATATCAAACCTGTTTAGGTGGATTGCCGTCAGGTACGATCGAAAGAAGATCGAAAAAAATCCCCGGTACAAGAGGACGGAACAGTGCGTGTTAGGGAACGAGCCAAGTCTGATGGCCGTGTTAATGTAGAAGGAACAAGGCCAAAAACCCCTTTAGCTGAAGATATTAAACATACTTCGATGAAATGCCCGCAATATAAAGGTGATTATAATTAATAATCATTCTTATGTTTTTATCATATTTTTATCAATTTTAATTTCATTCATGTTATATATATTTTTTTAATCATTAACTTTATTTTTAAAAGTGAAAGAGAGTAGTTCAGGTGGATTATCAAGACATTCTTCAGTTCCGTCTCAACAGCAGCAAGTTGCAGCAGCTGCAGCAAAGGTAGCCACTCTTTATCACACCTTAAGTGGCGGTAGTGGAGGCGGTGGTGGTAAACGAGATGATCATGGTAGTACGCATCATCGTCGAAGTCATTCACAAAGTATGCAAGAAGTATCCGCTGCGGAAATTGCCGATGTTCGTGAAAGGTTAATATTAGTTTATAAAAATTAAAAGGAAAATTTCAATTCTTAATATAATTTTTCTAAAATAGGCTTGAATCACATCTTAAAGAAAAATTACACGATATGCTAACAAGAACTTCTAGGCTTTCGAAAGATGATGAAGCCGATTATCAGCGATTAGCTGATGCAAATGAAGGACAACGCTCACCTGGCGCATCCACACAGGCTGTTCGTGCACTTGTTCACAGGTGAATATAATTTTAAAATAAAGTCTACTTATCACTTATCCTTATCACTCCTTTTTCCATTGTTCTTGTTTCTTAAAGCACTTTTGGTCTATTAACCATATCTTTCCTAATTAGTTTATCTTAAATCTATTTTTTCTCTTGTTCTTCTATGTATCTAAAATTTAATTGGCTTTTCCATTTTAACTAATTAACGTTATGAAAATAAATTCTTTATTTTCCACTGTTAGGCATTTTTTCAATGACTTCATCTATTTTTGCAAAGCTATATTAAAACTATTATTTTATATTATTATAAAAAAGTCCAACCTTCATTTAAAATAAATTGTTTTATAATTATAAAGAGAACCAAATACTGCAGCGAGTACTCCATCTTCCCCAAGACGTAAATCTAGCGGACGACTTTATCCTTCAAGTGATACAGAAGAACCTTGTCCAATGGAAACTGCCAAAAGACGTCAAGCCTCTTGTGAATCTCTTTCTCTTTCAACTTTATCTGTAGCTAGTCCGCGTCATTCTATTGACCTCGCAGATAGAAAAACATTAGTTGTTGTTATTGGAACAACAAGCAAAGGTATATATTTTGATTTTATTATAATATGAAATGAAAAAAATAAATAATAAACCATTTCATTTTTTATTTTGTATATACATTAAAAATAAGTCATATTATAAATATCATCACTTTTATTTCCCTTAAATATTTCTAAAACAACTTGACAATAATTAAGAAGATATTTAACATTGGTTTATTTTAATATATATTGGAATATGTTTAAATATTTAGGTAAATCTCGACTAATGCAAAAGCAACGATCATGGGAAACTTTTCCACCAAAGAAACGAGGATTTGATGAAGTTGGTGGAGGTAGTACAGGGAGCGGCGGATCCCGTGATTCCGGGAAATTTTGTAAAGATACTGAGGCCTTTCATGGGGGTTTTGCTTCGAAATCTCTACATTTACGTCATGGTAGCGGCGATGGAACCCTCAAGAAAGCTGATAGTTTTGAAGGTTAGAGTTTTTAGGAAATTTCATTATATTAGTTGATTGCATAGGTTTGCCTACTTTTCAAAAATATTCTCATAAAGTGAAATTTTAAAAAATACGGTTTCATAGTCTTTCAACAATCATCAAACTTGTCAATTTCATTATGTTTTTTAAAAAAAGTTTGTGAAATTAATTTTTTAAACATCCGTGGGTTTAAAATTTTTTCCAATCAAACTATTATTCGTGAATTGTCAGACGATTAGTGGTTGGATGATTATGAGAATAGATAATATATAAAGATTGTAAACTTAAATGATTTTAAATATATAGAAACAATTGGATTTTCTTTAAGTAGATACTCATAATATCGATCATCAATATAGGCAGAAATTTATGCAATCATTTAACTATATATATTAATTTATAATTTATTCTCTCACTATTGGTTATACAATCTAAAAATATTTATTACTTTAAATAAAAAAGTCAAATATTGTAATAATCTTAGGTCATGAAGAAGCTGTTCGAACGTTAGTTGCTGCTGTTCAAGAAACTCGGAGCCAACAATTACAACAACAACAACAACAACAGAGAAAAGGCAAATCTGGTAATTAAATAAAAAAGAAATAATAACCGAACATTAAATCTTTCAAGACTGAACGATATATCTAGTAAGTGCATTGAAGCCTTGATTTTAATGAGCTTGTTTTGCTTGACGACCTTATGGAAAGTGAAATCATGTGGCTTTATCCTAAAACAGATGTATGTAGCTTGTCATCCTTGAGTTTATTTACAAACTTTCTTCAATTTTCAAAAATCTATTAAATTAAATAACAAAGGTGAATTGAAGAAAGTTTGTTTAAATAATAGTCTTTCTTTTAAGTAATTAATTTTTTCTCAAGTCCTATAGTAAATATATTTTCAAAGAATATTTCCCAAAATATATGATCCTTAAATTAATAATTTAATTGAAATAAATGAATAATAGTATTCATTTAAATAAATCATTTACTTAAATATTTCCAGGTTTAAAAATATGTAAAAAATAAAGAAGATAATATTTATTTTATTATAAGTTTTAAATGTTAATTCAACGAAAATTAGTATAAATCAATTTATCAATTGTTATATATATATTTTTTAAACAATTATTAAAAACTTAATTTTATTTAAGTTTACAATTTTTAAACAATCTATCTATTGTTGGAAGAAAAGAAAAATTTCCTCCAAAATCATAAGAATTTAAACATCTTCCAATTCAATTACTAAAATGAGTGAATTTTGTAAAAAAATTTAGTTTTATATTTCATTTCAATAATATTACATATTAATTTATTATTTAATTATTTATTGTTTGAATTTTTAATTTGTAAACACTTTTCTAATTACAAAAAGAGAAACATCAAACATTTTTTTTAAACATGCCGAGAGAATTTATTGAAATGCAACTGTAGACCTTCCCGAACGGTACAAAAACAAAAAATAATTTTAATAATACTAAAGGTTACTACGAAATATAAATAATCGAATTTACTAAAATACATCAGATTCTTTTTTTAATTAATTTAATATTTAAGAAGTTTCTTTTAAATTTATATAAAGTTTTTAAAACTTAATATTAATAATAAAAACAAAAATATAAACTTTAAATATATAATATATTTAAGTTGTTATTTACCACATAATTATTGATTTTATTTATATTTAAGAAATGACATGTATTAATATTAATGGAAATTCTTTATATCTACCATTTTTTAAAATTTATTTAAATAATATTATTTTAATTTATAAAAAATGACATAAATTATAAATAAAAAAACTTTTTTGTAAAATTACTTTATGTTTTTTTGCAATATTAGGATAAAATTAAGACAAATCAATTGCTTTAAAGGCAAAATATGATTCCAGGGTGTAAAGAATTGTGAATTTAAGATCAAAAATTTATTGCTAAATAGTATTAAGAAACAAAACAAACAAAAAACAAAAACTAGATAGAAAAAGATATAAAGTAGATAGATAAAATAAAAATAAGTTTTATTTACATTACATTATAGCAAAAGGTTACTATTATAAAAATATTTATACTGTGTTCCTAGATTTGCATTGTTATTTGTGCAAATTTCACTTTCTATAGAGGAATCTAGTGAGCATTTCAATTCACTGCCAAAAATATCAATATTGATATTTACTATATAATCACTTATGAAAAAAAAATTATTTATAAATTTTATGTACGTTAAAAATATTTAACTTTTTACAAATTATTAATAATGGAACCTTTGATCAAATATTTTTCATATAAAAATTATTGTGCTGTGTAAGTGGAAGAAATTAACACCAGAAACATTTGTATATTTGATCTAAGGTAAATCGAGAAGATTTATGCTATATAGAATTATCCAAACATTAATGAAAAAGAAAAACATATTATTATATGATAATTTGCTCAAAAATCTTCAAAATTAATTTTAAACTTATAATCAAATAATCTACAAATTATACATATATAAATAGAAATTTTTTAAAAAGACCGATAAGCATAGGAATCTGATATAATTTATAATAATTTTTTATTATATTAGAAATACAAGATCATTTTTGGAGTTTAGTCAATCGGTCAATTAATACTTCAGTTGAGTTTAGATATTAATACTATTTATAACTACCATTTGCTTAGAAAAAGAAACAATAATATATATAAAAATTTAAACTAGAGTACATTTTACCAAATTTTATGCTTAAATCTTGTTGCCATATAATCGTTAAAATTGCTGTTGTGATATTCAATCAATAACAGAATATAAAATTATAATATACAATTTATTTTCTGTGAAAAAAATTTAGTTTTTTCCATGTCTATTGAGAATTGTCTGTTATAAAAATGGAGTATGTTGAGGAATTTATTAATATTAATAAGATTTTACTGTAATCAAATTGATATGAACCTTTTTTCTTAAAATGTTCATACTTTGGATAACTTTATCAAATCTTTTGTTAATTTTGTAACTTGTAAAGGTCAATGTTTTAAAAAAAATATATAAATATATATAAAGTTACGATAAAAAATTCTCTCGATAGCTTTCATTTTAGAGCTTGTATGCAAGACAAGATTTGTCTAACCCCTTATTTAATCAATTTTATTTTTTTCAATTATAAAATAAATTGAACTATATACATATATAGTTCATGATCATGATGAGCTTTAAACATTTTTTTTTTAAAATTTGAAAATTAAAAAAATTATCCATTAATATTACAATATAATTATATTTAATCTAATAATATCATACGAAAATATGATTACTTGCCCTTTCAACCTTACTCAGTCTTTATTAGATCATTAACTTATTTTATTAAATAATTACATATTCCATTATTTTCCTTAATATAAAGCGTAGAGATATTTTTTATTTAATCAGTTTAATTTTTAATGATTATGGAAATTTAAAAGGAAAAAATAAATTTAATAATCGCATTATTTAACAGACGATACTCATAAGAAAATATATTAATAAAAATATATATATGATTTACATAAAAATGTATATTATTTTTTTTTTATTTATATTAATTCCATATTATGTATGTAATTATATTTGTAAAATCGTACTGTAAATTTTAATTTCCTTTTTTTTAATTAAAAACAAAACAAACATTTATATTTAAGTCTTAAATTAATTTTTTTATTTAATCTTTCAATTTATCAATTTCTAAATTAACATATTATAATTAGAGACAAAAAATAATCTTTACTCTGATCATTAAAAATATATTCTTTACTATCCAAATGAATATATATTTATATATAAGTATATATTCAAAAAAAATTTATTTATTTATTCGCTGTTAATTTTTTAATGATCTTTAGGAAATATATAAAAATATATATATATGTAAATAATATTAAATTATTACTTTAATTTTTCGATTATTATATTTTACTTTTTAATTTATATTAGAATTAATAGTCTCAATTCTTCTAGAATAAAATTAATAATCAAGAATTTGTTTTAATGTGTGACAATCTTAGCTTCGAATATAGGTCAGATGTATTATTTTTCATTTTATTAGAAAAACAAGTAGGAAAGAGTAAAATTTTTATATATTTTTTATTTTGTTAATTTACAATATTTTATCTATATATTCACTAATTTTTTTCCTCATAAATCCATCAATATATTTAACAAATGTTAGTAGCTTAAGCGCAGGTGTAAAATGATAGATTTTTCTCTTTAACTAGTTTAATCTCATATTGTAAAGTACGTTCTTAATAGTGTTCCAGGTAACAATAAGAGAGGGCAGCACTGAATAGCATATAATCTCAGATTTTGAAATCACGTGGTTTAAGACCTATATTTTGATTGGTTCTCTTTTAATATGATTTTGATGCAAGTGCTCTCTAGCGATCTTTTTGAGAAAAGTCACTTGTCTCACGTAAATGGTGGAGGCGCGTCTAACCAGTCTTAATTTTACTATGTCTCATTCACTAACAAAGTGTTTCTTGTTTTAAGAAATATATCAATATTATGCAGTTTTAATATTAAATTAATTATAAAATATAGTTCAAGGTTTGGTTCGATTGTGTGAGAGTTTATAAACTATAGTTTTAACAAACACTCAACATGTTTGAAAAATTGATTTTTGTGTTTTGGATCATTGGACTGGTGTCTGCATCAAATACTACACCTATTGATGGAGGTAATGGTTATTCCAGATTTCCTCCCAAAAGGATGTTTTTCTCATTATAAATCTACATTAAAGAAAACAATTCCATGTTTAAATAATTATATTAAAAGAAAATAATTTTGAAATATGTCAAATTTGAAAATAATCACAACTTTTCACAAAATTTTATTTTAACTTTATTTAAGCCGACAAAAGCTTTATTTAATAATATAATTTTCTCCTTGGATGACCTCGTGAGTTTCCCGAGATACTCAGGCCAAGAGGTGAGTGCGCGTGGAGCCGATCCTGCTTTAACTAAAAGGGACTCCCACAAACACCTGCCAAAATTTTATTATGGATACTTCATTGTTCAAAGAAAAAAAACCCACTATTTCTGATTTGTGAATGAATTATATAAAATATTCTAAATTTTCTAAAAAAATTGACAATAAATAATTAATTATATCATTTATTTCCACTAAATTTGTGATGATCAATTAGAATTATGATGATTTATAATATATTTTGATTCGTCTTAATTCTAGTAAAGATTAAAAAACTATTAAATGTATATTATAAAACATATTTTTTAAACAAAATTTTATAGTAATTTTATTTTATTGTAACAATTATAAAGAAATAAATTTATAAGTATTTAAGAAGAAAAGAAAATCAAAACTTAATTATTTTTTTTTATTTATTTATTTATTAAAAAGGATAACAAAACAATTTTTTTCTTAACCATGACGCCAACTTTCTTCAATATATTTTCTACATATAAATATATAATCGTGACATTATTTATTTAACACAACTAGGCAAAGATATTTTAATATTTGTAGAAGACTGCATGTTAAAAAAAACATTAATTAAAAATTAAATGATTAACACAATTACAAATGAAGAAAATTTTATCATCAATTTTTAAACTTTTATAAGTAATGAAAAAAGACATAAATTTTATTAATTAATCTTGAAACTCTTAGTTTTTTTTAAGTTTACTACTTTAAACTAAGCACAAAAACCTTTTTATTTACACTAGTCAATAAAAACAAAACTTAATAAAAAGGTCATCCACTAAAGTTAGAGATTAAGTAAAAATTTTATTTACTTCTTTCATATAATTAGTATTTTAGATAGTATACTTTTATATATATTATATTACATTCTCGTTTTCAATAGATTATATATATATATATTAGCTAGAGATATATTTTATTTAGATTAAATAATAAAATCCTTGCCTCGTTAAAATTTTTCTATTGTAATTATTCAATTGCATTTTTTAATATTATTATGTAGCGTTTGTAATTTCAATAAAATGTATATTGAGTTTAGATTATTAACTATTTTAAATTAATTTGAAAAATTTGTCAAAACAAAAAAAAAAAAACTAAAATAAAATATATAATAATTTCGTTAAAATATCAAATCACCGGAGAAATGTTCATATATATAAATTCACACATTTTAACAAGATATCTTTGAGTGGAGTAATGTATTATCCTTTTTAGATATACGCGATAACAGAGGAAGAGGAGCAAGAAGTACTAACTGGCACTTATTTGAGGCAATTTTAAGAAATTTAAAAATGTTAAGAGTGAGACAAAGCGAAATTGCACAAAAGCATGTCATTAGATTAAAGGAACATTAATGTAGCTAATAGAAATGCATGAATGGGGGGGGGGGGGTGGTGCATGAGGTCTTTAATTTCTAGACCATCATGATCTAAATTTTGGCGTCATGGAATGTGTTTGCAAAAAATATGATAAAATTATAATTACTTATATGAATTGCGTTTCAACAAATAATAAATAATAATAATAATAATATAAAGAAATTATATGAATGAACGATTTTTTAAACATTTCAATCTTTTATTTAGGTGTTACGAAAATTTATCAATATTTTCTATTTTCATTATAGTTATGAAATGCACTTGTAATTTTGATCTTTTAGAATTTATAGACAAACTTATTTAATTCGAAATATTAAAATTTTGAGTGAAGAGAACTTTTGTGGATAGAGATTGATTGATTGATTAAAAATAAATCCCATTAATATTGATATTTATTTTTGTTCCATTATCTATTATTAAGAATGGATTATTTTTAGGTTAGGTTATCAACTTTTAAAAAAAATCACCTTCATATATTATAAACAAATAATAATTATTTATTTAGCCTATATTTTCCTATTTCTTCCTTTATTTTTTTTTTTTTTGTTAATATTTAAAGAGATATATTTACTTTAGTAAATTAGATTTATTTATTGAATATCACAAATTTTAGCATTATCCTCTTCTCTCATTTAGAAAATTATATTTAAAATATATGCATGTGTTGTAGTTTAATTCTTTATTTTTTATTAAACGAGTATAATCAGTATTATTTAACAAAAAAAAAATAATTAAATATTAAACAATTTAAATGATATTTTTTATTAAAAGAAAAAAAAATAATATCAATTTATTTTCTAAATTGCTTAATTCTAGAAATTGCCTGAGTACATTGTTAAAGGCTGTTATTTTTTGTAATTTTAATAAATTATATAATTTTTTACCCTTATAATGCATAGTATTTATTAAATTTCGAAAAATATAGTTTGTTAATATTTAACGAATTAATATATCTCCTAACCTTTTTTTACATTTAATAAGTTGTTATTCTCAAAGGGGAATTTGAAATTAATTAATTATTAATTTAAAAGTCATTTATATACAATAATAATCAAATAACTAAATAATATTTATTACTAGAGACAAAATTAAGTTCTTTAGGCATTCTCTATTTATATTATTATTATTTAAAGAGAGTATTAACGAATATTTAGGGTATTGAAATTTTCAAAAATATAATATAAATAATATACTTTTTTATTATATGTACAAAAATAATTTAAATGTTTATTTAATATGTAATTGGTTAAAACTGACGACTTAGTCAAAATGCTTTTATTCGTTATAGAAATGTTAGCGTATATACTAAAACTAAAGTATTCTAAAACAGAGCTTCTCAATCTGTAGTACATGTACCACTGGTGGTACCTTATAACCTAACCTTACTTTTAATTATGAAATCATTTTAGTGGAACCAACTTAAAAAAGTATGAAATAATTAAAATCATAACCTCTGTTCTAAATTATTTATTAATTATTAAATAAAATTTAAATAAAAAATCGTTTATATTATTTGAGTGTATAAATACTAATATATAATTTAACTATTATATAATACTATTTAAATAATTTATCATTAAAATGTAAAGAGTTGATAGATTATATATTATGTGATATACTTGAACTTTCGAGATCCAACTTAACAAAGGTAGCATGAAAGCCGTCAGGTGTGGTGTCTGAATCCATTGGAGAGGTCGTCCTTGGGCGACCTTTCAGTCTCAATATGGCTCTTGGGACAAAGCATTCAGAAATAAAACTTGCTCCTGAAGATGAGATAAATTATCAAACAAAATTTTATTTAATTGGTTTTCAATTTGTTTTTAATTCTAGTTGAATAGAATAATTGAAAAAAAAGAAAATGCAGGCATTAAGAACCATAAATTAAATCCTAATTATAAAATTTAATAATTAGTCATAGGCAATAGTTTAATAAGGAAGTGATGACCTAAAAACTATTACATAAATTAGTTCCTCGAATTTTGTTAAACGATTAGCTTCAAATTCAACTTGTTTATTAAAGAAAAAGATTCAGAGGTAAATTTTCACTTTCACTTTTTAATTCTTGAAATTAAAAAATTAATATTTATTTTTCATTTTATATGAATTTTTATACATCCTAACTATAATATTATATATAATTCATATTATAACAGTGATTTTGAATCTAACACCATCTTTTTATTAAAGTATTTTTATAATCTAGTTGACAAATCATAAAATTCTTCACCTCTCCAAAATATGTATTTTTATAAATTTTAATGATAAAAATTATAATAGTGATATGTATAGATTTATATATAATATATATTAAAAAATTAATGAAACTTTTTACATATATATATTTAGAAAACAAAATTAATTTTTTTGGAAAATATATTTTCTAAAAGAAAATCAATAAAAATTTTATATTTGCTTGCCAAATAATTATTTTATGATAAAGGAACAAAATGTTGCTTATTCCGTTTCCAAAACATATTTTTTCATTTTGAGTTTTTTTTTGTGAGTTCATTTTAGTTTCAAGATATAAATAAATAATTTTAAATTAAAACTCCACCAATATTTCTTAAACATAAATATGTAAATATCTACATTTTTCAATCTAATTTCTATCTTCTTTTAGTAAAATATATCCTTATCTATTTTCGACAAAATAAGAATCAAAATCTTTGTATATAATAATACTTCTTCAAGTACTTAAAAATCAGATCTCATTATTTTCCTTGATAATTTTTATAAAATTTTCTAAATAACATATAAACTTTTTTAATTTTTAAATTATACATTTTTTAAGTGAATTTCCTTAGAATTTTATTTTAATCTATGTAATTTATTATTGAGGTTTGAACATCTATATATATAAAAAAAGGTTTTTGTCTGCACATTGCTCAGAATTTAAAAATTTTTGCATATCTTCGCGTTTCATGACCTCTAGAATCCAAAAGTGACTTTAGAATTTTTCACGTCTGTCTGTCTGTCTGTCTGTCTGTCTGTCTGTCTGTCTGTCCGGAAAATTACTATTTTATAGACTCAGAATTGGCTGAACCGATTTCTTTGAAATTACATCACAATATTCTTATATACCTCTAGAGTAACATTAATAAATTTTATTAATATCTTATCAATAACCGCAGAAATTAATTTTTTAAAGTTTATATAATTCTCCGTGTTGTTCATTCAAGAGCAGCTCGCGGCTCACTGTCGGCCTAGCGGAATCATTTCAAACAATGAATTATCATAGCGATTCCCAATCGAAGAATTATTATAATATTTCCCTTTTTATTTTAAATTCTAATATACAAATATCAATTCAATTAAATAATTTATTCTAAAAGTTCTCAATTTAATTAAAATATTTATTAGATCATATTTTTATCTTAAATTATTTTTTATTTAATTGAATATTTCTTCTTTTCTATAATATATATATAATAATATATAAATTTTATCATTGAATAATAAAAAAAAATATTATTTAACCTGAATTAAAATGACTGAATTATATTATCTTAATTACTCTATTATTAATTACTAAATATATATATATATTATATAAAAATTAAAATATGATGATATAAAGTTGTTTTAAATTTTTGACATTTTTAAATTGGGTATATTTTTTAAATTTATTAAAATGTCTTTTTTATTTATTATGTTTAAAAGATACATTTTTATTATGTGATATTAATAAAAAATAACGATGCTCTGTGCAAGTCGAATCATGTTGCACATAATTAAATAACAATTGCCAAACAAAGAATATAATATTTTTTTAAATTCTTATATTTAAATATCATTTCAATTAAATAATTTATTCTAAAAGGTCTCATTTTAATTAATTTAATAAAATATTTAAATCACCATTCAATTTTTTATTAATAGGCTTCTTTTTTTATTTTTAATTTTTAATAAATTCTCTTTTTTTGATATGATATTAATAAAAAATAATATTAAATAGTATATATAAATATAAAAATTAGAATATTTGAATTTTTTAAAATTTTAACACATGTAATCAATCATATGCATTAAGAATGGAAAATTTTTAAAATCAACTTGCTATTAAATTCAGAAAAAAAATACTGATATATAGAATATATAGACTATTCGAATATAATTTAAAACTCTTTCTCTCCTTCTATTTTAAATTAAAAAAACGGAGTTTTAAAAAATTTAGATGCCATATGCAACATGGGTGGGTAAATGAATTGGGCTGGAAGAGGAGGCAATTTATAATTTTCTTCTAATTCAGATTTAGGACAAAT
Organism: Labia minor; assembly: GCA_963082975.1. Taxonomy (NCBI): domain Eukaryota; kingdom Metazoa; phylum Arthropoda; class Insecta; order Dermaptera; family Spongiphoridae; genus Labia; species Labia minor. The sequence continues at coordinate 27,311,339 of OY720349.1, forward strand.
CGTACAACATTATATCAAATCTCGCTAAGAACATTCAATATTTTTGTACACAAATTATTCAGAGTTGGCTAAGCGTATCACTCACAATCAGTTTATATTGAAATTTATATAAATTAACAAAGTAAAAATTTTTATTTGTTTAAATTTTATTATAATGAATCAAAAAAAATTAAATATATAGATCACATGATTAAGAGAAGCAAAAAACTTAACAGAAAATAACTGTTGGATGGAGGTCGGACATGACAGAAACTGTAAGCGAAATCTTCATATTGCGACGAATAATTTTCAAATCCCCTAGCTCCACAGAATTTAAGTTTCTTTTAAGGAAAATAACTATGATCTAAAAAAATTAATAAATGAACTTAATAATAAAAAAAACAAATAAATCAATTAATTTAAATTAATACTATTAATGAATGTATATATTGGTAATTTATCTATAGTTTTATACCGTTGTTTTTTATAAATTGTCTCAAGTCTCTATTTTTGCATTTTCCCAAGTTTCATTATAATTAAAAATATTCAATAATAATCTAGCAATGAAAATAAAATATCAAAATGTAATGATCAAGAAATATTATACTCTATTTCACTATTATAACATAGAAAATACTTAAGAACCATAGGCGGAGGAAATATTAGGAGATATCATTGCGGGTTCAGGCCAAATCGACCAACATTAATTAAGATATTTTCATTATGACAGATATTAGGAACAAAACCGCGAATTCAATATTTCTGTTCACTAATTATTTGTAGACTTTAGTAAAACATACGCATGACTCAATAGATCCGGATAAACTTTTTCAAATTTTCAATCTTCAAATTTCTCTTGAAGGTAGTAAAGAAAGAATAAGATGCGGAAATCAATTGTAAAATATTAGGTTACTCAGACGACTTAAATATAATAGGAAATTCGACAATTGCAATTACAGATAGCGAGGAAAATTTAATGGAGGTTTGAAATTAATAGTGATAAGAAAAAATATTTAGTAACAAAGAGGAAGAGTATTAACATACAAAATCTTAAGATACAAAATGTAGAATTTGAATATGTATAAAAATTGAATGTAATCACGAAGGATAATAATATTTGAGAAGAATTTAAATCGTGGTTGCAATCGGGAAACGCCTGTTATCTGCAATAAAGAGGCTTATCTCTTCAAAATTATTATCAAAGGGAATATATAAAAAGATTATTTTGCCTGTTGCATTATATGGGTGGGAGGCATGGTCTATGACCCTTGGAGATGAGAGTAGATTCAGAGTATTTGAGAATAGGATTCTTCCCTGCATTTATTGGCCAAAGAAAGATGAGGTCACCTGGTATGAGGGAGACTGTATAACAAGAAATTGCATGGCCTCTCTGCATCTTCAGAAATAGTTAGGGTTATAAAAGGGAAAAAGCTGCGATAGGCAGGGCATGTGGCAAGAATGGGTGAGGAAAAAGATATTGGTGGGAAGACCGATTGGAAAACGTCCGCTTGGAAAACCAATGACGCGTAGGAAGGGACGTAAGAGAGATGGAACAAGGACTCAGGATAGGGACACTTGGAGAAATGTGGTTGTTGCGGCTAAGAACTTTAGAGTATCTTTGAGCCACATAGGTAGATAGATATAACATATACAATAATAATATATATAATTAATATAGTGATTAAATTAAAATATATTTTTTAAATAAGAACACAAAAAGAAATGAATGTTTTATGTAATATACTGATTGAAACAAAATGGATGAAAACCTTTTAATACTTTCAACCACCAAATACTATGTACAACTCGGGGGTACAGGGGGCGGAGCCCCCGTCTAGGTGTGAAGAGCGCCGAAGGCGCTCTGAGCAGCTAGTATATAGATAAGATTAATAAATAGATATTTAGTGAAAGATCGATGAGCATTTTCAAGGTCACATATTATATAGAAAATTTTTATTTTAATAGTTTGAATATACATAAGTTGATAGGTAGATCTATCTGGTCCTACGAAACTTAAAAAGTTCTTGGCCGCAGCAACCACATTCCTGCGACTAATTAATGTTCTTAAGTACCTCCATCCAACTCTTATTCTCTCCTTAATTCTCACGTCCCTTTATATAATGTTTGCTAACCGCGTCTTTGTCTTACCAAATATTCGCCCCCTCCAATTAGTGTATGTTTGGAGATGCATAGAGGTCATCCAATTTCTTGTTATGTCATTTCTCAGAGATTTATTTCATTCTTCAGTCAATAAATGCTACAAAGAATCCTATTTTCAAATACTCTAATTCTATTTTTATCTCTCAAAATCATAGACAATGGTCCTTATCTTATAATATAACCGTTGAAATAATGGTGTTATATGTAGGATAATAATTTTGATGAAATGAGCCCCTTTGCTGACTAAGGTGTTGCCCGATTAATATAAATTCTTCTCTAATATTATTATTTTTCGTGCTTAGGTATATAACCTAAGTATTTAAATTTTTCTAAATATTAAAATTCTATGTTCTTCTTTTCGTGAGTGTATCAGTTTTTCTATGCTATCTCTAATTGAATTTGCAGAATCTCCTAATATTTTATTTAAATCGTCCGCGTAACCTAATACTTTAATTTTTTTAATCAAATTGAATTTCGTGCGATTTCTCCCCAATTTATCTAATCACCTATTCCAACGCTAGATTAAATAAAATTGGTTCGTCCCCTTGGTTCCAATTCCAAATGTTTCTGATACTGACCAGTTGGCCTGAATCTGCATTGATACTCTAATATTTCACTTGCATATAATTTTAATATATTTTAATATTCGAGAGAATTTTGTAAGTTGTTATCAAGTGTGAAATTTCCAATATCTCAAGTGATTATTGCAAATAGTTTAGTACATATTTTATAATACAATTCTTCAAAAAATTATCAATCAAATAATTATCGAGTTACAAATAAATTTTTCAAATTTTTATTAAATATTTTCATGGCTCACCCCAGCTAATTTTAGTGAAAATTTCAATTAATTTCTTAGTTTAAGTAAGAAATTGATTAGTTTCTCCTAAAAATTCATTAAAATTCCTCCCTATTATAACATTTGTAATTGCTTTCATTTAGTGCTCATAATTCGCTCTTGGCACTTGAAAGGCGTCCTTTCCTGTAAGGAAGGCATTTTCCTTCATGGGGAAACTTTCTTAGGAGACAGATGTCGCCCGGGAGGTCTCTCTTTCGTCGTCTTTTTTCCACCCCCCCTTCCTCCCCCTATTTTCTCACACCCACCCTCACCCCCTCTTAGAAGCGGTTAAACGTTCATTTTCATTTATGCAAATTTAAACAGCTCTTTTCCTTTTATTTATTCATTATTCATTCACGTTATCTTTATCGAAACATATGTTTATGAATCTAATCATTCCAGCAAATGTTTTTCAAATTACAAACTTCCTATTTCTTTCCAATATTCTTCTATTTTATTATTATTATTTAATAAACTTCTATTAAATATTAAACAATTATATGGTAGATAATTAATTTAGTTAGTATTCGTCAGTTTCCCAACTTCTTCCATTATATTGAATTCAGAGTTATAAAAGAAAGAAACGAAAGAAACATTTCTATTCACTAATTTACTTTAATTCATTTTCAAAATACATTTAATCTCAAGACCATTTTAATTATAATGAGAGATAATTTCAAGAAATTAAAAATTATATTTTAAATTCAAAAAAGTATTTTAAATGGATCAAATGCATTGAGTAAATCTGTATCCATTATTAAGTTTACACATTAAATCCTATTTTATTTTAAAAAAAAATACTTCAAGCATATAAAACGTACATATAACGATTATTTCTATAAAACGTAAAATTATTTATAATATAAGATATATTTTAAATTATAATTATATTTATATATATATATATAAAATGTAGAAAGTAACGTTATAAAGAGATGGGAATATAGGAAGGGGGATAGGAACACTTAGAGAAATGTGGTTGCTCTGACCAAGAACTTTCGAGTTTCAAAGAGCCATAGATAGATAAATAGATTTATTATCTATCAAAGCAGAACTGAAACATTTTCCTCAATTATACTTCTATACTTTCTATATATATATATATATATAATACATAAGATTTGTCAAACTAGAGTCTAATGTGAATAACATTTGCCTGATATTGTTAATACATTATCGAAGCAGAGCCTAACTAGCATTATTATATATGTATTGGCGCTCTTTGTGTGTAGAACTCTCTTGATGTAACTTTTTGGTATAATATCCTGATCACGACATCTTTTTAAAAAACTTAGGAACTAAGTAATTTTGCCTTTTTGACAATTCATTTATCATAACTTCTTATTTGTTTTTGAATTCTAAGGTTATATTTTTCACGAATATATTTATTAAAACTTTTGTGGTTTTTATGATTATTAAAGCGATTTTTATTAATACACCACATATTTGTATAATCTATTTTTTTTTTTATTTAGTAAAATAAAAGTATAATGTTTCAACTGCTTATTCCGACTTAAGCAGACGTAGCAAGCGTACGGACTTGATAACGACTGCAGAATAAGCAGTTGAAATGTTGTACCACAGACTATAAACCGTTGTACATTTATTTTAGTAAATAAAATAGATTATACAAATATGTGGGGTGTATTAATAAAAATACCTTTAATAATCATAAAAACCACAAAAGTTTTAATAAATATAATACATGTTTGAACTGTAATAAAAAAATAGAGGTCATTATCCATTACTGCAAAACAATTATTTTGTCGGTTGTATTATATGGGTGCGATGCATGGTCTATGACCCTACGAGATGAGAGTAATTTTAGAGTATTTGAGAATAGGATTCTTTCGCAGCATTTATGGGGCAAAGAAGGTCACCGGGGAATGGCGGAGATCTCTATTCATCTCCAGACATAGATAGGACCATAAAATTGAGATTGCGATGGCCAGGACACAAGAGAAGAATAGATGAAAAAAAAAAAAAATTTTGAGGAAACCGATTGGGAAAATACCGGTTAGAAGACCAAGGACGCAGAGGGTGGACAATGTAGGGAGGGATGTGAGAGAGATGGGAGAGGGTAAAAGATGGATGGTTTTAGCTCTGGATAGGGACACTTGGAGAAATAGGGTTCCTGCGGCCAAGAACTTTCGAGTTCCATAGAGCCACAGAGATAGATAGATAGACCCATTACTGCCAACCTAATTCAATTAGAAATATATTTATATTTATATAAACAAAATCAAATAATGCTTTCTTAAACTTTAAATTTAAATAAAGCGGGATATAAAGAAATATTAATTCCCAAAAAAATATTATTTCTATTATTAACACTAGAAAAAAATATAAAAAATCTATAAGAATGAAAATTATACTATAGTTGCGAGATGAAAAAGTCTTCTTAAAGAAAGAAAAGTAAATTTAATTTAATCATCATTACCATTTCATTTTAAATTCTCTTTGATATGTATCATTATACGTTAGGTAGTAAAAATATTTATTTCTTCTCCGATATTTTTGAATTTTACTCAGTGCTCTACCTTTAAATTATATGATAAGTCTCCTGTCAAAATTGAATAATTCATATTCGCATTTGAGAATCCTTCTTGGAACAAAATGGCTGATTTCATTTTTCATAATATTCTCACGCCTACAAGTTAACCTGGCAGTAAAATCCCTTTCTAGCTGAGTCAACAATGTATATACTCCCCCTTGAACAAAGTCCAGTATGGCCCATCGACTTGTCACTCCATCAGCTCCCTGAGGCCCTACACAGGAAGCATGATAAAATGAAATAAAATAAGAAACATCCATCTATAGAGATACCACACTGAATCTGGATGTTGTTGCTTTAGTTCAATGATTTACCCATCTCTTTATATTATATACTATTTTATATAAAATATATTTTTGATTTAAATTTTATTTTATTTTTTTTTTATTCAAATTTGAATTTCAATTTTTTAAAAAAACAAACAAAACAAAACATTTGTAAACACTGACTTCTTTTAGTGTATGTGTAAATGTAAAGTAAAAGAAATAAATATTATATCATTAATAAGGTGACCAACCGTCCTCCTTTAGGGAGGACAGTCCTCCCTTTGTAAGCTCTGTCCTCCTTTTGTAAGTGTCCTCCTTTTTGAAATATTTAGGGCATTTCGTACTTTTTTTCAATTTGGCTCTTAAAAAAAAGAACAAAAAGAAAACTCAATAGTGTTTTGGACTAAGCTTTTGAACATTTCCGAATTTTTTCCAAAATTTTTTCAATTTGGTTCTAAAAAACAAAAAAAGGTAAAATGTCCTGACTTGGTGTTTTCAAAAAATGGTCAACTTATCATTAATATTATTATACTAACCGTTCACAGCATCATATGCTGCTGGTTGCATAAAACTCTTCTTAGAGGGTCAGGCGGCTTCTAGCTGAATAATAATAATAATTTATAAGAAATTTTGTTTCAAATACTTACAAAACAACACAATGTTCAAATATAAATTATTAACTTTATTCAAATCGTCGTAATAATTTTTTAATTTTTTTTTTCTCAATATTTAGTAATAATAACAAAACAAAATTTTTAAAAAAATGAAGTTAGTAACAAATTAATAATTTTAATAGGTTTCTTTTTATGTTTATTATGTTTAATAAATTCTTTTTTTTTTTTGATAAAAAATTAATATTAATATCAAATTGTATATAAATTTTCAAATTAGAATATTTCAATTTATATTTCAAAATTTTTTATGTATTTTAAATTGTAAATTGTAAAATTCTAAATTTTTAACTTAGTTTATAATGTTACAGACATTTCATACATACATATAGGAAATTATATTATACATATATTGATAATATATTAATAACAACAAATAAACATTTCCCCAATACTATAAAAAAAAACATGCAGATTAAACAAAATGTAGGCCCTTAGGCAGTCGAAACTTCGGGTCCCTAATAATTTTACGAATTATATTAAACAACAATTTTAGGCATATAATTTTACTACACAAAAAAAAAACAAATTATGTACAAATTAATATAAAATATAAATACATAATTATTAAATATTAAATACAATAAATATTTTTTTAAATATCTTCATATTTCATAACCTGTAGAGTCCAAAAGTGACTAGAATTATTCATATCTGTTTGTCTATCCTCGTAATTGGCTGAACCGATACAATGAAATTTTACCAGAATATTCTTATATACTCCTATTTGAACATATATTATAGATTTTATCAATATCTAATGAAAAAACTCAATTTATAGTATATCAAGCTCAATAAAGTTTCACGTCCATGGAAATTCAATCATGTTGGAGCAATGCGTAACTTCTTATATCAAGATACTAGTAGGATACTTGCTGGTGGGGAGACCAATTGAGAAACTTTCTGGTGATAGACCAAAGTGGGCAGACAATATAAAGGAATGTGAGATGTAAAAGAGATAGGGCTTGGATGGAGGTGGTTCTATATAGAATATAGACAATTGGAGGAATGTGGTTACTGCTGTGAAGAACTTTCGAATTCACTTAGATAGATAGATATTATTGATATTATTGATAGATAAGTTTTTTTTAATGAGAAGGACATTTATAATCTATAAAATATAGAAAAATCGAAAACTCCTTAGAACAAATAAATAAATCAATTAATCAATTTATTGCATGTTTATATTTTCCGTTTATCTAAATGTAGTTTTATATAACGTTAAAAAAAGTTAATTTTAGATTTTTAAAATATCTCCGGACTTTAATTTTAGATTTCCTTGCATTTCATTATTCATCAACCATCCAATTTTAATAAAAGCCTTAAAAATAAAATGAATATTAAAAAAAGTGTATCCTATTATAACATATACAATAAAATATATAATTCATTTTGTGATTACATTAAAAAATAAATACAAAACAAAAAAGCAAATGTAGGTTTTAATATACTGATCGAAATAAAATAAATTAAAAGCTATTAAAAAATACAGGCTCCCAACAAAATACTAACCATCACTTCAGTGGTACAGGGGGCACGATCCTCTGTCTAAATGCGAAGATAATTCTTTTTCCTCTTTCAAAAAATTGTGAAAAAATCTTTCAGCATACTTCTTAAACTATCATCATTGAAGTAAAGTGTAAATAATAATTTATATTTGGTAGATGGATAATAATAAATCATATATTTTATAATATCGAGTAAATAATTTGTTATTTCAATACATATATGATTAATTTATTTAAAACCTTGAAAAATTATTTTATTTAGTAAATACCTTTTAATGCTTTTCAATTAACATCCCATGCCATATTTCATTTATATTAATTTTAAATTTTGATTTCTCAATATTATGTAACTTTTCAAAATATAAACTTTTAAATATAATAAATATAACAAAAAAAAAAAAAAATTATAAATAATATTCTATCAACGTTTTAAAGATATATTTATTTTTGAAGTTACACAAGTTTTTAATTTTATTTTGAATAATTATTCTTATTTTAAAGATACTAATAATATATTACAATAGAATAAAATTGTTAGAGGTAGTTCATATATCATCTATATATATAACGATGAAATCATATTAATAACGTGGGCGAGATCAGTGTGAAAATCATTTAACGAATCGCTTGATTGAGAAAGAAATTGATTGATTTTCTAAAAATTAAATAATATATTAATATATAATTATAATTAATTTATATTTATTCGTCTAGACCGAAGTGGGCCAATTACAAAAAGGTTCAGTATTTTTATTTATTTAATTGTTTATTATCAATTGAATAAACTAATGGAAGGTCGATACGATCTGGAAGTGGTGTTAATGGCCTAGGATGTAGACACGCCTTAAATATAATAATATTAAAATTGATATTTATTTTTTTAATAAAAAGTTTAATAAAGTTTTTCTATAATTCGAGTATTATATTTTTTTGTTCTTGTAATAATCCATGTGAAAGAAATCCCGAGAATAAAAGTTTTTTCGTACAGTCCTATGTATGAAATGTTAATTGAACAAAAACTATTTTTGAAAATTATTTTATAAACAAAAAGACTTTAAAAACTAAACGAAACAAAATTACAATACATAAAAGATTTTTTTATATGTACAAGTGGTGAAAAACTAAATACAATAGCATTACACAATTTTAACTGTAACATTTTTTTTTATTGATAATCAAGAAATATCACAACATTATATCAGGTACAAATAACAAATTATTATTATAAAAGTAAGAATGAGATAATCTGTTAAATAGAAGAACATCTTCTGAATAAATTTAAGTGAGTAAAACTTTGTGGTAATTTTTGTACTTTTGAAACTTGGGCGCCTACATTTCAATAAAGAGATATGATTACGTCATAATCTCATATAACAGATGATGAACAGATGAAATGATACCAAAACGGAAATAATAGAAATTTTATATATGTATCCATGTATATATATATTTAACATTCTTATTTTAAAAATTATGCACATGACTTTTATGAAATTCACAAATTAGGGAGTTTTTGAGGTTAAGTACATATCTGTATAGATTTCATTTAAAAGCAAAATAATCTATATGAATATTATCATTATTATTAATATTACTTTTTCAAATCCATTTAAAATGATAATTATTAAAGATTATCTTATGATCTAATAATAGTAAATTAATTAAAAGTAGAACTTTTAGAATAAATGAAATCATTTAAATATTTAATTATTAAAATTAAAAGTGTATATTATATTTTAATAATTTTGTTTGAGAATTGATAAAATATTAAATAATAATATTTTCATATTTATATTTTTGAACAAGTATCTTCAGAATCACTGAAATGAAAATAGGCATCGGATAACAGTGCGGTGTATTATTTAAATTCTTACCATAAATAATTTCTGAGTTTTTGAAAAAAGAAATTGATTGATTGATGATATATTTTCTATGTAAAAATAGTTAATATATATGATAAGTAAAGTAGATTGGAGAATATTCATATTAATCGAATCAGTCAATTCATTATTATCCCCCCCCCCAGATAGACCTGCAATATTCTTGAAATATTTTCAAATTGTAAAGACTAAATTTGTAAAGCGTCGAGTGGCAGCTCTATGAACAAGGTTCTTAAAATTTAATTAAAATAACTAAATAATTATATATTTCTATGAATTATGGGATATAAAAATCAATTAAAAAATTAGTTCTTATAAAAAATCTTAATTTCATCCCAAAAATATATACTTTATGTACGAGCATATCTAAAATACTTTGTTTTCAAATTTAGTATAGTTTATTCCGCCGTTTTTTATGTTTTATTTATTTTAATAATTTCAGATTTTTTTTTTCATTGGTGTAAACACTCTAGCGCCTGGTTGAAGGGCTTGTCCCCTTGAGAAAACAAAAGCCCTTCTTAGGTGCTAATGTCAAGTGGAAGACCTCCTATTTCATACCTTAAATACCCACCTTTGGGTTTCCCTCAGCCCATACCTAATAAAATAAAAACACTTGCTAGCTTAGCGAAGAATATGGAGCACGGGATCAAAATCATGGAATATTAATCCAAACAAGCTAAAGCAATGATTTATTACATTATTATCTTGTAACATAGAAAAATTAGAGCTCAGTACTTCCGAAAATATCATGGGACCGAATCTTTTACATTACACACGAATTAAACGAGAAATAAATCACACCTAAAAGCTACTGCAGGATTATATTGATTATGTTGTTATTTCAGCCTTATTATTTTTTTTTTTATCTCTGTTAATTAAAATTCTTTTTCTTTAATATGTTTTTTTTCCTCTTTTGTATGTCCTCCAAGTGATAAGGATTGATTTTCTTTTCAATCTTTCGATAAATTCCATTAGGTGGAGTGTAGTTATTAAATTTAATCCAATCTCAATCTTACGACAATTTTAATTAATTTAGGTACATGAAATCTGTTAGAAAGTATCTATCTATCTCTGTGATCCTACAGAACTCGAAAGTTCTTGGCAGCAGAAACCAAATTTCTTCAAATGTCCCTATCCTCAGCCATAACCATCCAACTCCTACCCTCTCTCATCTCTCTCACGTCCCTTTTTACATTGTCCAATCACAGTGTCCTTGGTCTTCAAAGCGGACTTTTCCCAATCAGTTTCCCCACAAATATATTTTTCACTCGTCTTTCGTCTCCCATTCTTTCCATGTATCCTGTCCATGTCAATCTACTCAATTTTATGACTCTAACTATGTCTGGTCATGCAATTCCTCCGCCATTCCCCGGTGACCTCATCTTTTTAGAAAGAATATAATACTTACCACTTTTAAATAAAAGTAATACATATAGTATGCTTTTTATTTAACTATTTTTATGAGCTATTATTCAATTATATCTACCCTACCACCCAATGAAATTTATAAAATAAAATATTTAATATTAATTTTCATATAATAAAATTTCATTACAAAGAGAAATTGTATCTTCTTTTTCTTGAAAAAAATATATTTGAATGAAGTTGATGAATTTAATTACTTTTTTTTAAAACAAAAATAAAATTAAAAAAAAAGGAAACATAAACCACCTTCATATAAAAATATAACATTTTATTATATTTTATTATTCACTTGCTTATTTACTTGCTGTTAGTCAAAATAAAAAAATAGATACACTTTGTACCTACTAAATATTTATAAATATAATATATGTATGTTTTTTATAATACAATAAATTAACGTTTATTATTAAAAATGTTTTTAGGGAATTTCATTATTTATAAGCTAAATAAATAATTAATGAACAATTCTAATTTAGACTTATAATTTAGAACCGTCGATCTAAATCCTTTTATCTTTGAATATATACATTATACTGTATTTTTATGAAAATATATTTTTTGATATCATACAAAAGGCATATTATAAATTTAATACCAATAATTTTAAAATGAGAGATTCTTTTAAAATTTAATTTTAGTTCTCTTTAAAAGTTTTGAACTTTTGCCTTGTTACATTTTCATTGAGGAATAGCAATATTTATTGGTTGCGTTGAAAGGTCCATTGGAACAACCCCGATTAAGACTAATCAATGATTAACACAGAAAAGTCCGTCTACATCACCCTTTGATCATCATTTACTGTGTCCCCTCCCATCTCTCGATTAAATGGAACCTCACTACTGATCACCACTAGTTCAAATGTTGACCAAGGATTTATGTAATTTAAAATAATCACCTTGAACTGTGGTTATTTTATTTTTAACTAATTCTGATAATCAAATTTTCACTAATTTATATTCAATTTTCCAAATCTTTTTGAGTTTTTACTATCTCGCCAGTGGACAAGATTACGCAAAAACGGTTTAAGCTAGAATAATAAAATTTGTTACACGGGCATTATTCAAAATTTGTAGTTTTCTATCAACTTTTAAGAAATGTAGCTCATTCTCTTCCGAAGAGGACCTTCCTCGTTTTCATTTATTTTCCTCTAAACTGACCGTAAAAATAAAGATATATGTTTGATAGTTTTTTCACATGATTAAAAATTGTATAAAACTGCCTTATATAGAATTTCAGCTTGATTGAATCGCTGAAAGTATCGGAATTAATTTTTTAAATTTTGCAACACGTTGTCTGCCAATCACGCACCATCACGTGACGTGGTGTCATTAACAAAGAACCAAACACGCACTGGTTCAATAAATATTATTTATTAATTTTAATTTATAATTTATAAATTTAAATTTAATTTAAATATATTATAGGTATGTTAATTAATCCAATTCAAATTTGTGAGATAGTCGAGTGGAGACACTCCAGATTTTTTTTCTTCAAATGTTTTTTTGTAAATATTACTTTTAAAAGCCTGAAAATATCCCTTATCAACGGTTGAATATTATTTATTACTATTATCATTATATACATAGATAGTGATAGTTAAATTGACCGATATTTCTTTAGGTTTAGAAAAAACAGATAAAACATTCATCCATGTATAAATGTGATAATAAAAATTGGATCAGAGAGAGAATATAAATCTTTTCTTTTCAATCGGATAAATATGGAATAGATGGAAGTTTAGTTAATAAGTTTAATCAACTGGAATTATATTTATCAAAAATAAATATTGAACTTCCAACATGTTTTATTTTGTTTTTTTTAATATACTAGCTGACTAGTGAAGATTCAATATGAGTTTTTCATTTAATAGAGGTTGACAATTTTTTTGCTGATCTTAGTTTGAAGTTGGGAGGAAATCTCATCGTACAGAGAGTATAAATTCAAAAACTCAATATCAAATATAAAATAGTATTACTAACTTCATACTAATTCAAACAAATCTCATCGTACAAAGAGTACAAATTCAAAAAATCAATATCAAATATAAAATAGAATTACTATCTTCATACTAATTCAAACTAATATCTTAGAAAAATAATAATTATCATTTATACACCATATATTTTATGAAAAATGAAAATTTTCCATTATTAATTTATAATATGTTTCATATGTCATTATAAATAATTCCCTTTACAACAATGGTTTTCAATCTTTATGCTAGTATGTTTTTCCAAAAATTCTCGCACCTCCCCATCATTAATTTTTTAATAGACATATTAATATAAACACATTTTAAAAATTCATTTTGAAATTTCTGTTTTAGTGAATTATTATTAGTTTTATCAAATTTTTCTTTTTAATTGTTGTCAGTTCAAATATGACATCTTCATTGTCAACAAATGGATTAATTAAAAGAATTTGAAATATGCAATATTACGATATTAAGTTTTATTTATTTATTTGTACATAGAATAGTAAATGGTATAAAAATAATGTTTTTATTAAAATTTTTTGGCGCATTTGTGACCCTCCCAATTTGGAAACCGCTGCTCTACTTTATTATTTAAAAAGTAAGGAAAAAAATGTCCAATTAATGAATTAGAATTTATTTAAATCACTTCCAAGAGACAGAATTTATTCTTCATGTTATAGTTATTCATATATCTAAACATATACTCATCAGTTTATTCACATTTTTAAATTAAAATTTACAATTTTATTTAATAAATTAAATTTTTAGATATTTAAATAATAAATTATTTAAGCATTAAATTTATACCTAAAATTAAAACACTCTTTGCTACTAGGATGGATAAACATTTAAAGCATGACATTCACTACCAGTAATAAATCAAATTTGCGTTTCAAACAAATCAAAAAAAAAAGAGGAATGGCAGGTGAATTCTGAACTCAGTATTCCCAGTTGATACAACGATTTTAGTTTTAAATTAATCATCTCAAATGGATTTTTTCTTTCCTTTTAATATGTTCTTCGTAATAAAAAAGATATATTGAATATCAGTTAATTTAAATAAGAATGAACCGTGAGAGAAAAATGGTCCGAAATCAAACCCTTTCGATTAACTTTCGAATTTTAATTGGTCTAAAAAGGGGCCAATTCAAGATTCTTGCCAAAGGTCGGAATCAACATCTGGGAGAAATGCCAAAAAACCTTCCAGAAGAACAACAACAAAAAACAAACGGTTAAAACAATTTGTATCTAGTGTAATCTTAGTTCAAGGTGAGCCAAAATATAATAGAATAAAAGAAGAGTCATTGTTCATTTTAAGAACCCCCCTCTCCCGTAAATACATATATGTACTATTAATAAATCGATTTTTGAAAATATCAATATTCTATAAAAAATATAATATTCTTATAAATATATAATTGAGAAACATAGTATATGGGTTGATATTTAAAAAATAAATGAATAAATTTATATATTAACATGTTTTTTTTCTATTTTTAATTTAACTTATATATATATTTAAAAAACAAAAATGAAGAAAAAAAATGACATTTTTTAGAAAATCCTAATACAACTTTATATTTAATAAAAATTTTATTTCACCATTATCCAATCTTTTATATGTAGATATAGGCTAAAAAAATTCTAAATTAAAAAAAAATTTTTATTTAAAATATAATATATTATATCTATCTATCTCAGTGGTTCTACGGAACTCGAAAGTTCTTGTCCACAACAACCACATTTCTCCAAGTACCCCTATTCTGAGCCACAACCCTCCAATCCCTACCCTCTTCCATCTCTCTCATGTCCCTTCCTAAATTATTCACCCACCAGGTCTTTGGTCTTCTAAGCGGACGTTTCCCAATCGGTCTCCCCACCAATATATTTTTCGCCATTCTTTCCTCGCCCATTCTAGCCACATGCACTGTCCATCGCAGCCTTCTTGATTTTATAACCCGAACTATATTTGGAGATGCATAGAGATCATGCAATTCCTATTATATATATCATATAGAATATAAATGTTAGTATTTTATTTAAAATAATTTTTTTTTAAATTTAGAATTTTTATAAGCCATATTTACATATAATATATAAATAAAATATATATTGGTAAACAATATATTTTTTTAATTTAACTTGATATTTGTTTGCAACCCCATCTTAGCGCCTGGTAATGGTATAATTTTTCTAAACTTAAAAGATATTAACATTTTCTAATTTGTCTTTGATCAATAGCAGACGTATTTTGCATAGTTTTTTTAATCTAAAGATTCGTTGTTTTTTTTTTATTTTAGCGATTGTCTACTTCAAAGGGTCTGTATTCATTATAATAATCTGAATGGTGTTTGTTTCAGTTCCTCGACTTGAGCTGCCTGCTGGTGAGAGCGGCTACCATGGACTCGTCAAAGAGAACGAGACCCTTGTCGAAGTGACACCTCGTATCCGAGCCGTTGGTGCACAGATCTGTAGCTTTCGAATTGTGAACAAGCACCACGGCGAGGCTCCCTTCCAGGTAAATGCCCCAGGCAACATCTTTCCCTTTCACACTTCATCCAATTAATATGCAACCCTCTTAAAGCTTAAAATAGAAATAATATTATCATTAATTTATCTCACCTACCTACCTAACCTAAGAGCTATTTTAACTTTACTTATGGATTATCTATTTATTTATTTATTTTTATTTTTTATTTTCGAGAGAGAAGGAGAGGGGGAGGAATTCAACATCATCATTTCCATTCATTTTTTTTAAAATTAATAATAAAAGAATTTGATTCAAATTAAAAAGCTTTCAATATCTCATCCAATATTAATTTATCTCTGAATAATAACCGTCAGTAAAAGTGTCTATCTATATACACCTAAAATATTTATTCATATATAAAAAGTAAACACAAATTATTATTTCCTACAATACGTGATTGGTTTATATTTAATATACAAATTTTAAAGTTTATTCACCCTTAATTTTCTTAATCAAAATTATTTAAGCATAATATTATTTAAATTATAAACGTTAATTAATTTTTTTTTTAAACGCGCTTTTAAGTTTAAAATTTTCTTTGACATGACCTAAATCCTAAAATGTAGTTGTAATATAAATACAAATTAAAATACAGTTTATTTAATAATTTCTAAATTAAAAATATATTTCATATTTTTATTTTTAAAATTAAGTATTTTTTTCAAACTCACATTATATATAACACCTGTTTAATATATATTTTTATTAAAAAATAGAAAATCTAATTTAAATATTATTTACTTTCTATATATTATAAGTAACGCTCGGTTTATTAAAAAAATTAATCTTTATGAACTGTGAATATTATTTTATACAACCATATACAGATGAAATATTAGAATAGCAATACGGATTCGGGCCAAATCGATTGACATTAGATCAGATCTTTCCATTAAGGCAGTTATTATAAAAAAAACGCGAATTCAATATTCCGGTTCATCAACTAATATTAGACTTTAGCAAAGCATATGACTCTATAGACGGGGAAAAATGTTACAACTTTTAATTTTTTGGGGAATTCCGAAAAATTAGTACGTATGATTCAATTTGTATTAAAGGTAGTAAAGGAAGAGTAAGATACGGGAATCAATTATCAGAAACTTTGGAAATGCGGAATGGGTTAAAACAAAGAGACGCACTATCATCAATTTTATTTAATTTATTAATGGAATTTGTGATAAGACAAATTGGGGGATAATCAAACGGAATTCATTAAAACAAAAAAATTCAAGTATTAGGTTACACAGCGACTTAAATATAATGGGAGATTCGGCAATTGCAATTAAAGATAGCGTAGAAAATTTAATCGAGGCAGGAAAAGAGGTGGGGCTTGAAATTAATAGTGCTAAGGCAAAATATTTAGTAGTAGAGAGGAATAGTACAATGTTAAAACATACAAAATGTAGAATTTGAAAATATAGAAAAATTTAAATACTTAGGTTCTGTAATCACGAAGGATAATAATATACGAGAAGAATTTAAATCGAGGTTGCAATCATGCAGTAAAGGGGCAAAAGTATTATCAAAGGGTCAAAATTCAAATATATAAAACAATTATTTTGTCGGTTGTGTTATATGGGTGTTAGGCATTGTCTAAGACCCTGGGAGACGAAATAAGTAGTTTGCATGATTTGGACCAAAGAAAAATGGGGAATGGGGGTATACTGCATGGCGAGGAATTGCCTGTGATCTATGCATCTCTAGAGTAATGAAATCAAAAAGGTTGGGATGGGTTCGACAGATAGCAAGAATGGATGATGATAGACTTGCTAAAAATATAGTTGTGGGGAAACCGATTAGGAAGAGTCCGCTTAGAAGACCAAAGACCTGGTGGGTGAATAATTTAGGAAGAGAGGGTAGGGTTTGGAAGGTTGTGGCTCAGAATAGGGGTACTTGGAGAAATGTGTTTGCTGTGGACAAGAACTTTCGAGTTCTGTAGAACCACAGAGATAGATAGATAGATATAATATTTTTTAATAATATTACGGGTTTGTCTGAGAGAAAATTAATAAATTCGGAGCGTTTATTATAAATATCCAAATAATATAAAAATATCAATAAATATGAATTCCCACTCAAAATTATTAAAATATATAAATTTTTAATTTTATTTCTATAATAATCAAATATTTTTAAAATTATTTAATTGTTTGTAAAAGCTATCATTTTAATTAATATAATTTAGTATTGTTAGACCAAGTTTATTGATTATTTTAATTATAATAATATATTCTTTAATTATCATTATAAACAAATATCAATTAAAGAAATTATTTAAAAAAAAGATTTATAATATGATAATTTTCAAGGTCACAATGCATAGATATACCTATACCTATACAATTTTGCTATATATAATAAGATCAATTTTTATTAAAAGAAAAAATATTTCAAATTTCTAAAATTAAAATTGTTCACTTGTATTATGTATTATGTTACTAACTTCATAACCAATTAGTTGATTTTTTCAAGAAAGTTTAATAATATAATTATATATAATTTTTAGATATAAAATAAAATACTTAATATTTATATAATTATGTATGTTTTCCAAAGCCACCAACAATTACAGAATCATTATAATATTTTGATTTGAAATCATTGACACCTGTCATAGATTACTATACCGGGACCCCGAGCCTCGGCTCGGTACTTAAGTTAAAAAAAATGATTCATTATTATTGGATTTGGCTGGTAATATTAATACCTGGGACACCGAGCTCTCGCTCTACCCTTTAAAAAATATTGATACACAATTCTTTAATTATTTATTACAATTATTAAATGTTACACATTTGCATCAATCTGATTAAAATTAATGAACTTGTGCTCCTCAATAATACATAAATATATAATATATAGGTACATATATTTTTTTTCTATAGTGTTTTTTTGAAAAACTGTTTAGCGCCCCAAGTGGTTATAAAACAAACTAAAGACAAAAAAACGTGCTTTGCAGCTTTTCGGAATTAAAAAAGCAAAATTGGCAGTCGTGGGACTGGCCGACAGAAGTGAAAACTTCTGCGTAAGAAATTTTAAAACAGACGAAATTCGCGCTATTTCACGAGAAAGATGAATTTCATATGCATGTATATATATATAACTTATATATTATTTTAAACATATATTTTAAACAAATTTGTAACTTATATTTATATATATATAAATACACAACTTTGTTTAAAATATTGCAATACGAACTGTTTTATAATTCTTATCTCTAACATAAAATATATATTTATTATGTGAAGTTCATTTCGTATAATTTTGATTATATATGTATATATGAAATGAACTTTACATAATAAATATATATTTATATGTTAGAGATAATTTATAAAACAGTTCTAATGACAATTCAAATTTCGCGCTCTGTTATAAGAAATTTGAAAGCAGATGGTTTCATGGTGTTGGTCACGATCACGCGAGTTCTATACTTTTTCCCCATCCCGCAAAAGTGCTCAACGCCGCTAAAGAAGTTTTCACTTCAAAAATTATTTAATATTTGGAAATATATCTGACTTATAGAAAAAATGAATATTAATTAAAGAAAGAAATAGTTTTTAAAATATCCTGAATAATATGTAACAATTTTCAAGATAGAAATTTATTACAATATTACAATTATTAACTGTTGCATCATTGCATCAATCTGATTAAAATGAATGGAACTTCGGGTACTCAATAATAATAAATAAAATAATATTAATAAATATATTGAATAATATTTTATTGAAAAAATATTAAAACTTATAAAACTATCTAAAACTTTATTAATAAAAGAACAATGAATAAATAAATATAGAATAGTAATTTATTAAAAAGTGAACAATAGATAAAAAGAAAAAAAAATAACAAAATCATTATTTTCATTTTTAAATAAATAACGATTCACCCGGCGAGTTTCGAACCGACGAAATCCACTCGTTAAAACATCAGTCCAACCGCTGGACTATATGTATTTAGATAAAAAATTGTCATTTTTTTACTGTCTTAGCAGGCAGTATTAAAAATTTTGACGTTTTCCATATAATATATAATTTTCAATTAAGAAATTAATAATGAAGCTGTATGTTTCAAGAGATATCATCAATAAAACTTAATTTTTCTTTATAAATACTATATCTAGTGTGAATTTGAAAAAAATCGTTAGAGCGGTTTTTGAGAACCATGATATATAGATAAATACATATATACAATTTTAGCTAGCATAATAAGATAAGATAATTAAATAGAAAAATGAAATTTATTTTTCCTATAAATGTAACCTATTATACAGATCGATTTTTTTTCCTTATTACATGAATTGCATGAAAATTCTCTGCCCAATTTTTCAGATAATAATTTAATTATCATAATAAGATTTTCTTAAATTATTTAATTATTATTCTAGAATGTAAACATCTCTATACTATCATACACGATTTGCAAATATTTCTTTTTATTTTGGTTTAGATTTATCCAATAAATCTAAAAATATATTCATCTTCTAATACAGAGAGAGTATTTATTTATGAATATTTCAAGTTGCAAATTTCTTTTTTTCCACATCAAAAACTAATTCAAAAAAGAGACATTCAAAGGCCATCAACATATGATATCCTTTTGGCGAAACCGCACTATAAAATGTCATTTTTGGAGACAAATCTGATAGCCTCAACATTCCAATAGGACAACTTCAAAGTAATATCTAAATCAGAGAACTACAATACAAGAAGTCAACAAGTTTAATATTTCTTGACATATAACATTATCCGTCCAAAAGAAAATATGAAACAAACTCGAACAATATACAATATATTAATCATTATATAATATTATATAATAGGATAAGTTGTTTTTTTTATTTATTTTTATGAAAAAAGATAAACTGATTATTATGCAAATTATGATTTTTAAAAGTAACATCCTTTAATATATTAAATAATCTTTAAAGATTTATTTTGAATTGTTATGCTTTTTAATTAACTTGAATCAAAGATATCGAACTTTCTTCTTAAAAAGAATTATTAAATTTTCTTAGTTTCAAAAGTATAAAAAATTAAGGCATTTAAATGAAATGTTAGATAATCATACTTTTAAATCAATAGATTCCTGTTAGTTAGTTGGTTATTATTTCATGTTTTTAGATTTGTTAATTTTTGTTTGTTGTCTCTGTTACTGACTGTACAAGAAGTATTTCACCTCTTAAGTAATTCATAAAGAAACTTGTCACTTCCAAGAATAAGTATATTTGATTTGAGGAACTGTAAACTTAACACTTTATTCTGAATACAAAAACCTCACAAGTAATTTTTTGTTATAATAATTTTTCTTCAATTTCTCTTAATTAAAGTGTTTTTAAGAATTCAATTCAAATAAGTTTCATTGTATGAAATCATTAAGTGTTGAACATTAGTACTCTCTTATACTCTACTTATACTATCTCTAATTTAATCAGCTTTATATTGAATCTATTATAGACTAGCGATCTTCAAACTTTGTCAATTCACAGAACCTTTAACTAATAAAATATTTAATTTAAGTCCACGGCAATTTTCGTAGATTTCAAACATAGATAATTATTAAACAAATAATAATTATTTAGGTACTTTCTATAGTACTATATTGTTTCTATTGTCTATAACTACTATATATAAAATGTTCTATTATATAAAATTAAGAAATATATCTCTAGGAAACAAGATAATAATTGTAATTAATTTTTAAAACTAAAAAAGTTTTCTAGCAAGATGCTTGCATTAGGGCAGGAAATAGATAATATGCATATCTGACTGTTTTGAAAGTTTAACTAGAAAAACTGAAATTTTAACAAGGATTGTAATTTCTTGATAGATTCTTGATGATGCATAGACCCCTTGAGTTGTCTCTCATTGGATTTTTCGACCCACGATTACTTTTTGTAGGGATATCTTAACTTAAATGCATATGGCTTTATGTAAGGGGAAGGACATTTGCCAGAGTTGGTTAAATTATATGGAAAACGATTTTTTGTAAATAATTCAAAATGTCAAAAACAAAAACATCTAAAATTAAATTGTAAATAGTTTTTTTTAAACGATCTATCTCTCAGGCTCTATGGAACTCGAAAGTTCTGACCGCAGCACCACATTTCTCCAACTGTCCCTATTCTGAGCTACAACCATCCACTTCCTACCCTCTCCCATCTCTCACGTTTCGCAATTGGTCTCCCTACCAATATATTTTTTGGAATTCTTTCCTCTCACATTCTAGCCTCGTTTCCTGCCCATCGCAGCATTCTCGATTTTATACACCTCCAGTCTGGAGATGCATAGAGGTCATGCAATTTCTCGATTCGCCATTCCACGGTGACCTCATCTTTCTTTGGTCCATAAATGCTGAAAAGAATCCTATTCTCAAATACTCTAAATCTACTCTCGTCTCCCAGGATTATAGAGCATGCCAACCAATACAACCGGCAAAATAATTGTTTTATAAATTTGAATTTTGATTCCCTTTGATAATGAATTTTGATGAGATAAGCCCCTTTACTGCATGATAAAAGGCGTTTGCAACCACGATTTAAATTCTTTTCGATTATTATTATCTTTTATGATTTTTTGAAACAATAAGCATTTTATTAAATTTTCAAAATCCACAGATATTTTTGGAGCACACAAAACTTACTAGTTCCTCTTTTCCTTAATTATTCATTAAATATTTCTCTATTAATACTAAATAAAAATGATCAAATTTTTTTAAGGAATTAATTAATTATTAAATGATTCAATATGTTTTATAAAAAGAATTTACCTCTAAAAGGGGAGAGATAATTCAAGGGGCTTGTGAAATCTATCATGAATCTATGAAGAAATATCATAATCCTTGTTAAAATTTCAGTTTTTCTATTTTCAAAGTATCTATTTCCTGCCCCAATGCATTTATATTGCTAGAAAACTATCTTAGTTTTAAATATTTATTATTATTATTATCTTGTTTCCAAGAGAGACATTTCTCGGTTTTATATATATATATATATATATATATAGTAGTTATAGATGTACAATAAAAAGTAACTAAATAATGATTATTTGTTTAATTATCTGTTATATTATATTTTATAAGATTATTTTTCATTTGTATATTATATATTTATTTAACTTCAGTAAATATGTACCTAAATATTTTTCAATTTTGGATTTTGAGAAACTTAAATAAAAGTTTCTTTCACCTTAAAGAACCACATCCCCTTTCATTTGCTTCCATGTTTAATTCAAAATGGGAACTGCTTCTGTTTAAAGATGGCCCGGGCGTTAACTTCCCTCAACTGATAGCCTTGAGCAACTGACAAGACAGCCCCATCCATCCTCTTTGCGTGGATCGTTCATTACCTACATGATAGCTTTTAATTAAAACATCTTCTTATTTCCTTTTCAATGAGAATAAAAACTTGTATTCACATTGTATAAGCGAGCAATACAACTTGTTAGTTGAAATAATATTTTTTTTCTTTGATTTCAATTAAAATATTTTATAAGAAAGTCTTTCGACTTGGTAATCAAAGCGAAACAAATGAAAGAAAAGAAGACAAGAATATATTTAAAATAAAATACTTTTATTTATTATATTAAATATAAGATATATATAGGTATATATAGAACCTAGTTCACCGAGCCTTTAAAAAAATTATTCCTTATGAACTATGAATATTTAAGATGAAGATTATTATTTAAAATAAATAAACGACAAAATATATGAAATAATTTAAAAGTACATAAATTAAAAAAAGTCATAATATACAGTCCTTAAACGTACGATTTAATGCACCGAAAGAAAGAAAAGTATGGCCTGTGCATATAACATAATATATATTTCGTAATTTGATTACAAAATATTATTAAAATAAATATTTTTAATTTTATTTTATTTATAATATTTTGTATTTAAGGAAGCGCTATTCTGCGTTGCCTGGTGCCATTTTTTTCTTATTAAAATTCCGTTTTTAAATTAAGAAAAAACTAACAAAAATGTTTTTTTCCGAGGCGGTTTAATATTTCAAAAATACTTATATATATATATATATTCAATTTTTGCTAATTTAATAAGATAAGAAATAGATATATATTTATTTTTATAGAAATCTTAGAGAATTTTATAATATATATTTATTTGATATATTATAATTAATATTGCTTTCTTTAAATAATTAATACTCTATAAAACAGATGATAAGAGAAACCGGGTCAATTAAATTAAAATTGATAGGTACTATTTTCTTAGAATATTAAATAAAATGATCTGGATACCACGCAAATTCTTTCTTTGAAAAAAAAACAATAATTTAATTATATTTTAAGAAAATGAATAATATCTCGTGAATTCCGTTAATATAGATGATGTATACAAATTATCAAATCAAATAATTTTTTTATAATATGATTGATTTAATTGAAATTGAAATTTATTTCGTTCCGTTTTAATGATTAATTTTACATCTGGCAGGGGAAAGGCTCACGCGACAATTAATTGATGACGAATATTGGTTGTGGTGAAGGGCGAGGGTAAAACTTGACCTTAGAATATTCAATAAAAATAGACTAAAAAAAAATATAATTATTTTTTTTTTTATAAATTTTGAATATTAAAAAAAGGTTATTTTAGTTTTATAATTCAAATACTTATATTTTAATAATTAATTTTAATGAGAATTAAATGATTAAAAAATATGTATAATATTATTTTTGGAATGAAAATTTGTCGAAATGACAGCACATTATTTATCCCTCTTACAAGATAAATTCATTATAAATTAGTTAAATATTTATTTTTTAATTAATTTATTATGTTATATTTTAATAAATTACCTAAAGAAAAACAAAGATTAATTCAATATTTATCAGAGGCCATTTATTATATATATAAAAGCCCTAATCATTCACTATGTCTGTAACCGCTCTTTACTATGGATACGTTTGTATATATATGTATATACGAAGTGAAAGTTTTGGCCGACGGTCCCTCGAAGGACATTGTCTACAATTTGTTTGCAAAATGTTTTTTTACCTACCAAAATTTACCCCTAGACACCGAATCGGCATAAGAGATCGTTTTTTTATTTTTTTAATATCTAGGACCAGAACATCAAAATAAAAATTAAAAAAAACTTCGCACAAGGCAGATTACTAAAAAATAATCATGCTACCAACCACAATAAATTTAAACTAAAATTGCAAACACCGTTTGCAACGGTTTCGTCTAGTTATATTATAAGATTTTAATTTAATTATATTTTTAGTTTTACTTTCACTGTTCCACATAGATTAATTTCTTAAAATTATTGTTTTAGACTTGGAACAATCTATAACTTGTATTCTTATGTGGAAATGTAAATTTTTTGTTTGTTTGAAGTGAGCAGAATATAAAAAATAAGAATTAATCATTTGGACGTTCAACGTTATCGAACAAAATTGCAGATTTCAATCAAAGCAACTTTTCTCCCTCGATAATTTATACTAATTATTTATGAAAATTGTAATACCAATTAACAAACAAACTTTAATTATAATAATATATGTTGATAACAAACAATAGGGTTGAATTTGACATGATAAAATACTTTTCAACTCTTATACCATCCAATCCTTGAAAAATTATTATTATTATTATTCATTAGTGACAAGTAAAATACAGTATTTAGACCATTGTAAATATATAATTCAAAGAGGATAAATTAATATTACAATTTAATCTCATTTTATTCATAGCAACAAAGATAAATCAATACTATTTCGTGATAGCTTTGGTATTGATTTATTTTCAGATACGAATATTTTCGGATTTCTGCCAATACACCATGAATATATGATGATGTTCATCAACATCAAATCAATTGATCTTTATTCATCTATTTTACAAAAAACAACTTTTCTTTTTAATTAAATATTACAATTATTTTATTTTATTTTTTTACACACATAAATATGAACAAATAAATCAAATTTTACTTACCTAAATTAATTATAAGATTTTGTTACAACAAAACCCAACATGTTATCATGCAGTAAATTATTATCCAAGGGAATTAAAATTAAAATATAAAAAACAATTATTTTGCGGGTGTATTATTCAGGTGTGAGGCGTGGTCTCTGACCTTAAGAGACGAAAGTAGATTTAGAGTTTTAGACAATAGGATCCATCGTAATATATTTATGGGCCAAAGAAAGATGATGTCATTGGGAAATAGCGGAGACTGCAAAAAGAGGAATTGCATAAATGTCTATGCATCTCCAGACATAGTTAGGGCCATAAAGTCGAAAAAATTGCGATGAACTTGACACATAACAAGAATGGGAGATGAAAGAGTTTTGAAAAAAATATTTTTGAGAAAAAACCGGTTAGAAGACCAAGGACGCGGTGGGTGGACAATGTATGAAGGAACGTGAGGAGAGGGTAGGAGTTGAATGGTTGTGGCTCAGGATATGGACACTTGGAGGAATATGGTTAATGCGGCCTAGAACTTTCGAGTTCCATAGAGCCATAGATATAGATACACAGATACTTAATATCTATCAACTTTGATTATAAAAATAAAAAATCTGGAGTGTCTCCACTTGACTATCTCGCAAATTTGAATTGGATTAGTGAAAATGGCATAAGGACCTTCAAAACTTATAAAAACTTCAAAATCCGAACATCGAAAATTTTCGTGATCGCAATGCTATCTTGGGCGAGATAGTAAAAATAAGTTTCACCACTAACCGAGGAATATTCCATATATGTATGAGGGTGGGGTGAAAAGTTTCCGGCCTGACCAAGATAACTGAGACGTGTACGATGTCAGCTGAACGCGTGCAAAATATTTTGCACAACTATTTGAACATGGAAGCTGTGTGCAAGGTGAGTGACGCGTTTGCTAACGTTAGACCAAAAACTGCTTCAAAAAACCATTTCTACCAACAATTTGGCGCTGTTTAGGCGTAATCCAAACGAATTTTTGCATCGATTCATAACTGTTAATGTGAGACTTGGGTCCACTACTACACTCCTGAAAATAAAGAACAGTCAAAACAAGCTGTAAATCAGTATTTTGAGGAACTTGACGAATCTTAAAAGTGGCATAACTAAATTAGATCACCGTTATGAGAAATGTATCAGTGTTGATGGAGATTATGTTGAAAAATAAAGCCAAAAACAAATTTAAAAACATTTTTCTTGGTCAGGCCGGAAACTTTTTACCCCACCCTCGTACATACTCTGAAAGTCTAGCACTAAGAAAAATATTTTAAAAAATTTCATTTTCTTTTTTTATATATATTTTAATTAAATAAATTTCTGATATATCTTCCATTGAATCGATTCATAATCAAACAAATCTAAAATATAAATATTTTCATATACATTTAGAAAACAAAATAAATAAAATAGAATAAATAGAGTTATTAATGTTGAATTCATGATTACAAGGCGTGTCCTCTCATTTGATTATTTTTTTCATCGAAACATGTATATTACCTTTGATAATATAAATTAAAAATAAAACATTCGAAACCGCCAGCCATCTATTATTTTTATATTTATAAAACAAAATATCATAGCACGATATTTAAATCAATTTATCTGTAAGATATGTGTATTTTATAACCTGCTTAATATTTAAAAAAATTGGATTGCATGGCATATGTTTTCAAAAAATATTCTGAACTGATATTGGTATATTAAAATTAAAACAATGGTTGAATATTTTCGTTTTTATCCCCTTGTGGTGGGTTTTATTCTCTACACCTCCTCTTTCGTGACAGCAACTTTTTAACATTATTCTCCCTCTTGACTATTAACATGCATCGCAATTACTCTATTGATTCTTGATTTTTTCATGCTAGAAAGCAAAACATAACATTCATTATATTATCATTTAAAAAAAAACTACTAGAAAAAATTTTTCTACATGTTCATTAATTTATATATATATATAGGTATATTTATAATTTATTAAAATAACAATATCCATTTTAATTACTTAAATTAGAAACATTTATCTATTAATATTATATATATATATATATATATATAAATTTATAAAAAAAATATTAAAATATATATTTCTTAGGTTCTTAAACTTCTAAAACTCAAATTTTATACAATTATTTTAACATTTCATCTGAAATCTCCATGTGTCTATGAACATATATGTATATTTTCATTTAAAACCATTAATAAACAAAACATTATTTTGAAACATTTTGAGACCCATAATAAATTAAATGTAAATAAAGTCCTTTTGTTCTTTTTGTTCTCATTTACAACTATTAAATAAATAATTTATGTTTAATATGCATATTCTACTAAAATGAAATAATAAAAACCTTATAGGAATATATAGACTTAATATAAAGAAATCAATAAATTAGAAATTCTAGAAAATGAAAGGAATAAAAAGATTCTATTAATATATTATATATCTAAAAAAAAATATATAAATTACTAAAATTTTTTTTTAATATACACGCTTTTGAATAAAAAATGCCCTATAAAATAGAAAATAAAATATTAATTAAACCTTGAATATTATCTTATACATATGCCCAACAAAAAAGCCATTGAAATAGGGTGACCAAACGTCCCGGTTTTCCGGGATTGTCCCGATTTTAGGTGCTCTGTCCCGGCGTCCCGAAAAATGTCTTCGGGACAGTCTATTGTCCGGTTTTTAAATATTTAGGTCCGACGAACGTTTTCTCACAATCAGTTTGGGTCTTATTTTCGATTTTTCATTCATATGGCTCTAAAAAAAAGGTAATTTTTTTTTTACAAATGTCACAGTTTGATGTTTTCGAAATATGGTCACCCTACATTGAAGTCTACTATGCAGCACTGAATTTTTTTTCGGAATTGCAGAACAACACAAGCACATTGTTTAGAAAATATATAGAAAATATAAAATATAACATTGTATTAACATTAATTGTTTAAATTCACAAATTTTAAAAATCAGTATTTTTGAAAAATTCAAAATATTTCTTTTTGATTATAGCAGTGTCATCGACTTTCAATATACGTTTCAAATTTGAGCGAAATCACTCAACTAGTAGTGGGTTAAAATTCAATTACAAATTAATAACATTACAGACAGGCAGAAAAGTCAAGTTAATAAAAAGCGTATAAAAATAATATAAAAATCAAACAAGAATCATTAGTCAGAAGTAAATATTTATCTAGATCTAGAAAATACATTTTTATTATTAAAATACTCTGAATAGATGAATAATTTATTTCATATTTATTTATATGTTGCTATCATATTTATCTCAATTTTTTATATACTATCATTTAGATTAATGTGTCTCCACTCTCATCTCTCAAGATAGAAACAAATATTTATTATTAATAATAAATTGAGAATTATAAGAGAATTGAAGTTTCAATAATTTACATATATATATATTATAAAAATATATCATTTTATAATCATTATTTAAAAATTATGTATATTTCATTAAACAAAATTGAAAATAAAAAATCTTATATACATTTATCAACTTGACACCCATTTAAGATGATTAAATTTCACTTTTTTTTATTTAAAAAAAAAAAATATTTACTCATTTTTTTTAGATATATTTTTATTTCATTTCCCATGTTTGTTATCAATTCTGGATCTTGAATTCATTACTTGTTTCATTTAAAAAATAATTGACTCAACAAATTTCTATATGTATATCTATGTTTTATAAAGAGGTAGGTATATTATAAAAACAACTTTTTTGTGAATACGTATTTCAATAGAATAAACTTTTATTTAATTGTATTTCAATCGACTTTTCAAATTCCTTATGAGATTTTTATAAACAAAAGACTGATAGAATAGAGAATTCATTGTTATTTCTATAAATTTTAATTTGATTAAATTTTCAAATACTCTGATTTTGTTATACGGCAGTACAATTAAAATAACTAAAACAATACATTTATTTAAAAAAAAAATTATATTTAAATTTATTTTACTTATCGAATTGTTTTTTTAATACTATTTATAAAATAAACATAAATTAGTAAAGTTTAAGTAAAATAAAAAAGTATAATTTAATTAATATAACCCTATTAGTCTAAACTATTTAAATTGATTTAAAACAAAATATTTCTGCATTTCAAGTGTAAAAATAATAATTTCTTTTTTAAAATTTTTAAATCTAAAAAAATCGTCATCTTGATGATACCAGTGAATATTTAATATCCTAAATGTTAACGAATATTAAGAATTTGAGAAATTTATAAAAGTAATTA
Organism: Labia minor; assembly: GCA_963082975.1. Taxonomy (NCBI): domain Eukaryota; kingdom Metazoa; phylum Arthropoda; class Insecta; order Dermaptera; family Spongiphoridae; genus Labia; species Labia minor. The sequence continues at coordinate 27,341,363 of OY720349.1, forward strand.
TTATAATTAAATATTACGACATCATTAGAAGAGTAGTTTTAGGAGTAGTTAAAAATCATCAATATATATAATTTCCTATATATATATGTATGTATGTATAGTCTGTGGTATGAAATGTCTGTAACATTATGAAGTAAGCTACAAAATTTAGAATTTTACAATTTACAATTTTTATAGAATTTAAAATAAAATAAAATTTGAAATACAAATTCAAATATTCTAAATTTTGATATTAATATTATTTTTTTATCATAAAAGAAAATTTATTAAAACCTAATAAACACACATAAAAAGAAACCTATCAAAATTATCAATTTGTTACTAACTTCATTTTTTTTAAAATTTTGCTTTGTTATTATTAAATATTGAAAAAAAAATTAAAAAAAAAATATTACGACGATTTGAATAAAGTTAATAATTTATATTTAAACATTGTGTTGTTTTGTAAGTATTTGAAACAAAATTTCCTATAAATTATTATTATTTATCAATCTCGTGCGGCTAGAAGCCGCCTGTTCCTCTAACAAAAGCATTATGCCGGGAATGGCTAGTATATATATATATATATATATATACTCTTGTAAAAATATATATATATATTAGATTATAAAGAATATATATGTAAATTACTGAAACCTCAAAATATATATGTATTTATATTCTTTTGTTAAAGTATCGAGTCAACATTTTTGATTCCTTTATAGCATTGAATTTAAAATGTTAATCTTTGAATTTTGGAGAAATTCATTTTGGTACAAGATCTATAACGATCAATTTGTTAACATTATATGAATTTTGCACTCTAAGCCATTAAAATTGCGACTAATTTTTGGAAAGAACAAGAAAACAGCATAATAAATAAATAATTATAATTAGTTATAATATTTTTTTGTATAAATAGTTTTAGTACCTTTCTTTTGTTTAAATAATCAAAATTGAGGTAATTGAATGTTTTTAGAATATTTTTTTCCACTTAACCAATGTTTAAGATATTTATTTATCCTTAATTACTTAATTAGAATTAGTCTGATTTAATTTCATCATTTAACGCGTTACAAATGTTTTTAAACTTTTTTTTTAAATGAATTAAGTATATAATATCAAAACTTAATTAGTAAATTAATTGAAATGATTTCTTAGAGTAAACTATCTATAGAACAAAGTGTAACTCTACTCTGAATGACGTCTGGGTGACCACTTGAGCCAGTGACTCAACCTCAACTTCGAAGCCAGAATCAAAATCACCTCCCCTAAAAATGATTCACTCCCTGACTAACCTCCATATCATATAATCAAATAAATAATAAATATTACTAAATTTTAAATTAAATTAATAACATTTTCCCAAAAAAAAAAAAAAATAAAAAATAATAAACATATTATAAGACAATTTAATTGCCAATTAATTTTCATGTCTAATGTATAAAATTAACACTGAAAAAATATTGAATTATAAGTACGCCTTTTTTTGCCTTTTATAAAATTTTAATGGTGTCACTTAACATTTTTTTTTCTATAATTAAATTATTTTACTGTCATAATTAAAAAATACATTTCAACTTTATCATTTTTTTTATTATTAAATATTTTTTTAACTGTTATTTTATCCACTTAAACAGCCGTAATTTATATGAAATTTACTATTGATTAGAAAAATAAATTTATTTATTTAAAATATAATTAATATTAACATTGTCAATGAATTGTATTTATTTTATTTTAATCTATATATATAAAGGAGACTGTTTGTATGTATGTATGTAATTCGTTTATTTTTTTGCTGTCATAGTTTAATATGTTAAAATGTAAGTTATTTACATTTTAACATAAAATAGAAAATATATTATTTAAGGATTAAAGAATAAAAATAGAAAGTAAATTAGTGAATATTTTAAAAATTAGACAATTTGTGGAAATTGAAATAACTAAGAAATGAGAGGTGGAGGGGATGAGGAGAGAGGTGAGAGTGTGTGTGAGCGGGAGAGAGAGAGATTTAAAGTTTATATATAGTTCTCCGTGTTGTTCATTCAAGAGCCAGGCGTGGCCCACTGACTGGCGGACTCATTTTACACAATGTATATAACTAGCAATCAAAGAATTATTATAAATTTTAACTTTTTATTTTAAATTCTAATATTCAAATATCATTTCAATTAAATAATTTATTCTAAAAGTTCTCATTTTAATTAATATAATAAAATATTTAAATCATATTTAACTTAAATTATTTTGTATTTATTCTTTCCATATTTGAATAGGTACTTCTTTTATTTTAAGGGAGGGAATTAACTATGATCTAAAAAAATTAATAAATGAACTTAATAATAAAAAATCAAATAAATCCATTAATTTAAATTAATACTATTAATGAATGTATATATTGTTAATTTATCTTTAGTTTTATCAATACTTTTATACCGTTAATTTTTATAAATTAATTTTTATAAATTGTCTCAAGTCTCTAACTTTGCATTTTCTCTAATTTTATTATAATTAAAAATATTCAATAAAAATCAAACAATGAAATTAAAATATCGAAATGAAATGATCAAGAAATATTATACTCTATTATAACATATACAATACTTATAAACTATAGGCGGAGGAAATATTAGACGATATCATTGCGGGTTCATGCCAAATCGATCAACATTAATTAAGATATTTTCATTATGACAGATATTAAAAAAACCGCGAATTCAATATCTCTGTTCACTAATTATTTGTAGACTTTAGTAAAACCTACGCATGACTCAATAGATCCGGATAAACTTTTTCAAATTTTGATCTTAAAATTTATCTTGAAGGTAGTAAAGAAAGAGTAAGATGTGGAAATCAATTGTAAAATATTAGGTGACCCAGACGACTTAAATATAATAGGAGATTCGGCAATTGCAATTACAGATAGCGAGGAAAAATTAATCGAGGTAGGAAAAGAGATGAGGTTTGAAATTAATAATGATAAATAAATATATTTAGAAACAAACAGGAGCAGTATTAACATACAAAATGTAGAATTTGAATATGTAGAAAAATTGAATGTAATCACGAAGGATAATAATATTTGAGAAGAATTGAAATCGAAGTTGCAATCGGAAAACGCCTGTTATCATGCAGTAAAGAGGCTTATCTCATCAAAATTATTATAAAAGGGAATGAAAATTAAAATATATAAAACAATTATTTTGTCTGTTGTATTATATGAGTGTTAGACATGGTCTATGATCTTTGGAGATGAGAGTGGATTCAGAGAATAGGATTCTCCCCAGCATTTATGGGCCAAAGAAAGATGAGTACATCAGGGAATGACGTACGAGAGATGGAACAGAGGCTCAGGATAAGGACACTTGGAGAAATGTGGTTGTAGCTGCCAAGAACTTTCGAGTACCGTTGAGCCACGCATGGTCTATGACCCTGGGAGATGAGAGTAGATTCAGATTATTCTTTCCAGCATTTATTGGCCAAAGAAAGATGAGGTCACCGGGGACACTTGGAGAAATGTGGTTGTAGCTGCCAAGAACTTTCGAGTAGATAGATATAACATATTCAATAATAATATATATAATTAATTTACTAAATAAATTAAAATATATTTTAAATAATCACACAATAAGAAATGAATGTTTTATGTTATACATTGTTTGAAACAAAATGGATGAAAACCTTTTACTACTTTCAACCAAATACTATGTACCACTCGGGGGTACAGGGGGCGGAGCCCCCGTCTAGATGTGAAGAGCGACGAAGGAGCTCTGAGCAGCTAGTACTTTAATATAAATAAGTTTCGAATTTATTTTCGCATAGATTCTAATTTGTCATGACATAGATAGACAGTCAAAAATAGAACAGAATATTGGGTTTACGATCTTTCGAAATACTTTTGCTTAATAATTTTACAAATAAATCAAATATCAAATAAACACATTTGTAATCAATTTTATGATTAATTAATTTATTAAATTATCTAAGAATACATTTCATTCTTTTTTAATAATCTATTAAATAACAATACAAATTTAAATTTTTATTTGAATATTTTCCCACTAAGTTAAACAAATGATTTAAATTTATAAACAATTGAAAACAGTATTGGTATTGCTATACTTATCATTACCCAACTTGTTATTTCTTTATTAATAAAAAAGCTCTCACTTTTTGTACATCTTACACAAGGACAGAGCCTATGAAATATTAATTAGGTGTTCTATGATCAGTAGAACGTGCCCTATCAACCTCTATCTTGATTTTCTTGATCGGATGCGCTACTTTTTTATCAGGTAGCTTCCATAGGCCCCAGTAAGGGAAATTCCCTTTCTACGTGGCCTCTTTATTTCTTTATTAACTACTTAAAATTACATTTGTATAGTGAATATGATTGATGGTTATAATCATTTTCATAACTTAGATATTAAGATGTAACTTTGAAACAAATTATCAAACTAATTTTTCCTACAATGACAAGTTCAATGTTAAGAATAATAATCAATTATTATTTATTTACTTGTATTTATTTATTATATTTGCTAATTTAACCAACTGATATTTCTTATACGTAATTGAAATTTCAAACTGTCCAACTTAAAATAAACCCACTATATATATATATATATCTTATTAAAATTATACTATAAAATATTTTAATTTAGTATATGTATATTGATATTAGGATACTCTTGAGTGAAATAAAATCAATTTCGGAAATTAGCCATTATGTTTATATTCAAACTAGAATTGGAACAACATGAAATTCTGAATATTTTTCATATATTGGATATATATATGTATAATGAATAAATAAATACTTTTCGAAATAATTCAAAATTCACCTTTTCTTTTGAACGAACCTCGTACATCATCTGAAAAGATGTATTTTTTTAATTGATATTCAAAAAATATAAAGATTAACAATTTAAATAATTTATAAAATATTCTTTTTTTTACTCTGTTAAGTGAGTTATATTGATTTTTACAGAAAAAAAAGTTTCGTGAAAAATGTGCTAAGAATATTTTAGTCAAGACCTGGTTAATTTCCACAATCAATACAGAATGCATTAGGGAGGATCGTCCTGGGCCATTTATTAACTCAAATAGGAAAACTTTTTGCATTGAACTTCGATTGTATAATATTTAAATTATACGCTTTCTATCCTCGTTGACAGGTAATCGCTGGTTGTTTATTCACTCAACTTGTGGAGGACACTTTAGGTACTAATTATGAATTAATTAACTAGACTATAGTACGTTAGCAAGAACAAAAAAGGTACTCTTTCATTTAATATTATTATTATTATTATATTTCGTTTTATTACATTTCGTTTATATTTCGTTACGAATGATGAATTAATTAACTAGATTGTAATATGTTATCAAGAACAAAAAAGGTACTCTTTCGTTTAAAATATCAAGTGGGTATCATAAAAAAAATAATTCATATTTAGATAATAATAATAGAATTATATTTCATTAATAAAGGATCGGTTAAATTTTCAAAATGTGTAAAAAAAATAAAAATAAGTTGACCTGTGGCCAGGTCCGAACCGACCGACGGTTTGAAATAAATTAATTTCCAGCTACAGAAACAATTTCAAATAATTTTCATATATCTATTAATGTAATAAAAAACAGATATGGATATAACATAAATATTTTTAATTTTATTTTATTTATAATATATAGCTGAAGTAGCCGGCGTTGCCGGCGTTACCCGAGGCTGTGACGTCATGAAGGGCTGGGTGACGTCATATAATTTTAAATTAAGAAAAACATAATGAAGATGATTTTTCCCGAGGATAAAACCAATACATTCGTGGTGATATGTAAAAAAATCTCTTTATGTGAAATTTGGTGCGAAAATAACCCTTCCCCTCTTATCGTCGATCGCTAATACTACCACTTCCGGTTTCCGGATTTGCACCAAAAGTTGATCAATTCATCCCACTGATGCATTAAGTAAATATACCAAATTTCATCAAAATCCGTTAAGCCGTTCAGGCTGTACACATCTATACGGACGGACAGACGGACAGACGGACGGACGGACAGACATCATGCTAAAAATACTTTTTTCTGTTAAGAAAATGCATGATTCGTGGAGATATGTAAAAATCTCCACATGTGAAATTTGGTGTGAAAACAATACCTCCCTTACTATCGTCGGTCGGTAATAAAAAACAATGTGAGATAGTTCTTATTATATACTAGGCGTTCCCGGCATGCTGCCTGGGTATGCTGCTGGTTGCATAAAACTCTTCATAGAGGGACAGGCGGCTTCTAGCCGCACGAGATTGATTAATAATAATAATTATTTAGGAAATTTTGTTTCATATACTTACAAAACAACACAATGTTCAAATATAAATTATTAACTTTATTCAAATCCTTGTAATATTTTTTTAATTTTTTTTTCAATATTTAGTATTAATAATAAAACAAAATTTAAAAAAGAAATGAAGTTAGTAACAAATGGATAATTTTAATAGGTTTCTTTTTATGTTTGTTAGGTTTAATAAATTCTCTTTTATGTGGTAAAAAATAATATTAATAACAATAATTAGAATATTTCAATTTGTATCTCAAATTCTTTTTTTTATTTTAAATTCTATAAAAATTGTAAATTATAAAATTCTAATTTTGTAACTAACTTCATAATGTTTTAGACATTTTATACATACATACATACATAGGAATTTATATATATATATATTGATGATTGATTTGTCTAGAATAAAAATTTAATTCAGATATGGTAGAAAGTAATTTTATCTATTATTTTATTTTCATTTCTAAAATTAAATTTAATTAAAAGTTTCATTTTATCTATAATCAATTCGTTTTTTTTTAATATTGATAAAGAAATAATAAATTAAATGATCTAATCAACTTTAGTCTGTTTGCAGTAAGAAATTTAAAAAATAAATATTAAATATTTTAATTTTAATTTATATATTAATAGTGTAGATGTTAAAACCAACAAAGGTTGCGCCCTACCGTATTTTTAACATTATATATATATATATATATATATATATATATCCCTGAGGCTTAACCGAATGTGAATTCTCTCCTTGGTTAGAGTAAATACCCATTTCTCCATACAATTCGTATCTCCTTCTAATTCCCTCACCACCACCTTTGCCTTTGCTTCTGCCCATCGCGTCCTTAATCTAGCAACCTGTCGTTTCCCAAATGGTTCGCTCTTAAATAAACTTCTTGCTAGCATTTCCTCACCCATTCGATCCACATGTCCCCACCAATTGTAACCTCCTTGATTTCACGGCTCTAATTATATTTGGAAAAGATTAGAAATAATGGTATTCTTCCGCCAAACCTTTTTCTTTTTTTCGGATGATAAATGCTAGGAAGAATTATATTGACAAAATAACAACAACAAAAAAATGACATAAAGTAAACATATTAGTAAATTAACAAAGATAATTATAATTTTTATAAAAAAACTATATTTATGTTTCCCATGCAAATTTCGAAATAAACAAAATGCCATGTTTTCCCCCTTCTTTTAAAGTATATCTGCCAAATTTCATTTCATGTACAGACCTCGTATATATTTCATATCAATGGTGTATAAAGACAAATTTCAAGAAATAAGTCTATGATTGGAAAAGAAATAATTATTTTTCTCTCAAGGAATTATTTGAAATCAATGCGCGAAGGCTGCTGATTTATTAGGAAAATATTTTTGAATAAAATCATTTAAGATTTTGTTTTTTACCTACATAAAACCGATTAAAAGTTATTTCCATACCAAATAATAACAATGTTTAAAGAAGTTTCAAAGAATATTAAAAATAAATCCGAAATTAAAAGTTTCGCCAAGTCTTATTGTAAAATTTTTATTAAAATATTTATATTTAATATAAATACAATAGCAATTTTAATTTTAATCCTAGTTTGTTTAAAAACATAATGGCTAATTTCCGAAATTGATTTTATTTCACTCAATATCCATCAAAATACATATAATAAATTAAAATATTTAATAATAAAAATTAATAATTTTAATAATTTACAAAGAATACATATTAATTTAATTAATTAATTTTCATTGGTTTCTAATTTTTTTGTTTTTGGTATAAAATTAGTAAGGTCAAAGATAAATATAATTAATTTTGTTCACTTATATTAAATAATTACCAATTTTCATAATTATGTATTCTTTGCTTTACATTGAAATTTAAATGAAGTATGGCCAGGTTCAGTGAGGGACATACATGGACGACAGTTCTCTCTCTCTACCTAAAATCAGAAATTATAATTAAATTGGTATAAAGTGAGGAAAATAGAGTACTGTATTAATAATATATCACTTTCTAAAATTTTGGCCTTTTTTCCGCGTTTTTTATTCTATTATGTTACAAAACCTGAATGACAGTGATTTGGCCATGAGTATATCCCTGTCATGAAGGATAAGATTTTGATATTCACTTATTAATAATAGTTAATATTAAATATGAAACGAGGTCTATTCAAATGAAAAGATGAATTTTGAATTTTCGCGGACTGTGTACATTCGATTATTGAGATTTTTTTGTTATGTTAGTACACCTATGTTTCTCATATGTTGACATTATCAGCCATTTTGGATTAGTAGTTTTTGACAAGTGGAAAAAGTTAGTCACGATTTTGTGTGTTCTTCGATTTTTGCTTTAAAAAAAAGAAGGAATACTACAAGGAAGTTATGCTACGTTTGCGTGAAGCAATACGACTCAAACGATCGGAATTGTGGAAAAACAAGTTATCACGATAATGCATCAGCTCATACATCATTGCTGGTTCGTGATTTTTTAGCCAAAAACAACACCGTAATCATGCCTCAACCATGGTATTCACCAGATTTGGTTCCCTGTGACTTTTTCCTATTCCTAATACTGAAGAGAACAATGAAAGGAAAGCGTTTTGCCACAATTGATGAGATAAAGTCGGAATCGAAGAACACGAAACGTGACTAACTTTTTCACTTGTCAAAAACAAACTACTAATCCAAAATGGCTTATAATTTTTATATATGAGAAACATATGTGTACCAACATAACAAAAAATTTCGACAATCGAAAGAACACAGCCCGCGGCAATTCAAAATCAACCTTTTCTTTTGAACAGACCTCTTGTATATATATATATATGTATCATGATAAACTTTTACTAACTTTTTCCTTAAAGTTGTATCTATAAAGCCTTTAACTTTAATTTTTATACAGTATTTTCATATTCAACATTTAAAATGATGTAATAATTAGAATAATTTATTATATTGAATTATTTATGCATTCTATTTTTAAAATATAATTATTATTTAAATTATTAATTTTTGCTTCAATTTCAGAGTTTATTTAATATTAATAATATAAATGAATCAATCATTATGGGAGATGACCGTGGATCTATTCCACCCCCTCCCCCACCCCCATTCGCTACTCGGTTTTTAATCTCTTCATCATGTTTTGATTAATTATTGTTCATTTATCTGACAATACCGAAGAATGGGGTCTATTTTGATAAAATTACAAAAAAAAACAAAAAAAAAGCAAAACGAATAATAAAGTATAATTTTTTTTTAACATTTGTTCTGAATTATATTATATTATAAACATTATTTGTATCTGGTTAAAGATTATCTTCATTTTATTAGATTATTTATTAGTGGGGTCATGTTTCCGTTGGCATGATTTTCCCTCCTCTTTATCGATTGGCTCAACGACTGTCCTAAAATAGTTCGAATCCGAGACATCTTCTGCAATCTGATTCCAATTGGGTTGTTGTGTCGACGTCTAGGCTAGCGATCCTCGACTGCAGTCCGTTGGTAATGTCAATGGCGTGTCCCCGTGGCACCATGCACATCGCGCTCCTTATTGATCCTCCCTCGCGTCGCCGTCGACGTCACCTCGCTACCGTTCCGCCATTGGTTGCGCAGCATTCTTGCCTCTCTGCCGCCCTAAATACAAATCACTCACTCAAATTGCCACTGCCACTTTGCTTTATTTCTACAAATGTTGAACTCTTTATGAAGAACAAACTTTTATCTTTGGCTTAAGAATAAATAAACAACTCAAGAGACCGATTAGCTTAAGCATTCTACTCTTCTCAAACAGAGTTTCATCTCTTTTCTTAACACATATAAATAATAAATCAAGCCATTTACTTCCAAATCTTATTTTAAATAAAATAACTCACTAAATTTTACCACAAAAAAAAAAAAAAAAAATAGAAAAAAAATGAAGCCATCACAGTCAAGCGCTTTAATTAAGGAAATTCTTCATTATATTAAAGTACCTGGAACACCGAGCTATTGCTCGACCCTTTAACAAATTTATACAATTTACTATTATAAACTTTAAAAATTTTATAATTTTTTTAATTATTTATTACAATTGTTACATGGGTTTTCTAAAAATGACCCATCAAAATTTTGTTTCCTAAAATGGTACAAATTAATGAAAGTAACTTGATTTTCATTTCAAGATGAAAAATATATTCAAATTTATTTGATAAAATATTTGATCCTATATTATATATTATTATATGTTGTTATAATTAAAAGGCTTTAGCTTTATATTTTTACCGACCGACGATAGTAAGGGAGGTATTGTTTTCACACCAAATTTCACATGTGGAGATTTTTACATATCTCCACGAATCATGCATTTTCTAAACAGAAAAAAGTATTTTTAGCATGATGTCTGTCCGTCCGTCTGTCCGTCCGTATAGATGTGTACAGCCTGAACGGCTCAACCGATTTTGATGAAATTTGGTATATTTACTTAATGCATCAGTGGGATGAATTGATCAACTTTTGGTGCAAATCCGGAAACCGGAAGTGGTAGTATTAGCGATCGACGATAGGAAGGGAAGGGTTATTTTCACACCAAATTTCACATGAGGAGATTTTTTTATATATCACCACGAATCATACACTTTGTATTGGTTTTATCCTCGGGAAAATCATATTTATTAGTTTTTTCTTGATTTAAAATTATATGACGTCATCCAGCCATTCATGACGTCACAGCCTGGTCTTACATATATATTATAAATAAAATAAAATTAAAAATGTTTATATTTATTATTTATGTATTCATATCTGTTTTTTATTACATTAATAGATATATTAAAATTATTTGAAATTGTTTCTGTAGCTAGAAATTAATTTACTTCAAACCGTCGGTCGGTTCGGACCTGACCACAGGTCAACTTATTCATAGTAGCAATAGCTTATAAACTGTTTTGACCAAGGATTATTACTGATAATAATATAAATTCTGAAATTATATTGAAACCTATTCTTTTATATATATTTTAATTAAGAAAGGAGGTTATATTTTTTTTTTATTTATAATTATCAAATATCATTCATATTATTTATAATTTAATCTAAAAAACATTTTAATTAATATAATATAATTTATTTAATATTATTAGATCAAATTCATTCAACAATTTATTGGAAATTCCTTCCTTTATAATTGTTCATGTGTGTTATTATGTTGCTAACTCTTCATGGATTTTTTATTTTGGGGTGGGGGAGTTTAATAAATATATTTAGTAATTTGTGATTCTAAAGTATTATTAAAATAAATATTTTTAATTTTATTTCGAAATTAAATAAAATTTTTTTAAATATTTTATATATAAAAAAAATATTAATAACAATATCAATTAAAAAAAAGGCGGGTGGCAAATTTCAATATGGATTACGCAATTTGTGAAGCTATTTAAATTTACTATTTTAAATTAAGATTAGAATTACAATCCTCAGGCTGAATCCAATACAGATTGTTTTTTTAATAAATATTATTAAAAAAATCCTTAGAACGGTTTAATATCTCAAAAATATACAAATATATATACAATTTTTGCTAGAATAATAAAATAAGATTCCATGTATTTTTGATATAATCCATTAAAAAGACAAAATATTTAACAAATTGTTTGGAGAATGAACCAACTATTAGTTAATAATATTATTGTTTATATGTCTGTTTTATTTAAAACAAAAAAATATCCAAAAGCTCATTTTCTTTTGTCACGCAACATGTAGCATTTGACATTCTATAGAAATTGAGATCATCCTCACTCCTCCCCAGTCATTTTATTCGCTCCAAGAACTGGACAATAAATTTTATTCAATCCTTTTTTAGACTAGAGATCAATGACCATTTCAATGTAAATTTTATACAATTGTCATTTCAAAACTATATTATATTTGTCTACTCTACCCAAAAATTTCCAATGTTTTCTCTCCCTCAAAATATATAGTTAATATTTATTTTGATGATATGAACCGTTTATTTTGAAAGTGGTCTAACTCCATTTATCTTCAAATCGAGATATTTAAGGGTTTGCGTTTCAATGAATTTAAAATATACGTTCAGGATCCTAATGAGTCATACTGCTTAAGTGTTATATTTATAGTTCCTATTAAAATAGTGTCAATTATTAAGTAAATAATATGCATTTTCTTATCAAGAATGGAGTTAGGCCACTTTCAAAATTATCAACCAGATTGATTATAAAATTTGAAGGTGCCCAAGTTCATTCAACATAATTTAAGATGCTTCAAATTGAAATAAACAATACTGTATTTATTTTAAACATCTTTAAAACACATAGGAACAAATTTATACGATTCAAAACATTTTTTAATTGCAGATATAGGTCAATCATGTCTTTGAATTTTGCTGTTGTAATTGGTCTGAGATTTTTATAGAGTGGTGTCAATACAATATTTTCGAATTTTCTTGCTCTAACCCGATGTGGTAATAAATTCAGGACTTTAAAATTTTCATTCTCATTCATTGATGTCTTATAGAAAATTCTTTATAGTTGATTTCTGACAAAACGTATCCAACATATTTTTAATCAGTTTACTGATTCTCCATCAGTATTCTTTGTCCGTTTAAAAATTGCGTCTTCTAATAATTTTGTCGATACAAAATCTCATTTCATTAAGAATAAAATTATTACCTTTCCGACTCTTTTTAATAATTTTGTAATGATATTTCCACCACGCCAAAATCTTAATCTAAGTATTCAAAATACACGGTTTAATTAATTCTGAAAACTTATGTGACAAATTTTGTTGGAATATAAACATCCTGAAATACTTGACTGATAAATAACATGAAGTTGTACAAGTAACCGATTATCATAATCGACAAAAAAATGAAAAATGGAGTTAGGCCATTTTCAAAATAAACTGCTCATATCATATTTTGGTTCCTTTAATCGAATTTTAATTGTATTACATATATTTCTAGTTTAATAAATATTATTGTCATTCAGCAAGTAAATGATGAAGCTATTACATTAAATTTGCTGTTTCTCAACTAAGTTTTTTCTTTGTTGTATATTTCAGAATTTAATTAAGGTGACAAGAAGTTAATGAACCTCAATGAAGCTTCTAAGTATTCTCTTCTAATTCGAACAAAAAATAAATTCAACCAAGTTGAATTAATATTATAAACCATCAAAATATTCCCTATGTTTTCTGCTTATTTTTCAGACGATTTCAATCACCTGCTTTTCATCTTCATAGAATAATTCATAAAATGAAAAATAGGATTTGGTTGTTATTTTCTCTTACTATATATATATATATATATATATATGTATATATGTAGTGTATCAATAAAATTCTTTTGAATTAACTTCCTTTGTTTTAATATGAAAATCAGTTGTATAATATTTAAATCAGGAGATCAGATAAATTTTTAATTCGTTTTCTTATTTAATGGAAATAACTTTGGTTGATGCTTTAATCATTTCTGAAATCAACAACTATTTCAGTAGTCATTACAAAGTGGATATATTATTAATTTAAATAAGATTTCAAAGAGATACACACCTAAAGGAAGACGAGACACTCACTTTGATGTCTTTTGATTTCATATCATCATCGCTAAACCCACAGGGAATAACATATCACCTGAATAACGACAGAATTATTAAAATTTCTGATGTTGTGTAAGTTAACAATCAACATTCATTATTTAATGCTACTTTAATACCTAATAATTCAATATTAACATATACTGTAGTATGATCTTTAACATATCAAAAGGACTTATTCAGACTCTCCAGGTTCTATAAAAAGGGGTTTGAAATTTGTTCTCATATCTAGTCACTTAATTTTTTTTATAACCAAAAATATCACTACACCATAGAATTAAAAAAAACCTCTGACTTTGGTACGTCCTACGCAAGGACAACGCCTATCAAGTCGGTTATATCAATTAGGTGTCCTATGATCAGTAGAACGGGGCTTATCAACCTTTACCTTGATTTTCTTGATCAGAGGCGCCATCAAGCAGCTTTCCCAATGTTGATCTCGGAGATTGGATTGACTCCGTCCCATAGACCCTTCTAGAGAAATTCCCTTGCCTAGCCCGGGACTTGAACCTGGGACCACGAGAATTTGAGAGCTTTGCTAACCTCTCACCCTGTGGCGCCTTTACCATATAATTAACAGATAAGTAATTCTTTTGCAGGCACGTAGCTAGAATGGGAGAAGAAATAATGGCGAAAAATATATTGGTGGGTAGACCGGTTGCAAGACCAGGTGGGTGGACAATGTAGGGACGTGAGAGAGTTGGGACAGGGTAGGAGTTGGATGGTTATTGCATCATAAAGAAATGAAAATGTTCCCTAGAGCCACAGACATAGATAGATAGATAAGTAATTGTTTTAAATTAAAAGTATTCTTCTATAATTAACTTATAAAATAATAATATAACTTCTAATATAATCATAATTATAATTTTTAATTTAATAAAATTAAAACAATTTAAATTTAAATTTTTCTATTTGTAAAATGAATGTTTAAAAATGTCTAGTAATTTTCTCTCATTTGTTTAAAAAAAAAATCAACAAATATTTAGAAATAAGAAAAGATATTGGAAATAACCGAAATACAATACAAACACATTCATAATTTGTTATGTATATCGAAAGATATATTATAGTTAAAGTTGCATGTTCTATTAGTTCTTTTCCTATTTGTATATTCTTAATATTTCCTATAATTTATTTGTTTATTTATCTAATTTCAAAATCTTTCAATTAGTTAAAAATTATTTTGGAGAATATAGTCTACTAATACAATTTTACATCTAGGATCCTCTTTGATTGACAGTTCTTTTGAGTCGCACCTTTCTTCTATCTATTACTTTTCTTTTCAAACATTTGTGATACCAACCCTTTATTCTCAAATGTAATAAAGATTTCAAAGATATTCCACAATAAATCTTTTAAAAGGCTTTTTGATTTATTTTTATTTTTATCTCATTCTTCTCTTTTGGTACTTGGAGTGGAATTATTCTTTCTTACTTTCTTTTTCTTTTCTTTTTTAATTTTCTAAATCAATTAAACTTTCTACGCTCTTTTGAATCTGCGCTATCAATTTTATATCACGAAATTGAATTTGTAAGATGTTTACATTTAAAATAAATAAATGGAAATTGCCTAGGGGTATACCGCGTATGGGTTGGGTGGATAATATTATAAAAGAACTTGAAGGGCGGGGATAAAAGGGTTTGGGGGAATTATTTCCTGGCTGTGTAATTATTTTCAATAATAATAATAATAATCTAATAGAGATTTCTATAGTATTAATTAACCTGCAGTAGCCTCTACAAACTATTATATTCCTTTCTCCAAAATTATTATTATTATTATTATTATTATTAATTTAATTTTATTACCTTTTCTGACCATCTTTACTTTATTATTCTAATTATATTATTTAGTTGCCTTGTAAACATGTCCCAAATTGAATGATTCAATTTTTCAAAAATGTATTCTTTAAAATAAATTTTTTTATTTTCTGATATTTTCATTATATGTATATATTAAATTTCCAATTATCGTAGGCAACATGCTCTAACAGTCATTGTGTTGCAAATATATTCAAACAAAATATCAATTAAATATTTGGTTATTGATCATGTAATTATTAAATTATATTATGTTTATTTTTAAAGTATTTATACTTACAATTAGTATATATCTTTTGTTAATAATTAAACCTAAGTTATTAGCATTTTTATTTTTTTTACTTTTTTTTACATTCTTATTAATCGATTTTCATTAAAATTAAATAATATGAATTATATATTTAATGGATGTAATAATATATAATTTCCCAATAATAATTCCAATGTTTTTTTACAAATATTAATCACTTGCATAAATATTTATAAATATTAATATTATTTTTTTCTCTATAAGGTAAAATTTAATGAAAACAAATGCTCTTTTTTTCTTGTTATTAACTAAATTCTTTTATTTTAATTATATAAATGATTTTTCATTAATGAGAAGCATTGATTTTGATATATTTTGAATCTAAAATTTTTTACCCATTTTTCTAAAATCTAAACTTTTTTTATATTTTCATATAATACAAAGACGAGTCAAGACAAACCTGCTCCCGGACGAAAAATGAGCCCACCATCTTCCCAATTTTTTATTAGAATTGCTTTAAGTGCGGGATTTGGCGCCCGGTCAGGACCTCCCCTTCCTTAACCCGGCATTGTATATATATATTAATATTTCACATATAAAAGAACAAAAAACCTTCACTATAACAGTTAATTAAAACAAAATTAATGTGCTTCCTTATTTAGAAAAATAATATCGTAGAAACAATCTTATAGAAGAATTATATATAAATTAATAATTTTTTTTTTAAATATATATATATATATATATATATATAACAATTTTCTGTTTTATACCAACAATTAATTATATTGTAATTTAATAAAATAAAAGTAATATATAGATATACATAAATACATTATTTAAGTAAATGAATCTCTACCTCTTCATTATGTTACTAATTAAAAAAATATTAAAAAAAATTTTAATAAAAAAAAAAAAATACAAATTAGTTTTCATTACTATGAAGTACCGGGACCCCGAGCCTCGGCTCGGTACTTAAGTTAAAAAAAATGATTCATTATTATTGGATTTGGCTGGTAATATTAATACCTGGGACACCGAGCTCTCGCTCTACCCTTTAAAAAATATTGATACACAATTCTTTAATTATTTATTACAATTATTAAATGTTACACATTTGCATCAATCTGATTAAAATTAATGAACTTGTGCTCCTCAATAATACATAAATATATAATATAATAGGTACATATATTTTTTTTCTATAGTGTTTTTTTGAAAAACTGTTTAGCGCCCCAAGTGGTTATAAAACAAACTAAAGACAAAAAAACGTGCTTTGCAGCTTTTCGGAATTAAAAAAGCAAAATTGGCAGTCGTGGGACTGGCCGACAGAAGTGAAAACTTCTGCGTAAGAAATTTTAAAACAGACGAAATTCGCGCTATTTCACGAGAAAGATGAATTTCATATGCATGTATATATATATAACTTATATATTATTTTAAACATATATTTTAAACAAATTTGTAACTTATATTTATATATATATAAATACACAACTTTGTTTAAAATATTGCAATACGAACTGTTTTATAATTCTTATCTCTAACATAAAATATATATTTATTATGTGAAGTTCATTTCGTATAATTTTGATTATATATGTATATATGAAATGAACTTTACATAATAAATATATATTTATATGTTAGAGATAATTTATAAAACAGTTCTAATGACAATTCAAATTTCGCGCTCTGTTATAAGAAATTTGAAAGCAGATGGTTTCATGGTGTTGGTCACGATCACGCGAGTTCTATACTTTTTCCCCATCCCGCAAAAGTGCTCAACGCCGCTAAAGAAGTTTTCACTTCAAAAATTATTTAATATTTGGAAATATATCTGACTTATAGAAAAAATGAATATTAATTAAAGAAAGAAATAGTTTTTAAAATATCCTGAATAATATGTAACAATTTTCAAGATAGAAATTTATTACAATATTACAATTATTAACTGTTGCATCATTGCATCAATCTGATTAAAATGAATGGAACTTCGGGTACTCAATAATAATAAATAAAATAATATTAATAAATATATTGAATAATATTTTATTGAAAAAATATTAAAACTTATAAAACTATCTAAAACTTTATTAATAAAAGAACAATGAATAAATAAATATAGAATAGTAATTTATTAAAAAGTAAACAATAGATAAAAAGAAAAAAAAATAACAAAATCATTATTTTCATTTTTAAATAACGATTCACCCGGCGAGTTTCGAACCGACGAAATCCACTCGTTAAAACATCAGTCCAACCGCTGGACTATATGTATTTAGATAAAAAATTGTCATTTTTTTACTGTCTTAGCAGGCAGTATTAAAAATTTTGACGTTTTCCATATATAATTTTCAATTAAGAAATTAATAATGAAGCTGTATGTTTCAAGAGATATCATCAATAAAACTTAATTTTTCTTTATAAATACTATATCTAGTGTGAATTTGAAAAAAATCGTTAGAGCGGTTTTTGAGAACCAATATATATAGATAAATACATATATACAATTTTAGCTAGCATAATAAGATAAGATATATTTTCATCTCTTGTCTGAAAATTAACGATCATTAAAAAAAATACCTATTTTTTTTCTTCTATTTAAAAATATACAATTTTGCTAGTATTAACTTTAAAATTTTTCATTACTTCTTCTGTATACAAAAAAAAAAAAAAAAAATTAAAAAAAAAATACAGAAAAAAACAGAAAAAAAATATCTTCATTAAGAAAATAGCTTTAAAAGAATCCCTCTTGGGCCAATTTAAGTTAATAGCAATAGGTCCATTGTTGTTTGCCTTAAAGGTTCTTGAATTAAACATATCGGCTCTTATGAAAATAGATAAGCTCCAAGTTATTTCTTTTATCTCAAAAAACATTTATTTTCTTAACTTCGATAAATTACTTAAAAGAAAATATCATTATCTTTCTCTAAGATTATTTGAAAAAAAATAAAAATATTTTATTGAACTGTCAAAAAAATAAATAAATAAATAAAAAAACGCATTTTTTTTATTTCTTTCTAAAATTAAAATCATTTTCCAATTAAAATATAATTATACAATAAATGTAATTAAGTTTTGATATATATATATATATTTAATATACAATAATTGTGGAAGAATATAATATATAACAAAATTCTCTTCGAATTAAACTCGGACTAGAAAATATTGGCTCCTTGCCCATTAAAAAAAAAAATGATGAGCATTCTCATCCCCCAGAACATCTACTTTATAGTCGAGACAGAAACAAGCGATAAATATTCGATTTATTTATCCCTTTATTGGTGTTTTGGAATTAAAAAAAAAAAATCTTTAAAAACTATTTATCAAAATGAAGATTTATATTTGGGCTGTTTCCCTTTTACCACCCACACCGGTGTGCGATTAAACAAATTTATTTTTAGTTATAATCCAAATATTTATGAACAAATAAATGTTTATTGCTTAAAGTATTCACGATTATTTATTATAAAAAGTAAATAATCTAAAATAAAAGAAAAAATTCTTTAATAAAAGGATTTTTTAATCTTTATTTATTTAATTAATCTTGAAATCGAATGTTGAAATCTCAATAAATACATATTATTTTATAAATTATAAATAAATATTGAAATTTATATAAAACAATACCTCCCTTACTATCGTCGGTCGGTAAAATAAAAACGAATCGTGCGTACCCGTTGCAAACGGTGTTTGCAATTTCAGTTGAAAAATCATTTTGATTTTATAGTGGAGTGCAGCAATCAATTAAATAGTTCTTTGAAAACAATATTTTTAATATACCAATGATCATTTATTAGTATTTATTTTGTAGATAAGTTTATGTTTAAGATGGACATTTGTTGTTTCCACTAATCTATCGGCTGTTGCCTGAGTGGAATCCATGACAGAGGGTTGGGCGTATTTTTTCGAATATCCGTTTTGTGGGTATAAATGTGAGTTTTTTCACTATGAAAGCGTCTTTTTTACCGACCGACGATAGTAAGGGAGGTATTGTTTTCACACCAAATTTCACATGTGGAGATTTTTACATATCTCCACGAATCATGCATTTTTTTAACAGAAAAAAGTATTTTTAGCATGATGTCTTTCCGTCCGTCCGTATAGATGTGTACAGCCTGAACGGCTCAACGGATTTTGATGAAATTTGGTATATTTACTTAATGCATCAGTGGGATGAATTGATCAACTTTTGGTGCAAATCCGGAAACCGGAAGTGGTAGTATTAGCGATCGACGATAGGAATGGAAGGGTTATTTTCACACCAAATTTCACATGAGGAGATTTTTTTTACATATCACCACGAATCATGCACTTTGTGGTTGTTTTATTCTCGAGAAAAATCATCTTTATTAGTTTTTTGCTTAATTTAAAGTTATATGACGTCATCCAGTCATTCATGACGTCACAGCCTGGTCTTACATATATATTATAAATAAAATAAAATTAAAAATGTTTATGTTATATGCCCTAGTTTTTTATTACATTAATAGATATATTAAAATTATTTGAAATTGTTTCTGTAGCTGGAAATTAATATATTTCAAACCGTCGGTCGGTTCGGACCTGGCCACAGGTCAACTTATTTTGAATTGGGGCATTCTATTGTTATATTTGGATGAAAGTGGGCAAATATATAATCCATTAATTTTATTTTAATTAAATAGAATTAATATATTTACAAAAATTAAAATTAATGGTTTATTAATTATTCTTTACAGACTTTTTAAAAAATTATTGGCAAAAATATTTTTTCAAACATTATATAATAAGAAAACATACAAAATCTAGTCTTTAATAAAATTTTTTTTTAATATGTACATAAAAATCAAATTACCATTTATTGATTTTTTTTTTGTAAAATGTATCCATTAGATTAGAATAAACACAGTGAGTGAGTGATTATGGCTTTTAGATATATAATGGTAATGGTACAATTGGTACTTCCTTAGAGCAATTTAATATTTCAAAAATACAAATATATATACCATTTTTGCTAGTACAATAAGATAAGATATATATGAATATATATATATATTTAATATATATATATATAATATCTTTTATTTTTTATTTAAAGAAGTATATATATATATATATATATATGGAGACGGTCCGAGGACGTCATGACTTTGCCACTTATAATTAATTAAATTTAATATATATAATTAAAAACTTACGCTATAAAATATCATATTATAAAATAAATAACAAAATAATATAAAATAAAAAGTTTTACCTTATCTAATTGTAAAAGAAAATATTTATATATTTATAAATTATATATATAAATATATAGATTATCTTTTTCTAATGAAACAAATTCTTGAATTATTTTCTTTATCAATTTAATTATTAATAAATAAAAAATAAATGATATTATATATATTTTCTAAATGCAGGAGGCAAACGGGCACAGCCAGAATAATTCCATTGTTTATATTATTTCATTGAAAAGCGATAAGCAACCTCGGCCAATTCTTTGAAAAATAATATTATATAAAATAATAAAATAAAATAAACGAATTTCATTTTTAGTATTCATTGAACAGTGAATAGGAAAAGACGCCAAAATGGCTGAGTGAACGTTCTAACAGGTAATTAACAACTATTATATTGTATATACCCATTAATAATCCCTTTTTAATTAGAAATATTAATTAATCATAGTTATTCGTTTAATAAACTTTCTCTATGAATATATTTATTAAATATTATTATAATAACATTTTTCATATTCATAAACATGTATACTTATATAAATACTTTATATACTTCAATTACTTTTTACAAGGTGAATTACAAATGATTTGTATTTGATATTCTTTGAATAATGAAGAAAAAACTAATATAAAAAAAATATATATAAAACATATTAAGATTGATTTGTCCATTCTAAAATTCATAATAAATTTCAGAATAATACTTAAACACATAATTTATAATATTTTGGCGCCATTTTTACTATCTCGCCAGAGATAGTATTGCGATCACGAAAATTTTCGATGTTGAGATTTTGATGTTTTTATACGTTTTGAAGGTTCCTGAATCATTTTCACTAAGGTTGAGAAAAATGTCTGTGTGTGTGTGTGTGTATGTGTATGTGTGTGTGTGTGTGTATGTAGACAAGATTACGCAAAAACGGTTTGAGCTAGAATGATGAAATTTGGTACATGAGCATTATTCAAAATTCGTAGTTTTTTATCAACTTTTGAGAAATGTAGCTCAACCGGAAGAGGGTCATTACCTACAACGTTTTGATTTTTTTTTCCTCTAAAGTGACCGTAAAAATAAAGATATATGTTTGATAATTTTTCACATGATTAAAGATTGTATAAAACTGCTATATATAGAATTTCAGCTTGATTGATTCGCTGAAATTACCAGAATTAATTTTTTAACACTGCAATTCTCACGCGCCAACATGTGACGTGGTGCCATCAACAAAAAGCCAAACATGCGCTGGTTTAATATTTATTATTTATAATTTATAATTAATTAAATTTAATTTAAATATAATATATTATGTTATTTAATCCAATTCAAATTGCGAGATAGTCGAGTGGAGACACTCCAGCTAATTTTATTATTAAAATTCCTATTTTAAATTAAGAAAAAACTAACAAAGATGATTTTTCTCGAGACTGAAACCCATATAGATCGATTTTTTTATAAAAATTAACTATGGTGTGAATTTCAAAAAAATCTTTACAGCGGTTTATTATTTCAAAAATACAAATATATATTCTATATATACAATATTTGCTAGTATAATAAGATAATATATATATATTTATGTTTTCATAGCAACGAATGGTTACGGAATGAATGAAAGATTATGGCTTTTATTTATATAAAAATTTAGATAAAATAAAATTTTATAGGATATTAAAACAGAAACTTGAAAATAAACTTTAATCATAAGAGTATTGTTAAAAGTTTAATATTTTTTTTAATGCATTAAAATATATTAGTAGCCTGGTCAAACTAATAATCGAATTAATTTAAATAGAAATTTTAAGATTATTATCCAGTCAAGACGTTTGACAAAATGGCGCATGAGATTTCACCACCAAAATGGACAAGCAAAGTTATTCTTTACACAGCTCTGCTTATATTCTTGAATATAAATCCAAAAATTATACTAGCTATTAAATTAATATCAAAAGTTTGAAAAATTATATGTTTAAATTCATTGGGGGTCTTAATCTCCGTTATTATATTTTAGATAAAGTTTTATATTTCAGCTTTTTATGTTGGGGTATAACCTTGTTACAATGGAACATAAATGCAATTCTGTATTTTTATTGAATTATACTTTTACTTTATATCGAACTAGCGATAATAAAATTTAATTTATAATATCTTTTATAAATTTTGCTTTATCTTTCTGCTTGAATGGACAGATAAATTAATTAATTATTTTCCACTATTTTGACTTTCATATTATATAATATATATTTGGAATATTTTGAAAAATAAAAAATTAAAATCAAGTATTTTTCTTAATTATATTATCAATTGCAAAATTATGGGAAATTATTTATTTACTAGCCGTTCCCGGTATAATATGCTTCTGGCGGCAAAGGCGGTTTAGTATAAATGCTTTGAAATGCAAAAAATGCTCAAATCTTTTCCACAAATCAATTTTCACAATCATAAGTTACACAATTGGTAACCATGATGGTTTCTTACCTCTCAGTGACGTCACGATGTTTCCTCCTATAGATTAACACATTACAATTTTTACCGACCGACGATAGTAAGGGAGGTATTGTTTTCACACCAAATTTCACATGTGGAGATTTTTACATATCTCCACGAATTATGCATTTTCTAAACAGAAAAAAGTATTTTTAGCATGATGTCTGTCCGTCCGTCCGTCTGTCCGTCCGTCCGTCCGTCCGTCCGTATAGATGTGTACAGCCTGAACGGCTCAACCGATTTTGATGAAATTTGGTATATTTACTTAATGCATCAGTGGGATGAATTGATCAACTTTTGGTGCAATTCCGGAAACCGGAAGTGGTAGTATTAGCGATCGACGATAGGAAGGAAGGGGTTATTTTCACACCAAAGGAGATTTTTTTATATATCACCACGAATCATGCACTTTGTATTGGTTTTATCCTCGAGAAAATCATATTTATTAGTTTTTTCTTGATTTAAAATTATATGACGTCATCCAGCCATTCATGACGTCACAGCCTGGTCTTGCATATATATTATAAATAAAATAAAATTAAAAATGTTTATATTTATTATTTATGTATGCCTATCTGTTTTTTATTACATTAATAGATATATGAAAATTATTTGAAATTGTTTCTGTAGCTGGAAATTAATTTATTTCAAACCGTCGGTCGGTTCGGACCTGGCCACAGGTCAACTTATTTTTTCTAATTTTCTTTTTTTTTTTGAGTAACGAAATTTAATATCCAAAGCACATATTTATAATTTTATTTATTTCTTCAGTATCCAAGTTTCTTCTTTCAGTTTAGAGTTTTTGATATATAATATAAACTTTTAGATATAATAAGATTTATTAGTATAAAAAAAAAATTCAACATAGTTAATCAGAAATTTATAATGGTAATTTGAGAATTTTAATTATAAATTCAAGATTTGTAAGAGATACCTCTTTTAGGTAAATTAATTATATTTAGTAGAGTTTTAACGTTTTTTTCAACGTTTATTATCTTTAGTTTTGTATTTTATTGCCATTTTACCCATTAATTATAATTTTATTATATACAATAGAATTCATTTATAAATATATATATATATATATATATATATATATATATATATCTTTGTTGTCTGAACTCACGCCCGGGTCATTCCACGTCAATTCAACCAGAAAATAGTCATTTTTTCACCCAAAATCTCAGGGTTATCATTGGACCTCACTCCTGCACTGTTCATCCAGTAATAATTAACATGAGTGTTGATGACAAAAAAATAGTCTCATCATAGTGTATAATTTCCGATGACTTAAATCATGATGTTTGTATGGTTTATAAGATTCAAGATACCCTGTTAGAATCCAATGATAACCCTGTACCTCATCTTGAATCACAAAAGAGAAATTCTCGCTGAAGTCAATTGATTGATATAATGGCTTGATTTGGCACGCAGTTATCCTTTAGACTTTTAAAATAGCTCGACTGACTTTTTGCAATATAAGAATTTGGGATCAATTTTCCTATTTTTGTTGTTAGTTCATCAATAAATTCATCAATGGTTGAAGTTTGAGTTATCATCTGTGTCCTGTCTGTAGCTACCCACTGTTTGAATTCGATCCTATCTTCTTCCTCATAGTTTTCAAACTTTGGTTGTAAGAATGCTGTTAAACTTTCCTTCGATGGACATTTTTAGGTAAAAATATTTTATTTAATAAATAAAATGTCTAATTATTAACAATATTCAGCCATTGAGACTCTCATATTGCTCATAATTAATGTGTTGTAACTTGCAGTGGTCTTAGTAAATAGAAGGAGGCAAATACACAAAACTTTTATTTTATTAAATTAAAGCTCATTTCATGTAGATAATTTAGGAAAAAAAAAGTTCTTGATTATCTCATTCCCTTGTCGTGATATTTCATTTTACGCTAAACCTTGTTTGTAATTTTAAAATTTTATAATGTCCAACATATAATTTTTTTAAAAATATTTTGGGGTCCGTTATATTTTTTTTACAATTTCTCATAGTTATAAGAACATGCCTTAAAAATTTCAACAAGATAGGAGGTTAAATAAGTGAATGAGAAATTATTTTCTTCTCCAATACATGTTTTATTTGGCCTTATACGAGGCTCGGAAATTTAAAAACGCCAATCTTTAAAGTGCCATTACTCAAAAACTATGTGAGATAAAAAATTAAAATTTGGTGGTGTTTTTCATGTTTATAAATAGAACATATTTACCAATTTTCATAAAAATCTGAGATTTTGGGTGAAACGGCCTGGATGAGTTGACGTGGAATGACCCGCCCTCAATATTAATAGGCTAGAATCGTTTCACTGCCACACCATTTTTGCATCAGTGGAATAAACAAAATTAATTTTTGCTTTAATATTTATTTTTTTATATTTTATTGTGTGTGCTTTTGGAAAGACATAAATTGATCAAATAAGAATGAAAATTATAAAGTTTATTCTTTTAATTTAAAATTTATCTTATATATCCTTTATATTCTTAAATTTATAGTACCTGGTTCACCGAGCCGCGGCTCGGTACTTTAAAAAAATTATTCCTTATGAACTATGAATATTTAAAATTATGATTATTATTTAAAATAAATAAACAACAAAATATATGAAACAATTTCAAATTATTTAAAAGAACATAAATTAAAAAAAGTCATAACATACAGCCCTTAAACGTACGATTTAATGCACCGAAAGAAAGAAAAGTATGGCCTGTGGATATAACATAATATATATTTCGTAATTTGATTACAAAATATTATTAAAATAAATATTTTTAATTTTATTTTATTTATAATATTTTGTATTTAAGGAAGCGCTATCCCGCGTTGCCTGGCGCCATTTTTTTATTATTAAAATTCCGTTTTTAAATTAAGAAAAAACTAACATAACTGAAACCTAAACAGATCGATTTTTCTTTATAAATATTATCTATGGTGTGAATATCAAAAAAATCCTTCGAGCGGTTTAATATTATATATAATTTGTGCTAGTATAATAATATATATATATATATAGTTATATCCTTTACTCTCCCGATCTTGATGTGAATTTTATAAAAATCTCAAACCTTCAAAGAACAATATTTTTAGACTCGAATTACAATTTTAAACATATAAATCGAAATATCACATTATAAAAGACATTTTATTTTTTTTTTCGTTTTGAGTTTAACGCTCATCATCAGTTTGTCCTTCAAATTATTCTCTCCCTTCTCAAATTCCCAAAACGAATTCTTTTGTCCAACCTCCAACAACTGGTTATTCCCTCGTCTTCTCTCTTCCAATTTTTATATCAACTCCTTCTTTCAAAATTAATTAATTAATATATCCTCCATTGGATTAATTTGAAACTTTATCCAATATTCTAACCCCATTATTTCCCATGTACCTATTTTTTTTATAGTATAAAATACTTAAAATTAAAAAATGTATTTTCTTTTAATAAAAATAGCATCACATATAAATTCATCATGAATAATTCATATTCTATTTTACTTTACGAATTTATTGTATTTGTCTGGACTACTTTTTTTGTTTTGTTTTTTAACAGAACAATGAAAAAGCTAATTTGTTTTGCTACAAACAATCCCTTTTAAATTCTTCTTTATGTCTTTATATCTTTATATATATATATATTTATTTATATATATATATAGATATAGATAGATAGATATATTTTATTTATTTATTTATTTTTTTAATAACAAATTTGAATCCTTGATTGAATGACTGTTGTCTGTTGCTAATACTGATAAATGTAGTTGATGTTTTTGTCAGAGATAAATCCACATGTCTCGAAACTTGATGGTACGAGCTCATAAACGATTGAGTCTATCTCCAAAAACGAGGCGGCCAGTTACCTCGCTGAGAAAAATGTACACATACCTAGCTAAATAAACACATCAATCCCAAAGGGCTCTAGCATGATTCGTGACAGCTGCGTTATTGTCCGGCAGGGCGCTAAACAAGGTTCTTTATGAAACATTGAAAAGGCTGCCTCTGCTCTTTTTCTATTAACAAAAGGACACATACAATTTTTCTAAATTCTTTACTCAGTTAAATATTCTCAAATATATTTTAAATGATTCTGGTAACATCAATTATTTTCACTTGATGTTTTAATTAAATGTCACTCAAACCATTTCTACTTCCTATTTACTCTAGTTAGAAAATGGAAGTATTATTTTCTCTCCTTAAAATACAATAATGTTTACTATATCCATTATCCTCTTTCTCTCCCTCTCTTTCGCTCAACAAAACAATTTTTCACTGACACAGAAAAAAAAACACATATTTGTTACAATTAATAAATAAACGGCTTTTTATTTATTTATTTTATTTTATTTTTACAACTGAATTCAGACGTATAAACAAAAGGAGAGGTAAGTTAATATTTTTTCATCCTAAATATATATATATACAAGTATATATTAAATTAAGCATTTAAGTAAGAAATATTAGAAAAATCTTTCATTTTTACTTTCCCGCATACTTCGTATAAGGGAAGTAGTACCGGGACCCCGAGCCTCGGCTCGGTACTTAAGTTAAAAAAAATGATTCATTATTATTGGATTTGGCTGGTAATATTAATACCTGGGACACCGAGCTCTCGCTCTACCCTTTAAAAAATATTGATACACAATTCTTTAATTATTTATTACAATTATTAAATGTTACACATTTGCATCAATCTGATTAAAATTAATGAACTTGTGCTCCTCAATAATACATAAATATATAATATAATAGGTACATATATTTTTTTTCTATAGTGTTTTTTTGAAAAACTGTTTAGCGCCCCAAGTGGTTATAAAACAAACTAAAGACAAAAAAACGTGCTTTGCAGCTTTTCGGAATTAAAAAAGCAAAATTGGCAGTCGTGGGACTGGCCGACAGAAGTGAAAACTTCTGCGTAAGAAATTTTAAAACAGACGAAATTCGCGCTATTTCACGAGAAAGATGAATTTCATATGCATGTATATATATATAACTTATATATTATTTTAAACATATATTTTAAACAAATTTGTAACTTATATTTATATATATATAAATACACAACTTTGTTTAAAATATTGCAATACGAACTGTTTTATAATTCTTATCTCTAACATAAAATATATATTTATTATGTGAAGTTCATTTCGTATAATTTTGATTATATATGTATATATGAAATGAACTTTACATAATAAATATATATTTATATGTTAGAGATAATTTATAAAACAGTTCTAATGACAATTCAAATTTCGCGCTCTGTTATAAGAAATTTGAAAGCAGATGGTTTCATGGTGTTGGTCACGATCACGCGAGTTCTATACTTTTTCCCCATCCCGCAAAAGTGCTCAACGCCGCTAAAGAAGTTTTCACTTCAAAAATTATTTAATATTTGGAAATATATCTGACTTATAGAAAAAATGAATATTAATTAAAGAAAGAAATAGTTTTTAAAATATCCTGAATAATATGTAACAATTTTCAAGATAGAAATTTATTACAATATTACAATTATTAACTGTTGCATCATTGCATCAATCTGATTAAAATGAATGGAACTTCGGGTACTCAATAATAATAAATAAAATAATATTAATAAATATATTGAATAATATTTTATTGAAAAAATATTAAAACTTATAAAACTATCTAAAACTTTATTAATAAAAGAACAATGAATAAATAAATATAGAATAGTAATTTATTAAAAAGTAAACAATAGATAAAAAGAAAAAAAAATAACAAAATCATTATTTTCATTTTTAAATAACGATTCACCCGGCGAGTTTCGAACCGACGAAATCCACTCGTTAAAACATCAGTCCAACCGCTGGACTATATGTATTTAGATAAAAAATTGTCATTTTTTTACTGTCTTAGCAGGCAGTATTAAAAATTTTGACGTTTTCCATATATAATTTTCAATTAAGAAATTAATAATGAAGCTGTATGTTTCAAGAGATATCATCAATAAAACTTAATTTTTCTTTATAAATACTATATCTAGTGTGAATTTGAAAAAAATCGTTAGAGCGGTTTTTGAGAACCAATATATATAGATAAATACATATATACAATTTTAGCTAGCATAATAAGATAAGATTGGAATCGTCAAAAATTTCGACTTCGAGATTTTGATAGATCTTGACGTTTTAGACCTCCCTGAGTCGGAAAATACCATTTTTGGAATTATGTCTGTGTGTGTGTATGTATGTATGTATGTATGTATGTAATGTCTGTAAGCAAATTTACTCAAAAACTAATCAAGCTAGGACTTCGAAATTTGGTACACCGATATTATTCACAGTTTGTAGATTTCTATCAAAATTTCGTCAAAATCGGTTAACCGGAAGTGGTACTTTACCTACAATGGTTGCGTTTACCTTTCAAGTAAAGTACCAGTTTGCTTCGAGATATTTGCTTCATATTTTGTATATAGATTTAAAAATATGATAAAATTCAGATACCAAATTTAATCATGATCTGACTACCGGAAGTGACATTTTACCTATAGAAGTAGCGTTTCCTTTTTACCGACCGACGATAGTAAGGGAGGTATTGTTTTCACACCAAATTTCACCTGTGGATATTTTTAGGTACATATCTCCACGAATCATGCATTTTCTTAACAGAAAAAAGTATTTTTAGCATGATGTCTGTCCGTCCGTCCGTCCGTATAGATGTGTACAGCCTGAACGGCTCAACGGATTTTGATGAAATTTGGTATATTTACTTAATACATCAGTAGGATGAATTGATCAACTTTTGGTGCAAATCCGGAAACCGGAAGTGCTAGTATTGCCGATCGAAGAGAGGAAGTGAAGAGTTATTTTCATATCAAATTTCACTTGAGGACATATCTCCACATGTTATGCACTTTGTATTGGTTTTATCCTCGAGAAAAATCATCTTCATTAGTTTTTTCTTAATTTAAAATTATATGACGTCACCCCGCACTTCATGACGTCACAGCCAGCCCTTATATATTATAAATAAAATAAAATTAAAAATATTTATATTATATCCATATCTGTTTTTTTTTACATTTAAAATATCAGTTAACCGGAAGTAGCACTTTATTACATTCTAAATATTCATTCACAACTCTTTATACCTATTTATATGCGGGAAAGTCTAGGGGAGGACACTCCCGCTTATTTTTTCTATAATATAGTAATTTGAAGATTATGTTATGCTGGTTGCATATCTACAGACTTATTTCAATTTTTACTATCTCTGGCGAGATAGTATTGCGATCATGAAAATTTTCGATGTCGAGATTTTGATGTTTTTATACGTTTTGAAGGTTCCTGAATCAATTTCACTAAGGTTGAGAAAAATGTCTGAGTGTGTGTATGTGTGTATGTAGACAAGATTACGCAAAAAGGATTTGAGCTAGAATAATGAAATTTGGTATACGAGCATTATTGAAAATTTGTAGTTTTCTATCATTTTTTGAGAAATTTAGCTAATTCGGAAGAGGACAATTACCTACCACGTATTATTTTTTTCCCCCCAAGCTAACCGTAAAGATATATGTTTGATAGTTTTTCACATTATTAAAAATTGTATAAAACTGCTATATATAGAATTTCAGTTTGATTGAATCGCTGAAAGTATCCGAATTAATTAACACTTTGACTGCTAGTCACGAGCCAGCACGTGACGTGGTGTCATCAACAAAGAGCCAAACACGCGCTGGTTTAATAAATATTATTTATTAATTATAATTTATAATTAATTAAATTTAATTTAAATATAATATATGTGTTAATTATTCCAATTTAAATTTGCGAGACACTCCAGATTTTTTATATCGAGTGTGTGACTAAGAATATAACAATATACTAAATATATAATACTAGCTGTTCCAGGCATCATATGCGACCTCTTCTTAAAGGGACATTTTAAAAATTTGAAAATTAAGAAATTTTGTTTCAAATACTTACAAAGCAACACAATGTTTAAATATAAAACTATATTATTATTATATGTATTATTATTAACTTTATTCAAATCCTCGTAATAATTTTTTTATTTTTTTTATTTGACACTTATTTAATTTAACAAAACAAAATTAAAAAATGAAGTTAGTTACAAATGAATAATTTTGACAATTTGTAACTAACTTCATAATGTTACAGACATTACATACATACGACAGAAATTATATATTGATATTCGTAATATACATGATGCACATATATCTAGACTTGCCATACATCCCGGTTTCGCCGGGACAGTCCCGGATATACTGGGTTGTACCGGCGTCCCGCCCGGTTGTTGAAATTGTCCCGGTTTAGATTCAGGGCACAGTTTCTTGGAAATAATTGAGCAAAATTATTAGATCAGAGAATGATTAATCTGCTCTTGTGTGATTAGTAACGTTTTGGTAAGTAACACAGTAATACAAATTTTTTGAACCAAAATTTTCATTGGGAAAGACCAAATGTGAGGCTATAATATTAAATGTAATAGCACCTTTAGCGCTGGAAGAATTAAAGAATGATTTAATAAATGCAAATTTTGTTGCACTAAGTATGGATGGTTATTATCTATTCTATATTTTAAGTGTTTTTTACATTATTGTTTTTATAACCCCTCTCCCCCCCCTCCCGAAACCGACATCCCTAAACCTAAAGTAAAATAGACAGAACTGTCCCGGTTGGTCCGTGAAAAAATATGGCAACCCTACATATACCTTATTACTAATTTATTCAACTTTACTAATTAATTAAAATTTATTCATCATTCGAAATAAATTATATTTAAAAATAATATATCCAAGATAATTTTAGACAATTTCTTTTGAAATTTAATTATTTTGTTTGAAGATTTTTAATAACTTTCAATTATTGAAGAGGGACAGACAACTAGATGTTGATAGGCATGCAGCTAATTAAATTGAAAACTAATTTAAATTTCCATCTATACTTTGGATATTCATTGCTGGATCTAATTAAATATCTTACTGAAAACAAATCACTTGTTGGAAAATCGTCCTTGATTTATTTTTCCTTTTCTGGTAGTCATCTGATAAAGTGTTATAACATACACCATACATCTTATTTAACCTTTGTGCAGAGCAGACCCTTTTTGTTTGACTAAATTGCCATCGATTGTGAAAAAAGACTGGCCGGACTTTAACTTCCTAAGCGAGTGAGTTTCTACTAAAACCCTCGAAAGGTTGATGTATTGATTCCGATAAAAGTGTTACACATAAAGAAAAAAGTAATACTCTCAAATAGTAAAAAAGAAAAAAAAAAATTCGTGTATCCCTACAACTCGCCACTTTATCTTTACTACAAGTATTTTATTATTAAATCTTACATTACATTTTAAAATAACCTTGTAGGAATCTATCTCGTTGGCATTACCAAGATGAAACTCCAAAATAAATAAATAAATAAATAAATTTTCAACCTTTTTTCAATTTTTAAACTTTGTTCACAGGATTCCTTGTGATTGAATATCCCAGAACCGATAAAATAATAAACTTAGATCTATTGTTAAATATTTTGGTTTCTGGATAATTTCTACTCAAACATTCTTTGAAATTTTACTATTTGAAAAAAAAAAAAAAAAAATGGTATATAAACAGGTGTTTTTCGTTAGCTAATTTATTTGTCATTTCTTCATTTAAAAAAAAAATCGGTCAACTTTCACAAAAATAAAAACAAAAAAAAAAAATACTATTTATTTATTTCCAATATACATTTTGACTGAAGATATCTCTTTTATCATAATTTAGTAAAAAACTTGCAATCGACTCATCCGAATGCTTAC
This sequence comes from Labia minor, assembly GCA_963082975.1. Taxonomy (NCBI): domain Eukaryota; kingdom Metazoa; phylum Arthropoda; class Insecta; order Dermaptera; family Spongiphoridae; genus Labia; species Labia minor. Next base: position 27,374,843 of record OY720349.1, read on the forward strand.
AACCAATAATCCTATATTATATAAATCATTAAATAAATAATAATTAGTAAAATAACACTTGTTTTGATAATTTATTTTATAACTCATATTTTCATTTAGATTTTTTTTAAATTTCTTAAGTAGAGGTATAAAATCGGAGGTGGTAGTTTACAAAGTATAAATTTTATATTCATTGTCGGAAATTTTTCACTTAAAATATAATAGTAATCAATAATTAATTATACTAAAAATAAAAACCAAGATAATATATTTTAGTCATTTTAATTCAACTTTTAAAAATATTTTCTTTTGATACTTTATATATATATATATATATATATATATATATATATGTAATATGTATAATGTTGTTTGGAAATTAATTTATTTCAAATCGTCGGAACTGTGCCTGGCCACAGCTCATTTTTTTTATTACGAGATATATAGTAAATAAAAAATAGATAAAAAATTTTTTTTTTGATAATATAATTTAGTTATTTTAATTCAAGTTTAAACTTTTATATATATATAATGTTGTTTTGAAATTAATTTATTTCAAATCGCCGGTCGGTAATGTCCCTGGCCTCCACTCATTATTTTAAATAAATAATTCTATTACTTGTGACAATTTTAGTTATACTTCATATGGTAACATCAATATGGAGAAAAAGTAAAGCTCAAATTATTGAATATTACACAAAATACTCTTATAAATTATACCAATTGATCATTATTTTAATAAATACATAATAGTATTAAATTAAAGGTAATAAAACATGGTTTGTGGTAGAAAATAGATTAGTTTAAGAAATACTTGGAAGATTTTTGAAAATTAAATTCCTCATTGAATTTAATCCCGTTGCGCCGCTTTTACATTGAAATGTATAAAACAAAGGCCTCATTTCACCAGCGCATTATGCCTTAGAGCCAGCGCTTTTGTCTTTTTCGCTGATGTGTGTCTGAGGTTCCCAACATAATAGCTTTCATATATATATATATATACATGCGATGTTATATATATATATATACCTATATATTCATATACTAATATCTATTTGCATGCGCTTGACTCAGGGGAGGTTAAATGAATGCGGTTCGTGTTTTTGCGCCACTTGAAACCTAACACCAGCTCTTCATAAACATAAAGAGCTTGGTTGAATTTATAAATTAAATACAAATTCATATTTATAAATATGCATAATCGTATTTTTGAATATTTGTTTGTGAGTTGTTCCGTGATTATTTAGATTACAATTTGAATTAAAATTATGAACATTGCTAATTCACTCTCCCATCGGTTAAAAATTATTTTAATAACTATTAATCCATCGTAAATCATTTTTCAACATAGATGATTTGGTTAATAAATTATCATAATAATAAATAGAATATAGAAAGTATTAATATATTTAAAACAATATTATCTAATCCTTCTAAAATTGTATATTAAAACAAAACAATTTTTAGAAAAAAAAGAAAAGTCCAGTTGTGGAGAATTAAATAATATATTTATTTGAAGTAGAAAACTAAGTAATTAGTAATATTTTATTTAATATTTAGAATAAGTTAAATGTCCATAAATTTGGAGTTACATGAATTTTTATAAAACCTTAAAAAAATAAATTTTAATGATTAAATCAAGGGTCGCAATATACTATGTCTAATGTGATCCATTTAGTAATTTTAAGTGACAGACCAAAATATTGAAAATAATATTTATAAATAAAATGTAAACGCTAAAATGCACAAAAAACAAAGATATTCTCTGAAATGAATTTCACAGGTGTAGTTGCACGGCTTTGCAGTTGAACCTCGTCAATTTACCAAGACTAATAAAATATGTGCACTGAGAAATACGGATGTGTCGAACATGATAAGATCTTGATTTATACTTGTAGGTACAAAAAAAAAAAAAAAAATTACTACCAGATATTTTAAAATTTTAAATCAAAAAATAAAATCAATTTTTATCATTCAAATGATTAATTATTATTAATTATTTTTTTCAAATAAAATATATTTTATATGCTTTACTTATAACCTATTTTGAAATTTAAAATTCACTGACCCTAAACGTTTTCAAAAAATATAAATTTAGTTGATTTTAACCCATACAAATAGAAAAGATTGCCGACTCCTTGATTATATCCCCCCTTAGAAGAAATATTTTTGGCCATTATCAAAAAAAAAAAATCTGAAAAGATGGATTTTGGTACATCGATATTTTTAAGCTTTTAAAATTTATATACCTAGTACATGGTTTACAGAGCCGTAGCTCGGTCAATAAAAAAAATATTCCTTATTATTGGGTTTGGCTGGCAATATTCACCGTTCAAATAATTTAAAATAACATAAAATAATGTTAAAACATATACTCCTTAAACATATATATTAATGCACTGAAAGAAAAGTACGGCCTGTTGATATAACATAATATATATTTAGTAATTTGATTTTGACTATATTTATAATATTTTGTATTTACGGAAGTGCTGTCTGGCGTAGTTGATGACGTCATTTAAACTTCCTATTTTAAATTAAGAAAAAACTAATATACGATCTGAAACAATTTTTCAAATAAGAAGAATTACTTTTTATAGAATCGAACAAATGGATATTAAATATTATTGATTGAATGTCCATAGTATACCTAATTTTAAGGGCTTTTAGATGCTAATGTTAAAAAAAATATAAAAAATAAAAGAAATAAAAAATTACATTGGTTTGTAGATAAATTCTTCATTATTAACCAACCAACGAATCATATCACCAAAAACTCAAAATGTTATCTGATAAAAAACAGAAGATTTCAAATTTTTCTCATCAAGTATCAACTACTGGTACATTCACCTTATATATATGAATGCATTTCATCTACTAAAATCAAAGAGAACATATTTTACAGAATGATGAACTTTCTGATTAAGTAAAATACTTTTGTGTTCTTGAAACGATAATACTTCATTATTTTTGTTTCAGTAAGGAATTCTGAACACACACATTTTTGCTTTATAAAATTATAATTTCTTTTATTTATTCTATATATATATATATTCTACATTTATTCAAGTTTTCTTTCCACATAGTCTGGTTTAAAACAATGGCTCTTTTTTGTTCTTTCGTATTGTCTCCGAATCATAAAGAGATACACCAAGTTTTCCAATAAAAATAATAATGACTCGTTGGGACCGGCTGACTTGGGTTTGCATCTTTTCTTCATTCTTCCTCTCAAATGAATCGCACCCGGTCCCAATCGATAGTCATTACATGGCGTCCTCTCCCTCGTTATAATGTTAGCGACATTAGAATAATCACAATTTGACAATCAATTCGACGTGTAATTACGCTAATTATTATTCCTCTTTGGAAAGTTGCTCGATTAATAACTCGATTCCAAGTCATGTCTCGTATTTGGCATTTATATCATCTCTTCGTTCTGTCTCTTTACTTAATCACAAAGAAGCCAATTAAACAACTGCTTAATTAATCCATCCAGAAAGATCTGAATAATTTTGATCATTTAGATTTTTATTTCACGCCTTATCATAAGAAAATGAACAAAATGGCGACATTTTGCTCTCTAATAATAACTTACCATTGTAGATCCTACAAGTTTTTGATCTTTTCATTACATTCTGCATTTATATTTAAATTTATTAAAAAAACATTGATTCTATATTCTGTATAGACCATATTAACATAAAAGAATTAATAAAATAAAAATAAATAAATTTTTTAATGAAAGAAAATTGTTAGTTTTGTTAATATAATTCTCTTTGTCCATTTATCCTTCTTTTTTACCCGCTTTTATTTAGTTTCCCATCGTGTCCTGTTGTGAAATATTGCAAGGGGAATTTGACCTACTTCCCAATGTTCGAATGAGCTGAAATTTTTGATACCTATGTAACTCCGATGACAATGCATTATATAGGTTCATCCCATGTCATAGGTGACCTCGGAGGTTTTATTAATTAATTAATAATAATATAATATATTACTGTTATTAATATATTACTTAATTCTTAACACAATAGCCTGAAATCATAAACATCATAGACTAAAAATTAGGAAATAAAAAAAATATATTAAAAAAAAAAACTTTAAAAACACGCTTTTATTTAAATGTACTAAAAAGGAGAAAATAATTTCACCACACACATCACGATTTCCTTACAACTAATCATATCTAAAAAATGAAATCGTGGACACTCAACATGCAGGATAAGGAAAAGAATACGAAGGACATTTCATTGTATATGCACAAACTTTTCTGTTTTTCTTTTTCTTTTTCAACTATACTTGATAACTACGTCTATTAGAAGTAGAATTTGCGTTTTCCCCTGCATGTTTGGCGCCCACGCTTTCATTTTTTAGAGATGATTAATTGTAAGGAAATCGTGGTGTGTGTGGAGAAATTATTTTCTTTTTAGTGCATTTAAATAAAAGCGTGTTTTTAAAAAGTTTTTTTTTTTATATTTTATTTATTATATATTTATTCAGATATTTGTACTTCTATTATTCATTCATATTCCAGTTGAAAACTCAATTTATTTAAATAAATCATCTCCTCTTGATTTAAATAACAACCACAGAAAGAAAAATCTATTTATTTTTTCATTAGAGTGGTTGATAAGTTAATCATATTAAATTAAAATATAAATATGTAATATATATAATTTATTTAAATTATTTATCTATTTCCCGTAACAATTTAGTTATTTTTCGTATAATAACAACAATATTTTTTTCTTTTAAAAAGAAAAAAAAATTAAAATACATATGTATGGTCAGGTTCAAATCAAGTGCATCAACTTTAACTTAAGGATTGCAAATCAAAACAAAACATTAAATATGCGCATATTTTCTTCTTGGGTTAAAAGATTCAATTTTCAAACACCCATCTAGAAATACATATATGAAAAATTTATTAAAAAATAAATAAATAAATAAATAAACAAGTAATTTTCAAAAAGAATTATTAATTTATAAATCATTCTTTTTTGAATATTTATGAAAATATCAACTAAAATAAGAAAAAAAAACAAGTAAACATATTTTTTGATAAAATAATAACCTATTTCACACGGCTGGCGAACAGGAAAAAGTATTTTTAGCATGATGTCTGTCCGTCCGTCTGTTCATTCTGTATCCGTATAGACGTGTATAGCTTGAACGACTCAACGGATTTTGATAAAATTTGGTATATTTACTTAATGCATCAGTAGCATCAACTTTTGGTGTATATCCGGAAACCGGAAGCGATAGTTTACAAAATATTAATTTTATATTCATTGTCGGAAAATTTTCACTCAAAATATAGTAGTAATTAATAATTCAGTAATTAAACTAAAAATAAAAACCAAGATAATATAATTTAGTCATTTTAATTCAAGTTTAAATTTTTTTTTTATACTTTATATATATATAATGTTGTTTGGAAATTAATTTATTTCAAATCGTCGGTCGGTTCTGTGCCTGGCCACAGCTTATTTTTACCGACCGACGATAGGAAGGGAAGGTATTGTGAAATTATAAATTCATATTTTGTTTCTAAAGATAAAGAAAAGAACATAAATAAAAATAATAATATTATTAGCTAGAAGAATATTAATTAAGAGTAGCCGCCTATTTCTCTCCTCTTTTGCAATGAATTTAATTATTTGTCCTTTCCAATGGACAATATCTATTCAATTAATGGCATCCATTGGCCATTCTGTCAAAGCAGTTGGTTCTTCCATTCAGTCCAGTTGAAAACATCCATGTTTTTCCTGCTGGCTTTGATTGATTGCCTGCTTGAATGTTCCAATCCCGATTATTCTTTTAATTAAAAATATTATTTTTGGATTCACTCAAACCCTTTTTACGTATTTCCAACATAGAGTAAAGTTCTCCATTCACCATTTATACTATTCTCTCATGTAAAATAATCATTCTTAATCCTCTCTCTCTCTCCATTCAAATCGAACGCTATTTATTTATTTTTTTAACTTATAGATAATATTTTTTCAATCCTGTTATTATTTAAATTTATCATTTTTATTCATTTTGTTTTCCAAAATCTAATATTAAATTTAATCTTCAAGCTATACATTTTCATTTATTTATTTTTTTTCCTCGAATCTATTCAAAAATTTCAATATTATTAATTATTTTTTTTTTCATTCTCATTTATTCTCATATCAGAAACTATCTGTAGCGTTTTTTTAAGTTATTTTTTCTCAAATAAACATAATATAAGAAAGAATATATCATATTAATATTTTCCTCTAAATCTCTTTTGCACATTTATCTTCATATAACATATGATCTCGGTCCTTTATTCTTTGCTCACCCAATGCGAGGTAATTTTGAATGTATATACATTGGTATGCTTGTTCATTCCCTTGGCATTCATAACTCATTATTCATTCCATGAGTTTTTATGAGATTTTTGCTTCTAGTTGGTTTCAACAAGGAACCCTTTTTTACTTAACCCAATTGATTTTACAAATAATATATTAAGAAGAAATTATAAAAATGAATTATTTCATTTTTGTGCATTTCATTAATTTATGAGATATTTAATTAATTTTTATAAATTATAATTTTTGAATGATTTTGAAGAATAGGAAAGGAGTGCAATATATATAAGTTCCTTTAGGTATTTGTGAAAGTTTTTATTATTATTACAAATTATTTCCAGGTTATTTTCACCTTTAATTGTGTGATTTGAGCCCCGACTTTTCGGCGCCCATTTTGTAGCAATTTTCAAATTAAGAAGGAATTTTTAGAATTCTGGGTCTTAACCTGAGTGACCAAGACATAAGAGGATTTTTTGGGTTCTAAGAATTTCTTCTTGAATGGCATCAAAATAGGCGCCGAAACCTCGAGACTCAAATCTCAAATTTAAACATATCCGAAAATAACTTCATATAATATATATCTTATTATACTAGCAAAAATTATATATATTTGTATTTTGAAATATTAAACCGCTCTAAGATTTTTTTTGAAATTTACGCCATAGCTATAAAGAAAAATCGATCTGAATAGGTTTCAGCCTGGGGAAATATCATTGTTGTTAGTTTTTTCTTAATTTAAAATAAGAATTTTAATAATAAAAAAAAATGGAGCCAGACAGCGCTTCCTTAAATACAAAATATTATAAATAAAATAAAATTTAAAATATTTTGTAATCAAATTACGAAATATATATTATGTTATATCCACAGGCCATACTTTTCTGTCTTTCAGTACATTAAAACGAACGTTTAAGGGCTGTATGTTTTATGATTTTTTTAATTTATGTTCTTTTAAATTATTTGAAATTGTTTCATATATTTTGTCGTTTATTTACTTTAAATAATAATCTTAATCTTAAATATTCATAGTTCATAAGGAATAATTTTTTTAATGTACCGAGCCGTGGCTGTGTGAACCAGGTACTATACATATATATATATATATATATATATATATTGACATATTTCTTTTTGTATATTTATTTTATTTTTCTATACTTTGAAGTTTTTAGTTTAAATAATTTTTTTTAGCATAAGTTTAGTCTGAGTGACCAGTGACTGTTATTCTTTTTTGATGACCGAATATTTTACTATATTTTCATCAAAATACCTTTATTTATTCATAATATTTAACATTTTTATCAAATAAGGTTTTTCTCTGATTTGTCTTGACAAAAAACATGTTTGTATACACTATCATGTCCTTTTAATTCGTGTAAAAATCTTATACCTTTTCTTCTTTGAAAAAAAAAAAATTATTTTATTCTCTATTGTGAACAAGTTATAAATTAGGGTCTTTCTTGGAATGATGTCTATCTATCTACACTGTTAGAAAGAAAGTTGAACTTTTTGATTTCTACCTGCTCAAATAACATCCCCTCTCCCATAGACACATAAATCGAAAAAATCCTAATCGATCAAAATATGTTGTCTGAAATATAAATCAAAAAAACTTTTTTAGACATTTTTATTGCCTTCAAATATTGCAAAATTAAAAAAAATGTGAATTCTTTGAAAGATCAGTATTCTTTTGCTTACTTGAATACTTCCTACTTATATATATGTAACAATAAACAAATGAATAGAGTATGAGTTCTAATCTTTCAATATTATCATCCTTCTAAATGTGGTATTATCATTATTTTTTTGTTTTTTACTGACCGACGATAAAAAGGGAAGGTATTGTTTTCACACCAAATTTCACATGTGGAGATTTTTACATATCTTCACGTATCATGCATTTTGTTAACAGAAAAAAAGTATTTTTAGCATGATGTCTGTCCGTCTGTCTATCTGTTGGTTGTATGTCGGTATAGACGTTTATAGCTTTAACGACTCAACGGATTTTGATAAAATCTGGTATATTTTCTTAATGCATCAGTAGCATGTATTCATCAACTTTTGGTGTATATCCGGAAACCGGAAGTGGTACTTTACAAAGTATTAATTTTATATTCATTGTCGGAAAATATTTCAAAATATAATAAAATTATTGAGTAATTATACTAAAAATAAAAACCAAGATGAATTAGACTAACTAAAATATATTATAAGTTTTAAATTTTTTTTTTATACTTTATATATATATAATGTTGTTTGGAAATTAATTTATTTCAAATCGTCGGATCTGTGCCTGGCCACAGCTCATTTTTTTATTACGAGATATATAGTAAATGAAAAAAAAGATAAAAAGAAAACGTAATTTTTGGAATCCTATATACTTAAAAGTATCCCAGGAGTTATTTTCAGTAAAATAGGCTGCCAAATTCATGACCTTTAGTGAGGACAGTTTTGACTATGAATTCTAACAAAAATCGGTATTTAGTGTACATTTTATCGATTAAAAAAACTGAAACTAAACTAATCTACTAAATATTTTATAGTTCATAATTACATTTACGTATATACTAATTTATTGATATTATTTTTTTATTTTTTTTTTTGATATTTATTCACAATAAAATCATTTATAAAAATTTCACAAAATCTTTCTTTCAATTAATATTTTCTTTTAGAAAAATTGCTTACCAACTAGATAAATAAAACTGCTTATAATAGGAATATAAAGTATAATTAAAAAAAAACAACTTGATAAGTATAAATTTTTGTGAAATTTTTTTTATCATTCTGAATTTTTTATATTTTTTTTCAATAATTCAATTCATAGCAAAAAGGTTTAAACTTTTAATTTCATTTTTTTTTATTAATTATCCAACGAGTTCTGAATATAATACATTTAAAAAAAATATTTAAATAATTATACATATTTAATACATAAACATGTAATACAAACAAATTATAGAAGTTATATGATATGAGTGAATATGAAATATAAATAAACAAAAATTAAAAAATAATATAGTTAATTAAAAGTTATACTAAAAAGAAGAAAATTAGGGACCATTTAAAAAAAAATATTAAAATTATTGATAATAGAATTAAAAATATTTAAAAATATATCATCATAAATTGTGAGTGGAATTTTTTTTTTAAATTGTTCTTTTTAAAAAGAATTCTGTTTATAAATATAAATCAATTTCAAGGTGCGAATTTATTACCTTTTCCTGGTTTCTTTCTTTTAATATTCAATGTTCGTATGTTTTATTAAATAAGTGGATATGACACTAAGGTAGAATAAAAATAAAGTGAGAAAAACTTATGCTCTCTTATAGTATTGACTGTCAACGGAGTCTTGTATCAATTAATAAAACAAATTAAATATTTAAAAAAAAAATAGATTTTCCCTTATAAAAAGAATTTATAATTTAAATAGAACATTAATAATAATAATAATGTTTTTTTTAATTAATAAATCAAATGATTTACATTGACTTTTACTTAAATATTAATTTTTAAATTGAATTATATTTTGTTATATTTATAAATATTTGTTTTGTATATTGCTTAGTTTATTTAACTGAAATAAATTATATTTCTTTTACCACATATATTTTTCAAAACTTGAAATTAGAATTTTGGATAATGATCCTTTGTGGTGTTGGTTTGTGGTTGAAGTAGGCATCTAACGAGAAAACTATTTACCTTTAGACAATTTATCTTTATTCTGATTTTAGTCATTAATCAAATTTCATCTCTCACAACTGAAATTTTATTAATTTTTTTCAATTTTTTTTTTTTATTACCGAGTATATAAAAATAATTTGATAACATTTTACATGTTTATTTTTTTATAAACTATATAAAAAATTTATTATAAATTTACCTTGAATATAATGATATGAAAACTCACATCAATTGTAAATAAAAATAATTCTAAAATTATATTAAACAAAAATAAAAAACAAGGTTTTATTTCAATAAAGTAATCATTTAAGTTAAACATTTGATTTATACAATCAATTTATAAAAATTTATTTTTTTTTTTTTTTACTTAAATGTTTAAAATAAAAAATATCACTGTTAAGATCAAAAAATAGAATAAATTTAAAAATATGTTCAAACATATTATTAAAGATAATTCAAATATTCAGGACTTAAAATCTAATAATACCCTATTAGAAAAAAATCCGGAGTGTCTCAACTCGACTATCTCGCAAATTTGAATTGGATTAATTAACATATATTATATTTAAATTAAATTTAATTAATTAATTTATAAATTAAAATTAAAAAATAATATTTATTAAACCAGCGCGTGTTTGGCTCTTTGTTGATGATAACACGTCACGTGCTTGCGCGCGATTGGCAGTCAACATGTTAAAAAATTTAAAAAATTAATTCCGGTACTTTCAGCGATTCAATCAAGCTGAAGTTTTATATATAGCAGTTTTATACAATTTTTAATCATTTAAAAAACTATCAAACACACACACACACACATTTCCCCTTATGAATTTGTTTATATTTACATATTAAGTGAATGTATGCCATTGGTCAAAATCGATTTTTCAACAGAAATTCATTTTTTAATATCCCTTAGTCCTAAAAATCTAATATCACAATATGTGTAAAAAAAATTATCATACCAGGATTTTTAATTTTATATAAAATAACTAAAACATTGAAAATTAATTTATAATTTTACATTTTTACTTCTACTTGCTTATCTTTGAACAAAGTAACATATTAAATAAATAATAAATATCTTATATAATTATTTTTTTTCTTATTTGTTTCAGGTATGTAATAGTTATCATTACTATTTATAGTCACGTAATCTCTTCATTCAGGTAAAATTTATAATTCATTTATTTACATATTTAATTGAAGATAATATATTCTCATAAGAAAAATTATTAATTAATTTCATAATTTGTATTTTATATAAATATTTGTAATATTATTCAATTTTTTTAATTAAGATTTTTTTATTTATTTATAAATTTTTTCGGCAAATATTATTAAGTACTAAACTACAAACTTTTTTAAATTTTTCTTAAAACAACTAACATAAGTCACAGGGTTAGTATTATACTTGTTTGGGCGGAGTGGCGATGGATGCAATGCCGATTTTCTCTAAAAAAACTGGATGACTCAACGCTATAAGGGGAAATAAGTTGTCATGATAAAACTCAAGTGCAATAATTCAAGTCGTTTGTTTTTCACAACTTACAGATAGTTGATTTACAATTATACCTTGAGGAATAAATTTAACTCTTTTTTTATTAAGATAAATATATATATATATTTATTTTACACTTATAGATCTTATAGATCTGAAAGGCGTGGTTATAATCCTAGCAAAGGAAAAAAAACAACAGAAGAGAGTATAAATAATACTTAATGTTAATAAAAAGGGGGTAAAAGCTATTATAAACAAAAATATTTAAATTTTCTAAAAAAAAAATAAAAAAACATTAATTACTCGGTATTAATGAGGAAGAATAATAAAAATATATATTAAGTTAATATGAATATATATATATATATATATATATTATAAACTTGGTGGAAGGGGCATGGTTTTAGTTTTTAATCCCATCTTGTGTATTATAAAAAAAGTTTTTTTTTTTTATTTTTTCTTTTCCTACTTGAGCATGTAGTGTTCTTTTTTCTGACTCAACATTTGCCTAAGCTTCAGTGAACTCATCATTGAAGAGTCCAGAATGCCAGCTACCGTCATCCGATTTTAATTACTAAAATGAGCCGGAGGGTTGTGGTCGGGAAAGGGGCAGGTGCTCATGCCGCATGGCCCACCACGGAACGCGCACTCGCGGGGGGCGTATTGATTTTCGACCCTCTGCCAAAAAGTCAGCCACCCCGTGCTACCCTCTCCCATCCCTAGACAACACTTGTTATTCCATGGTCTTGTGCCCAGGCCGCGTGGCAATCTTGTTGACTTGGAGTCCCCCCCCCCACCTCCCCCTCTTCTCTTTTCCCTCCCAACACAACAACCTATCACTTGTATATTATGTCATAAACACAACCAATTATTTTATATTTATATATATATATATATATATATATATATATATATTTATTTATTTTTCGCTATTATCTCAATGATGGTTCATTTGGATGAGAAATTTCGTAATATTAAATAATCCTTCTATAAAAATAGGTTTTCAAGTGTCATTTCCATCTGGTTTCTTTCTTTTTAAATTTATTACGTTTTCACTGAAAAGGAATTCATATTACTGTACTTAATTAAATAACTATTTGATCAGCATTATTTTTTAATATAATAGAAAAGAAAATTAATAACTTATATGTGGAGGTATTGATGGAAGGAAGAATGAAAATAAAATTATAAGAGTGAATTTATGTTTATTATTTAATATTTATCAATGTGTAAAGTTTTAATTAATATTTCTACAAATAACAAATATTTTGTTTTTTTACATAATTATTAAGGTTAGCCTACCAAAAATTTACAACTCTCTCTATTAGTTTTGAATTAATATTATATTTACTATATGTGGCACAGATGTAAATAATATTTACTAAATGTATACACATAAACATCTATATAATATATAAAATTTAATTCATTTATCTTTTTATTTATTTATTTGGTAATTGTTTAGTCTAACCGATGTATGATGGATTTTGATTGAACTTTACCAGTAGATTCCTTTTTTAATTCCAATCGAACTTTCCTTAAGAAGTATGTGGAGGCCGTTTCTAGTTTACTTGATAAAAATTATTTAAGTTTGCATATAAATCCATTGATATTATTTGACCACCAGAGGGCTCCACTAATTTTCGAAATTTTTTTTTATAAGTTCAATTAAAATTTAAAAATTAATTATTAATTAATTAAATAATTTTCCTATATCCAAACCGAACTTATAAAAACCGAAAATTAGTGAATTAGTTAATAATTAGTCAATAAAACATTATGAAATGGCTACTCATTCATAACTACATTATATGCAAACTTTAATAATTTTTATCTCGTAAACTAGAAACGACCGCCACATACTGCTTGATGAAAGATTATTTTGAATCAAAAAAGGAATCTACTGGGAAAGTTTTATCTAAATCCATCATACATAGGTTAGACTAAACAATTACCATTTATTTTATTATTTTCGGATAGACCCTGAAAATAACTCAGAGCTTTAAAGAGAAATGATTAATTATTAAATTTCCTTAGGTCCGAACTTGAGTTTTCAGTGTGGTAGACTGTCTTGCTAACCACTAAACCTATAAGATTCTTTATTTATTTATATATTTATATTTAATTTTTAAGTTAATGATTATTTATGAAAAAGTCAGGGATGCAATTTTATGTTTTTAATAAATTCTTCAAAATTTTTGTAATTTATATTTATTCATAGATTTTTTTAAAAAAATTATTTTTGTAGCCTCTCTATAATTATAATCTTTTTAATCTTAGTTTCATGGCCAGTGTATGACCTTGATTTAACGTTCCAGATGATACGCCCCTACATATCTAAATTGACGGGACGTTGCGTAGTGGGACTGGGATTGTCAAACGTTCCGAGCCACCTAGTTTTTATTTATTTGATTTAATCACCCATGAGAGATATCATTTAATTATACAAAAATGATTGTGGATTAAATAAACATTAACAATCATTTACCACTCTTGTTTTCAATGTTTAATTATTCAAATATAAAAATAAATATAGAAAAAATATCTTCTACCATGTCACTTTAAAGGTATTTAAAACATGATTTCGTGGCTACATTTTACTAATTGGAATCGAATTTTCATACTTTATTTAAAATTTAATAAATCCTACATAGCATTTTTTTAAATTTAAATTTTCATTATCTTTTTATACTTAATATTATTATAAATGTTTTATAATAGAATCTTAATATTTTAATTATTTTGCGAAGAAGAAAATTATGAAAATAAATGAGAATTCTTGAAAAATGATAAATTTTTACTTTATATAATATATATGTACTTAAAATGACAATTTAAAAAATATTAGTACCTTTGATAAATTATTTATTAGTTATTTTTACCAATTTTTTAAAAACAATTCATAGGATAAAATTAGGAATTAAATATATTCATTGAATGAATTTTATAAATAATAAACTATGCGATAAATTCAACTTTAGATTATCTATTTAGAATTTCATTTAAAATTTCTATTTATTTAATATTTATTAAAAAAAACAGGATTTGATTTATTTAAATAAAGTTAATATTAGTTTAGAAAGTTAATTTAATTATGAAATAAAACAAATTTTATCATTAGTTTTCAAATTTATTTGAATCCATATTTTCATATTTTCTAATGCATTTGAAATTATATACTTTCACGATAGAATTTTTAAACTCAATCATTACACAAAATTTATTTTATAAATCAAATTATTTAAAAAAAAAACATTTTTTATAAGGTTATAAAAAATATTATATTATAATATTCAATGGGTTAGACCAGTGATTCTCAACCTTTTTTTTTTTACCGCGGCACACTTTTAACGGTTTCAAAATTTGGCGGCACACAAAGAAAAAGATAAGTGTAAAAGTTTACCATATTGAAAAAAAGTGTTCCCAAAAACGGTTTACCTTTTTTTTAGAACCATATTGGAAAAAAATTATAAAGTCGGAAATGTTTAAGAGCCTTATAATCTCACGGCACTCTAAAGTGGTTGAGAATCACTGTGGGTTAGACATTTATAATAATATTTAAAATATTATAATCCAAACCAAATATTTATAATTTTTAACAAGAATTAATTTATTCGAAATGTTTGTAGAATGTTAAAAATCGATTGAAGTTGTTAATCTTTTAATTGTTTTTAAAGCTTTCCATTTAAAATTCTATACGTTGGAGATAATTCTTTAATGTAAGATTTCTTATAGATTCTTACTTGCTTTTATTCAAATTTTATATTAGAAATTATCCATTACGAGGAAAATAGAATTGATATTCGATTCATAAATTATATTCACACTTATATTAGATATTTTTATTTATTTAATAAATCAATGATTCTATTTTAGGTTCTAAAGATTTACTTATTTATTTTTATTCTTTGATAACATTCAGTCTGACATGGATATTGCATAGTATGCTATATATATATATATTTAGAAAAAGCCAACCCTCTCTAGATTTAATATTTAAGCAGATAGTGATTTGGGGAGTAATGGTGGTTTTTTTACAATCGGATCAATATTCATCTGCATCTTTCAGTTTTATTGAAAATAGTTTAAAGAGTAAAAGATGATTCTGCAACACTCAGCCTTTATTAGAAAAATAAATCCAAAATATACGGCAATGCAGGGATGGTGAAAACATAGATAAAGTTATTTTCAACATTCAAGATCAATAGATAAAGAGAGAGAGAGATTTATAGGTTTTTGAAAAATTTTAAAGATAAAATTAACTTAAAAAAATATTTAAAAAATGAAAATAATAATGAGATGTATATAAACTAATTGAATTCGCTAATCGTCTTTTGTCATTAACATAAAGAATTACTAAAAATAAATTAAAATAAAAAAAATCTATTTGCTAGCTCTGTTTAATTCACATTTTTTTTAATAATCTTTTAAATTTATTTTAAAGCAATTAATTTATAAATTCTGATTCTACTTTCTTATTATTTTAATAAACGTTTTCTAATGTTTTCTTAGTTAAATTTTAATATTGAACGACTTTTAAAAAATTTAAAAACTCCAAAATATTATATACAAAAATGAGTTCTGGCCAGTTACAGAACCGACCGTCGTTTTGAAATAAATTAATTTCCAAACAACATTATCATATATACATAAAGTATAAAAAAAAAATATTTTTAAAACTTGAATTAAAATTACTAAACGATATTATCTTGGTTGTTATTTTTTAGTTTAATTACTCAATTATTAATTACTACTATATTTGAAGTGAAAAAATTTCCGACAATGAATATAAAATTAATTTTTGTAAACTATCACTACCCCTTTCAGGATATGCACCAAAAGTTGATGAATTCATGCTACTGATGCATTAAGTAAATATACCAAATTTTATCAAAATCCGTTGAGTCGTTCAAACTATACACGTCTCTATACGGACACACAACGGAAAGACATCATGCTAAAAATACTTTTTTCTGTTAACAAAATGCATGATTCGTGGAAATATGTAAAAAACTCTCCTTATGTGAAATTTGGTATGATAACAATACCTTCCTTTCTTTCCTCGGTCGGTAAAAAAATTACTAGAATATTCTTTCAAAGTTACTTATTTGTTTTACTTAACACATTTAATCTGATAAATGAGTAATTATAAATAGAATTTGAAAAATGTCGAAATGTATAAATGTATAATAAAAATGAGGTCATATAGAAAATTTGAATAAAAGGAAGGATGTATCTATAAGAAAATTTACATTAAAAGAATAATGGACATTTTTCTTTACTATATAAGAAATGGATTTTAAATTAAAACTTCTAAAAACAATTAAAAGATTAAGAAGAGAAAGTTGAAAAAGATGATTTAAGCATGATGAAGACCATAGAAATGGATTCGGAGAGGTAGAAGCAAGATAAAGAGACATGGGTGGGAGGGAGGGTGGAAATGGATAGGTTGGAGTTTCTCGATGGATAGGAGTTCCGTTAAACGGTCCACTCGGAGATATTTCTAGATGTAGTTCACAGGAGACTGTGAACGGTGAAAACTTGTGTCAAGTGGGACACATCTTATCTTATTATGCTAGCTAAAATTGTATATATGTATTTATCTATATATCATGGTTCTCAAAAACCGCTCTAACGATTTTTTTCAAATTCACACTAGATATAGTATTTATAAAGAAAAATTAAGTTTTATTGATGATATCTCTTGAAACATACAGCTTCATTATTAATTTCTTAATTGAAAATTATATATTATATGGAAAACGTCAAAATTTTTAATACTGCCTGCTAAGACAGTAAAAAAATGACAATTTTTTATCTAAATACATATAGTCCAGCGGTTGGACTGATGTTTTAACGAGTGGATTTCGTCGGTTCGAAACTCGCCGGGTGAATCGTTATTTAAAAATGAAAATAATGATTTTGTTATTTTTTTTTCTTTTTATCTATTGTTTACTTTTTAATAAATTACTATTCTATATTTATTTATTCATTGTTCTTTTATTAATAAAGTTTTAGATAGTTTTATAAGTTTTAATATTTTTTCAATAAAATATTATTCAATATATTTATTAATATTATTTATTTATTATTATTGAGTACCCGAAGTTCCATTCATTTTAATCAGATTGATGCAATGATGCAACAGTTAATAATTGTAATATTGTAATAAATTTCTATCTTGAAAATTGTTACATATTATTCAGGATATTTTAAAAACTATTTCTTTCTTTAATTAATATTCATTTTTTCTATAAGTCAGATATATTTCCAAATATTAAATAATTTTTGAAGTGAAAACTTCTTTAGCGGCGTTGAGCACTTTTGCGGGATGGGGAAAAAGTATAGAACTCGCGTGATCGTGACCAACACCATGAAACCATCTGCTTTCAAATTTCTTATAACAGAGCGCGAAATTTGAATTGTCATTAGAACTGTTTTATAAATTATCTCTAACATATAAATATATATTTATTATGTAAAGTTCATTTCATATATACATATATAATCAAAATTATACGAAATGAACTTCACATAATAAATATATATTTTATGTTAGAGATAAGAATTATAAAACAGTTCGTATTGCAATATTTTAAACAAAGTTGTGTATTTATATATATATAAATATAAGTTACAAATTTGTTTAAAATATATGTTTAAAATAATATATAAGTTATATATATATACATGCATATGAAATTCATCTTTCTCGTGAAATAGCGCGAATTTCGTCTGTTTTAAAATTTCTTACGCAGAAGTTTTCACTTCTGTCGGCCAGTCCCACGACTGCCAATTTTGCTTTTTTAATTCCGAAAAGCTGCAAAGCACGTTTTTTTGTCTTTAGTTTGTTTTATAACCACTTGGGGCGCTAAACAGTTTTTCAAAAAAACACTATAGAAAAAAAATATATGTACCTATATATTATATATTTATGTATTATTGAGGAGCACAAGTTCATTAATTTTAATCAGATTGATGCAAATGTGTAACATTTAATAATTGTAATAAATAATTAAAGAATTGTGTATCAATATTTTTTAAAGGGTAGAGCGAGAGCTCGGTGTCCCAGGTATTAATATTACCAGCCAAATCCAATAATAATGAATCATTTTTTTTAACTTAAGTACCGAGCCGAGGCTCGGGGTCCCGGTACTATATATATATACATACACGCCTTTATATATATATAAAGAAATATTCAAATGAAGAAGAATATCAATGTATTATATTCATTTTATCGTATTTGTACTGAACACTGATAATGGAATTCCCTACGGGATAAATAAACGGATCATGCAAAAGGTTTTCAATTGGATTGCATATCATATAATTAAGGATGTGTTAATCTTCTCATTTACGTGTGGAATATGCAATGAAATATAATGTTAGATATCCTTAGGGATTCTATATCTCTCAATGATATATTCTCTTTAACAATGTCATATTTTCTAAATATATATCTCTATATATCTATATATATTCATCCATTTATAAATGTATATACACACATCCCTTCTATATAATCGCCCTTAAGAATACATATATATATATATATATATATATATATACCAAGATAATTTTTTCTAATGAAGCAAATTATTTTTTAAATTCGAATATAATAAAATTGCAATATAATGTAATAATATAAAAATATTTTTTTTTAAAAAAATCCAAAAAAAAAAGCTAATTTGGTAATTGTTCAGATTAGTTGTCATTTTATGGATTTTTATAAAACTTTACCAGTGGATTCTTTGTTAATTCAAAAGAAACTATCCTTATGCAATTTTTACGGTCAATCTATATTACAGGATAAAAATTATTAATATTTGCTTATAAATAAATTGATCTATTTAGGTACCATGTTTTATTAATTTGACCAGCAGAGGGCTCAACTAATTTTCTGGGTTTTTTTTTTAAAGTTCGGATTGAATATAGAAAAATTTTAAAAATAATTAATTAAATAATTTTCCTATATCTAAACCGAACAGAAAAAACCGAAAATTACTGAATAAGTGAATAAAGTAGTGAATTAGTCAATAAAACATTACTTAATGGCTCCACATTTAGATAATCTGTCAAACTTAAAAAATCTTTATTTATCTCGTAAACTAGAAGAGACCGAGAAATATTGCATAAGGAAAGTTTCTTTGGAATTAAAAAACGAATCCATTAGCAAAGTTTCATCCAAATCCATAACATGACAACTAATCTGAACATAATTTTTATAATTTCAATAATTTTATTGCATTCTTTAAGGGTGGGAAGTTTATTTTATAGTTCACTCTCTTTTTACCATATTTGTGGGTGGGGGAGGGGGTGAAAATTCATGATCGCAATCAAGACACGTAATTTGATTTGATTTGATTTTTTTTTAATAATAAAAAAAAGATTGATATATTCAAAATATTTATTCTATCATCAAATAATTAAATTATGAGAAAATATGGTTTTAATTTAGGACTAATAGTCATGCACCGTATACATTAGTTGATAAAAAAAAGTATATTGTAATTTAGATATACATTTGTAGTTATTTTATGTAAATGAAATTGACTATAGGTCGATTATATATTTCGAAAAACGGAATTTAAAATATTCTTCTGTTCAGTATACCATGAACCTAAGATAACATTTGCATTATACAATACATCTGCTTATATTTATTTTATAATAAAGGAAAACATTATTATTATATTATTATAGTAAGAATATGTTTGGTTGGTTAAATCACATTATCTGACTGATAATTAATATATTATATATTTTATAATACATACATTAGATGATAAAATTTATATATACATTGTCATAATATAAAAATATTTTTTTTTTAATTAAAAAAAGCTTATTTTTATAATTAAAATATTTTTTATTGCAGTCTTTAAGGGTGAAAAGTTTATTATATAGTTCACTCTGTTATATAATATAAATATTTAATAAAAATTCTTCTTTCATTGCGAAGGATCAGTGAAGACATTGATAAATTGATGTATTAATATATACAATATATCATAAATATATTTGTCAAATTTAAAAAAAATGATTTCTACTTTTATAATTTAGAACCCAGCCACGGCTCGGTACATTAAAAAAATTATTCCGTATGAACTATGAATATTTAAGATTAAGATTATTATTTAAAGTAAATAATCGACAAAATATATGAAACAATTTCAAATAATTTAAAAGAACATAAATTAAAAAATGTCATAAAACATACAGTCCTTAAACATACGTATTAATGCACCGAAAGACAGAAAAGTATGGCCTGTGGATATAACATAATTTATATATTCCGTAATATTAAAATAAATATTTTTAATTTTGTATTTAAGGAAGCGCTGTCCGGAGTTATTCGGAGCTATTTTTTTTTATTATTAAAATTCTTATTTTAAATTAAGAAAAAACTAACAAAAATGATTTTAACCGAGACTGAAACCAATATAGATTGATTTTTTTTATAAAAATAATCTATGGTGTGAATTTCAAAAAAAATCTTAGAGCGACAAATATATATATATATATATATATATATATATATATAATTTTTGCTAGTATATTAAGATAAGATATATTATATTTGAATTTATCCAATGATTTCATTTATATTTCTAAATAAATATTTTCTTCTTAATTTATTTTATTATTTTTTAATGAAGTCCATACATTTATCTCACTTTTATTTCATTAAGTATTCTTAAATTTTTAAAAATATTTTAAATCAAAGAAATGTATACACAATTACTAAATAAAATAAATTAAAAACACCTTTTAAATAGGTAAATCTAATAAAAAATTATATGCTCACTAAAAAAGTCAATTTATTTAACTTTCAAAAAGTTTATAAAAACAATATAAAAATCAAGAATATGCCTTATACGATATATGTATCATGTATGTATATTTTAAACATATTTTGATATATGACTACTATAAACTAAACAATATTCTTTTAAGTTTTTTTTTTATATTTTATTTTTACCTAGATGACGAAAGATTAACTTGTTCTAGCCACTTTCATTCATTTTTTTGTTTTCTAAATAAAAAGTCGGAGTATGGAGCCGACAACACCTGGAGACCGAGGGTTATTTCATAGGAATCACTCTGTCATGTTGTTTGTGGTATAATATATCTTTTATAATAAACTCCAAACAGGACAACGGCTTCTCTTTTAGTTTTCAACAATTTTTCACTTCCTCTGTAGTCAAGGAGTTTTAATAAAATGTCGACTTTTTTAATCAGGAATTTCTTAGGGAAATATAAAATATTTTTATTTTAAATAAAAAATATTAAATTTTTTATCAGTATTTGTGTGTTGCTGGTTATTAACTTTATTTCTTTTTTCTAGTTAAGCCCTTTTAACCAATAAGTTCAAATATATATAAATTATTATTGTTTATAAATAAATAGTTTACTTATTTCATATACTTAATCTAATATTTTGTATCTTAACGATATTTTTATTTAGAATATATAATTAAATATGTAGTCGGAGAAAAAGATAACGCCAGTCATATATAAATCAAAATTAAAGAAACCTATCTATCTATCTACGGAACCCGAAAGTTTATGGCCGCAGCAATTGCATCCCTCCAAGTATCCCCAACCTGAGCTTCACCCATCTCTTCCTTCATTGTCCGTCCACCGTTCTCTAATTTACGTCCCGAACCATGTCTAGAGATACACAGAGGTCATGCATTTCTCCTTATTCATTCTCCGCCATTCCCAGGTGACCTCATCTTTCTTTGGCCCATAAATGCTACGAAGAATCCTATTTTCAAATACTCTCGTTCCCTAGGGTCATTGACCATGCCTCACACCTATATAATACAACCGGAAAAATAATTGTTTTATATATTTTAACATGTTAAGCCCCTTTATTGCATGATAACATGCGCTTTCCGATTGCAACCTCGATTTAAATTCTTATCGAATATTATTATCCTTCGTGATTTCAGAACCTAAGTATTTTAATTTTTCTACATTTTCAAATTCTACAAAATTAGAGGAATTTATTTTTTATACCAATTTAAGGTTAAATGATTGACAGTTTTTTTTGTTTTTATGGTATTAAAAATTAATTTCTTTTATTTTGATTCACATATTAAAGCGCTGCGTTATACTTGTGTTATATTTTTTTCGTTTCTATGCTCTCACTATCAATTTATCAAAGGTGTACTTTGTTTTATTATTATAAAATTATATAGGTATTAAAATAATTATTCTAAAAATAAGAAACATTTCAATGAAGAAAATTAAGACCATTATAAAGGAAGATCTTTAATAAATTTTATAAACAATTTTAAGGTCAACCTGTTCCAAATTTTAACATACTTAGTTTAGTTACTTAAACTAAGGAATATTTAAAGTTCGCTGACTAAAACAATTACTAAATAGAATATATTTATCGGATTATTATCTCCAAAGGAATATTCAAATAATTTAATATATTTAAGAAAATAATAAAAATTGTAATATATAATATTGCAAATACCTTTTCTGTAAAATAGTTTAATATTTTTTCCTCTTTTTTTCATTCATTTCTATTCACAGTTCCACCATTTTGAAAAATAATATTAGTATCGTATCGATTCTTTTGCTTGATACCTGCGCCATCGTTCTCTTCCAGACATTTATTTACCTCTCTTTAAGACAGAAAATAAACTTCCTTGCTGGGAAAATAACATTTTTATAATATATAGGTGTCTATTTTAAACTATTTAAATAATTTATTAAATGAAATAAATAAATTGATATATAATAATTTATTTTAATAAATTTATTATATTAAATATAAATATATAAACTTCTTTTTTTTCTCTCCCTTTAAGTTTATACAACATATTATCGATAATGGCATAGTAAACCTATTTCATAGAACCATAATCAAGCACTAAGTAATCGGTTTAATCATTTTTAATATTCCATAGTGATCCTTGAATCAATAAATTAGATAGTGAAGCAAGCAGCGTATCGATTATTTTTCCGGTTGATATTTGAGGTAATAGTACAAGTAGTAAGTGACTAATTTAATACTTGTATTATGTAATACATAATTTTGTGACTGAATTTTAATTGAATTTCAATTTAATATAATTTCCAATTACCTATATTTTAAAAAATAGGTATATATTTTTATAATATAAAATATTTAATATCTAATATTATAAAATTTGCAATACTTTATTAACTTTTTGCAAAATGTGTTATATCAATGTTTAAACAAATGAAGATAAGAAATTGAAGATTTAAATTCGATTTATTAATATAAACCAATATTTTTTTAGCTTAGGGAAAGATTTTCAATTAATCTTTTCATTTATTTAATGATAATATATATATATCTAATTTATATTGATTAAAAAACTTTATAGATATGTTAGTTTTTCTAGTTTTAAAAAATTGTGTTCAGGATTTCTATGAATTAGTGAGTTTCTAAGGTGAATGTGTGTCTCACCATAAAGAAGTTTTTTTCTTAATCTAATTATTAAAAAATAAAACTCAATAAATATCGATATGATTCGGAAAACATTATAACTATATGAATAGTATTATTATTATTATCTTATCTTATTATACTATCACTTCCTTAAATACAAAATATTAAAAATATAAATCAAATCAAATTACGAAATATATCGATCTGTATAGGTTTCAGCCTCGTGAAAAATCATCTTTATTAGGATTTTCTTTTTTTAAAATAGCAAATTTATATGATGTCACAAATTACGTCATCCATATTGAATTTGCCTCCCGCCATTCTATTTTAATTAATATTGTATTAATATTTTTTTTATATTTAAAATATTTTAAAATTTTTTATTTAATTTCGAAATAAAATTAAAAATATTTTAGAATCAAATTACGAAATATATTTATTAAGTACCGGGACCCCGAGCCTCGGCTCGGTACTTAAGTTAAAAAATGATTCATTATTATTAGATTTGGCTGGTAATATTAATACATGGGACACCGAGCTCTCGCTCTACCCTTTAAAATATATTGATATACAATTCTTTAATTATTTATTACAATTATTAAATGTTACACATTTGCATCAATCTGATTAAAATGAATGAACTTGTGCTCCTCAATAATACATAAATATATAATATATACATATATTTTTTTTCTATAGTGTTTTTTTGAAAAACTGTTTAGCCCCAAGTGGTTATAAAACAAACGAAAGACAAAAAAACGTGCTTTGCAGCTTTTCGGAATTAAAAAAGCAAAATTGGCAGTCGTGGGACTGGCCGACAGAAGTGAAAACTTCTGCGTAAGAAATTTTAAAACAGGCGAAATTCGCGCTATTTCACGAGAAAGATGAATTTCATATGCATGTATATATATAACTTATATATTATTTTAAACATATATTTTAAACAAATTTGTAACTTATATTTATATATATATATACAACTTTGTTTAAAATATTGCAATATGAACTGTTTTATAAATTGTTATCTCTAACATAAAATATATATTTATTATGTGAAGTTCATTTCGTATAATTTTGATTAAATATGTATATATGAAATGAACTTTACATAATAAATTTATATATTAAAATATAATATGCTTTTATTTCTTTTCCGTACAAAATTTTACATCAATAATTTATATTACCATATTACAATATAATATGCCTTTATTGCAATATTTAAAAACATTTTATAGTTTTTATTATATATGTATATATGAAATGAACTTTACATAATAAATATATATTTATATGTTAGGGATAATTTATAAAACAGTTCTAATGACAATTCAAATTTCGCGCTCTGTTATTTTTTGAGAGAGATTAATAAATATATATATATATATATATATATATATATTATTAAAAATAAATATTTTTAATTTTATTTCGAAATTAAATAATAAATTTTAAAATATTTTAAATAAAAAAAAATATTAATACAATTTCAGTTAAAAAATAAAAATGGATGCCACTTTTGACGTCACCCATATATAATTTTAAATCAAGAAATAAATAATGAAGATGTACTTTTCCAGAAATGTGATCAATAAAACTTAATTTTTCTTTATAAATACTATATCTAGTGTGAATTTGTAAAAAATCGTTAGAGCGGTTTTTGAGAACCCATGGCTAAACAAACAAACAAACAATTTTAGCTAGCATAATAAGATAAGATTTCTCCCCCAAAAAACCAAAAATTATCCATGAAGTTAGCAACATAATAACACACCTGAACAATTATAAAGAAGGAATTTCCAATAAATTGTTGAATAAATTTGATCTAATAATATTAAATAAATTATATTATATTAATTAAAATGTTTTTTAGATTAAATTATAAATAATATAAATGATATTATAAATAAAAAGGAAAAAATAAACATCCTTTCTTAACTAAAATATAGACTACTACAGGTATCAATATAATTTCAGAATTTATATTATTATCAGTAGTAATCCTTGGTCGAAACAGTTTATAAGCTAGCTACTTTGAAAAATATATAGCTGAAGCCATTTAATTATAACAACATATAATAATATATAATATAGGATCAACTATTTTATCAAATAAATTTGAATATATTTTTCATCTTGAAATGAAAATCAAGTTATTTTAATTAATTTGTACCATTTTAGGAAACAAATTTTTTATGAGTCATTTTTTAAAAAACCCATTTAACAATTTTAATAAATAATTCAAAAATTATAAAATTTTTAACGTTTATATTAATAAATTGTATAAATTTGTTTAAAGGGTCGAGCGATAGCTCGGTGTTCCAGGTATTTTATTAAATTGTTTAAAACGAGAACTTCTAGTATAAATGAATTAATTTAAATGATTTTAGAAACAAAAATAAACATTTTTATGTGTTACATTATATTTTAATAATTCTGGGAATTGTTAGAATTACTATTTTTATATTCATTGTTTAACATGAACAAGTTCTTTGAATTGTAGCATGCATTTTATGAACAGTAAAAATAGTCAATATTCAGTTATTATCCAAAATGATATAATTACTTTTAACATTTTAATACATATTCTAATAAAAATGATACTTTTACTTGTTAACTAATTTAATGTAAAAGTGTCGAAAGAGATGATATTTCTATACAAGAGTGAAAAAAAATTATCATTGTATCTATTCTTAGTAAATTGTAAGAATTATCCGTTTAAATGAAACTAAATATAACTGAAAATAATATTCATTTATTCATGTCTCGAAATATGTTCAATAGAACTCGTAAAACAATGCGTACAAGCTTATTAAAAAATATTTAATAAAGTTAATTAATAGATGGAATTTTTTTTTTATTAAAATTGCTTAAAAAAGGGAGTAATATTGTATTTAATAATAACAGATTAATAAAAGGAAAGTGAACCATTTTGTTTTTAATAAAAATTCATTTCTAGTCAGCTGTCAGTACAATATACTTATATTTATACATACATATTGTATTATATATATATATATTTCATATAAATTTATATATATCTATACCAGTATTTAAATAATATAAAAACATTTTATATATAGTATATTAATACCAGACTAGAATGGAACTTATTTTCATAAAAAAAATTATTTACTCAGTTTTTTTGTTTGTTTTTTATTTTGTTTGTGTTTTTTATTAAAAATATTATAATTTTAAATTATTTATAATTAAAATGGAATAAAAATTAGGAAAAAACTACTACATGAATGAACTATAAACGAAAATAGAAATAAATTGTTTTAATCAAAAGCTTGTGAATGTTAGTTTGTTACTAGTCTTTTGTGAAATTAAAAAACATAAACATTAAACTTCATAAATATTTTTGTTTATTATAGTATTGCGATTACGAAAATTTTTGATGTCGAGATTTTGATATTTTTATACGTTTTGAAGGTCCTTCACTAAAGTTGAGGAAAAATGTCTGTATATATATATATATATATATATATATATATATATATATATATATATATATATGTAGATGTAGATGTAAAGAAGATTACGCAAAATGGTTTGAGAAAGATGTATGTTTGATAGATAATCATATGATTAAAAATTGTATAAAACTGCTATATATAGAATTGCACCTTGATTGAATCGCTGAAAGTACCGGAATTAATTTTTTTAATTTTTTAACTCTGACTGCCAATCACGCGCCAGCACGTGGCGTGGTGTTATCAACATATAGCCAAACACACCGAATTAATTTTTTTAAATTTTTACTTAAAAATCAAAGTAAAGATTTTATAAATTTAAATTTAATATATGAAAATTAATTAATTTAATTAAATAACAATAACAATATTGTAAATTTAAATTTTTTAATTAATTGAATTTAATTTAAATATAATATTTGTGTTAATTAATCCAATTCAAATTTGCGAGATAGTCTAGTGGAGACACTCCAGATTTTTTTTGTTTTATAATACAAAACAATTTATATTAAAGGTTCCTGTTTCTTTGTAAATTAATACCTAAAAATATTAATATAAAAAAAGTTTGTGATGAATTGCTAAATTTACAATCACTCATAAAATTTTAGTACTTGAAAATTGCTAATTTTGTCTTAGGTAAGTAGTCTTTAAATTATTGCTGAGAAAATATAAAGTAAAAAGAAATTCAATTAGAAAAAAAAAAGTTTTTTTTATGTTAATTTTTGATTAAATGACTAAGATTCTATCTTTTTTTTATTACTTTAGCATACAAGTTGGGAAAAATAAATAATAAAATACTTTTAATGAAATATATTTAAAAAAAAATGAAATGATAAGAAATCATTTCCCCATTTTTATACTTTAATTATAAACAATGGAAATTTAAAATGATGTTAAATATATATATATGAGTCTGTTATATTTATTTACTAAATGGTTTGAATATTAATTATATTAAACTAATCAACCCTAAAAAAGAATAAAAAAATTAAAATTAATTAATAAGATAAATCGAAAAGTCAAATCCATAAAAAAAAGTACAATCTTAATTGTTATTTAGACAATAAAATATTTTCATTTATTATATGGTAGTACATGGTTCACCTAACCGTCGTTCAAATAATTTAAAAAAACATAAATTAAAAAAAATCGTCATAAAACATAGTCCTTAAACGTACGTATTAATTCACTGAAAGACGTAAAAGTATGGCCTGTGGATATAACATAATATATATTTTGTAATTTGATTTTATTTATATTTATAATATTTTGTATTTAAGGAAGCGCTGTCTGACATAATTACTGACGTCATTTAAATTACTTATTTTAAATTAAGAAAATACTAATAAAGTTTTCTAGAGGGTGAAACCATTTTTTCTTTATAAATATTACCTATGGTGTGAATTTCAAAAATATCCTTTGAGCGGTTTAATATCTCAAAAATATATATATTATTTTTGCTAGTATAATAAGATAAGATATATGTTATTAAAAATTACTCCATTTGCATGAAAATACTTCATAAGGATTCAATTTGTTATTATTATTTATATTTATAATATTTTGTATTTAAGGAAGCGCTGTCTGACATAATTACTGACGTCATTTAAATTACTTATTTTAAATTAAGAAAATACTAATAAAGTTGATTTTTCTAGAGGGTGAAACCATTTTTTCTTTATAAATATTACCTATGGTGTGAATTTCAAAAATATCCTTTGAGCGGTTTAATATCTCAAAAATATATATATTATTTTTGCTAGTATAATAAGATAAGATATATGTTATTAAAAATTACTCCATTTGCATGAAAATACTTCATAATTATTAAATATATATTAGTATAACAGTAATTTGTAAAAATTTCGTCAAATTTATTCTCTAAAATGAAATAAAAAAAAAACAATTTCCTGAAAAAGGATTCAATTTGTTTTAAACTTCGCTGGTCCTATCGAATCAAATTCATATAACATGTGATTCAAACAAATATATGTATTATATAGTATATTCAATTTAAATTTCAAGCCTTTCTTTTGTTAAAACTTTCTCTCATTTTATATTTGGAGTTGAATAGATACCTGCCTCTCTTTTACACTCTACCCCTCTCAATCACGTGCAAAATATATTGAATTCAAACAAATCCCTGTCAAATGCAATTTTATCTCAAATGTCGGAAAAAAAAAATTTAAATCTACATCTATTTGTAAGATTACATTATGTGTGGTTGAAATTATTATCAACATTAATTAAATAATTATATTAATAATTAAAAAAAAAAAATATTTCCAATCATTGACTGAAAAAATAAGTACTCTAAATTGTGTATTTCATAGAAATTAACATCGATTAAAAAAAGTAATTAAATATGTTTTTTAATTGTTGTTTTATTTCTCAATAAAATATAAACTTAATTATATTTTTGAAAAATTTAAATTTACCTTAATTTTTTTGACTCTTATAAATTTATAATATAATTAAGTATAAAATAAACAAATAATTTGAAATTAAAAACAAAATAAATAAATAAATCACATTCGACGAATTTATCACTTTTACTGAATTGAAGTCCACAACAATTAGCGAATGTGGAATAATATGGAACTCCAATGAAGCATGGGATATAATATATCTATCTTTCTATCTCTCTGACTACGGAACTCGAAAGTTCTTGGCCGCAGCAACAATATTTCTTCAAGTGTCCCTATATATATATATCCTGAGCTATAACCATCCAACCTCTACCCTCTCCCATCTCTCTCTCGTTCCTTCCTACATTGTCCACCCACCGCATTATTAGTCTTCCAAACGGATTTTTCCTAATTGATCTCCTCACAAATATCGCCATTCTTTCTTCTCCCATTCTAGCCACGGGTCCTACCCATCTCAACCTTCACTATTTTATGTCCCTAACTATATCTAAAGATACACAGAGGTCATACAATTTTTCGTTATGTATTCTCTCCCATTTCCAGGTAACATCATCTTTCTTTGGCCCATAAATTCTGAAAAGAATCCTATTGTCAAATACACTAAATCTACTCTCGTCTACTAAAGATATAAACATTTGTTTAAAAAAGTGTTTACATATTATTTTCTTATGTTCACTATGTTAAATAATCACAATTTGCTATTTGCATTAAATTTTTCTTTATATTTGAAGCTTATGGTGAATATGCCAATCGCAATTCAGGTGTGAATATATTGGTTTTAATTTTTCCTATATTTCACACAAGAAACACTGAAAAAATAAAATGTAAAATCCAAGCGTTATTAGACGACTATGTTTAACATTAAAACGATTGATTTGAACCGCTCGCTTATTGTAGAATGACAAGAATGTTAAGAAAGGCAATACAAGGTCATTTTTCTCAATGACAATGTTTCATTACATATGTTGGATGCACTTTATTTAGAACCTACCTTATTTACTTGCTGAGTAGCGCTTTAGTTCTTTTGAAGATATGACATAATGAATCGATCAATGACTCATGACATTGGGGAGATATATATGTTATTTACATTATACCCACATATTATTCGACAGATGGGTGAAATGTCTAACTAGCAAATAAGCATTTTACCTACATATTTTTTTATCTATCTTTTTATAAATTTATCCTTCTTCCGAATAGTATAATTCTCTGTTTCATACTTGTAAATAAGTATTATCAATTTTATTATATATATTTCATAATTTAGATCATGTATAGTGTATTATATCAATATTGTATCCTATATACTTATAAATATAATTATTTTAATTATTTTTGATAAACATTTTACACAACTGGTATATTGAAAAGCCGAAGAAAGGCTATGTATGAAGAAATTTTCAAGAGGATAATTTCTGGGTGGGGAAAAGACCGTGGAAATGAGAAATAAAGGAAATATATTAAATTTAAAAGGTCGCCAGCCGTATTTTGTCAGAATAGGCAAACTGAAAAGAAATCAAATAATTATGAATGAAAAAGGATATGAAAGCTAATGGACAAGGCAGAGCGAACTTCTCAACTACAACGAATTAACTAGGTACCTGTGTAAAAGTCTTAATTTAAATTCTTGGCCTCTGAAAGGAAAACTAATAAATTAAAACAAAGAAAAGAAATGAATTGGATAACAAATTATAAAATTTTAATATTAATCGATAAAAATAAAAATGATATTTATGACAAAGATAATTATAAAGAAAAATTAGTTGACATGATTTTGAATTGAAAAGAAATCAAAAACAAACCAGACCAGCAACAATATGGATTTACCAACAAAAAAAAACAAACATAAGAAACGGAATGAAAAAATATACTTATGAGTTGCAGTTCCGAAATAAAATAGTTATATAGTATGAAAGGGATCAAAAACTAATCCCTTATCTCAACCATGAGAATGCTTCGCACAGTGTTGTGGATTTCCAAGAACAGCCTTTTACAGGATAGATGTTACATGCCAGAGTGATGAAGCCAATATGGCGTATTCGTTAACAAACTAAAAATTGGCAAATCAAATCAGCAATACAACATTGCATATTTGAAAGGCCAATAAAAACCAGGAAAAATATAGAAAAACAATAATTCTGATTTTAAATTAATATTAAAGCCAAATATAATATTTTACAACAACAGAATTAGATAATGAATATAAATGCTAAAATAGCGCAAAATATAAAATTGTATATTTAATAATTCAAAATACATACACTAGAGGCGCTGTGCGCCAACGTATATAATGAGGTGTCACATAAGTTCGTTCATATTTTCGCAACGTCCATTGTAGTGCAAACTTTTAGCTATATTTTAGTATAAAATTAATTTAATTTTGATACTTCGTTTGTGACCTCCGGTTTAGTACAATGGCAGATCAAAATGAGCATTTTCGCCATATTATGTTCGAAAAGGGAAAAACGAAACCCAAGTAGCGAAAAAAAATATCCAATGTCTACGGGGAATCTGCATTTACCGATCGCGTCGTGCAAAAGTGGTTTGCCAGTTTCAGAAATGGAGAATTAACCCTTAAAGATTGCGAGCGCTCCGGATGGCCTGTAACAACTGACAGAGCCACAATATTATCTGTGGTTGACGAAAATCTACACAATTAATTTTGTTAAAAAATACAATGATTATTTAATTGATAACTTTTATAGAAGTAGCATGTTTAAATAAAATCAAAAAATATTTCTCCTGTAACGTAGGCAAGCAAATTAACCGCAACCGAACGAACTTATGTGACAACCCAATACTATTATATATATATATATTACCATATTTCTCTTTTAAAGATTAAAAAGGATTGTCTATTTTTTTTTGTTGTTAGTTTAATATAATATTTAACTTGTTCTTCCAAAACGGATAAATTATTCTCGCTTTATTATTTTTTTTTTAATTTTGACCATACTGATTAAAACATGAAGCTGAATAATGTTCTCGTATGTTCCAGTGACTTGACAGCTTATTTGTTAACCATTTAATCATAAGTTATAAAGCTCAGTTAATCCTCAGCCAGTTATAATATCAAAATATCCTAAAATAGAAGGGTGGATAGTATATATTCCAACCCCAGTTCTTTATTCTCTTTATTTTCTCATGTATAAATGAATTACAATGGAAAAAAATTAAAATTAATTATAATTTTTTTTTTATTATTATTATTTTTGAGAGAGTATGAAAGCCTGTTCTGGCATTCATTCTCTGGTATGCGTTTTCCTTTCATCAATCATAGAGAGGCGAATTGAAGGCAGTGCATGCAATCCGAGTGACAGGGATCATCGTCGGTATTTTGTCATATAATTCGTTAATGATTAAATGATTTACTTGACATTTACATGCGTGTTTTCAATCAATCTATTTTAATGGCATGTTCCATTTGTAGACATTTTATTGTTTTGTTTTTATATATATTTAAAGTTTTCTTTATTTTATATTTAAATAAAATTTAATTAATTAAATTACTTTTCAATTTATATACCCACTCGTTAAATTTCTATTTGATATAGTGACACTGTTATACGATTGCAATAATTTTATATATCACTAAATCAAAAAAAACAAAACAAAATATATTGAGGGATAAAATAAACATGCTATTAAACCTCCCACAGTTATTCACTATAAATAAACTTATAAACGATTTAAATTTCAAATTATACACATATATAAGGATTTCTGTGTATTTTAATACAAATAATTTTAGAATGTAAATACATATATCAAGTTAAAATTAAATATTATTATATAATACACTCAACATACATACATATTTATTATTTTAGGAAATATTTAAATAAAGATAAAGATAAATAATTTGATCATAGCTCTTATTCTTTTTTCTTTTAGTATCCTGTACTAGAAAGGATTCAATTTCGATAAAAATGAACTTTGTTATTTTTATTAATTTTTCAATATTATTATACTGATATTTAATCGATAAATTAATTATCTAATGATTGATATTGTTTTGAGGATAGATAGAGGACAGACTGTCCTATCCTGTCTGATTCTAAAGATTCAATTTTTTAACAGAATATAGGTATAGTATCGGAAAAATGTAAGCGCCATGGGGGCGCTGTTATCGGGCAATGGACATTGCATTTCTCTCATTGGACGATAACATTGCCCACATGGCGTTTACATTTTTCCAACACTTAAATTAGAGATTTCCATGCATTTACAAACTTTTATCGATTTTAAACCTTAGTAATTTATTTTTAATTAAAATGAAATTAAAAAAATATTCGTGTTGCTTTGTATACGTTGTAATAGAAGGGTATATTCATCCTTTGTTTATTTTTCTCTTATATTATTTTTTATATAATATATATATATATATTCTTTTTTTTTCAAATACTTATTATCTATTTTCTTTTTGAATTCACATGTTTAAATGGGCAAAAAAAAAATATTTCAGATAATAAAAAAATTCAACGAGCTTTCTTATCATTATTTGCAATATAAAAATCTTATCGTACTAAACTCTAAATTTATTTACATCCCTCGACAAACCACCCTTTACAAATATGGTCCACAATCAACAACTTCTTTAGAATTTGTTTTTTTTTTTTACAAATGACATCATGAAATGTTCATTTTGATAAGAAAATATAAATTTTACTACAAGATCAAAAAAAAAAATATTTATTAAAAAATTCAGGTAAATATTTATTTTTCTATTTCATAGTAAGTACTTAAGCTGTCTGTACTTGTTAACTAATTATAATCCTAAAGAATCCTAATGTGTTTATTCCTTATAAACAATAATATTTTTAATTAAAAAAATAATAAACTAACAAATAAATAAATAAATAATAATAAAAATCTGACAAATCTTTCTATATTCGCAATGGTTATAAAATTGTTGTTTCCACTTGACCATTTTTGGTTCGAGCCATCTGCAATTCTAACGGGAGTTGCCAGTTGCCACAAGATGCAAGGAAAAGATTGCAACATCAACCACACAGACTTTGTCCTCGCACCTGTCTATCAAAAATGCATTTAAAATTCTCCAACTTTTCGCATGTCAAACTTGATAACTATTCAAAAGGTTACTTTTTTATATTTAGAGGTTGAGAGTGAACTTCCTTTTATTTGATATTTTTTTTCCATCCTTAATGTAGTTGCTATCGCGAAACCTTAGAACCTACCCCTTGAGCTTAGTTGAACCATAAGAGCTTACCCTTTCCATAAAAAAAAGTGTTCATCCTGACGATAAAATATACATTAAAATGGGATCTGATCCTATGCTTAAAATAATATTACTCTCCGGGTTATTCTTAATACTATTATTATTCTTTCTTTTTTTAATAATAAAAAAAAAAAAAAAAGAAAAATCATGGAACTTTTTTCAAAAGATGAACTTGATTAACAATTTTTTTTTTTTTAAATTTAGCTTTTATTCTTACCTTCATTCTAATTAGTAGATTTTTTTTCCATCGAAATAATATTAATTTTCTTTCGACTCGCTACCATCATTATAATTTTCTTTTGAGCGTATCTAAATTTGTTTAAACATTAAATCTACTATATAAATTTATAATATGTTAACATATGTCCTTCAAACACTGTAAGCTCCTAACTGACACTAGTACATTAGATTTTTAAGAGAGAAGTGCTGTTAAATAATAAATATTCAATTCTTCTAAATTTTACATACACTAAAATCTTTTTTTTTTAATGTGTAAGCACAAATTATGTAATTTTTACTATCACGTCAGAGATAGTATTGCGATCACGAAAATTTTCGATGTTGAGATTTTGATGTTTTTATACGTTTTGAAGGTTCCTGAATCATTTTCACTAAGGTTGAGAAAAATGTCTGTGTGTGTGTGTGTATGTATATAAACAAGATTACACAAAAACGGTTTGAGCTAGAATGATGAAATTCGGTACATGGGCATTATTCAAAATTCATAGTTTTCTATCAACTTTTGAGAAATGTAGCTCAACCGGAAGAGGGTCATTACCTACAACGTTTTGATTTTTTTTCCTCTAACCTGACCGTAAAAATAAAGATATATTTTTCACATGATTAATAATTGTATAAAACTGCTATATATATAGAATTTCAGCTTGATTTAATCGCTGAAAGTACCAGAATTAATTTTTAACACTGCAAATCTCACGCGTCAACACGTGACGTGGTGCCATCAACAAAAAGCCAAACATGCGCTGGTTTAATAATTATTATTTATTAATTTTAATTTATAATTTAATTAATTTAATTTAATTTAAATTAATATATGTTATTTAATCCAATTCAAATTTGCGAGATAGTCGAGTGGAGACACTCCAGATTTTTTTTTTAATATCAACGCAATTGTTTTAATTTTAAAATTAAAATGGAAAAATTGTATGATTACTAAACAAAATTGGAATTGCTTTATTAATTAATGTATTAAATATATTCAGTGGATACTCGGAAGTCGTCGTATTTGTATGTCATCACTTTCAGTACTTATGAAAAATTTCGTCAAAAATTCTCACCTAGTTCTCGTTGTTTATTTATTCTAGTCCTCGCCGCTTTTGAAATACAAATTTCATTTTGACCCCCTGAAAATTTTAGTAAAATAGTCATTGACCCTTGGGTTTTTAAGGTTAATGAACACCCTGCAGTATAATAGATCGATAGATTTTCTTTTGACTTTTCGTTTTCTCTATTGTCTCTGTTTCTCTTACTGTACTGTACTTTACTACTTGACATTTTTCTAAATTTCTTTTGATTAACTAAATTAACTGTACTTCAAATTTATTTTACAATAAAAGGGTTGTACAAAAATGTACAAAAATAACATTGAGTACTGTGGGACAGAAAGAAAACGGTAAGGGCTTTGTGCTTCATGGTGAAAATAGCATATTCTTGGAACGGATTACTTGGTTTTTGGTTTCTTATGATAAAATTCAATTTACTTGTCGTCTCTTTTGATTGTCATCGGTTTTCCTGGAAAGAATTAACAACATCCGAGTATACTTTAGTAACTTCTTTACATTTTTTTTAATAACTTGATTGTAAATATTATATTTTGTCAAAATGAGATAATGTATAACTTGTATATTTAATAAATTAATTTTAACTATACCTAAATATATAAAATCATAAAATAGAAAAAAAAATTTGATATAAACAAAAGTTAATGATTTTTATTGTTATACATGATCTTCCCTTGTAATATAAAATAAATTTGCGTATTCTTTATGAAAATAAAAAAAAATATTATGGAGGATTTGATGGTCCATTCGTGTTGAAAATACGCATGGTTTGTTTTTTATTTATTATTTATTGAAATTAGTAGATTATCTTTAGCTACTCATTACTTTTTCATATGAATGAATAATTATGCAAATTCTATGTTAATTTTATTCAATAAGTTTCTCATTTTTTATCAATAGAAACATTAATTTTCATTGCTAATGTTATCGTTGTTATACATTAATTAACTATTAAATGTTTATTATATACTTATTAAAGTCAACTTATATTTATTTAACCTATGTATATAAAAGAATAAGGACCAATTGAATAGGCAGGTGGGTAATCATTTAAATAACAAACTCCATTATACCTCTTTGCATGATAACTTTACTGTTATATTGTTTGCTTAAAAAATCAACGAAAAAGAAACCTGGTTATGTATTTTATTAACATTCCCATTGAAGTAAAATTACATTTTATATCTTCTATGGCTTTTAGTTCAATAAAAGATACTCATTTGACCATATACGGCAAACCGAGAGCCCAGAACCTTCCTTCAATTATTTCCACATCCCATTGCAAGCAACACCGGTTATTCCCCACGGATTAGTAATCAAGAGACATTCAGCCAGAATTGAACAGAGATTAGACATTTATTAATTTATGATTTTATGTTGTGAAAATGAAACACAATCTCAAATAGAGACGGGGAGAGGGTGGAGAGAAGAGATGCCTATATTTAGGATTACAAACAACAAAATTACCCCCACTCTATCTTATTAAACTAGCAAAAATTGTATATATATATATATATATAGTCTCAGGAAAAATGAACTTTATTAGTATTTTCTTAATTTAAAATAGTAAATTTAAATGACATCAGCAACTACGTCAAACAGCCCTTCCTTAAATACAAAATTTTATAAATTAAATAATTAATAATCAAATTACGAAATATTTATTATGTTATAACCACAGGCCATACTTTTCTGTCTCTCAGTGCATTAATACGTACGTTTAAGGGGTGTATGTTTTATGACTATTTTTTTAAATTTCTGTTCTTTTAAATTATTTTAACGGTTGTTCAGTAAACCAGGTACTTATTTTTATTCATTATTTGTAGGGTAAATGTTGTCCTCTAATTAAACGGGGATTGTAGTAAAAAAAATTTAGAAAAAATAACATTTTTTTAAAATAATATAAAAGTTAACATTAAAAATTATTTATTTTATAAATTAAAACTAAAAAAAAAAATTTTGAGCACGGGAAGATATTTTGCAATAGAGTCCCTTTCCTTATTATGCCGTGTGAACGTCTCTAGAGTCCATTTACTTTTTTAATTTTAGATTGTTTATTCTAATAGGAAATGAGCAATTAAAAATTGGAGGAAAAAAGGGCGTGGATAATAAAAATATTCTATAACTGTATATTTAATTCTATTTAAGATTCATTAAAAACTCTTAATTTATATATGTCTAAATACATCTAAAAATTTATTATATAATAAAGTGTTGATCAAAAAAAAAACTTTATTATTTAAATATCTTCAAATGATCTTAAATGAATCCGGAAAATACTATTCAAGTCATGATTTTTATTTTATACCTATTTTGTCTTAATTAAACCACTGCATTATTAGTAATGCAATTATTAAGCTGTTATGTAAAAAAAAAATATTACACATCCTTAAACTTGAGCTGAGTACAGTCTTCTTTGTCAATGTCTGCTTTTTCTCTTTAACGAGACGATCTATTTTATCTAAACATGCAATGTTTTACCCCTGAGAATCATGGCAAGATTTATTTAAACAAATTGTATTTTATTTATAATATCATCTAGTGATTACTTGGTGACTTTTTATATACACAGTATATATAAAAAAACAATAAAAACAAGTTATTTTTACTTCATTTTAAGTGATGAAGTGAAGAATTTGAAATTTGAATTGAATATATAGGTATTTATCACAAATTTGTTATAGTAGGAGTTTTTGAAATAAATATTTTTAATGTTATTTTTATTTAACGAGGAATTACATTCTATGCATCTTTAGACATAAAGTCAAGAAGGCTTCGATGGGCGGGGCACGTGGCTAGAATGAGAGAGGAAAGAATGGCGAAGGGTATATCGCGGTGGGGAGTCGATTGGATTTTAAATCCGAAAACGCCTGTTATCATTCAGTAAAGGGGCTTATCGCGTTAAAATTATTATCAAAGGGGATAAAAATTAAAATATATAAAACAATTATTGTGCTGGTTGTATTATATGGGTGTGAGGCATGGACTATGACCCTGGGGGACGAGTGTAGATTTAGAGTATTTGTGAACAGGATTCTTCGCAGCATTTATGGGCCAAAGTAGGATGAGATCACCGGGGAATGACGAGGACTGCATAACGAGGATGCATCTCCAGATATAGTTAGGGTTATAAAATCAAGAAGGCCTGTGGCTAGAATGGGAGATGAAAGAATGGCGAAAAATATTTTGGTGGGGAGACCGAGTGGGAAACGCCCGCTTGGAAGACCAAGCACGTGGTGGGTGGACAATGTAGGAAGGGATTTAAGAGAGATGGAAGAGGGTAGAAATTGGATGGTTGTGGCTCAGGATAGGGACACTTGGAGGAATGTGGTTGCTGTGGCCAAGAACTTTCGAGCTCCGTCGAGCCATACATAGATAGAAATGTTAATTTTATTATTGTTTAAAATATCTTATTTTTTAATATTTGTTTAACATATTATTTTAAATGCAAGGAAGCATTGATAATATAATTTTAAAAGACAAATATTCTATAATATTCTATATGCTTCCTATGCTATGTTGACACATTTTACTCTTGCAAACTAACCACCTTCGTTGTTAACCAATCCTTAATTCATAATCTAAATTGACTTGTTGAGGCAAATATCATTATTATATTCGATAACAATTTTAATATTAACCATAAATGCGTACATTTCAAGAATGTTGCCTTAAGTTATCCTAAGCACCATTAAAAAAAAAATTATTTAATTTAATAATAAATCTCTGTCAATAAATTAAATTAATATAAAACTTAATTTTAGACTTTTTTATTATAATTCATTCACAGAAGTTTTTCTATGAATATTAGCGGTAAACGATATTATGAATAGAGAGGCGTGTCTCACTTCATCTTATTTTGGTAGGAACAAACGAACAAAACCCAGATTCATAGAAGTCAATATGAAATGACTCACACATTTTGCCAAGTTTCTTCTCACTAATTTTTTTGTCCTTCACATCCTTCGTTTAATGTAAAATTAACTTGAATTTAGAGTAATTGATTCATTAAGATGGATAAATTCAGATTTATTTTTTTACATTAATATTTTACACAGATAATTAATATTAATTAACTCATTTTTTTTGACAAAGCAAAATTGGACCTGCATTCATTTGATGCAAACATAAATTTGAATAGAATTTATTTTTATCTGATATTGATCATTTTCAATATATGAAATATTCCTTTTTTTTAAATTATTATTTTAAATTATTAATATATTTATTATAATTATTATACCTCTAAACAAAATAGGTAAAAAAAATATATTTTTTAAATTTATTACTACTATTTTTTATTACTTTTCTCATCTCTTGATTCATTATAATAAATTATTTATATACATATTATCAATAAATAGAATGATCAAAATGATAGATCAATCCCTACAACTCAATAAGTATGGATGTAGCAAATCAAATGGACGTCTAAAACTTTCTTAACTAAAGGATAAAAAAAATTCTAGATCACTTCTCCAAATCTTATTTGATCTTATTAAACTAGTAAAGTTGAATGTATATATATATATATATATGTATATTTTTGAGATATTAAACCGCTCTAAAATTTTTTTTGAAATTCACACTATAGTTAATATTTAATATAGAAAAATCGATCTGTATTGGTTTCAGCCTCAGGAAAAATGAACTTTATTATTATATTCTTAATTTAAAATAGTAAATTTGAATGACGTGACTATGTAATCCATATTGAAATTTGTCTCCCGCCATTCTTTTTTAATTGATATTGTATTAATATATTTTTATATTTAAAATATTTTAAAATTTGTTATTAAATTTCGAAATAAAAAATGAAAAATATTTATTTTAATAATATTTTAGAATCAAATTATGAAATATATTAAATCTTCCACAAAATGTGTAAAAAAAAAATTTGTCACACCAGATTATTTAATTTTAATATCCTAACTAATATTTGAACAAAACATTGAAAAATAATTTATAATTTTACATCTTTACTTCTACTTCTCTTATCTTTGTGAACAAAATAACATATTAAATAAATAATAAATATATACCTTATTTATATATTATTTAATTATTTTTTTTTTATTTGTTTCAGGTATGTAATAGTTATTATTACTATTTATAATCACGTGATCTCTTCATTCAGGTAAAATCTATAATTCGTTTATTTATTTTACATATTTAATTGAAACTAATATATGTATATCTTGTAAGAAATTTTTTTTTAAACTTTATAATAATAAATTGTATAAATTTGTTAAAGGGTCGAGCAATAGCTCGGTGTTCCAGGTACTTAATCCTTACGCCAGTCACAGAACAAACAACCAAAATTGTTTTACATTAATGACCTAATATAATAATAATAATAATAATCGAAAATTGTTTTGTCAACTAAAATGTATGATTTTATAAAAAACAAAAAAAATATTATATTTCAAAAATATGATCAATTCTTTTGACAAACCTAATTCGTTCAATTCTAATCGGATGTTTATTTGATCAAATTACTTAACGCCCTTTGAATCCATCAGCCATTTTGCTTTCTATTTAATGATGTACTAATTGCTAGAAATCGAATCTCATTCAACGTCCACCTTTCTATCTTAAAAGACATTAAATTGTTGTAATTAAATCATTTGTTAGTGCTAATAATATTAAACACATTTGTGAGGAAATATCATATGGAAGCCCTATTCTAATTAATCATTATCCATCAAATTGAATTCAAGTTATCTCCATATAATCAATTTGGAAATGACCCAGGCAATTGAAACCAATGAAATTATTCGCATATTTGTACATTTCCCATTTAATTGTGATTTGATTTATAAACAAATTTTACAGGATTATAAATTACCTAATATTCATAAAATCCTTTTGAATCTTTTGTAAGAGATTGTTAAATGAGCCAGAGTAATAAATATTCTGCTCGAACTTAAAACCCTTTTTGCCCCTTTTAAGATAGGATCCGCATTCTTTCCCTATATTGTTATTCAAAAAGACCATTAAAAAAAATTTCCATAGACAAGCCACAAACTCTACGACTAACTAAAATTATTGTTTAACTTGTACATATATAATCTTCACACATTTTAGAAGAATCATCCGTCTAAATTGGATGTGTTGAACATCTAAAAAAAAATATCAAATTATTATTAAATTAATCTTGGTTCATTAAAAACAAAAATATTTATTCAACGCATTATTATTATTATTATTTATTTCGCTGACTTTGGTTCTAACTTCAATAAAGATTATTAATAATTTGATTAAATTATATGTATAGACGTTTCAATCTTTCCACCTCTCTAAAAAAATATTTTTTTTTTACAAATTTTATTTAAAACGAAAAAAATTGTAAGATAAAAATATTGAGTGTCTCTACTCGACTATCTAGCAAATTTGAATTGGATTAAATAACATATATTATATTTCAATTAAATTTAATTAATCATAAATTATAAATTAAAATTAATAAATAATATTTGTAAAACCAGCGCGACTTTGGCTCTTTGTAGATGACCCAACCTCACGTGCCGGTGCGTGATGGAAGACACGTTTTAACAAATTAATTTCGGTACTTTCAGCGAGATTCAATCAAGCTGAAATTCTATATATAGCAGTTTTATACAATTATTACTCATGTGAAAAACTATCAAACGTATAACTTTATTTTTACGGTCGGTTTAGAGGAAAAAAAAATGAAAACGTGGAAGGTAATGGTCCTCTTCCGAATGAGCTACATTTCTCAAAAGTAGATAGAAAACTATTAATTTTGAATAATGCCCGAGTACCAAATTTCATTATTCTAGCTCAAACCGTTTTTGCGTAATCTTGTCTACACACACACACAGACATTTTTCTCAACCTTAATGAAAATGACTCAGGGACCTTCAAAACGTATAAAAACATCAAAATTTCGACATCGAAAATTTTCGTGATCGCAATACTATCTCTGACGTGATAGTAAAAAACGAAGAATCTTTAGACCACTGATTTCTAAACGTATTTTTCCTACACTCCCTTTTCAAAAAAAAAAAAAAAAAAAAAAAAAAAATTACTCAGCGTTCTTGGAAATTAATTTTTTGTTTAGATAAATTTTAATAGTAATTAAATAGAAAGATATAATTATGTATTTACTACCTTTTTCTTAAAATTTATTATAGAAAGGTGTATATTGGAAAGATTGTTATTTGTAATTATGATAATATTTATTGAATTCAGAATA
Source organism: Labia minor (assembly GCA_963082975.1). NCBI lineage: Eukaryota > Metazoa > Arthropoda > Insecta > Dermaptera > Spongiphoridae > Labia > Labia minor. The sequence goes on from OY720349.1 coordinate 27,418,454, forward strand.
GAAAGGCAATACAATTTTCCTCAAATGCACCTGTGGACATCAACGCCCACTGGATCGTTGCAGCACCCACCTGGGGGAGGTTGCGCCCACTTTGGGAATCAGTGGTCTAGACTCTAGACCAATAAATTATTAATGAATTCATCACATAAATTATATTATTCGGTGTTTGTGTATTGGTAGGAAAATGTAACATTTATAATAAAAATTTAAAAAAAAGAATACATTTTAATTAATATTATTTCTTTCCTTCATTTAATTGAATTATTTTTTAAATAATAATTATTTCCTCTTTTCGTGAAGAGCTCGAAATGTACTGATGCTAGTTAAGTGATTATAAGTGTATAATAAATATCGTTGATCTAAATAAATAAATAAAAAATTTTACTTTTTCTAATTAATATTAAAGTTAATTGTATAGACCCTACATCTGTCAACGAATAATTCACCACTAGTTATCCTATCAGATTTTTTATGTTAAAAAAAACCCATTAATTTAATTATCTTTTTAATTATTCTTTTATTTTATGGCTAGGTAATTAGAAGTATTTTGTCACTTGTATGTATTTTTTATATGATTTATTTAAAAGCTTATGACTATCCCCATATAAAACTTTGTTTTCTCTTACTCTCTCTCGTTTTGTTTCTGTCGCCCACATCTGACCTGACGTTGCCATATTTAACTTTTGTCACCTTCATGAACTTCTCAACCACCACCTGTCCTGCATTTCAAGAACTTTCATTTTAACATTCATGAAGTTAAATCATTAAGTCCACTAATTAAGTCTACTATTAAAATTATTATATAAAATTATTTGCAATTTCATACAAAAGAGAATATATTATTTATTTTCAAGAATAAAATAATAATATTATAATATATAATAATATTATAATATTATTTACTTAAGAAAATAGATGCTTATAAGAATCAAGAAGTGGTTTCGGTTGCCTAAATACAAGGGGCCTCCTAGTAACTAGATTTGGTCAGAATGAACACACATAGCGAGCGTGACATGACGTGCAGAAAGGTTGAACAACATCTAACCAGTAAGTGAGTTGTCTATTGAAATTATCATAATTTACTGATAATAACTGACAACTAATTACCACCGCCGTGTCCTTCACCCGCACACAAACATTATTATGAATGAATTTGTGTGATTTTCCATATAAAAATAAATATAAATATGTTATAATCGATTTTATCTTCAATAATTCATTTTCATTTACAAATCAAAATAATTTTTCAAAATAAATATAATGATTTAAAATAATTATATTTAGAATTATTATAATTAATGTGCAATAAAAATTGAATGGGTCTGTTCAAAATAAAAGGTGAATTTTGAATTTTCGCGGGCTGTGTACATTTGATTACCGTTTTTGTTTTGTTTTTTTTGTTATGTTGGTACACATATGTTTCTCATATGTTGACATTATCAGCCATTTTTAATTAGTATTTTGTTTTTGACAACTGAAAAAGTTAGTCACGTTTTTTTGGGTTCTTAGATTTTTTACTTAAAAAAATGTATCAAAGAATCTGTATTAAATTTTGCGTTAAAAATGGAATAAAGTGCAACAACGCACTTAAAATGTTGATTGACATTCGGCGACTCTTCTTTGTCTCAAAAAACTGTGGTACAATTGCTTTACAGAAGGTCGAAAAGTTGAAAAGTTGATAAGCCAAGTTAGATCAAATGAAAGTTTTGCTGACTTTGATTATAATGCCGTGGCGCATCATAAACTGTTCGTACTGTTAATAAGGAATACTCAAGGAAGTTATGCAACGCTTGCGTGAAGCAATACGGCTTAAACAATCGGAATTGTGAAAAACAAATCATGGATTCTGCACCAGCTCACACATTGTTCGTGATTTTTTGGCCAAAAACAACACCGTAATCATGCCTCAACCACCGTATTCACCAGATTTGGCCCCCTGCAACTTTTTCCTATTCCCAAAACTGAAGAGACCAATGAAATGAAAACGTTTTACCACAATTGACGAGATAATGTCAGAATCGAAGAACGAGCTCTGGCCATATGGAAAAGCGCATTTCAGAAGTACTTCGACAATTGGAAGAACCTCTGGCACATAAGTGCATTATATCTGAGGGAAATTACTTTGTGAAGAGGACAAAATGGATATTGATGAATAAATAAATACTTTTCGAAATAATTCAAAATTCACCTTTTCTTTTGAATAGACCTCGTGCATATTTATATTAAATACTCGTTTGTTCATCTTATTCCATATGTTTTCTTTTTTATTCTATTTTCTAAATCAATTAAGAATACTCTTCTTCATTGTATTTTTTTTTTGATTTTATATTTCTCTTTTTTGTCTAAAATTTCTTGTTAAGTTAAAATATGTAATAAAATTTCTATATATCTATCTCTGTGGCTCTTCGGAACTCGAAAGTTCTTGGCCGCAGCAACCACATTTCTCAAGTGTCCCTTTCGAGATAGATAGATGTAATTACTGATAAACATCTTTCTTTAAATGCAAGTTTATTATTTGGTACCAAATTTTATTAAACCTAATATAATATTGTTTTGTAATAAAAGAAAAATAATAAAATCGTAAATAAAATTTTTTGAGACACGTTAATATATATATATATATATATATATAAAATCAATTTATATCTTAAATATATAAAATTGAATTTTTTTCCTTCAAAGATTCAAATGAATACAAACTATTGGTAATGTGGATGTTAAATTCAATCCAAATTGTCCTTTAGAAATCCTCAAATGACTCTCTCGGTAATAATGTTGAATACGCTTACCATTTTTTTCTCGTTGTATTATCTCGTTAAAAAGAGAAAAAGATTTCTTTTCAGTAAATAGACACACATTTCGATAAAGGGAAAAAAACGCTTTAAACAAATAACAAAATCTTATTTTAATTGGAATATAGAGAATTGGTAAATTTAATCGAAAAACATACAATTTTTTTTTTTATTTTTAAAAAAAATTATCGTTTTAAATTTAAATAAACAAAATATAAATCTATATCATAAAAATAATTACAAATATGATGATAATATTCTTTGAAATTAGTTTTTAGAAATATGTAATATTTTATTTGTTTGTTTCTAAATTAATGATGTAATTATCCTAAAGATTTTGATTTAACTAATTTGACAAGCATCCATTTTAATTTATTTAATCTATTACCCATGATAAATACATTATCTTATTATTTTTTTTAATTCGAATTAATTTATAAATTATGATTAATCTCTTAAGATCCTCTTTCATTCTATATTGTTTATATTGATTTAGTCTTGATTATATACCATATTTTCCTATTATTATATTAAATACACCCAACAATCAATTGTATATATTTATATTTAAGGTTATTAAATGATGGTATGAAAAAACAGCCTATAAGAAACAAATATATTAATAATAATGATAATTTCTATCTATATGGCTCTACGGAACTCGAAAGTTCTTGCTCACAGCAACCACATTTCTCTAAGTGTCCCTTATTAGCCTAAACCATCCAAATCCTACTCTCTCATCCTTCCTACATTGTCCATCCATCGAATCCTCGATCTTCTAAGCGGACGTTTCCCACTCTCCCCACCAATATATTTTTTGCTATTCTTTCCTCTCCCATTCTAGCCACGTCCCCTGGCCATTACTGTCTTCTCGATTTTATAACCCTAACTATGTCTGGAGATGCATAGAGGTCAGCAATTCCTATTAATAATAATAATAACTGATAAATGGGGGCACAAACAATACAATATAAATTAGGTACGAGGCCTACTATTTATGTATTGAGAATTGACAAGACTGATATTGACAGGTGAAATATGGTAAAATTTGACATTTTTGAGGTTATACGTTTTCATAATGTTTTGACTACGAGTGCAATTTGTATTGTTTCGAGTAAGTTGAAAATTTCGTCTCTGTCAAAATTTGTAATTAACTCGAGAAAACTTTAGAGCTTATCTTATATCCCAAAGTGCTAACATGAACTATACCAGTTTGAGAAGGATTTCTCTCATAAATACAAGAAAAATGTAATTAATAAACACAAAACTTAAAGTATTAGTAGGAGTAAATTTAATTACAACAATTAATACCTGAGTTGACTCAGTGTTAAGGTACTCTTTTGGTATTATTGGATGATCTAAAACTGACCAAGATGGATAGACGAAAAATATACACCAAATTTTGAAATTTATATCTCAATTCCACTGCGTCTGACTAGACCAGTGATGGCGAACCTATGATCCGTCAGACACTGACCCACCCAAGCTTTTTAACTGAACCACACTTTGATTTTTATGAATTTTTTTTATGTCAAAAAAGAGAATAAATTATTCAAAAAAAGGTAAGATGATTTTGTGGGCAAACTTTTTCATTATGCTTCTCTGAAACATTTTCATATAGCGCTATTGAAAATTGGGTCATGAATTATTCCTTTTTCAATTAAATACTTAGTGACCCACGAGCTAGATCTAAAAAAAATAATGATCAAAATACGACCTACTTCTCAAAAAGAATTGTCATCACTGGACTAGACGATGGGTTGTATAACGCAGATGGACTAACTTGCTATATATATATATTAATTTTTAATATTAATATTAATATTATTAATATCAATAATAAAATAACATTAAGTTAGAATTGATTTTTGTGAAATTTGAACTTTCAAACTCACAAATGACTCCTCTCAGTATTAGCCACTCCTATGTTTAAATTAGATGGATTAGCCTAATTTAATACAAAAATAGATTTTAAAATTTACTTCAAACCGTCCCACTTAACCGTTATTTTTATTGATAGTTTCGATTTTGAAAGTTCTATTTTAAATGACACCAACATATTTCTATTTAGCTTATACATATATTTTTTTTTTTTTATATAAATTATAAATATCATTTTACCACTCCATCAAAGTTTGAAACTTAACTGATAACGAGATCGAGAATTTTGTCCGAGATGATATTCGCCGTCATCTTCGATCGGTGTTTAGTGATGCCGGCTATCAAAGCTCGGGCCAAGTGCCAGCTGCGAATGCTGGCACCAGTTTTATCACTCCTCAAATTAACTAGACCTACTTATTTAGATTGCCATCGGGAATCTCTAAACTAATACTCCACTAATGAACATTGATTTGTAATTTGTTTACCATTGACTGCATTTCATCCTTTATAATCCAAAACAATTGAACTAGAAATCATTTAACAGATTTTTACATATCGATAAGCATAATTCATTTTTCATTTTTTGCAAATCATTTAATTGAATAAAAAAAATATCCTATATATATATCATATACATATACAACATTAATCATTTATCAATTCTTTAAATACAAATATATATTTATTATTTCAAAATTGTCATTTGAATTATTAATAATTCTTTTGAGGAAAAACAATTCATCTTTGGTGTATTGCTTTTCAATTGTGGTTTTTTATAAATTCATTTTTTTTTTAATATTGATATAATATTTCGATCAATAATTAACTAGGTTATATAAATGGCTAGCGGCTCATTTACTCTTCACTTCCAAAGAAAATAACAGAAAACTATTAAGAGAACTACTAGTCATTTATTTAATATGTTTGATTATTTTTAATGATTCATATTTTTACTATTTCGTCAGAGAGAAAGATGACAAAAATTTTCGATGTTGAGATTTTGATGTTTTTATACGTTTTGAAGGTCGCCGAGTCATTTTCACTAAGGTTGTGTGTGTATGTAGACAAGATTTCGCAAAAACGGTTTGAGCTAGAATAATGAAATTTGGTACACGATCATTATTCAAAATTCGTAGTTTTCTGTCAACTTTTGAGAAATATAGCTCATTCGGAAGAGGATCATTACCTACCACGTATTCATTTTTTTTCCTCTAAACTGACCGTAAAATTAAAGATATACGTTTGATTTTTTTTCATATGATTAAAAAAATGTATAAAACTGCTATATATAGAATTTCAAATTGATTGAATCGCTAAAAGTACCGGAATTAATTTTTAAAATTTTTTAACACGTTAACTGCCAATCACGCGCTAGCACGTGGCGTGGTGTCATCAACAAAGAGCAAAACAAGCGCTGGTTTAATACATATTAGTTATTAATTTTAATTTTTAATTTATATAATTAATTAAATTTAATTTAAATATATTATTTGTTAATTAATCCAATTCAAATTTGCAAAATAGTCGAGTGGAGACACTACAGATTTTTCAATTTTATTTAGCAAATAATATATTAAAAGATTGTTCAGCAATTTTGGAAAGATAGAAACCAAATCATCATGAGCTTACCATCTCTTAAGTTGCACTTTGGTTGAATGATCTTTAAAAAAAGAAAGAAAAGCGTTGACTCAGGATTGCATCGGTCTGGAATTGATTGATGATGGCTAATGAATGATTTTATACTCTTTTTTTATTTTCTTCAATTTATACATCCAGGAAAGACCGTGCTGAAGCATCTTTACTAATACATTTATAAATAAATTGATTTTCTTCTGCCTGGCTCAGCAATTACTTCTTCCTGTTACCTTAACATAAAACGAATAATAAATTACAAAAACAATCTTTGAAATATAGAAAAAAAAATACGACTGTCAAATAAATATATCAAAAACTCAATAATTTCTTTTCTCAGAGAATAAATGATTATTTGAAATTCGTTAAATGGTGTTTTTTTTAAAGAGTTTATACACATATCTAATTTTAATATACTAAAATGACAATACATATTTTTGCTTAGTTTAAAAATATATATATATTTTTTTTTAGGGGTTTAGTAACACAATATAAATTATTGCTAAATTTCTAAATAGTGAACAAAAGAGAAAAATAATAAAGAAATGTTAATATGTGGACAGGCCAATAAGTCCGTGACTTTTTGAATGAAATACCGGTTTTTTGATAAAAAATTATTTTATTTTTCAACATGGTCTCCTTTGATTTGAGCTCTATATACTTTGTCCAACGTTTCTCCAATATTTTTATCCCTTCCAAAAAATAAGATTTGTCGAGGACATCAAAATATTGATTTGTTTGTGAGATGATTTCATCGTTGAAGTCAAATCTCTTTCTTAGGTTTAGAAACAAGAAATAGTAACTCGAAACTCCAAGCTAAATCCAGAGAATAGGGCGGATGAGGGAGCAATTTGTATTCCAATTCATGAATTTTCTTGGAAATTCAATTTTTTCCATTTTCTTCTCAAAACACGACGTTTCTGTAATTAATGAATGTCAAACAAAAACTAAAAGACTCAGTTGGTTCAAATTTCGACAGGAGTCAGCTAATAGTTGCCTGCTGACAAGAGCAGTGTTGCCATTTCATTTAAGAGGCAGGAAATTCAAAAAGTCACGGACTTATTTACCTGCATTCATATAATGTTGGAATAATAAAATAATACCAATAATAATAATAAGAAGAAGAAGAATTTACTGTCCACTTATATAAAATAATCAATTTATTCGAATAACAATGGGTTTAGTATTATTTTCCTGAAATTTGTCTGGTCCATCAGTAAATAATAATTGCAAGGAGCATTAGGTGCCAAGTACCCTTATCTTTATCGATCCATTAAGTTAAAGGAATTTTAGGAGAGACTCGTTGATAAAATTAGGGATATATAAATGCATTATGTAGAATACATTTCCATGATTTAAGCTAATTTAAAATATAGCCTATATAAATATTATTTTATGAATAGATTCATTAAGCCTAACTATATTAGATTCATTAAGCCTAACTATATTTTCTAGATTGTTTTTATCCTTAAATTTAAAATGGGACTTTAAAGTATAAATAAAACAAGTTAAAAGAATATATGGAAGGCAAATAAATACTATATTATATGATTATACATATGCTTTTTTAGTTATACTAAAAAAAAATTATTTTAAAAACTTTTTATTTGACTCTGTGCATCGGTAAAAATGAGTTAATTTAAAAAAAAAATATTTTAAAATTCGTCATATTAACAATTTGATATTTATTTCAACATTTCAGTAAAATTCTTAAATATAATAATAAAATAAAATAAAGAAAAAGTTATCAAATTAAATTAAGATCGTTATAGTGTTATCTTTTTATTTTAAGTTTGAAATTAACAATACTTTCATTCGCCTCTTCTATTGCATTGATAACACTTAAATTGCTCCCTCATCACTGTTTCTTAATTAAACCCCACCCATTTACTTGAAAATACCTTTTGAATAAAGGGCACCATTGTCTTTCTTAGCTATACAATCCCAATGAACAAATGGCCAAAAAACCTCGATTAAGCGATTCATTTAATTTCAATAAAGTTTTATTATATTCTTCTGTGGCTGCTGGTTAAGTAGTTAGAAGAGAAATTTTCACGGTTCTGTTTTTAAAATTTTAGGAAAAATATCCAATTATTTAATACAAAACACAATTTGTTTCAATATATATATAAATGTTCGTTTAAGTTTTTATTATTATGGTTATTTTCACGTTTGTGAGTTTTAGTTTTTTTCGCGATGTTTCGGCGCCCATTTTGCAGCCATTTTCAAAAAGTGTATTCAGGAGGGAAATTTTTTGGGATTCTAGGTATTAGTCTGTGACCAACAGTCGATCTTGGGATTTTGGGTTGAATGGGTGGGTGGTTTTTTATTTTTCTCGAAAATCGTCTACCCATTCAACCTAAATCACACTCATCAAACGTGAAAATAAACCGAAAATAATTCTATATATATATATATATATATATATATGATTTATCCTAGCTGTTCTCGGTATCATATGCTGCCGGAGGCATTAAACTTTTTTTTGAGGGGCATTTTAAAACAACATTACAAATACTTACAAAACAACACAATGTTTAAATATATATAAAATTATTAATTTTATTCAAATCGTAATATTTTTTTTTATTTGACAATTATTTGATTTAACAAAACAAAATTTTAAAGAAATGAAGTTAGTTACAAATTAATAATTTTGACAATTTGTAACTAACTTCATAATGTTGAACAGACATCACATACATACGACGGAAATTATATATATTGATATATATCAATAATATCATATATATATATATATATATAGGTATGATCGTTTTAAAGAGAAAAATGAGCCATAAATAATTTATATATTCACAAAAAAAATAACCAATTTATTTATTTAAATCAATTGCTGATTTAATAAATACCCACTTATTTTTTCATTGAGTTATTATTAATCCTGTTTTTCTAACGATAATCAATATTCCTTTTAGGTTGTTTTATTTATAATACGATTATATTATAATAACCAAACTTATAAATGGATTCTTTCAATTGGTTTATTTTGTTAATATAAGGTAATATTATTGAACAGTAATTATTAAAGCTTAGGGGAATTCTATCCTCCCTTTCCATTATTTTCAAACCTCACTAATAACATTACGTAAAAAAAAACTTTTGATTATAATGCAAATAATATTTAACAATCTTTTCATTTTAATTTCGTAAAAAGGGCCAAAAAAAAAAAAACGCAAATCAATTGCATACCTATATAAGAAAAAAAGAGCAACCTCGGATGAAAAAGTCAACTTTTCTTGTGATTAACAAAAGAAAAAAACTTTTCCAATAAAAATCAACTCTACTATATACTCAGTTTGTTTTTGCCCCCTCTTCTCTCACTCTACTTTTTTTTTCTTTCCTCATTTAGAAGTCAATAATGTTTTTTGATAATTGAATCGTTCGGAATTGCAAAAAAAAATCTTGATTTAAATTGATATAGGCTGTTGTTTTCAAATTTTACTAAATTATCCAAAATTTAAGAAAGTATAGAATTTTGGATAAGAATGTAATAAATCAATTTCAATGACCTTGTTTATATATTGTATTAGTTTTCTTCTTTCTATCACAGAGGAAGGTAAGCCACCGGTAGTAAAAAGTCTATTTTATATACAAAATTAAATTCCTTTTTTTACTCTTTTTGTTCTTCTCAATTATCGTTTCTTAATACAACCAATTTTCTTTTTCCATTTCATCACATGTAAAAAAAACACGCTCTTTGATAATAAAGGTTAAAATATAATAGATACAAGCCTAGGTAGGTGGTATGTGATCGATATTTTATCATATCGAAATCATCAAAGGAGAACTAGAGAATATGAAAGATGGTTTCGCATCTAATCAGATTAATCCCAATTGGGCTGTTAAAGGCCTCTCACACTCTCTTTTGATCCTTCTATTCAATTTTATTAAAACCTTCTAGGTAAAATATTGATATTTTATTTTATTTGATATATTTTTAAATAATTTGAATATTGCAATATATTGTGTTAAATATATTCATCAAATTAAAGTTAAAATTTCAAAAATAAATAAATATTATTATAGGAGCCTCAAACACCCTATAGTATTTAATTAGGAATAATATTGTCAATATTATTGTGAAATTTATGAACTCCAATCGTTAACCTTCAAACATTTTAATATACCTTTTTTATTTTAAAAAGTTTCATTTGAGGTTCGTCACAGTTTTGAAACTTTTTTTACCGACCGACGATAGTAAGGGAGGTATTATTTTCACACGAAATTTCTCATGTGGAGATTTTTACATATCTCCACGAATCATGCATTTTCTTAACAGAAAAAAGTATTTTTAGCATGATGTCTGTCCGTCCGTCCGTCCGTATAGATGTGTACAGCTTGAACGGCTCAACGGATTTTGATGAAATTTGGTATATTCGTATATTTACTTAATACATCAGTACGATGAATTGATCAACTTTTGGTGCAAATCCGTAGTAGTAGGGATCGACGATAGGAAGGGAATGGTTATTTTCACACCAAATTTCACATGAGGAGATTTTTTACATATCACCACGAATCATGCACTTAGTATTGGTTTTATCCTCGAGAAAAATCATCTTTATTAGTTTTTTCTTAATTTAAAATTATATGACGTCATCCAGCCATTCATGACTTCACAGTCGGCTCTTACTTATATATATTATAAATAAAATAAAATTAAAAATATTTATGTTATATCCATATGTTTTTTTATTACATTAATAGATATATTAAAATTATTTGAAATTGTTTCTGTAGCTGGAAATTAATTTACTTCAAACCGTCGGTTGGTTCGGACCTGGCCACAGGTCAACTTATTTTATTAAATAAACGAAAATAATTTAGGTATTAATATTATTAAACATGTGTTATTGGTCCTTATTAATAAAATTAATAAGAATAAAAATAAATTTTTCTCATACTTTGTTCATTTTATATTATTTGTTTTATTTTTCATTAAGATTATATCTATATCAGAATTTCAATCAAATCTATGTTATATGTATATATTATATTATGTATATTATTAGAAGATATTATTTACATGTTTCATTGTGTGATTTGGATCTTGACGTATCGGCGCCCATTTTGGCGCCATTTTCAAATGTGTCCAAGAGTCGATCTTGGAATTTTGAGAAGAATGTGTCGACTTAATGAGTTCCAAAGCTCCGAAGAATTTTGGCACTAATAATGCCACTCGTCTACTCCTGACGGCAGCCCGAAGCCGACTAATAGGCGCCGAATCGCCGAGATCCAAATCTCACAATTAAACATGAAAATATACCCTAAATAGTTATTCATAATTTTTAAAAAAATTATAATTTATTTATTTTTTTATTTCATTAATAATATTTCATTGTTAAATTATACTAAATAAATGTATTATTAGAATATTTATAATATTATGCTTATTCGAATTGGTATGAACAATTACACTTGTTAAGGATACGAAAGGTAACGCTTTTATCAAATATATTTTTTTTTCATTTATTTTTCGAATAAAATCTTCAACTGCCCTTACTTTGGACAACAATAAATTGTTCACAATAATAATTAAAACATTAATTACTGAGGGGATAAGGGAAGAAATAGAGAGTATTAGGGAGTACTCGACTCGGGTGTTTGCCCGATAGAGTAGAATGGAAGGACATCTCTCAGTTTAGGGTTAAGTGATGAAGGAGGAAAAGGATAGGGAAGAATAAAACCTGGGACAGCTATTTTGCTGTCGACCCAGATTACAAATTGGAAATGGTTGGTAAATCGAAGGGATCTAGAAGTGTAATCATTATATAACTTCAGAGAAGAGTAAGAATTTTATAGTAGGTCATTTGTGGTTTTAGTCATTTAAGTCTTGGTTCATTTACCTTCTTGGTGAGTAGTTGTCTAGCTTTGTCGTTTTGGTGATTTTTCAGTTTTCCTCGATACCTTACCCAGGTGTTTTTAATTACTTCTACTTCTGAAGGAACTTTAAGTTCTCTATGCAAAATTCTAAGTGGTTATTACGCGTAGTAAGTTGTTTTGGGTCCGATATATTTTGTATAAATTAGAAACACTAGCGGATCCCCAGAACTGAACACCATATATCTAAATTGGTCTGAGAATCGTATTGTAAATAAGAAGTTTGGTCATTTGAGAGTTAAGGTTAAGGCTAAAGTTCAAATGAGTTTATCAAATATATGATCATCGAAATAGAATTACCTCAAATACAATAATATATAAATATTTTTATGAAGTAAACTATTACAATAATAGATTAATGTATTTAAATAACTAATAAGCGTTTATAACCAATTACAAATTTCAAATCATTAATTAATTCGAATAGACACAAAAGCCTATAAAGACTCTTAGAGACATTTTCTCATTAAATTCAATTTAACCAAATTAACTATTATCGTGTTTTAATCGAAACTCATTGGAAAATAAACAACTTGCTCTGACTATAAATAAAATAAATCGCTGTATACGGTACTCGATTAGCATTTTGAAAATCTTCAATTGTGACTCTCTGTCTTTCTTTCAGTTTAAATGAATAATTTATTTTCACCGAAAGAGAGAGAGAGAGAGAGGTTGCCTTCGTTTATTTCTTATGTCACTTTAAGATTATTGGTTGAAAACAACCCAACTGCTTTTCTCCTTGTTACGAAAAATTCTCTTACTCTAATCCCCCAGGGAGTTCATCTCTTGTCGTCTAACTTTCCTCTCTCAGTATTTCCTTTTTTTAACCTGTTTTCTTTTGGATTCTCACGTTCTTTTAGGCCTTATTGAAGGGACACTCTAAGAGAGCTTCTTCCATCGATTCACTTGTTTAAGTCATTTATTATAAAAGGACTATTTATTTTAGCACTTTCTAATTTAACATTCATATGTTCTAAAGAAAATTAAACCAAGTTTTATTATTTTTTTGAAATCTTCTAAAACTGGATCTATAATTGATTTTTACTTACCGACGATAGGAAGGGAAAGTATTGTTTTCACACCAAATTTCATATGTGGGGATTTTACGAATTAGCAACAAGTTAACAGAAAAAAAGTATTTTTAGCATGATGTCTGTCCATAAGTCCCTCTGTCCATTGTGTGTCTGTATAGACGTATTCAGCTTGAACGGCTTAACGGATTTTGATAAAATATGGTATATATTTACTTAATGCATCAGTAGCATGAATTCATCAACTTTTGATGTCGATCCGGAAACCGGAAGTGGAAGTTTAAAAATTATTAATTTTATATTCATTGTCGGAATTTTTTTATTACATTAAACTACCTGGTGAAATAAAACATACATTCATATATATATATAATATAATATTGTGTTTAATTATTTTTAAATTGATGGTCGGTTCTATGCTCATTTTTTTTATTTGGAGATGATACACTCACCGTTTAATTAAACCACTCATTTTAATATAAGTATTACTATTAATAATACTACTCATTAAAAAACAAGAAAATAAAATTATTTTTATTTTATTTATAATATATATTTCCCTATCGCAAAAATTTAATTGATAATTTAAGAACCCTTTTCCGTTAAATAATTTTTAGAATCTTAAATCATTAAAATTGGCACTACTTACCTATTCCATAAACATAAAGTGATTAATTCTACCCTCCAGGGGACAATGCAATATATAATAAGACTGGTTCGGTTGCTTTCTTTAAAGTTTATTATCAATAAAACAATTTTGCATAATTCGTAATGATACGTTCTACGTTTCTTATAACCCAATAAATATAATTATGGATATTAAATAATTAATATTTTCAAAAGGCTATATAAGTATGTATATATATGCACTAACACACAAATTTGTATATATTATTCTATTGAAATAGAAAAATGATTTAAATTAAAATGTTTAATTTCCAATGTTGCAATTTTTAATTATTAATTTATAAAAAAAAAATATTTAATTATAATCTCGAGATCATAATACTCTATTCCAAGAATATTTTTTAATGAATGAATGAATGAATTAATTAATTATTATTATATTCTAATTTTTTTTTACTTTTATTTTTTTCCCATTCGAATCTGATTCACTTTTTTTCATAACATGAATTATAATCCAATAATCCAATGTTCTTTCAATTCATTTGATTAATCTTATACTTGTTTAAACGCTTTTTGTTCAATTGTTTTTTTTTTTCTATGTTTCTTTTCCCTTTCATTTATCCTATGAAAATCAATAGTTAAGGGCTTAATAAAGGTTGCTTTGTCTTTAAATATCTCCTAGTATTATAAGATTTAATAGTCATGAATATTAAATAGAAGGAGGAAAGAACTGTGATAAGCTTGTTCGCAATTGGTAAATTAAGATATTTGAAACTTGCCTTTGGAAAGTTTCTCTATTTATTACAAAGTAAATATTAATTAAACTGTCTAGGTGTTTATTAGTTTATAACATTATTATTTTTTTTTTATTCATTTTAATAATTTTGGAAAACTTTATTTTTAAAAACTTAGTAATTGTTTGTATGTAAGTACTTATTATAATTCATTTCAGTGGCGTACCTAAGGGAGGGGGCGGTGGGTGCGGTCCGCACCGGGCGGCATTTATCTTGGGGCGGCATTTTTTATATATAGTTATAGTTGTAAAAAGCAAGTTATTCATTTCATATTTATTTTTTTTCTTTCTTGAATAATAAATGATTATTATGATTATTATAAGTTTACTATTTGATTTATATAAATTATGATTAACTATATGATTTCGAATATTATTCCTCGGTGTATATAAATGCATTTTAGTGTAAATTTTGTAAAGAATACAAAATCTTGCAATATTGTCAATAGAACAAGAAATTACAAATAATATAAATTTTGAGAGCATTATACACGATTTTTCTAGTATGAAAGCTAGAAGAGTAAATATTATATAAATATGTTTACGAGTGCATACAAATATGTGTAAAAAAATTTACTCTGTGTATTAATTAATATTGATTAAATAACTTAATAATTTATTTATGTGTATTAATTTATAAAAACCACTATTTGATTGACTTATAATAGAAAGGGCGGCAAACTGGAGATCGCCCCGGGCGGCAAAAGTTCTAGGTACGCCACTGATTCATTTTAAAAGAAAGTACATAGATATATTAATTTAATACGCTTTTACCTTTCCAATTATTATATATAATTACTTATAATAATTAATATTAATGGTTTGAAAAGTCTTTGCATTGTCAGAACTGGCGTGAATCGAAATTATTTTCAGTTAGTAGTATCTCTTGAAAGAACACACGCCAAGTTTCAGCCAGTATGCATGTTTCATCCACAAAACTTTAAGCGTCTTTTTGTGACTGTGAATGAATCATGGATACACCCCCCATCACTACACTTCTGAGACCAAAAAACAGCTCAAACAGCGGTTTGTCCATGTTTTGATAGTCTCTGGACTTTTTTGATTCAAAAGATCTCCACACACCAAGAAATAAACCGATTGGGATAAACCTTGGGGTGTGTTCTTCCAAAAGATGCTACTAACTGAAAAAATAACTTCTCTAAGCACCAGTAGTGAGTGACCTCTGACTCCACATAATTTTCAAACCACTCTCGCATAATTAAACAGATATATTTATAATAATAAATAGGTAAATTAAAATATTAACTATTGTTATTTTCTAATTCGTTTTTATATAGTTTATATTTGTTTTAAATTAATTATAATAAGACAAAGACAAAATATAAATAGGAAATTAATATTTTAAGAAATCCATATTTAATATTTTTTTTATTTTCATTCTATTAATGAAAAAAAGAACTTAAATTTAAATCCTAGTAAATATTATATATATATATATATATAATTTTTCTTTTTAATACCTTTAATGTATACTACATAAGATATAAATATTTTCTTATGGATATCTATTGAACAGGTTATATTACATTTACTTTGAAGTGTCATCTAAATATTTTAAATCAATGTCTTTTAGAAGTCCAGGGAGAATTTCATTTATTAAACTTTTGGGCTTGATTAATATATTCAGGCCAGTCTGTCGCTTCATTTTATTATGGGCTTTAGGATTAGATGAGTCCCTTTTTGAATTTAATATAACACCACGAATGGAATGCATTATGATATTTATATAGGTGTAGGTAGATGACATTTACATTTAATTTATTTAATATTTTGTGTTATCAAACATTTTCTAACTTCATTTTCAATCATTCAACCAATATTAATAATTATCTCGATGACAAATCGCTTCTATTTTATATGTAAAAATAATTATTTATTATACTATGAAAATAATATGATATTTTGATAAGATAACTAGATATTTGTAGAATAACATCATATATAGGAAAATATGGATGGATGTAAGTACATATATGATTTAATTAAAAAAATAAATTTCAATACATCATATTTACTTCTTACATAACTATGTATAATATTTATCTATCTTAAATAAACAGGTAATATTATTAATAAATAAAATTATCTGATCGGGATTATATTTTATCTTGATTCGATATCGATGATTTTTTAATAAGCCCCATGTACTTTTCAAATAAATTGGTTTTTTGAATCTTACTTACCAATATTCCTAGAGAAATTATTTTAAATAAAATTTCTACATTTTCTTTTATGGTCAAAATAATATTTTTAATGTAAATGTTGCATAATAATCAGATGGATAATGTATAGGTCTTGTTTAAAATTTATTTACATATATATCTTAGATGATAGAAATGTGATGTATTGAAGAGATCAATTAAAATTTTCCATCTTATAATTATAAACATTTTAATTTTTATTTTAATTTGAAATGTATATGCATAGTTTATATATAGTTTATTTATATTTAGTTTTTAGTAAATAACATAATTTGTCTTTTTAACAATATTTTAAAAGTGTTCAGGAGGTTCAGAGAGTTTATCATGGCTAGGTTTGAACATTGGAAAATTTATAAATATTAAGAGTTTAAGATTTAGTCACAAGCCGAGCTAAATATATATGAAATTTAAATATGAATATTTTACTATTTTTCTTTAGATATTATTTTGTATCTATCTGTGTGTGTCTCTACGGAATTCGAAAGTTATTTGCCGCAGCAACCCTATTCCTCCAAGAATCCCTATCCTGAGCCACAACCATCCAACCCCTATCCTCTCCCATCTCCCTCACATCCATTCCTACATTGTCCACCCACCGCGTCCTTGGTCTTCCATCCAAGCGGACGTTTCCCAATCGGTCTTTTCACCAATATATTTTCACCAGTCTTTCCTCTCCCATTCTAGCCCCGTACCCTGCCCATCACAGCCTTCTCCATTTGGTAATTTTCTATGCCTGGAGATGTTTAGAGGTCAGGCAATTCCTCATTATGCAGTCTCCGCCATTCCCCTGTTACCTCATCTTTCTTTGTCCATAAATGCTGCGAAATATACTCTAAATCTACTCTCGTCTCCCAGGGTCATTGACCATGCCTCACAACCATATAATACAACAGGCAAAATAGTTATTTTATGTATTCTAATTTTGATCCACTTTGATAATAATTTTGACCAGATAAGCCCCTTTACAGCATGATTACAGACTTTACCCGATTGCAACCTCGATTTAAATTCTCGAAAAAATAAAAATAAAATATTTATAAAAGTGTTTGTATATATAGATTCTATTTATTTTATTAATTTCTTTTATTCATTAATTTAATTCTTTTGCTTTATAAAATCTTGACATTATATTGTCAATTCAAAACTTCATTTTAGGCCCATTGAAATTGATTTGGGATTCCGGGGCATATTCCCAAGTAATTATTATGTTCAATATATATATATATATATATATATATATATATTCTTTCATCTTTTTTCCTATTAAATAAAATATATTTGAAAAACAATAATCATGCTTTAAGCCTAATTGTATCATATTTGAATAGATTTTTTTTTTATTTAAAATCAACCCTTCCTTTCTGCGAAATTATTTCACTTTCTATATTGTGTGTCTCGATTGAACAATATTTATTATTTTAACGAACATTAATGATAAACTTGCCTTTTGATTTGATATCTTAAAGAAGAAATATATAATTATTTTTTAAAATATTATTAAAAAAAGTATTTTAATTTATATTTTTCTAATAATTTAATTAAAAGAATTGTTGTTAATTTGAAATATATAACACATTTGTTCAATGATATAGAATATATAATTTATTTCTAGAGAAGTTTTTAAATAAATGTAAAATTCTTGAATTTTTATATATATATATATATATACCATTATATATTATACCTCCCATTTGTACAATGTTTTTTTATTTTATTCTATCTTACAGATAATCTTGAAAGGAGATGGCGAGGCCGAACTCCACGCCCGTCGTATGCTTAACTGCGAGAAACGTAAAAACTACAAGTTCGACATTGCGGCTGTCAGTTGCACTGGAGAAGTGTCCGACAAGTGAGTGACTGACGGCCCCTGAGCTCAGATACTCTTTATTCCTTAGAAAAAAAAAGAAAAATCTTAAGAACCCAATCCCAAAGCTTCTTTTACCGAGTTTTTCTTCTTTTTAAATAAAATAATATCATCAGGTTTGAACAAAAAAGTTTTTTTTTCTTGATTCTTTTACTACTTTTTTCTTTATTTTCGATTATTATAATAAATTATATTTTTATACTAGTACGCTTTGATTTTTGATTTTTAAATTATAGATAATATTATAAAAAAAGTTGTGTATTTCAAAAGTCAGTGAAATTCTCTTGTTAATAAAAATAAATAAATAATTGATATAAGTGCAAGAGAGAATAGAGATTATCACCGGCATCAATTTCTTTACAATTTCGAAAATTAATGTTTAATGAGTAGAGCAAAAAAAAAGAAAAAAAAATTAGGGGAATTAAAACAATTCACACACACACAAATCAATTTTTTATTTATTAAAAAAAAAATGCGAGGTTGTGCGAAAAGTTTATGTGAAGTAACTAAGAATAATAAAAAAATATTCCTCACATTTTCCTTGTAAAATTGAAAAAGTTTTTTTTGAATTACTTTACTTTTTTATTCTTTAAATATAAATACTCAATTATAAATAAAATTATTTAAGAAAACAAAATAAATCATATTAATTAATAAATATTGCTACTATTTTTTATATTAAATTTTAATATTAATTAAATTAATAAATTTATTTCTTTGTATTATGCACTAGAGACTAGAGTATTTTTCAATTAACATTCAGGATTTTACAAATTAACACATTTTACACATTTTTTTATGTCATGTCCAACTAACCAACATTCACCTCGCTAATTGATTTCATTGTAATATTTGATATTTTCTCGAATTCTATTTAGAAATTTAGAAAAAAAAACCTAGAAAATATTTAAAGTTCGAAAAAAGAGTGTATTTTTACCGACTGACGATAGGAAGGGAAAGTATTGTTTTCACACCAAATTTCATATGTGAAGATTTTTACGAATCATGCATCTTGTTAACAGAAAAAAAGTATTTTTAGCACGATGCCTGTCCGTCCGTCCCTCTGTCCATTGTGTGTCCGTATAGATGTGTATAGCTTGAACGGCTCAACAAATTTCGATAAAATTTGGTTTATTTACTTAATGCATCAGTAGCATGAATTCATCAACTTTTGGAGTATATCCGGAAACCGGAAGTGGTAGTTTACAAAGTATTAATTTTATATTCATTGTCGGAAAATATTTCACTTAAAATATAGTAGTAATTAATAATTGAGTAATTAAACTAAAAATAAAAATCAATATAATATAATTTAGTCATTTTATTTCAAGTTATAAACATATTTTTTTTTGATACTTTATATATATCTATATATAATGTTGTTTGGAAATTCATTTATTTCAAATCGTCGGTCGGTTCTGTGCCACAGCTCATTATTATATATTAATTTTATACCTTTTATTATTATTTTTTTTTTGAGGGAAAATATTTTCATAAATACGCTTCTATGTATTTTCGGAAATTAAATTGATTTCAATTTAAATTTAAAGGTAAATTAGATTACAGAAGTTAAGTAGAAGTTGTATAGCCTTTACCCATTTTCATTTTAAATTATTAACATTTTTTTCTTATCAATTTGAATATGAAGTAAAGAATAAAAAATAAAAAAAAAACTTGGCATAAATTTAAAATATAATCAGCGTAAAATAGCCATATTTTTATTTTATTACGAGGATTCCATTTTGATTAATTCTTTTATGCTAATCCTTCTTGGTTTAATCTGGTGAGTCACTTTGGTTTGTAGCCTTGCAAGTGTTTTCCAAGCTTTCTAGGCGAGCATTTTCCCTTGATTGAAAATTGAATTTGCCTTTATTCCAACACTCCTCGCATTGCCATGCAAAACGAGCCGGCATTCAAACGCACGATCTCACCCTCGCTAATTGATTTCGTTGCGATTTTCTCATTTCCAAACAAATTCAATTGACTTGAAATATATATATATATATATATATATATATAAAAGGATTATCTTTATTTTAATCGTTATCATTATTGGATCAGCATTCTATATTAAATCAACTACTTCACTTTTACTCAAAAATTACTATTTTTAATATAATAATAATTGCATTCACATATTGGATCGTAATTGCCAATTCATCAACTTCTAGCTAATTTTAGCAAAAATTAATTTCATATATATTTTCCAATTTTTAACGAGTAATTAATTGTTTAAATTTTAATTTTAATAATAGACTTGTGATATATTTATTTTTGATTGATTGATTTATTTATGTTTTTTATAAATTATATTTATTTTTATTTTTATTATCATTAAGATATATTATGAATTTTATGAGTATTTTTATTAGCATTAAATATCATAGAGAACTTATCAATACAATAAATATTAATTTGTTCAATTATATATCAATAATTTATAGAATAGTTAAGAATTTTTTTGTTTCTATCAGAGAATTTTGTGATATTTTAAACCATAGGTTCCCAAACTTTTTGGTGTCGTAGACCCCTTGCCATGTTTTCCAGTTTTGGGTAAACCCTTTAAATTGATTTTGATTTTTTATCAAAAAATTTTACCCTTTTTTTAGAGCCTTATTGAAAAATCAAAAATGTTGTAAGAGCCATATCGGGAAAACACGTACAACCCCCATAGACCCCCATTTTCATTTCATGGACCCCCAAATTTGTTATTCACTGCCGTAAACCCCTAGGCGTCGATATCGACCACTTTGGGAACCTCTGTTTTAAACTCAGAATTGATTGTCTGAATCCATTATTATGAATAAGTATCCTCGATATTATTCTTATATAGTGTTTATACATTGTCAATATACCCACCTGGACAAATTTAACTTATCACCTTAATTTTTGGACATTATTTGGAAAGTATCAATTTAATCTCAAATATTGATATTTCATCTTAAAAAACATAATTCCAAGTTGCAAAATAATGTATTGCTTGTTAAACATGTATTTATAATTTTTTTCACATTGCCTCATTTGCTTTTTATTTTAATATTTATTGTGTTTTATATATGTACTTTAATAAAAATATTTTGTGAATTATGCCTAAACGGAATGAATGTGAAGCGGTTAGGGTTTTAATTGCATGACATTCTCAACATAAAAGGTATATATCACACATCGTACGTGTTCAAAAACACTTTAAAGTCACGAATTCATAATCCAGAGGGCTGATCCATGGAAGTCCAAGAGTAATTTCTAGAGAGATCCTATTTATTATGCTCTCATCAATTAATGATGCACTTGTGAAGAGATACAAATAAAATTACAAACAAAATAAAAGAAAGCTGAATGACCTTGAAATATAGTTTAAGAAACCAATTCACAATTATATTTACCTAAGAAATACATAAATTTATAATTTGATAATGGAAAATGTGATTTATTTTTTAATGAATCAGAGTAAGTCTGAATGAAGATAGGCTGCACCAATATGGAGAAGGTATATTTATCCAGCGTATCATTATAGAAAGAATTCCATTTCCATTCATATTTAGGATTATAAAATCGAGAAGGCTGCGATGGGCAGGGCACGTGGCTAGAATGGGAGAAGAAAGAATGATAAAATCGATTGGGAGTCCGATTGGGAAACATCCGCCTGGAAGACCAAGGACGCGGTGGGTGAACAATGTAGGAAGGGATGGGAGAGAGACGGGAGAGGGAAGGATTTAGATGGTTATGTGGCTCCGGATAGGAACAGTGTGGTTGCTGCGGCCAAGAACTTTCGAGTTCATTAGTGCCACAGATTTGGAGCAGGTTCTTTAATGTTTTTGAGGAAAAAAAAAAATTTCGAAGTGCTTACAGAAATAATACCATATCATGGGTGTACAATGACTCCGGTTAGGTATGGTCAAGATATTCTGGAAATTCATGTGATGTCTTTCGCATCATTCATTGAAGAAGATATCCTCTTTGTGGACGATAATTTGAGATCTGTAACAATTGAAAATAATTGTTCTGAAAGAATGATCAAACATCGATAAAATTCAGATAAAGATCTTATAAAGATAATTAAATAAAGGATTAATTGAAATAGTAGAAGGAATTACTATTTTTAATAAACCACTAAGTGAAGAATAAATTTCTTTGGACTGATTTTATGATCATAAACATACATATTATACCTATATACAGCGTATATAAATATGAGGTAGTGAAACGGACGATTTTGAAGAGGCCAGAGCAAAGTATGTAAAGTCAGGATGGTGAGGATTACTGTCGCATTTCTCAAAATTTATTAGCCTTGAAATGTTTGACCAACCCACATTGCTTATTTGCTGAAAATTTTGTAACCATTCCTGCATTAGAATTTATGATAAATAACCCAGTACCTTCTTCACATGCAAGTTTGTTAAAAAGTCTGAAAAAACTGTTTCGGCGAACAGAAAAAGAGGTGAGAAAAGGAGAAAGCTCGTAATCCTAAGAGGATTGAGGGTGTGAGACTCGCTGTTGGAAGAAGCCTCAGGCGATCAGCTCGTCGTCATAAAATTTAAAACTTTTAAATTAAAGAAAACATTCGTCAAGAGAATACCTCAGCGAATGTTACGAGACAACATGGAAAATCTTCTTGGAGCCTTTATGCTTGTTGAGAGAACTCCATCTTTGTGAAGCAATTTTTAAAAACTGAAAATGTTGAATCCTTTTAAAGTAGAAGTAAAGGTGGCATTAATAAAATCTTTTGACATAGTGTTCTTTGATTTTTGACATTTATTTTAAAATTCTCCGTTACATGACCCCAACTTGTATAATTAATTGATATATGCTTGTTAGATACCCTTATATTTATTATTAAGTAGAATCAACGTTGATAAATTGAATTCATTAAATCATTTTTAAAATTAAATTATTCGAATACAATTAGTTTCGTACATTTCAATAAAATTATTTATTAATTTATTTATATATTTTTTTTATTAATAAAATTGGAAATGTTAATGATTTTAAAAGTGGGTTTCACTTCAATTTATTCTAAAAAATATATATGTGATATATTTACAAATTATTATAGAATACCTTACATAATATATATAAACAAATACATTAGTAAATATACTCTCTTTTATTATCTGATTCTATTAACTAATTAATCTTTTTTAAATGAATTTTTTTTTTCTTTTCGAATTTAATAAACTTTCAAATTATAAAGCAATGCAATGCATTCTCATTTATTCGAAATTCATTGAAAGTGGATGAATGCATGAGAAAAGTAGGGCATCTTGTTTATTTTGCTCAGATTGAAAGATTCAAGATTTATGCTAAATTATTAACAGACTTAGGATGTAGAATTAAGCGTAATATTACTGAGATAGGAAAATACATAAAGAGGAACAAATATTCACGAAGTTGAATGAAAATTAATATTTGAATGATCATATTAATATTAGAAAGAATAGAAGGAATTTTTTAATTAAATTCATTTATATTATTAAATACTCATCAGAGGAGGAGGATTAAAGAGATTGTTATTCTCACTCTATTCTACTATATAATTTAAATAGATTCTACCCCCTCGCCCCTTCCTTATGAGAAAAATTGATATAAATTTAATAATACCGAAAACTATTCATGTCATAACTTGTAACATATTTGACTTACTTGTTTTTATTTTTTTATATTAATTTTAATGAATAGGGGAGAGTCGCTAAACTTGGGACACATTTTTTAATCATTTTTCTAATTTTTTTTTTTTTTTTTATATATTGATGAATTACCGTAAAAATTTTACTTAATATTCGTACATCATTTGCTTACATTATTAAATAACATTCAATCTCATATCCATTATTTAAAAAAAAAACAAATATTTAGTAGACATTTAGTGACATGTCCCAAAATGTGTACTCTCTAGTGGCTCACCTTGGGACAGTTAAAGGTACATGTGAAAAGTTAAAGAAATTAATTTAGAATTTATTTGAAATTGTTTTTTCAAGAAAAGAAAATTATTTTAAGTGATAAGTAATAATTAGAAGTAAAATAATAAAACTTTTAGAAATTTATATTTTCTAATTTTGTTTAGACGAATACTTGATTTTTTTTCATATTGTTCCTTTCTAATCCTTGCAATGTTAAGCATAATAGATTCCTAATAGAAGAATGAATAACTGTTAATAAATACAGGTTACATTGATTAAATAAAAAATTATTTGTAACAAAACATATTTTTGTAAAATAAAATTTAACATGGCTTATCTTATGTCCCAAGGTTGGCCATATATAAATTTTAAATTGTTGAAATTTTGATTTTTTGAATTTTTTTTTTTAGAATGTTAGGCTTAAAATCAGAACAATTATTATACGTCAGTTTTAAAGAAAATACTTTTTGTTTAAATTTTATAAAGTACTATACATTTTATTTTAAAAAAATAATTTCTCCACACACACACCACGATTTCCTTACAATTAATCATATCTAAAAAATAAAAGCGTGGGCGCCAAACATGCAGGGAAAGGAAAAGAATACGAAGGACATTTCATTGTATATGCATAAACCTTTCTGTTTTTTTCCCTTTTCCACTATATTTGATAACTATGTCTATTTGAAGTATAATTTACGTTTTTCCCTGCATGGTTTAACGACAGAACAAGATGTGAAACTAAATAAAAGCGTCTAATAAAGCTATGCCGAAATTTTGTATCCAGATTAGCTATTCTCCCTATTAAAAATTTACAAAAATATTGCACGTAATTTAAATTTATTTTAGGATAATAGATTGATTCTTCATATTGCTTTTTTATTTTAGTAGAAATATTACAACTAAATTATAAAGTATTTTAATCTGAAAAGACAAATGGATGCGAAAAAAAATAAAAATGGATGAGTAATCAGAGAAAGTAATACTCGTATTGATCAGAGGGCGTAATAAAGTCAACTCGGAGGCTTTCAAGCAACTTCTTGGGATCTCTAGTATTAGAGGGTCGTTAGAGAGACATGTGGAGATCGAATTCAATGGGGTTCTCCTTTTAAGGTTACATTGTGGTTTCTCTGGCCGAGTGGGCTTCCTAGTCTTTTCCTAATCTCCTCTTCCTACTCCTGTTACAGTCAGCCTACAAATGTTAACTAATTATGATGACTAAGTATACGTATCCTCCTCTGTGAAAATTAATCCTTAGAGAAGAAACAACTCTACTTAATCTATTTCTAATATTTATTAAAATTTAAATACTTAAACAACAGGACTTCACTTCTCTATGGACATTTCCTTTAATAAATGATATACAATAAAATTTGATACCATTAAATTGAAATCAATTTATATTGATAGGAATGATATTGGAGAATATCACCTGCATGATCCCTGATATTTAAGCAACCTAATTCCTAATTTTTTTTTTTTATTTAGTTAACAAAGTGATTGTCATGATATTTAAGTAGGTTTATATTTCATCAATATAAAACAGATTATATGCAAGACATCAACTGATTATACATACTAATAAATGGCTAAATTTCTTATTTCCATTAAACTTAGAAAAGTTTCATTTTTATTACATATTTTAAGAGTTATTAATTAATTAATTAATTAATCTAATTTAAAAATTGATTATAATACATATTCCCAAAAAATAAAACAATATTTGAGGATTTATTTATTAATTTATTTAAATTTTTTAATAAAATAAATAATTACACTATTTTTTTTTTATAATATATTATTATTTTATTATTTTAGATATAAAAATGATTAAATTTGTTACATTGGTATTTAACTTGTTTGAACTATTCCAGTGCCACTGTACACATCTCTGTGGTGGATATGAATGAATATGCGCCAATCTTCTTGGAACCCGCTTACGTGTGTCAGGTGGATGAGGGACGTCTCTACCATGAAATTGTACGAGTTGAGGCTACCGATCGTGACTGCACTCCAAAATATGGCGACGTCTGCAAATATGAAATCTTAACCACTGACCAACCATTCGCTATTGATAATGAAGGTAAAACTGATTACTTGATAATATCCTACCTTTATTTACTTTTTCCTCCATCGTTCAATTATTTATATAAATGATTTTTCATTTTCTTATTTATTTTAAACGATTTTAAAGGTATTATGTTTGAAATCGTTTACTGGGGTTATACTAACCAAACAACAACAAAACAAAAATAAATAAAAAATAACACACTTAAATCTACTTTCATTTTGTATTATATATATTTTATTGAAATAAACCACGCGTCAGTTTGCTGTTTCGATATATATATCACCCATTTTACTTCCAACATCGACTGTTTGTCACGAGGACTAAGAGCCAGAATTCCGAAAAATTCTCTGCTCAATATACTCTCTTGAATATGGTGCCGAAACGTTCAGACTAAAATCTCAAAATTAAACTTGAAAATAATCCGGAAATACTTTTTCTTAATAATAAAAACCTCGAAGGAAATCTAAACTAGAATGTTCTTAGCCGCAGCAACCACATTCCTCCAAGTGTACACTATCCTAAGCTACACCCATCCAACTCTAATTTTGTCCGATCTCTTTCACGCTTCTTCCTACACTGTCCACCCACCGAGTCCTTGGTCTTCCAAGCGGACTTTTCTCATTCTTTCCTCTCCCATTCTAGCCACGTGTCCTGCCCATCGCAGCGTTCTGGATTTCCATGATCCTATCTATGTCTGGAGATACATAAAAGTCATGCAATTCTTCGTTATGCATTCTCCCCCATTCCCCGGTAACCTCATCTTCCTTTTGTCCATAAATTCTGCAAAGAATCCTATTTTCAAATAACCTAGATTTACTCTCGTCTCCCAATGTTATAGACCGCGCCTCATGTCGGTATAATACATACGGTAAAATAATTGTTTTATATTTGTTAATTCTGATTTCCCTTGATAATAATTTTGACGATATAAGCCCCTTTACTGCATGATAACAGGCGTTACCAGATTGCAACCTCGATTTAAATTCTTCTCGAATATATATATATATAGGTATATACTGGAAAAAATATTTTTTAATCATATTTTATAAATAACAATTGATATTAATATATTTCAACATTCATCCCTTATGTAACTAAATTTTTACACGTCGGTGGGGTCTCAGGTGAAAATAACTTAACATCGATTGTAAATATCATCGGGGGGAGGGGGGGATATTTCATATTTCAACTCTCTACAAACCATATATCATTATATAAATTCAAGTTATTAAAAAGTTACTTTACGTTACATTTTCTTGATAATCCGATTAGTAAGAATATATTTTTTTCGAAAAGTAAATAAAAATCTAAATTACTTTTCTATTATTATTTAATTATAAAGATTATAAATCAATCAGCCATTTGTGAACTCCTCCAAAAGTAAAGTCTGTTTTATCTCACCCATCAATTTTGAATATAAATAAAATTTTCAATTAGACCTTTGTAATATACTTAAATATTTATATTTTTTCATGTTTACTAATCAGTTATTCTTATATCAACATCATCAGATTGAATAAAACTTTTCTCTTTTATCATTAAAATCCTCATTCCGCTTTTAACTAAATAAACAATAATAATTTTTAGTCCAATTTTTTGAGGTTCAGTTTAATTTTCGAAATAAAAATATGCTAATGTTTGTTCCAATATGCTTCAAATTTATTGCAATTTCATGAATCGTATCGATCTGTTGACCAATAAACACACAAATTCACCTGTTTATTTACTTGTATATACATAAATTCATTTTTATAAAATATAGAGTATTTACATTTTCCTCTTTAAATAAATTAGAATCATCGAGTATTAAACTTCATTGGAACATTGTTTCTCATAGAAAATATAAACTAATCTCTCATGTTAATATTTGGTCTGGATTTAATCGAAATTTCGACCTTCAGGTCATCAACAAAATCGATTTTGAAATAAATAACCGCGTAATGGCTGTCCTGTGTGTATAAAATATTGTTCAATATTGCTTAAATCTAATATTCAAATATTTATTAGAATTAAAATGTAAATTTCAATATAACATAAAAAAAAATGAATTTTTAATTTAAAATATTGGCAGTTTCTTAATGAATGAATGAATGATTCAATTTTAAAATATTTATTTAAACATCAAAAAAAAAGAGATTTATTGGTTTATTACATGTTGACTTGAAACTAATAATTTCAATGAATGTAAATATTTAAATTTTACATGAACTAAAAAAATTCCATTTAAAAAAAAAATTAAAACATTTTTGCCAATACATTAAATCATGATACCTTCAAGGAGTTAAATTGAAAAATAACACAGTACATGAAGATTATCTTAGATCCATAAAATTATTAAAAAAAAAAAAGAAAATTGGAAGTATTGAATTTTGGTCTCATGATTTCAAGTTCAAAATACAAGGCGCTGCAGATTATAATACTAATGAAGACCGAGAGAAAGGGTTCGGCATATCATGGTTATATAACATTAAGAGCCTGAACGACTTTGAATACGAGGAGTTGTTTAAGATTAGCTCCGATGGAGAAGTTTTAGAGCCATCGTCAAAATAGTCATCTTTGGCTGAAAACAAACATGACACTTAAATTAGATCTATTTAAGAAATATTAATATAGCTGTTATAGTTAGAAAATAAAAATTAATTATCTTTCTTCATTTACATAATAATTTATGTATATATTAACATACTTTGTTAAAAAAAAATTATTCATGATACTTCCAGGGGACCTTTTGATTAATATTTTATATAGTATACTAGAATATTAAAAAAATCTTTTTCTACTTTTTCAATATTTATCTTTGGAAATTTAGAAATTTCAAAGAATCTTCCTATAATTTATTAAATGAAGCCAGATAAATACTATAATTTTATTAATAGTAAATTTTTTTTAATATTTTTATTTCATCTTATTATTACTTAACTTAAAATTATTGACCGTAAATCCATATACTATGTATATATATAGAAGGTGCCACAGGATGGGAGGTAGCGAAGCTGTTTCCCATTCTCATGGTCCCGGGTTCAAGTTCTGCAAGAGAATTTCTATAGCTGGGGTCTATGGGTCGGAGTCAACCCAGCCTCTGGGATCAAAATTTGGGAAGCTACTTAATGAAAAGTAGCGCCTCCGAAAATCAAGATAAACGTTGTTAGGACCTGTGTTCTACTGATCATAGGACTGCTAATTGATATAACCAACTTGGGTAGGACATGAAAAAGTCAGAGGTTATATATACTTCAAATATGGGATTCTTAAATATCAAAATCAGAAATGTAAATATTCGATAATTCAAATATTCAAATGGTTGGTCCAATTGTAAAACGGAATAATTTTTTATTGAATTTCTGAATGATTTTTTTAATTGAAATAATAGCATGCTCCACGAATAAAGATGAAAAATTAATGCTCCAATCGAATCGACGATTAGTCCCTTGTTTTTATGGGTGAAACTTTAATAAAAAAAAATGAAAATTCAATTGATCATTAAAATTATTTAATAAAAAATATTATTCATGAGATTGAGGCCATTATATTATATATATGTATGTAAGTATTGTATATAGATTGGTAGTGATTATTGAAAGAACTTAAACGATTCTGAAATGAAATAGAATTAAATAAGTAAATAAATTAATAATATTCTAATACATAATACATTCCTTTTATATCATTTAAATTATATAATAAACATAAAATATATAGTATTATAATGAATATTCAAGACACTTTTCGCCTCGACATTTCACAGAAAATTAAGCTAAATGAGAGGTATATTTTTGTATTTATTGTGTCGAACAAATATAAACAAATTGTAGATTTGATTAAAATCAAGAATTTTCAATTTAAATGTGCCAGGTATTCTTTAAATTACTAAGCGCTTGTTCTTAATTTTAATAAAATTGAAATAATATATTTACATATATATATATAAATACTAGCTGCTCAGACCGCCTTCGGCGCTCTTCACATCTATACGAGGGCTCTGCCCCCTGTATCCCCGGAGTATAATTCATAGTTATTGGTTGAAAGTTTATATGTAAAAGGTTTTCATCCATTTTGTTTCAGTCAGTATATTACGTAAAACATTCATTTGTTGTGTTCTTATTTAAAACATATTTTAATTCAATTAGTAAATTAATTATATATTATGATTATATATGTTATATCTATCTATCTATTTACCTCTGGGCTCTGGCTCTACGTTACTCGAAAGTTCTTGGCCGCAACAACCACATTTCTCCAACTGTCCCTATCCTAAGCTATAACCATCTAACTCCTACCCTGTCCCATCTCTCTCAAGTCCCTTCCTACATTGTCCATCCACAGCGTCCTTGGTCTTTCAAGAGGATGTTTTCTAATTTTTCATGTCTGTTCATCGGCTATAAATTTTATTAATATCTAATCAATAACCGCAGATATTATTTTTTTAAAATTTGATATGTACTTGATGTAATTCATCTGCGCAAATAATACAAAGAATGTTTATAATATTTATATTTTTATTTTTCTAAATTCTAGAGATCATGAAACGCGAAGATATGCAAGAATTTTTAAATTCTGAGCAATGTGCAAACAAAAACCTTTATATAATTATATATATATATATATAATTCTTTTTTTTTTTGTATAAATTGTATAAATATAATTTCTATATAATTTATTGCATTTAATATTGTAATTATTTTTTTATTATATTAATAATTTTAGTTAATTCTATAGGCTTTTTTATATTTATTGTCTATCGGGATTTAAGCCCATTCTCCGCATTTTTTATTATATAATTTTTTAATTTTTAACTTAAATGAACTTAGCTTGGTTCGATATCTCGGCCTAAAACCAGAACTAGAACCTTTATGCTACCCTCCTGGTCAAATTCCATAAGCTTAATACTTGATTAAATTTAATATTTTCTAGAAATATATTTATCATCATGGCTCGTATAAATGCTCCCCCCTACTTTTATTTCTCTTTCTCGAAGCGCGAACGTATTTTATGAATAACCATTCTCTCTCTTAAAGGTCTATAAAATTCCCTAATTAAATTATGTCAACTTAATTTATTATATTCTTTTTTAATTCATATAATTTCAATTATAATCGAAACGTTATACTCGTATTAAAATTAAGTTTTAATTTTATATGAAATTAAATCAATTCTAAAATTTCTGAACACTAAAAAATAAATTAAGGACTTATCTCTTAATTAATGATTTATTTATTCAAATATTCTAGGACAATTTGACCTTTGGTATACATTTTAAATACAAAAATCCATTAATCTATCTTGATTTTAATTGTAAATATTGTAGACATAACAAGTGTTCGTTTTATGCATAATAGGAAGATACATCACCTCGTTCTTTCTTTAATGTCTATAATAACACAAATTTATATAATAATATATTCAAAATTTCATTTGATAGAGAAGCGATTAGACACTGACGATTATAACCTATAATCCTATAACAAAATATATTTGTAGTTTATAATTTAATTAATTATTTTTTTTATTTTTATAATCCACAATTTGATTAAGATATTAATTTTTTTTTAATTTTTTTTATAATCTAGACCTTTCTCAAGGTGTTCTATTTAATTGATCCATAATTTGTACTTCCTCTTCTATCTACAGTAGTTATTTCAACTTTTTAGGTCAATTTTTAATTCTTTATTAACCACTCAAAGCAATATGATTTAAGAGCATGTTCACTATAAGCTTCGCAGACTCATTTTGTGAATAATTTATCTTACCAAAATATTACAGGGAATCGATGATATTCTGAAACATTGCTTATTCTAAAAGAAACTGAACATTTTATTTATAATTTATTAATATGATAAATACTAGTAATATTTATTTAAGTACTAGAAATTTATTTTCTCAACCCGCACAATCATCATTTAATTGAAGACCGTTAAATAAATTAGGAAGCTCAAAGTAATTTAACTAAGCATTGTATTTTGTGTCTCAATTTGTTTTTATTAAATTTATCATCTTATTCTTTTGCATGTAAAGTTCATTATATTCACGGCTGATATATAATTTGTCCTGTTACAAGTTTGCTAGAATCTATTTATTAAAGCTTTTGTGGTTATTTTGATAATTATTAAGAGAATTTTTATTAAAAGACCACATTATTTGTATAAAATTATTTATTAAATTAAAATAATTGTACAACGTTTCAACTGCTTATTCTGCAGTCGTTTTCAAGTAACCGTACGCTTGCTCCGATTCAAGCGGACTGATGCATGTCGGGACACGTCACCTCTTATATAGGCAGTGATATTGGCGCCAATTTTTGGCTCCAATTTTTACCGCCAATTCTTAATCTCAACATGAAGTCAGCAGCAATTGTCAAAGCAAGCGTTTACAATCAAGAAGTATGATAGTGCATTATGTCTCTAAAATGAAGATACTAAATTATTTCCATAATCAAGATATATACACAAATACACATTAGATTAATTATATTTAATTTAATCTGACAAATTTTACTCATCCAACACTATGTTCCACATCTTATTAAGTCTATATCCATCCTCTTTGTTAATATTATTGGGATGATTATCAATTTCTATAGATTCTTTTATTTTTCTTTTCCACCAATTATTTTCAATATGAAGTGTTTCTACATTATCTAAATTTATTTTATGTCCTGTTGTTAAGGCATGTTCTGCAATTGCTGATTGATTTGGATGTTTCAATCTAATGGCTCTCTCATGTTCAGACAGTCTTGTAGAAATCTTTCTACTTGTTTCACCAATGTATACTTTTTTGCATTCACAAGTTACCTTATAAACTCCATTATTTTCGTTTTTAATTTTGTCTTTTATATTTGAGGTGAGAGAAGACATTTGTTTATGAGGTTTATATGTTACTCTGATGTTGTGTTTCCTCAATTTTGACGCTATTTTTTCTGTTGTTCCTTTTATATAAGGTAATGTTATTTGTGATCTGTATATTGGTTTTTCATTTTCATTTTTGATTTCTGTCTTTTTTGTTTTACTGAATTTCCTAATTTCATATTCCGAGAAGCCATTGTTTATGAAAGCTTCCTTCAATCGTTGTTTTTCTTTTTTAATGTTTTCATTTGAGCATATCTCTTCGGCTCTTTTGTGCAGTGTTTTTATCACTCCATATTTTTGTGATGGATGGTGGTGGGAATCTGCGTGGATATATCTGTTGGTGTGAGTTGTTTTCCTGAAAATATCAAACCTTAATCTATTCTGTTTCTTTTTAATTAATACATCAAGAAACGGTAACTCTTCATTTATTTCCCATTCAACGCTTAGTTTTATATTTTTATGTAAATTATTTGCTGCTTCTACAAATTTAACTAAAGAATCCTTACCATGAGGCCAAATCATCAAAATATCATCCACATATCTAAGAAACAGTTTTGGTTTCTTTATTGCATTATTGACCAATTTTGATTCAAATTCTTCCATGAATATGTTAGCGAATACTGGGCTTAGTGGACTACCCATAGCACATCCTTCTTTTTGCTTATAAATCTTTTTATCATAAATAAAGTATGTAGATTTTTGGCAAAATTCTATTAATTCGAGAGTATTTTTATCTAATGTAATGTTTGATTTTATAATCTCAATGGTCTCGTCAATAGGAACATTTGTGTACAAGGAGTCCACATCCAGACTCACCAATATATCATTTTTTGTAATTTCTACTTTTGATAACATTTCTACTAAGTGGGTGGAATTTTTAACGTATGAAAAATTAGTACCTGTAAATGGTTTTAACAAATGTGCTAGATATTTTGATGAGTTGTAAGTCACTGAATTGATTTGACTAACTATTGGTCTTAAAGGTTTGTTGGTTTTATGGATTTTGGGATTACCGTATATTTTTGGTATTTGTGGATCTTTCGGTTTTAATTTATCTTTATCTTTTTCCTCAATAGGTAGATTCTTTATTATTGATTTTAGTTTTCTACAGAATTTATCCGTTGGATCTTTTTTCTGTATTTCGTAGGTAGAAGAATTCAAAATATTTTCCATTTTTTGTTTATAATCCACTGTATTCATTACAACAGTGGCGTTACCTTTGTCGGCAGGGATAATCTTTAGAGAGTCATCGTTTCTAATTTCCTTCAGAGCACGCATCTCAGATTTTGTCAAATTTGGTTTGGGTGGTTTAGCATTTTTCAGTATGTTAATCGTATCAAATCTAATTTCCTCTGCAATGTTGTTTGGTAAGTTATATAAGGATGATTCAATTGAACTAACTATCTCAATTTTTGGAATTTTATTCGGTGCTATGGAGAACTTTGGTCCTTTTGCTAACACTGAGATGGTATTTTTGTCAAGACTTTTATTTGATAGATTGACTACTAATTTGTTATTATCAAAATTCTGAATAGATGTTTTAGTCTTATTGAATGAAAGTTTATCAAATTTTGATTTTTGAATATCGGTTTGTTTTTTATGTGTAAATTTAAAGTGTGTCTGGGATACGTGCTGCAAATAAGAAATTTCTTCCTGGGTTAAAACAGATTTTAGATTATTATATATATTGAATAAATCAGTGTCTAATGTAAATAAAACTTGCCTGATATTTGTGATGCGTTCTCGTAACAGAGCCAAACTAGCATTATTATATATGCTAGTCGCTCTTTTTGTGTATACAACTCGCTTAATATAAAAGCCTTTTGGTATAATATCTTGATCACGACATCTTTTTAAGAAATTCAAAGAACTTAATAATTTTGCTTTTTTAACAATTAATCCATCATAACTCCTTACCTGCTTTTGAATTTTTAGGTTATATTTCTCATAAATGTATTTATTAAAGCTTTTGTGGTTATTTTGATAATTATTAAGAGAATTTTTATTAAAAGACCACATTATTTGTATAAAATTATTTATTAAATTAAAATAATTGTACAACGTTTCAACTGCTTATTCTGCAGTCGTTTTCAAGTAACCGTACGCTTGCTCCGATTCAAGCGGACTGATGCATGTCGGGACACGTCACCTCTTATATAGGCAGTGATATTGGCGCCAATTTTTGGCTCCAATTTTTACCGCCAATTCTTAATCTCAACATGAAGTCAGCAGCAATTGTCAAAGCAAGCGTTTACAATCAAGAAGTATGATAGTGCATTATGTCTCTAAAATGAAGATACTAAATTATTTCCATAATCAAGATATATACACAAATACACATTAGATTAATTATATTTAATTTAATCTGACAAATTTTACTCATCCAACACTATGTTCCACATCTTATTAAGTCTATATCCATCCTCTTTGTTAATATTATTGGGATGATTATCAATTTCTATAGATTCTTTTATTTTTCTTTTCCACCAATTATTTTCAATATGAAGTGTTTCTACATTATCTAAATTTATTTTATGTCCTGTTGTTAAGGCATGTTCTGCAATTGCTGATTGATTTGGATGTTTCAATCTAATGGCTCTCTCATGTTCAGACAGTCTTGTAGAAATCTTTCTACTTGTTTCACCAATGTATACTTTTTTGCATTCACAAGTTACCTTATAAACTCCATTATTTTCGTTTTTAATTTTGTCTTTTATATTTGAGGTGAGAGAAGACATTTGTTTATGAGGTTTATATGTTACTCTGATGTTGTGTTTCCTCAATTTTGACGCTATTTTTTCTGTTGTTCCTTTTATATAAGGTAATGTTATTTGTGATCTGTATATTGGTTTTTCATTTTCATTTTTGATTTCTGTCTTTTTTGTTTTACTGAATTTCCTAATTTCATATTCCGAGAAGCCATTGTTTATGAAAGCTTCCTTCAATCGTTGTTTTTCTTTTTTAATGTTTTCATTTGAGCATATCTCTTCGGCTCTTTTGTGCAGTGTTTTTATCACTCCATATTTTTGTGATGGATGGTGGTGGGAATCTGCGTGGATATATCTGTTGGTGTGAGTTGTTTTCCTGAAAATATCAAACCTTAATCTATTCTGTTTCTTTTTAATTAATACATCAAGAAACGGTAACTCTTCATTTATTTCCCATTCAACGCTTAGTTTTATATTTTTATGTAAATTATTTGCTGCTTCTACAAATTTAACTAAAGAATCCTTACCATGAGGCCAAATCATCAAAATATCATCCACATATCTAAGAAACAGTTTTGGTTTCTTTATTGCATTATTGACCAATTTTGATTCAAATTCTTCCATGAATATGTTAGCGAATACTGGGCTTAGTGGACTACCCATAGCACATCCTTCTTTTTGCTTATAAATCTTTTTATCATAAATAAAGTATGTAGATTTTTGGCAAAATTCTATTAATTCGAGAGTATTTTTATCTAATGTAATGTTTGATTTTATAATCTCAATGGTCTCGTCAATAGGAACATTTGTGTACAAGGAGTCCACATCCAGACTCACCAATATATCATTTTTTGTAATTTCTACTTTTGATAACATTTCTACTAAGTGGGTGGAATTTTTAACGTATGAAAAATTAGTACCTGTAAATGGTTTTAACAAATGTGCTAGATATTTTGATGAGTTGTAAGTCACTGAATTGATTTGACTAACTATTGGTCTTAAAGGTTTGTTGGTTTTATGGATTTTGGGATTACCGTATATTTTTGGTATTTGTGGATCTTTCGGTTTTAATTTATCTTTATCTTTTTCCTCAATAGGTAGATTCTTTATTATTGATTTTAGTTTTCTACAGAATTTATCCGTTGGATCTTTTTTCTGTATTTCGTAGGTAGAAGAATTCAAAATATTTTCCATTTTTTGTTTATAATCCACTGTATTCATTACAACAGTGGCGTTACCTTTGTCGGCAGGGATAATCTTTAGAGAGTCATCGTTTCTAATTTCCTTCAGAGCACGCATCTCAGATTTTGTCAAATTTGGTTTGGGTGGTTTAGCATTTTTCAGTATGTTAATCGTATCAAATCTAATTTCCTCTGCAATGTTGTTTGGTAAGTTATATAAGGATGATTCAATTGAACTAACTATCTCAATTTTTGGAATTTTATTCGGTGCTATGGAGAACTTTGGTCCTTTTGCTAACACTGAGATGGTATTTTTGTCAAGACTTTTATTTGATAGATTGACTACTAATTTGTTATTATCAAAATTCTGAATAGATGTTTTAGTCTTATTGAATGAAAGTTTATCAAATTTTGATTTTTGAATATCGGTTTGTTTTTTATGTGTAAATTTAAAGTGTGTCTGGGATACGTGCTGCAAATAAGAAATTTCTTCCTGGGTTAAAACAGATTTTAGATTATTATATATATTGAATAAATCAGTGTCTAATGTAAATAAAACTTGCCTGATATTTGTGATGCGTTCTCGTAACAGAGCCAAACTAGCATTATTATATATGCTAGTCGCTCTTTTTGTGTATACAACTCGCTTAATATAAAAGCCTTTTGGTATAATATCTTGATCACGACATCTTTTTAAGAAATTCAAAGAACTTAATAATTTTGCTTTTTTAACAATTAATCCATCATAACTCCTTACCTGCTTTTGAATTTTTAGGTTATATTTCTCATAAATGTATTTATTAAAGCTTTTGTGGTTATTTTGATAATTATTAAGAGAATTTTTATTAAAAGACCACATTATTTGTATAAAATTATTTATTAAATTAAAATAATTGTACAACGTTTCAACTGCTTATTCTGCAGTCGTTTTCAAGTAACCGTACGCTTGCTCCGATTCAAGCGGACTGATGCATGTCGGGACACGTCACCTCTTATATAGGCAGTGATATTGGCGCCAATTTTTGGCTCCAATTTTTACCGCCAATTCTTAATCTCAACATGAAGTCAGCAGCAATTGTCAAAGCAAGCGTTTACAATCAAGAAGTATGATAGTGCATTATGTCTCTAAAATGAAGATACTAAATTATTTCCACATCTGGATGTGGACTCCTTGTACACAAATGTTCCTATTGACGAGACCATTGAGATTATAAAATCAAACATTACATTAGATAAAAATACTCTCGAATTAATAGAATTTTGCCAAAAATCTACATACTTTATTTATGATAAAAAGATTTATAAGCAAAAAGAAGGATGTGCTATGGGTAGTCCACTAAGCCCAGTATTCGCTAACATATTCATGGAAGAATTTGAATCAAAATTGGTCAATAATGCAATAAAGAAACCAAAACTGTTTCTTAGATATGTGGATGATATTTTGATGATTTGGCCTCATGGTAAGGATTCTTTAGTTAAATTTGTAGAAGCAGCAAATAATTTACATAAAAATATAAAACTAAGCGTTGAATGGGAAATAAATGAAGAGTTACCGTTTCTTGATGTATTAATTAAAAAGAAACAGAATAGATTAAGGTTTGATATTTTCAGGAAAACAACTCACACCAACAGATATATCCACGCAGATTCCCACCACCATCCATCACAAAAATATGGAGTGATAAAAACACTGCACAAAAGAGCCGAAGAGATATGCTCAAATGAAAACATTAAAAAAGAAAAACAACGATTGAAGGAAGCTTTCATAAACAATGGCTTCTCGGAATATGAAATTAGGAAATTCAGTAAAACAAA
This sequence comes from Labia minor, assembly GCA_963082975.1. NCBI lineage: Eukaryota > Metazoa > Arthropoda > Insecta > Dermaptera > Spongiphoridae > Labia > Labia minor. The sequence goes on from OY720349.1 coordinate 27,457,711, forward strand.
AAAGACAGAAATCAAAAATGAAAATGAAAAACCAATATACAGATCACAAATAACATTACCTTATATAAAAGGAACAACAGAAAAAATAGCGTCAAAATTGAGGAAACACAACATCAGAGTAACATATAAACCTCATAAACAAATGTCTTCTCTCACCTCAAATATAAAAGACAAAATTAAAAACGAAAATAATGGAGTTTATAAGGTAACTTGTGAATGCAAAAAAGTATACATTGGTGAAACAAGTAGAAAGATTTCTACAAGACTGTCTGAACATGAGAGAGCCATTAGATTGAAACATCCAAATCAATCAGCAATTGCAGAACATGCCTTAACAACAGGACATAAAATAAATTTAGATAATGTAGAAACACTTCATATTGAAAATAATTGGTGGAAAAGAAAAATAAAAGAATCTATAGAAATTGATAATCATCCCAATAATATTAACAAAGAGGATGGATATAGACTTAATAAGATGTGGAACATAGTGTTGGATGAGTAAAATTTGTCAGATTAAATTAAATATAATTAATCTAATGTGTATTTGTGTATATATCTTGATTATGGAAATAATTTAGTATCTTCATTTTAGAGACATAATGCACTATCATACTTCTTGATTGTAAACGCTTGCTTTGACAATTGCTGCTGACTTCATGTTGAGATTAAGAATTGGCGGTAAAAATTGGAGCCAAAAATTGGCGCCAATATCACTGCCTATATAAGAGGTGACGTGTCCCGACATGCATCAGTCCGCTTGAATCGGAGCAAGCGTACGGTTACTTGAAAACGACTGCAGAATAAGCAGTTGAAACGTTGTACAATTATTTTAATTTAATAAATAATTTTATACAAATAATGTGGTCTTTTAATAAAAATTCTCTTAATAATTATCAAAATAACCACAAAAGCTTTAATAAATACATTTATGAGAAATATAACCTAAAAATTCAAAAGCAGGTAAGGAGTTATGATGGATTAATTGTTAAAAAAGCAAAATTATTAAGTTCTTTGAATTTCTTAAAAAGATGTCGTGATCAAGATATTATACCAAAAGGCTTTTATATTAAGCGAGTTGTATACACAAAAAGAGCGACTAGCATATATAATAATGCTAGTTTGGCTCTGTTACGAGAACGCATCACAAATATCAGGCAAGTTTTATTTACATTAGACACTGATTTATTCAATATATATAATAATCTAAAATCTGTTTTAACCCAGGAAGAAATTTCTTATTTGCAGCACGTATCCCAGACACACTTTAAATTTACACATAAAAAACAAACCGATATTCAAAAATCAAAATTTGATAAACTTTCATTCAATAAGACTAAAACATCTATTCAGAATTTTGATAATAACAAATTAGTAGTCAATCTATCAAATAAAAGTCTTGACAAAAATACCATCTCAGTGTTAGCAAAAGGACCAAAGTTCTCCATAGCACCGAATAAAATTCCAAAAATTGAGATAGTTAGTTCAATTGAATCATCCTTATATAACTTACCAAACAACATTGCAGAGGAAATTAGATTTGATACGATTAACATACTGAAAAATGCTAAACCACCCAAACCAAATTTGACAAAATCTGAGATGCGTGCTCTGAAGGAAATTAGAAACGATGACTCTCTAAAGATTATCCCTGCCGACAAAGGTAACGCCACTGTTGTAATGAATACAGTGGATTATAAACAAAAAATGGAAAATATTTTGAATTCTTCTACCTACGAAATACAGAAAAAAGATCCAACGGATAAATTCTGTAGAAAACTAAAATCAATAATAAAGAATCTACCTATTGAGGAAAAAGATAAAGATAAATTAAAACCGAAAGATCCACAAATACCAAAAATATACGGTAATCCCAAAATCCATAAAACCAACAAACCTTTAAGACCAATAGTTAGTCAAATCAATTCAGTGACTTACAACTCATCAAAATATCTAGCACATTTGTTAAAACCATTTACAGGTACTAATTTTTCATACGTTAAAAATTCCACCCACTTAGTAGAAATGTTATCAAAAGTAGAAATTACAAAAAATGATATATTGGTGAGTCTGGATGTGGACTCCTTGTACACAAATGTTCCTATTGACGAGACCATTGAGATTATAAAATCAAACATTACATTAGATAAAAATACTCTCGAATTAATAGAATTTTGCCAAAAATCTACATACTTTATTTATGATAAAAAGATTTATAAGCAAAAAGAAGGATGTGCTATGGGTAGTCCACTAAGCCCAGTATTCGCTAACATATTCATGGAAGAATTTGAATCAAAATTGGTCAATAATGCAATAAAGAAACCAAAACTGTTTCTTAGATATGTGGATGATATTTTGATGATTTGGCCTCATGGTAAGGATTCTTTAGTTAAATTTGTAGAAGCAGCAAATAATTTACATAAAAATATAAAACTAAGCGTTGAATGGGAAATAAATGAAGAGTTACCGTTTCTTGATGTATTAATTAAAAAGAAACAGAATAGATTAAGGTTTGATATTTTCAGGAAAACAACTCACACCAACAGATATATCCACGCAGATTCCCACCACCATCCATCACAAAAATATGGAGTGATAAAAACACTGCACAAAAGAGCCGAAGAGATATGCTCAAATGAAAACATTAAAAAAGAAAAACAACGATTGAAGGAAGCTTTCATAAACAATGGCTTCTCGGAATATGAAATTAGGAAATTCAGTAAAACAAAAAAGACAGAAATCAAAAATGAAAATGAAAAACCAATATACAGATCACAAATAACATTACCTTATATAAAAGGAACAACAGAAAAAATAGCGTCAAAATTGAGGAAACACAACATCAGAGTAACATATAAACCTCATAAACAAATGTCTTCTCTCACCTCAAATATAAAAGACAAAATTAAAAACGAAAATAATGGAGTTTATAAGGTAACTTGTGAATGCAAAAAAGTATACATTGGTGAAACAAGTAGAAAGATTTCTACAAGACTGTCTGAACATGAGAGAGCCATTAGATTGAAACATCCAAATCAATCAGCAATTGCAGAACATGCCTTAACAACAGGACATAAAATAAATTTAGATAATGTAGAAACACTTCATATTGAAAATAATTGGTGGAAAAGAAAAATAAAAGAATCTATAGAAATTGATAATCATCCCAATAATATTAACAAAGAGGATGGATATAGACTTAATAAGATGTGGAACATAGTGTTGGATGAGTAAAATTTGTCAGATTAAATTAAATATAATTAATCTAATGTGTATTTGTGTATATATCTTGATTATGGAAATAATTTAGTATCTTCATTTTAGAGACATAATGCACTATCATACTTCTTGATTGTAAACGCTTGCTTTGACAATTGCTGCTGACTTCATGTTGAGATTAAGAATTGGCGGTAAAAATTGGAGCCAAAAATTGGCGCCAATATCACTGCCTATATAAGAGGTGACGTGTCCCGACATGCATCAGTCCGCTTGAATCGGAGCAAGCGTACGGTTACTTGAAAACGACTGCAGAATAAGCAGTTGAAACGTTGTACAATTATTTTAATTTAATAAATAATTTTATACAAATAATGTGGTCTTTTAATAAAAATTCTCTTAATAATTGCTAGAATCTCTTAACGAAGGAATTCAATCTTCTTGCCATTCCTTATGCAAACATTGCACACAGTACGCTTTCTGATAACGGCTTAAATATATCATTTGAGTGATAATCGTGGATCTTATTCAAAGATGTAAGCGAGATTCAAGCTTTGTTGTTTGCGTAGAATCAATTAAATAAGATTCCTGGTATAGAATGTGATTTTTCATTATTCTTTCTTCTCTATTTCTTTATAATTTTTTTTAATTTATTATTATTATTAAAAAAAAAAAAATTTCAATTATAACATGCATGAAATAATTGCTCATAAGTTATCTTTGCTCTTGAGAGAATTATTAATTTTAAAAGAAAATATTTTCATTTTAATTAGCAAAGCGGAAGAAATTAATTTTAGTTAAATTAAATAAGATATTAAAGTGAAGAAGTTTCTTTCTTTTTATTCTGCTTCTTCTTATTTTTTTTTCTTCAACTACCTTTTTGTATTTTGCTTGAATGTACACCTTGATTTGAAAAGAACCTTGAATCGTGGCCACTTTCGTCGTCGAGGGATCAATATCATATTTTATTCAAACCTTTATTACTTCTATATGAATTATTGTTGTTTTATTTAATATTATTATTTATTTATTTTAAAGCAAATCTTATACTATACCTAATTGCAAATTAAATTTATTTCAATAAAAAAAATATATATTTACATAATTATAAATATATACTTAGGTATTAATAAAAATATAGAATTTCTGAGAAATATAATTAACTAAAAGACTAACTAAAAAATTCTATTAAGGTTTTCGAAGCTATACTATATACATTTTTACCAATTGTATGTATAGTGTCGGAAAAAAGGAAATCACCAGTTTAGCGAAGCGCCTTCTAAACAGCATTAATATGTGAATCGAAATTACAGAAATCAATTTTTATATCAATTTAATTTTAAATGATATATAACTTTATAGAGACATCTCGTCACCTGGTGTTGGTTAACAGAGTTAGCTCTCATTCGCGTCTAATATCAAATATCATTTATATTATTTATAATTTAATCTAAAAAACATTAATTGATATAATATAATTTATTTAATATTATTAGATCAAATTTATTCAACAATTTATTTGAAATTCCTTCCTTTATAATTGTTCATATGTATTATATGTTGCTAACTTCATGAATATTTTTTTATTTTTTTGGATGGAGGAATGATAAATATATTTCGTAATTTTATTCTAAAATATTATTAAAATAAATATTTTACATTTTATTTCGAAATTAAATAAAAAAATTTAAAATATTTTAAATATAAAAAATATGAATACAATATCAATTAAAAATGAAGAATAACGGGAGGCAAAATACGATATGGATTACGTAATTTGTGACCTAATTTAAATTTACTATTTTAAATTATGAAAATATTAATATAGTTGATTTTGAGTTTAGGCTAAAACCAATAGAGATCGATTTTAAGGTGTGAATTTCAAAAAAAATCCTTAGAGTGGGTTAATATCTCAAAAATATACAAATATATATATAGTTTTTGATAGTATAATAAGATAAGATAAAATATACATTTTTTATTTTTGAATAGTATTTTATTTGATTAATTTATTTATTTTATTCAAACACGTCGCATCAATTGATTTATTGGTTAAAAAACAAATTAAAATGTTACTTATTAAATTATTCTATTTATAATTCTCTCTAAATATTATTTTATCTATCTAATTTTCAATTTTGCATAATAATTTATTCTCATTTATTAAAAAATATTCATTAGTATATGGTTTTTCAGTTATAATAACCATATTGAAATTAAAAATGATAATTAACATAATTTTTAACGTACATAAATCATAATTTAATTCAATCAGAAAATAATAATCTCAGTATATTTTTCAATTTTATTTTATAATATTAATAGCTATTTAACTAATTTCATTAAAAGTATACTCATTTAAATTTTTATTTAAAACAAATGATGATAAATAAAACTAAAGCTATATATATATATATTAACATTTATTTGATTAGATGTATAATGAATACAGTACAAAAATAAACTTCTAAAACACATGAAATGTGAATTTAGTTAAGTTGATTTATATAAATTTATAAACTGTTCAAATACAACTTTAAGCCTTAATCGCAGAGGACATCGATCTGGATAAGGATTAGACCGACGTGGCTTTTGCATGTCGCGCAAAATAAGCCTGATTTAAATTTAAGCTCTTTTGAATTCGATAAAAGCCTAACTATAATATGTATATAAAACATTTTATAGTATTAAATTATAGGTTTGATAAGAATTGTTATATTTTATTATTTTTTTAATTTTAATTTTTACTTAATTTATATAATAAATGGTTAATAAAATAATTAGAAACGAAAATCTGCTGAAAAAGTAATTTGTTAAAATTGAATATAGATATAGATTATAATTGTCAATTATTGTTTACTTTTGATTTTACATTATACCAATTAATCAGGTACAAATCTCAATAGATTCGTTAATAATTAAATAATTACGAAAGTAAGATACAGGACTAATAATTCAACCCAGGCAGTGTCATGTCTTGATTTTTTTTTTTTTTTTGAAAATGTAACTCTTTTCTACGCAAATCATTTGAAAAAATAATTGTAAAATGGATTAATTAAAAAATTTTAATGTTTTTAAAAAATGGTCATTATAAAATAATAATAATTAGATTTATAATAATTAATAACAAAATAATATTATCAATAATATAAATATTAATTTTACTTGGTGATCCCGGCATCATATTCTGTGTCGGCGGGATAAAACTCTTCTTAGAATATAAAATTATTAACTTTATTCAAATCTTCGTGATATTTTTTTATTTGACACTTATTTAATTTACCAAAAAATTTTTAAAAAAATGAAGTTAGTTACAAATTAATAATTTTGACAATTTGTAACTAACTTCATAATGTTACAGACATCACATACGTACAACGGAAATTATATATATATTGATAAGATATTTATAATTTTAAGTATCTTAGATGGTAGCATAATGGTTATAGTCTTGGTTTACCGATAAGGTCAAGAAATAGAAACTCGCCAAATTCATTTAAATAATTAAATTTTAATAATTGGCATAAGCAACAAAAGCCAATAAAATAAAATAGACAAATAATAATATTAGAAAAAAATGAATAATTTTTAAAAAAAAACAAAACATATTTATAAAATTGTATTTCATAATTGTTTTTTTTCCAATACACACATAAAATATAAATGAATTGATATATATCTAATGATATGAATAATTATTATTATAAGAAGGGTTTTGCAGGTTGAAAGTTAAGTGGATTACATATAAGGTAATGGCACCAATAGATGACATTTTAAGCGCTCTTGCCACTATTTTCTTTTATAAAACTGAAACTATACGTCTCACAAAAAAATATTTTGGTTATTATAAAGGTTATCTTACCGTTTATCACCAGGATAAATATTTTAAACTTTTATATGAGTTTAAGAGGAAATATAATTTTTTTTCAAAGTAATCAAATGGCACCTATAGATGACACCAAAAATTTTCGTGGAACCTAATGATGACAATTATGGAACCCAAAGATGACATCTACTTTTTTTCACTTCGCTTGCTCTCTTTATCTTCAACTTATTTATTTACAAAGTAAAAGATCTTTCCAAAACCTTGTTGCTGCTTTAACTTTAGTTATAATAAAAAAATCAGGTTTCATATAATGATACATTAGATATATTTATTGTGATTGATTTTATTTTTAGCTGATTATTATAATAAAATAAAAAATTGATTTTAAACAATTTTTTTTTTAATTATGCATTTTTATTTATACATTGAGAACAGAGTAATTTAAAAAAATTTTCAAAAAAATAGTGTTTGAAGTTCTGGAACAGAAAAAAAATTTCTGACAATGAAAAACCTAAAGATAAAACACAGTGTCACCTTTATTTAGACAAGCAATTTGGTTGAATTATATAAAATTATCTCCTCTTTACAGCTATTAATATAATAGACAATTTTTTTAAAAACCTGCTTATAGCTGACATTGCTGTCATCTATAGGAAAAACAATTTTTAGGGGCACCTATAGATGACACGGTTGATAAAAAAGATACTTTTAAAAATTAGGTGTTTAAATTGAAGTGATGTATATCTATATTAAGTCTATTTTATAATGTAGTTATTAAATTCTTGATAAATATGAAAATAAAAATATAAAATACTAATTAAGAACATTAGTTAGCTTAAGGTTATCTTTAAGATTTGTTGAAAAAATCAATTGTTGACGATCCGGTCTGCTTTTCAAGTTAAAAGAAAAAAAATAGGGCGACTTATTGTATTGTTGTAGGATATCTCAGGTGGTGGAAAAGCATAACTATCATTTAAAAAAAAATTCCGCGTATGTTTTAAAATTTGCTTATTTTTTTAGTTTAAATTCAAAAGTGTCATCTAGAGGTGCCATTCCCTTACCTGGATAAAGGTCATTTTGGACCCACCTTGGTTTTATTTTTATTACTCCTCCTATTTTAAAGAGCCTAGAAAATATTTTCTGCATTAACTATCTATCTATTTATTATATAATGATATGAATAATTATTAATATAAGAAGGGTTTTAAATATTTAAAGTTAAGTTAAGTGGACTACATATACCTGGATAAAGGTCATTTTGGGCCCACCTTGGTTTTATTTATTTATTTTATTTATATTTATTACCCCTCTTATTTCAAAGAGCTTAGAAAATATTTACTACTTTATATCTACCTATTTATTTATCTATAATTACATAGTAAATGCTTTCAGATTGAATTTAATTATTATTATGATTATATTGATGCTTAAATAATTGAAATACCGAATAAAATATTTTAAATGTCATTTTAATAAAAAAAAGAAAACATATTTTTATATATATAAAATATAGGTTATTTGTGTTTAATATTAAAAATATAATTTAATTTTAATTTAATGTTAAAAATGTTAGACGTTTTATATAGTTTATTTATCTTTCAATAAAAAAAAAATATAGAGAAATAAATAAATAAATCTCTTTCTGTTAATCAATTACTTTTAAATTAATATCAATGGGTTTTTTTTTGTTTGTCCAGGTGCTATTCGTAACACAGAGCCCCTTGACTACGAGCGTAGTCACAACCACATCCTATCGGTAGTCGCTTACGATTGTGGAATGAAGCAATCCATTCCAGTGATGGTGACCATTAAAGTAAACCGCATTTGCAAGCTTGGCTGGAAGGGTAAGTCGATGATCGTCTTTCTATTATAGAAAGCATGTGTTGTAGTTGACATGTTAATCGGACGGTCGGTCCTCTTGTCTTAGGCATTCCCGAACGGATTGACTACGCGCCTGGAACTGGCCGAGAGGATCTTTTCCCGAATGCTGAACTCGAACTCTGTGATGTCCCTTGCACAGTACGTGGCGTCTCAACCAAACTTAGCCTGGCTACCTCCCACATCGGCAAGGGTTGCGACAGGGATACCTATTCTGTCCAGAGTCAACGCAAATTATGTGGTAAGCGTCACGATTTTCATTTTGCCTTCACTCTCCCTCTTTTAATGAAATGTAACCACATTCCACTTTAATACAAGAATTTCATTAAATATTTTCAGAAACCCACTGGAATCTTTTTTTTTATAAATTTTCTCCTCAATATTATTAAATGAATTTCAAAATTTAATATATTAAATAAAACTATAATATATAATATATAAATTTACTTTTTATGTACTTTTCTAATCGTTCTTAAAATTACAATAATAATATTTATAAATATTGACATATTGAAATTTAAATTTCAAATTCAAATTTAGATAGTGAGTTATTTAAATAAATAATAAATAAAAAAAACAATAGTTTATAAATATAAAGTAATATTAAGAAAGAAATAATAATGGTTATAGTAGCAATAAAAATAAGTTGACCTGTGGCCAGGTCCGAACCGACCGACGGTTTGAAATAAATTAATTTCCAGCTACAGAAACAATTTCAAATAATTTTCATATATCTATTAATAGAAAATAAATAAGTAAATAATAAATAAATAAGAAAAATGATTTGTGTGTGTGTGAATTGTTTTAATTCCCCTAATTTTTTTTTTCTTTTTTTTTTTTACTCTACTCATTAAACATTAATTTTCAAAATTGTAAAGAAATTGATGCCGGTGATAATCTCTATTCTCTCTTGCACTTATATCAATTATTTATTTATTTTTATTAACAAGAGAATTTCACTGACTTTTGAAATACACAACTTTTTTACCGACCGACGATAGTAAGGGAGGTATTGTTTTCACACCAAATTTCACATGTGGAGATTTTTACATATCTCCACGAATCATGCATTTTCTAAACAGAAAAAAGTATTTTTAGCATGATGTCTGTCCGTCCGTCCGTCCGTCCGTATAGATGTGTACAGCCTGAACGGCTCAACCGATTTTGATGAAATTTGGTATATTTACTTAATGCATCAGTGGGATGAATTGATCAACTTTTGGTGCAATTCCGGAAACCGGAAGTGGTAGTATTAGCGATCGACGATAGGAAGGAAAGGGTTATTTTCACACCAAAGGAGATTTTTTTATATATCGCCACGAATCATGCACTTTGTATTGGTTTTATCCTCGAGAAAAATCATATTTATTAGTTTTTTCTTGATTTAAAATTATATGACGTCATCCAGCCATTCATGACGTCACAGCCTGGTCTTGCATATATATTATAAATAAAATAAAATTAAAAATGTTTATATTTATTATTTATGTATCCATATCTGTTTTTTATTACATTAATAGATATATGAAAATTATTTGAAATTGTTTCTGTAGCTGGAAATTAATTTATTTCAAACCGTCGGTCGGTTCGGACCTGGCCACAGGTCAACTTATTTTTTTAGGTAATTGTTTAGTCTAACCGATATGATGGATTTGGATAAAACTTTACCAGAAGATTCCTTTTTTGATTCAAAACTAACTTTTCTTAAGCAGTATGTGGCTGTCGCTACTAGTTTGTGAGATAGAAATTATTAGAGTTTGACAGATAAACTAGTTATGAATGAGAAGCCATTTAATAATGTTTTATTGACTAATTCACTAATTATTCACTTATTCTCTAATTTTCGGTTTTTATAAGTTCGGTTTGGATATAGGAAAATTATTTAATTAATTTTTTAATCTTCTTATATCCAAACCGAACTTATTAAATCAGTAAATTAGTGAAGCCCTCTTGTGGTCAAATAATAAAACATGGTAGCTAAATAGAATATCAATGGATTTATATACAATTTTAATTTTTACCTCGTAAACTAGAAGCGACCGTCACATACTGCTTAATTAAAGTCTGTTTTGAATCAAAAAAGGAATCCACTGATAAAGTTTTAACCAAATCCATGATACATCGGTTAGACTAAACAATTACCTTTTTTTATTTCCTATTTATTGTGTGAAAATGGAAATTTTTTCAGATATTAAATTCACTATAATAAATAATCTAATAAATAATTATATAAATAAAAAATGATTTTATAACTTTTTTTTAATGTTTTCAAAAAATATTTATTTATTAAATAAATATTCATATATGAAAATAAATAATATATATATATATATATATATATATTTAAATAGGTATAATAAATTTAAAAAAATACAAAATATAAAAATTAAATTAATATAATATAGAATTTAAATTAATTAATTTTAAAATAAATTCATATATAATTTCTCGTCTCACAATAAGAAATATACACATTTTCAATTGAAATGAAATGTGAGTATATATATTACGATTCTGAATTATTTATATCTCAGTAAAGATGAAATGACATTATCAGATTGTAATATATTATTAAATTGAGTACTATTTGATGTAATATATATATAGATACAGATATATATACATATATATATATAAATACATATTGATATTATATTATAGATATATTGAACTTTTTGACTCGTTTAAAAGAAAAATAATAGAGGACAATCAAAACCGCCTGGATATTATGCAACACTCCCTTAACAAACTTAAAACAACCTCACTTCAATTTATTCCTATTGAAATTTTGAAATTGATTTATTTATTAAATGCTATTTTTTTCTATTTATGATTAATTTAGAAGGTTATGGTATTATAAATGGAAATTTGATTCATTAATAGGATTGAACTAATTTCCATCAAAGAGAACATTGATGTTGTTAAATATGTAAATTAGCATACTTTAAGAAAACAGTTAAATATTGATTGATTTTAAATTATTTACAATTTGATTAGAAAATTACTTAACAGATTTCATACTCTATCCAATTTTTCTAAATCATTTAACAATTTGTTAATTATATTAGGTATATTATTATATATTTATTATTCTTTTAAATATTACTCTTGAATATTGAAATGTATAGTTAATTTAATTTTTACTACCTCGCAAGGTAAAAGTTTTATATACGTTGAAACAAATCAAAACAATGTTAATATTATTTGATTGCCTTCTTATTTCAATAAAAAATTATGTTAAAATCTTAAATCCTATAATCGGATAGAATGAAATTTTAATTAATTTTCAAATATAGAAAAAAGCTTGATTATCCAATTCAAATTTGCGAGTTAGTCAAGTGGAGACACTGGATTTTTTGAAAAATAGATTTCAAATTTTATTTATAGTTTTATAAAATTTAGGAAAATCATGAGGATATACCTGAAAATCTATCAAGAACAACTTGTTGATTAGATAACATTAACTGAAATGGAATTTATTTTTTATATAATTTAGTGTAAGAATTGGATAAAAATTAACAAAGGATAACAATATTTATGATTAAGGTCAGATTTGAGTGAATTTTCTACTAAAAAATAAGAGAATAAGATTTGTTTTTATTAAAACACCACATATTTGTATAATTTATTTATTAAATTACAATAAATAAAGTTACAACGTTTTGACTCCTTAATCTGCAGCTGTTATCAAGTACCCTACTGCTCGTTGATCAACGATCATTGTTTTTTTTTTTACTTTAGTTTAAAAAAGTATGTTTATTAGCCAATTTGTGATACATAAATTTTATTTTATCCCTTAACATAACAAAAAATGGTTTACAATAATTTTTACAATCAATTGGTGACTCATGGTCGTAATTAGTATACGTATACATTTACATTTTTATTTTTACAACGAATTTCATTATTTACATATTTTGAAATCATTTATTTTTTTTAATTTGATTTACTAACTTGGAAAAGGCTATATATAAAGAAAAATCTAGTCTATATCAACGATTATTGTGAGTCAGTCCGCTTGAGTCAGTGCAAGCGTACGGTACTTGATAACGACTGCAGAAAAAGCAGTCGAAACGTACGTTTATTTAACTAAATAAATAAATTTTACAAATATGTGGTGTTTTAATAAAAATCCCTTTAATAATTATAAAAACCACAAAAGTTTTAATCATGAATAGATTTGTTTTGTCTCGCCTATCAACAAATATCAGTCTAATATTTAAATTGAATAAAACACCTCAACCAATTACACCTTAATTATTATAATTCATTTTAATAGTTAATCTTCTACTAAAATAGTAGTGAAATTAATATTCACTATACTTATTATATATTCTCATCTATACATACCCAAAAACAAAAACAAATTCTCAATCTATAATTTGTTTCGATAATATAGATACGTTCAATTAATTCTATTACGATTTGTTAGAAAACGATTTTTTTATCCCTTCTCTCACATTATATATACATATATATATGAGAATCTGACATTTTTCATTTATTTATCATTGTGTTGTTTTTATTCATTTCTCTTTTAAAAACTCATAAAACTTTGTAAGATTTTAAAGTGAATGAATATTCATAGAAAAACAAGTGGAAAAGAGACAAAAAAAGTATTAAATACTTTTTTTTTGTGTTTCAATATTGAAAAGTGGGGGACATTGAAATGACAAAGGAACAATCGATTGATTTCTATACTTTCAAAAACTTTTATTATCAAGTTGAAAATATTTTTTTTTTTAATTTTATGATTAATTAATAAATATATAAATAATTGTTTTATAAATGAATTAAGTAATCATGAATGTTTATATAAATATATGTATATATATATATATAAATTATTTTCATTCATATTCATTCATTTTTCATTTTTTTTTTTTATGTAAATATAGATTTATTTTCATATTTTATTTCAACCCTGTTTTTTTATTCAAATGGAGAATCTTTGATGTGTATATTGGTGCTTTTGATGCATCCGGTACATCTTTCATCTTTATTCATACATATTGGGCGCAAGCAGCCGCTGTTGAGAAATAAAAGATGTTCCCGGGGGAAGCAACGATGGAGGGCTCGGAAGGGACATCACGGAACGTTAGGCTTAATCGTTTGCTGGCGTCGACTCGCTCATAAAGCATGGCGTTTAATTGTCCATATTGAAGGCCCCATGGTCATCGGGTCCCTTGGGAAAGCCCTCGGTTGGGCTCGGAATATTTTCCTGCCTCGACCAAACGCTCTAAACTAACAAATAAATCAAAATATACTCTACGAGATTTATTGACTTTCACAAAATATGATCTGCCATAAACAAAAGATACCATTGGTGGATAATAATTTTTGTTAGATATTCCTTCACGATAGGTAATTATTTAGATATTTGTTATCTATAAAATTTTGTCTTTTTTTGGACATTTATGGTTAAAAGTGAAAAAAATTAAAGTACGAGATATGTTCAAAAGAAAAGGTGAATTTTGAATTTTCGCTGTGTTCATTCGATTATCAAAATTATTTTTATGTTGTTCCAACGCACTTAAAATGTTGATTGTGTCATTCTACTTTGTCACATACAAATGTTTATAAGTGATACAAGCACTTTACAGAAGGCCGGGAAGATGTTGCCAAGTTCGATCAAATTTGAAGGTTTTTCTCACTGTTTTCTTCGATTACAATGGCGTGGTGCATCATGCGTTCTTGCCAAAAGGTCGTACTATTAATAAGGAATACTACAAGGAAGTTATGTAACTTTTGTGTGAAGCAATACAGCTCAAACGATCGGAATTGTGGAAAAACAAATCATGGATTCTGCATCCCGATAATGCACCAGCTCACACATCATTGTTTGTTCGTGATTTTTTGGCCAAAAACAACACCGTAATCATGTCCCAACCACCGCATTCACCAGATTTGGCTCCCTGCGACTTTTTCCTATCCCCAAAACTAAAGAAACCAATGAAATGAAAGCGTTTTGCCACAATTGATGAGATAAAGTTGGAATCGAAGAACGAGCTGTTGGCTATACAGAAAAGCGCATTTCAGAAGTGCTTGGACGATTGGAAGAAGCGCTGGCATATGTGCAATATATCTGAGGGGAATTACTTTGAAAGGGACAAAATGGATATTGATGAATAAATAAATACTTTTCGAAATAATTCAAAATTCACCTTTTCTTTTAAATAAACCTCGTATATTACTATAGTACAAACTTCTGATGTTGGCCTATCGAAATGAAAATAAAGTTTAATTAAAAATTATCTTGAAACTTAAAACCTATCGTTTTTAATAACTCTTACCTTTAACTGATTGATTTTATTATTTATTTTTCAGTTCCATTTATAAATTAAAAAAACTTCAGTTCGAATTTCCAAATTGATACAATGTTTTTTACGAGAGCTGTTAGCACAATCTTTAAACCTAATCAAAATTAAAGAAGAATATTTCCAAAAGAAATCAATACAGAAATCGAATAACTTAGGACCTTTTATAATATTGAATTTTGATATATTTTTTTTTATTTAAATTATATCTACTATTTTTTCTCTTAAATCGGTGGTAAACATTAGAAAATTCATACTCTATTTTTTTTTTAAATACATGTATAGATTCAAATATCGACAAAATATCTTCATAATTAAGTAAATATACCCTTCCACATTAAGTTAAATGAATGAAATATACATTAAATACTATAAAATTGAAATAAATAAATTCACAAATATTATTGGGCTAATATTTTATATTTCATTTTTCTTATAATTTGAAATAAATAAATAAATAAATAAAAGTATAGATAAACAAATGAATCACATGACTGCTGAAATAGAATAATTCGATTGGGACTATATTTTCCATGCTATTGTAGTATATATTATTCTAACATAAACACTCCATTTATCTAACAAACTCACTCTACATCGTCCCTGTGCTGTGCCATTTCGGGTTACATAAATACCACCTAATAGATTCATCTGCCTGCAAAGGTGGACCTGCTCATCTATTAGAATGAATTTATTTCACTTGTGATACTAGTATAAGCTGAATTTGTTTTTATTTTATTTTATTTATAATTAGGATAATTGAATGTGCTGAGAGTAGGAGAATTATTTATTTTAATTTATAAATGGAAAATTTCATTGGGTATAATTTCGCCGAATATATTGGAAAAAGTCAGCAAACTCAGCATGAATTGAAATACACCATTTTCCGGTACTCTATAAAATTATTTATTGGAGTTTTGAAAATCAATTTTTGGAACAAAACGAATTTCAAGTATATTTAGAGAATTATAACTGATATCAAGAGACTTAAGTATTCTCTTCTGTCCTTTTTTTTACACTATTAATTTATTTAAATTTCACTATTTTTAATTTTGAAAAATTGAGAAAAATTTATTTTTTTAAATGATTTTTTCTTTTTTTAAAAAATAAATTATTAAAAATTGATATATATTTTTAGATTTACAAAAATCATAATATTATCAAAATTTATTTTTTTTCATCCAATGAAAGAAGGTTCCTAAGCAAATGATAAAAGTTGTAGAATTAATTAATTGAATTTGATAGAAATAGAGAATAATTTAAGGCGCCACAGGGTGAGAAGTTAGCGTAGCTGACTCATATTCTCTGGTCCCGGGCCTGGCAAGAGAATTTCTCTATCTGCGGTATATGGGACGGAGTCAACCCAGCTCCGGGATCAAAATTTGGAAAGCTACTTGATAGCGCCTCCGATCAAGAAAATCAAGATAAAGGTTGATAGGACCCGTTCTACTGATTATAGGACACCTAATTGATATAAACTTGCGTAGGACGTACAAAGTCAGAGGTTTTATCTTTAAAGGATACTTTATCTTGACTTGAATTTTGTATATATGTAAATAAAAATCCCCCAGCCTTTCCTAAATGTACCATTATCCCACCCTAATTTTTACACAAATTGATTTTAAAAGAACTTATTAAAAGAAAACAAAAAAATAAAGCGACATCCAATTGATTATCCAGTTAAATTGTTCTTTTTGTAATTTTAAATGGTATCTTATCCTATATATACGTTCATTATGCCTACCAATTTTCTCTTTTTTTTCATCTGTTGTTCAAACACCCATTAAGAGTTTGGACAAGACTCATTAAGCTTTCAAATATCTAATGCTAATTTTTGTTTCCATTCCCATAGATTAAATTGTAATTCATCTCCTAAATGAATTCTAAAAATATTACATTTAGCTAAATCTATATCTATAAATACATATATAAACTTCTTATGAAGTTACTGAAGTTACTATATATATATATAAATATGAAAAGAATTAAAATTCGTCAATAGACTCTCAACACAACAAAATTATTTTATAATACATTTTCAATTATTTATTACAAAATAAGAATTAAATTAAACGATTATCTATAATAAGTGCTAAATGTTGTTGTATAATTGAAAAGTTAATTGTATTCATCTATTATACTTGATGATGCATATATATATCTAATTTATTCTTCAGTCTTCAATTCGGTGGGTTTAGTAGATCTTGTTTGTTGTAAAGTGGTGAGAGGGAGATGGAAAACAAGTCAATGTATTCCAATTTGTGGCAACCCCGCACTCCTTTCTTCTCCACATTGATCAAAAGCATTGAAATTAGTACATGAACTATTAAGTTCTCCCCTATAATCTTCTTCTCAGATCAATTTACTTTTTCTTTCGAAATATTATAAATAAAAATAATTTGTTTGGTCGAAATCTATAATATTAAAATGTTATATTATTTTTTATTTATTTGCTTATTTTATTCCATAAAAATATAGTACCTCGTTCACCGAGCTGCCGCTCGGTATTTTAAAAAAATTATGCCTTATGAACGAAGAATATTTTTAAGATTAAGATTATTATTTAAAATAAATGAACGTCAAAATATATAAAACAATTTCAAATAATTTAAAAAAACATTAATTAAAAAAAAAGTCATAAAACAAACAGCATACTTAAGTATTAATCCACTGAAAGACAGAAAGTATTGCATGTGGATATAACATAATATATTTTTCGTAATTTAATTACAAAATATTATTAAAATAAATATTTTAAATTTTTTTATATTTATAATATTTTGTATTTGAGGAAGCGCTGTCTGACGTAGTTGCTGATGTCATTTAAATTTACTATTTTAAATAGAAAATACGATGATTTTTCCCGAGGCTGAAACCTATACAGATCGATTTTTCTTTATAAATATTATCTATGGTGTGAATTTCAAAAAAATCCTTCGAGCGGTTTAATATTTCAAAAATAAAACTATATATATATATATATATATATAATTATAACAATTTTTCTAGTATAATATTTGAATTGAATTAATTTTTTTCCCTTAAAATGTAAGAATAGAGTGATTTTTCTAAAAAAATGAATTACAATCTAAAATATATATATATCTTAAAAAAAAAAATTTCGAATATTTAGTCTTTAATTATCTATAATTATATATATAATTTTCATATTCTTCACCATTTTCAACTATTATGTCATTTTATAATTTTTCAATTAAAATTCCGACTATTTTGATTGATTTTTTTTTTCTATTTAGGCGCAAGCATGGATTCCGTAGATTTATTGCCCTCACCCGGAATCGGATCGGAATGGACGAAGCCTTTACCAACCGACGAGGGCCGTGAATCTGATCAAATCTTTGAATTTGATGGTGCAACTTCCGCTGTGGCCATTCCCTCCGATGTGCTGGATCATGAATTGGCCCAAACATTCACAATTGCCACTTGGATGAAACATAAACAAAATCCGGAACAGGACAAACATGTCAAAGAACATATCCTCTGTTCTGCCGATGATCACAGTAAGTCAAGATGTTTCAATTTTATCTTTACACAGAATCAATTTAATCGTGATATAATTTTTTAGAAATGAATCGACATCATTATGCACTTTTTGTTCGAAATTGTCGACTAATTCTGCTTTTGAGGCGTGACTTTTCTGAAGGCGAAGGAAACTTAAATATTTTCAGACCTGCTGAATGGCGATGGAAAATCCCCCAAGTAAGTATTATTATATATATGGTCGGTTGAATGAAGAATATATTGACTTTTTTTTATTATTAATTTTAACAAATATATTTGTATCAAATTTTTTTCTTTATATTAATTAATCTTATATATTTCACAAGATATAAATTTAATAAAATATTTACCACATTATTTTTTAAATTTATTTATTTCTTAAATTAATTCAACATTTAAGGCAGCGGTTTCCAATCTTTATGCTAGTATGCCTTCCCTTTATGCTAGTATGCCTTCCCTTAAATTTTTTAAATTTTATTAAAAAAAAAAAAAAAACTAAACGTTTCATACTCTTGATTGATTGATTCAAAATTGAGAATTAAGATTTTTTTTTAATTTCTATTTTAGTAAATTATCGCATGATAGTTCTATGAATTTTTACCGATCGACGATAGGAAGGGAAGGTATTGTTTTCACACCAAACTTCACTTGTGGAGAATTTTACATATCTCCACGAATCATGCATTTTGTTAACAGATAAAAGTATTTTTAGCATGATGTCTGTCCGTCTGTCCATTGTGTGTCCGTATAGACGTGTACAGCTTGAACGGCTTTTTGATAAAATTTGGTATATTTACTCAGTAGCATGAATTCATCAACTTTTGGTGTATATCCGGAAAACGAAAGTGGTAGTTTACAAAGTATTAATTTTATATTCATTTCACTTAAAATTAATTATTGAGTAATTAAACTAAAAATAAAAACCAAGATAATATAATTTACTCGAGTTTTAAAAATATTTTTTTATACTTTATAAATATATATAATGTTGTTTGAAAATTAATTTATTTAAAATCATCGTTCGATTCTGTGCCTGGCCACAGCTCATATTTTTTTCTTTTTAATGGTTGCAAGTAGAAATATGTTATCTTCACTGTCAACAAATGAATTCTGTATTCATAAAAACTTATGAATCTTTTAAATAATTTTAAAAATTCAAAATATTATTATTATTATTAATTACGATATAAATTTTGATTTATTTGTACATAGAATAATATACAAATGAAGTTTTTATTAAAAAATTTGGGCGCCTCCCCTAGCAAGAATCTGTGCCTCTTTAAAGAAGGCTCGCCTCCCAGTTTGGAAACCGCGGAGTTAAATATTGTTAAACAATTTCTAAACATTATTAAAATAAATATTCTTCATTTTATCTTCAACTTAATATATTTTAAATAATTCATTCACCAAATATTATTAATTTGATTTGAGAAATGTAACAATTAATGGTTTTCTAGGTGTGTGATAATGAATGGCATCATTACGCTGTCTCAGTTAAATTTCCTGAAATTAGTCTTTATATTGATGGACAACTATTTAAAGCTGAAAAGAAAAATCCTGAAATCATCGATGATTGGCCTCTCCATCCCACTAAAGGAATCAATACTACTCTCACAGTTGGTGCCTGTTGGCAAGGCAAGTTCTTTTCTTCTCTTTTTTTTTATATATATACATGTTTATATTATTCGGAAATTGTGATTTTTACATGATAGGCATCAAAATGGATATTTTAAAACTTTGCTCATGTTTACCTATTGAATAAAAAAATAAATAAATTTAAAAGTTATATCGGAAGTGAACTTTACGTTAATATACAATACATAGATATACGTAGAAAACACATCGAATTGCTAATTTTGTAAAAAAACAAAATAAAATATAACATTGCCAATGATAGCAATAAATATCTATATTATGAGTATTATTACAATACATTTGCTTCTTTCCAAAATCCAATTGTTTTCATTGAATTCGCGAATTTCTAAAAAAATCAATATGTAGACTAAATTTTGAAGCACAATGTAGGGATTAAAAATTTTTAAAAATATATATTAATATCTGATGTCTCTTTATATATTTTATAACTACTGAAAATTTAATAAAATAATTTAATTTAATTACATATATTTATACATATATAATAATTTATATATCATTTTACCGAAATTTAAATAAACAAGAATTCAATTTTTAAGAAACCCATTGATGACATAGTAATTAATTTTTACTCCCGATCCAGACACTTTCTCAAAAAGTTTTATTAAAAATAATATGAACAATTCTTCTACTTCTACTTCTAAAAAATAATAAATTAATATTGTATCTTAAAAAATATAAATTAAAAATTGTTATTTTATTATTTTAATTTTTCTATATTAATGAGAGATGATGAGATGAAAAAAATTTATTCTTTATTTTAGGATCTGATAATAAAATGCGTCATCATTTCCGTGGATATCTTGCCGGCCTTTCTGTATTACTTAATAAGAATGAAAAACCTGAAGTTCTTTCTTGTCTCCATAAATGCAAAGAATCGCTTGAAGTGCCTGCTATGGAATTGTTAGAACCAGGAATGGAACTTCTCACCAACAGTGGTAAGAATTAAATTATTAAAACTTTGATGATTATGTTTATTAATAAAGGAATTTTGTAAATAATACCACATATTTATATTTTATTGCAATTTTTTAATCAAATTGCAATAAAATATAAATATGTGGTATTATTTGCTTTTTCTGCAATTGAAACGCCATGTATTTTCAAATTTATTTATTATTTATTTTTTAATTATAAACTTAGTTCGGATAAAAAAAATAATTCCTTTTTGATTTTATAATATTTAGATTTAACTGAATTAAGTATTGAAGGAGATAACAAGACTAATCTTGTAATCCTTGTACGAAAAGTTGGTTATACTAATTCAAGACAATTCCCCACTCCTGGTCGACGTAATTTACATCTTACCACCACTGTTACGTAAGTTTTCTTAATTCCAATTTAATGTATTTATTAAATAATATAAAACCAGGAAGACATTAAATAAATTGTATTCTTTTATTTTCTTAACTAGATGTGATCGTGGCAGACCTGTAAAAGTTCCCGCTGTGGAAAGTTATGTTATGGTTTTACAACCTCAACAACCGAATATTGATATAAATGGTACTGGCAATGTCGCACGAGAATATGAAGATTTCCGTCTTGGAGTTCGAATTTTTACAGATGTCCGAATCACTATAGGCACATCGAAATCCCCCTCTCAACAGCCCCAAGTTCCTCTACAACCAAAAGGATGGAAACATGGTAAAATAAAACAAATATTTCTTGAAAATTAAAAAAAAAAAATGAATTACTTTGACAATTCCTTTTCTTATAGAAACACCTACCAGTGCTCTTGAAAAACAATTGGATTCCTGCACAGTTTCCGTTTATCCACCTCTTAATCCTGATCATGAAATTATTATCTTGCCTGAGAGTATGTTGAAACAATTTGGAATTATAGCTAAAGTAAATAAAGATGGAGTGGTAGTTATGGGTGCTGACGCTATTTATAATTACGAACAAGTAAATAAATTATTATCTATTACATATTTTATAATCGAAATTTGATTTTATATATTAATGATAATTTTTTTCTTAGGTTTTACGACAAATTCAATATTCAAATCGGAAACCTGCTTATTACTTAAATCGTGTATTTAAACTTGCTTGCTCGGAACTTAATGGACGTTTTATGAGCAATGAATATGTTCAAACGGTATGCTGTTTTTTACTTTTTCATGACCAAATTTTATAATTAAGTTTCTTTTGGGGTCAGTACGACCTGTCTACATTTTCGCTTAAATATATTTATAAATAAATATAAAAAAAGTAAAATATGGCTATATTTCCTCAATTATATCAAATATAGAAAATTGGATATCAAACAATTTATAAAGAATTTATTCTACAAATTTCCTCTCTTACGAAAAATTTTGTCACAATTTAAAAATAAAAAGAAAATGAGACTTACTACTTTTCAACATAAAAAAAAAAAATTTCTAAGTTCACCAGTATCCGTTTTTTCACAAATCTCCATGTTTCAAGTAATTCTGATACTAATGATGTGCGTATCTCGTTGATGTGTGTGTGTGTGTGGTAGAAATCTTGTGAATTCCGGTTCTATAACCAAATTGTATATTTAAGTTTATATTGGGGTCATATCGACCTGGCAACACTTTCGCTTAAATAAATTTATAAATAAATAAATAAATATAAAAAAAAGTAAAATATGGCTATATTTCCTAAACTATAACAAGTATAAAAAATTTGATATCAAACAATTTATAGAGAATTTTCTTCTACAAATTTTACTTCTTATATATATGAAAAATTCTGTCAAACTAATATTAAGATTCTTTCTCAACTCCTTTTCGAACTCACTTTGCTTTTAATCGCTCTCTCAATTTTATGTTTTCCATTATTTTTATACCATCATTTGATTAATTTTATTTAGGTTTGTAATATCCTCTTTAATAAATAATTTTTTTACATTTAAACAAATTTAAAAATATTTTTTTTAATTTTTAAAACTTGAATAATATTATTTTTTTATTATTATATTTAATTTAAAAAATAAAATTATATTTATTCAACTACTGTATATATCGATTGAAGTTATTTGGACCAAATATAAGCGACTGATTATTCAAATTCCTACTAAATTTACTTTATTTATTTAAATTATTATACTAATAGAATTAATTTTATTTCAGCTTACTGTAATCCATCCTAGACTCTCCTCTGCCATTAAACCAACCAATACAAACTCAGATTCTGATTTGACATCTGGAAAATCTACAAATACAGCTGGAAAATCTACAAGCTCTTCCTCCAACATTCAAAGTACAGTTGAAGCTGTTCAGCAACACGACCCAGCACCTGCACATGCCCGTTTAAGTCAACATCATGCTGAAGTCAGACCACCTCAAGCAATATCAGCAATCTATGTTGATGGAGGAGAAAGTACCCAAGCTGTTATTGCTGGCGGAAGTAAGATAGAAAATAGAATGCAAATTATGCGATAAACCATTAAGAAATAAAAAATTGACCATACATTTTTTTCAGCCCATGCAGTTACAATCATTGTAGCTGTTTGCGTAGGATTTCTTATGTTAATGATTGTTTTGGGAGTAATTCGTATTCGAGCAGCCCATCATCGAGCAGCTCAAGAGGAGATGGTCGACACCGAAATGGCCTGGGATGATTCTGCACTCACTATTACAGTAAATCCAATGGAAGTATGTATTTACTTATTTCGAAATATATTAATTTAATAATATTTTACGATTTATTTTTAACCTCTTCAATCAATTTTGTTTAGCAACTTGATAACGAATGTAGTCCCCGATGTGATGGTTCTTCAGTAGCAGCTGCTAGTGCATGTCGATTAGGGGCTGGTGCAGTTTCCGGACAACATAGACGTCGTCATGATTTGGATGCTGACGAGGATATGGATGATGACGATGAAACATCCGACGATGATGATGATGATAACTCCTCATATCGTGATGAAGATGAGGGTGATTCTACAGATGGCGAGGAAGGAGATGCTGATGAAGCAGGGAGAGCTAAAATGAAGGATCTCGAATGGGATAATTCAACTCTTGCTATCTAGGAAGCATCTCTGCAGCTGGTAAATTTTATTCTATTTTAAATATAATCAATGTTTCTAAAACTATGAAAAATACATATTTTTGAATATAATCCTAAGATCTGAAATATCTTATATATATATATACTAAATCTATTATATCAGGGGTCGGCAACCTTTTTCAATAGTCGGGCACATTTCTGAAATAATATAACACGGGTGGCTACACTTGGTGATACTTAGAAAAATCGAAAATGTTTAAGAGCTTGATCGCAAAAACATTTTTTATCTTATTTTAGAGCCATATTGAAAAATCGAAAATGTTACCTTTTTTGTGTCATGACTTTAAATTAATATTATACTTACTTAGTAATAATTTAATACTTAGTAATTTGAATGGGGGCACTTGAAAATGGCTTCGCGGGCACCAGGTTGCCGACCCCTGTATTATATATAACTGGGGTTAGAATTTCTAGAAATTGACTTAATAAATATAAAAAGATTGATTACCATAGACATCCTAACTCTTTGTATAAATTTATAAGACATCTTGATTTTTAAATTGAATTAATTGAATTAATTTATATATAATACATGTATTTTTAATATTTTTTTTAGGATAGTAAAAGCTGCGAGATGCAACTTATAATTTAGAAAGTCTTTTAAGGAAGGCGGAGATCTCCAAAAGAGTTTATTAAAATTCACATTTACACTTTCTAATTTTCTTGGGACAAACTAATTTGTCTTAAAAAATTAAAAAAAATATATAAAACAAAAAAAACAATAAAAAAACCTAAAAAAAAAAAAAAAATAAACAATATCACACCAGGCTCTTGTGAATTCGAGCTAACCATCTTGCCAGTTGTTTCTCCTTCGCCGCAGCGACTGGAGTCACTTCCCGCCTAACAAAAAAACATTTTATTTTTCCTCAATCCATACCTGCTTTAGTATTATTCTAAACTGCCACCTAATATTTCTATTTTTTCTTCATATTGATCGAGAATTTTTTTTGGCAAGCTACGTACAGCTACGATATTTTTTTATTTTAATTCCAAAGTATATATATATATATATATATATATACTTAATGTATAATATATTGTTTAGTTTGCCTTAGATTAGTGCCATATTTTGCTTGAGTCTCGATCCTATATTATTTGTTTCGGTTCTGGGATCTTCTTTGTTACATATAAATATACATATTATTCTATATATTTGCACAATTATAAAATATATTTTAATAATTATTTTAATCTGACACTCATAACTTAGACTTTATACCTGACTTATTACTGCTTTTTAAATGTATATAGGAAGGACTCTATTTTAGATTCATTATTCTCTCTATCTCTCTCTCTCTCTATATATATATGTATATCTCTCATCTATAAATAAATAAATAAATATTTCTTTCCTTTATTAACAATATTAAAATACAGGGTTTTATGGATTGGACTATAATGTGTTAATTTGAAACATTAAAAAAAAAAACTATGCCTCCCGCCTTATAACATAGATAGAAAATAATTTAATCTATTTTTCTTAAAGTAGAAATGAAACATGATCTTTAATTTCATTATCTCTATGGGTATATTTAAATTTAATTAAATCTTTAGCTTGTAAGACACAAGGATAAAGTCTTCGTTTGAGTGTTTCGGTTCTAGAATATGGTCCGTCCGTCTTAACAGAAAAAGCACAATAATTTTCAAATAGTCTTGAATATTGCTTTGATTTCCGGACGAATCTTAGAATGGCATTGCACGATGTTTTCTTTTTCAATAATTTAAAAATTGTAAATATCGCAGTGTGATGTAGCTATGAAAAATTAATCACACACATATCACAAAATTTACTTCCTTTTTACAAACCTTATATAAGCAATATCGATTAGTAATTTTTTTATTAAGTTTTTTTTCTAACTTCTGCATTAAAAATACATTTTTTTTATTAAAAAAAAAAAAAAAATTTTACACTACTGTTTAAAAACAAAAAAGAAAACAAACTTGAAAATGAGACAGTTCAACTCTTAACGGGGAATAAAAATTAATTTTAAAGAGAGAGCTTACTGTTTTTTCACCTTTATTCATTTCCTATATTTCTCTAAATAAAACTACCTTAAGAGTTTAACTGTCCACAAAAAAATTATATTCATATACTTAACTGTTACTTGCACAACACAATGGTAGCTTCTTGGAAAGTTAGAAAAAAAAGCTTTCAAAACCAAGCTTGCAACACTTACTAGGCCGTGGATAGAGATGATAAAGGCTTTTTTATGGATTTTGCTAATAAACATAAAAAGAAAGATTCTAGGGAATGAATCTTCCAAGCCTGTAAGCTTTACTCTATAATTATACCCTGAAATGATTTCTGGACATTCCAATAATAAGTTAACTTTTCTAATATTTGATTTAAGATTGTAAAATATTAGGTATATATGTGGCATAGTTTAGTCTGGAATATGCTTAACTAGGACTGGATCATGAACCTCTCTAGTTTTTGTTTACTCTCGTTCATCTTCTTGTCCCAGATAAGGATATTTCAATATATAGTATTCTGTACCATGTTTAATGTTGTATCTAGATTTTTCCTAAAATAATCTTGAAAAAGATTAGATTTTAGGAAAATCGATGCTTGATAAATTTTAAAAATGAAACAAATTTTGAGAATGTAGATACAGGCAAATATTTTCAAATAATAAGCATTTTTGTTATAGATTGAATGTCATCTGGCATATGTACTTATGAACATTATTTGTTTTTTCGTTGTGATTGTGGTGTTTACGTGGACATGTCCATCAAAATATAAATAAATAAAAAAATAATACTTATTTTATAGTTATAATATAATTAACCTCTTAAAAAAATTGTCATTCATTTCTGCTTTTATTTTATTAATTAATAATATACAGTTTACTATATATTATATTTATTTATTCGTTTTTTTTCTTATTTTTCTAACAAATCATAATTTATAATCGAATATAACTTCATACAAACATTTAGCCTTAAATAATATACCTATATATATATATATATATATATCAAAATAAATCATTTAATATGTTTAAAAAGGATGAAAACATCAGCTGATAAAGGAATGATTCGTAGAAACTAAGATAGAAGAACTAAGATAAGTTTCAGATATTGTCCCCCCTTTCCTTCTTAATGTCTGTTCCATCAGACATTTTTAAATTGATTAAGAATCATAATAATAAACCTATTTGGTTTCGTTTTATTATTTTATTCTTTCCTTCCTATGTTAAATTTATTTAATTCAAAATACGCCTAATGTATCCTATCCTATTGTATTCATAAGAAATGTTTTTTTTTCTAATTAATTAATTGAAGTTGTTTCATTTAATTCCTCTCTCTAATTTAGAAATTATAATCTATTGTAACTAATTAAATTTTAAATATTAATTTTATTGTTAGAAACGCGTGATTTATTTTATTTTTTTGCAACAGAAAATGACATTTAGATTTAAAATACATATGAAATAAATATTTTTTAATTATATATCATTTAATTAAAAAAAAAATAGTTTCAAAAGTTTATTTTGTGGGAAAAAATTAAAATGTTTACTACTTTAAAAAAAAATTTAAGCAAGTAATAGACAACCTTTTTTTAGTTTATTTATTTATTAATAAATTTTTTCATATGTTCATATTTCTTTATTTACACAAACTGAAATTATGAACAGAAAAATAATTTAATATATATATTTAAGTTATAATTCATTATAAATAAAATATAAGAAATTTCTTGTTACACTTAGGTAGAGTTTAGAATTACAAGAGAATATTTAAGTATGAAGACGGTACCCATATTATCAATTTTCAATTCTGGCTTTAAGTTTAAAATCTTTTATATATATAAAGTACTAATTTTAAATTTATAATCCTCAAATATATTGGTTTAGTCAGTGATTCCCAAATTGGGAGCCGCGAAATACTAAATTAAATTTTCTAATACTTGAAATTTTTGGTTCTAAAAAAAAGATAAGATGATTTTGAGGGCAAACTTTTGAACATTTTCGATTATTTTTCAATTTTTTTCAATATGGTTCTAAAAAAAAGGTCAGATGATTTTGCGATGCTCTGAAACATTTTCGATGGAGGGAAGAAAAGTTTTCCAATTTTTCAAGAGAGTAAAAATTTATATAAAAATCGGATGTATTAAGGGAGCCGCAAACCAGAAAAGATTGGGAACCTCTGGGTTAAGTCATTGATTTTCAGCCTGAAATACGCGCGCGCCCCTCTAACGGGGAGGGAGATCGAGAATAACCAAGAGAAATTTGATTGATTCAATATTAATTTTATTGCAAACGTGGGACGCGTTGAAAATTATGACGAAACGAGATATTTTTAAATAATAAATATAACATTTATTGCATATTTATGATATTTACTAGTTTACAATTCTTTTTAATGTTAACTATATAAATCATTTAAGAAAACTACAAAATAATTGAACAATTTAAAAATTGGAGCCAGCACTCTCTTTCAATTTTTCGGATGATTGTTTTCCAATGTAATAATATTTTGTCATTGGCACTGGTTCTTGGAGAATAAGATAATCTTTCCTCTCTTGCATTAACTTATTAATTTTGTCTTCCAATTTCCTAATTAAATAAAAAAAAAAAAATAATTTCTTTTTGTATTATTATACTGTAACTAATGTTTTTACCTGAATTCAATTTTATCATCTTCGTCCTTAAGATAATGTAAAAATTTTTCATAAATTTCTTGATGACTTTGGTATATATATCTTGCCATAAATCTGGTAATAGGATGCTAAAATAATCCATAAAAAGAAATATTAAGGTAAAAATTAAAAATTTAATATAAATAAATCAATATTTTACATTATAATATTCCCATTCTTTGGGTACCCGATCAGTAGGAAGATGAGTCAAAGTGGCAGGTCCGATGAATACATTAGTATAAAAAACTAAAGCAGTAAGAGGAAGTACTCCAAGCATAAAGAAGAAATGAAAATTATCTTTAAATTTGTGCCATTGCCAACGAGTAGGTACGATTTGAAAATTATGATGACCACTCATAGATCTATGAATTGCTGTAAATCAAAGTTAAAGTATTTTCTCAAATATTAATAATTTAAAAATTTACTTTTCTAGTACTGAATATAATAATTTTATATTCTTGATAACTTTATAATACAATGACACATAAACGGTTTTCAATATAAAAAATTGACAATATTTCAACAAAATGATAAAAAATTTATAATTCAACTTGTTTTACATGTCAAATATTATATATTAAATTAAAGTGATCAGTATTTGTTATAAATTTTCAAATTTAAAATATTACATAAGGTTTCCATCAAGAATGTTAAATTTATCCAAAATTTATTAAAAATTCAAAAAATTAGATATTACCATTTAAATTTTTATATTTATATTTATTAGAAATATAGAAAAAAAATATTCAGAAAAAAAGACTAAAAAATAGATAATAAATATTTTCTATTACCTAATTGAAGTTGTTTCAAATTATTGTTTAGTCCATTTTTTGGAGCAATTGCTCTAGTAAGAGAGCTCCAGATAACCATTTCAAAATGATTTGAATAAATTTACAATTTTATAAATTAATCTTTATAAATTAACCTTAAAAATAATATTTTTAACTATCCCAAATAAAGTTAGCTTTAAGATAGTTGTCAGAACAATTGAAAAGCCAAAGCACCTAAGAAATTTTTCATAAAAATAAATTACTTTTTTTATTAATTCAGATTCATTATTAGAATATGATTTTCTTGATAAAATAATAATAATATAATAACAAATAATTTAAATTTAATTTATATAATTTTTTAATAAGTAAATATACATTTCTCATTTCATGACATAAGCCTTATTTTGAATAGATTTTAACCTCCCATACCAAACAAACCATTTGAGGAAAATGTCAAAAATGACTTTTTAATAAAAATTTTTTTCTATAAAAAAATGCTAAAATTAAGATTTTTCTAGTTTCATCGATTAACAGATGGAGAGATTTCTAATTTTAGGCGTTTTTCTTCAATTTGTTTCAATCGTAAATAAATAAATTATAATTTTTTAACTAATAAAATTTTTCAATTAAAATATATAAATTATAGATTTAAAATGTAATCATTTCATTTTAGGTGGATGCAAAAGTTTGTGCTTTTAAAGTAAATGGAGAGTCTACTTATTATCGATGTCCAAGAAATGAATATTGCTGTAATCTACGATGCTGTTCAATGCCTTCTTTTCAATTTTATCAATTATGGTATTATTGGTAAGAATATTGAATTATTTTGATTGAAATATTTTTAGATTTCCTCTAATTATTTCCATTTATTTCAGGCTTTTGGTTATATTTATGTTTCTTATTTGCTCTGGAGGGGGATGGTGGTACCGATATTGGTTGCAGGGACGGTCAAATTCACAAAATACTTTTCGATTTCCACGTTCTCAATCTCAAACCAATTCTTTAGAAAATTGTAGAAATAACAACACCAATAATGGTAACCGTTGTTTTTTTCATTCAATCTTATATTTTTATTATTTTTATCTATCTAACATTATTTTTATAAACAGGAAGAGTATATAGACAAAGATCAAGACAAGGAAGAAGAAATCAGAGACCAAATAACTTAACTAGAGTTACATATAATCCTGCAAGTGATACTGTTATGCTCCATAGGATGTTAAAAGGTATTTTATCAAATTATAAATAATTTATTTAATATTCAAGTCAATTTATTATATTTTTGATTAAAATAAACTTAATTATCTATTAAACACAATATAGTGCGTAATTTAATGGCTAAAAATTTCAGAAAATAAATTTGATATTAACCTGAAACATAATAAAGCATTTAATTTTAAGGTAATTGTTTAGGATTTTGATGAAACTTCTCCAGTTGATTCTTTGATTAATTCTAAGAAACTTTTTCCTTTGCCAATATAGGGGGGAAACTTCTAGTTTTCGATATAAAAAGGATATTGACAATACATATCGGCATCCATTAGACACATATTTATGTTTTATTTATTTCGGCAGTAGAGAACACATTCACATAAAGGAAAATTATTCAGTGGCATACCTAGAACTTTTGCCGCCCGGGGCGATCTCCAGTTTGCCGCCCTTTCTATTATAAGTCAATCAAATAGTGGTTTTTATAAATTAATACACATAAATAAATTATTAAGTTATTTAATCAATATTAATTAATACACAGAGTAAATTTTTTTACACATATTTGTATGCACTCGTAAACATAGATATTTATAATATATATTACTAATAATATTTACTCTTCTAGCTTTCATACTAGAAAAATCGTGTATAATGCTCTCAAAATTTATATTATTTGTAATTTCTTGTTCTATTGACAATGTTGCAAGATTTAGTAGTCTTAATTGACTCATTGTAGAACGAAGATAATTTTGCCGAACAAAATCGTAAAGATGCGTTTACGAATTTAACGAATTTTAATGAATACAATAAAATAAAATTATTATCCTGTTCTTGGAATTAGAATTCAAAATTTACACTAAAATGCATTTATATACACCGAGGAATAATATTCGAAATCATATAGTTGATCATAATTTATATAAATCAAATAGTAAACTTACAACTATAACTAAATATAAAAAGTGCCGCCCGGTGCGGACCGCACCCACCGCCCCCCCTTACGTACGCCACTGAAATTATTTAATTAATTAATTTTTTAATTTTCATAAATCCAAACCCAACTTATAAAAATCGAAAATTAGTGCGTCCTCTGGTGGTCCATTGAATTGTGTTATCAAAATCCGAGGTGACCCGTCTCCTAAACAATTACCAATTTTAAACTATGGGGAAAAGGAGGGGGTTTGCATATAAAATATATACTCCGTTTTTTTTATTGTTTAATTTTAAATAATCAAAACCGATTATTTTAGCAACTGGTTCCAGTGTGGATCGAATGAGTACAGGACTACCTCCATCTTATAGCACAACTCTACAAGAGGGTGAACGTACTGCTACTCCTGTTCCTTCTGGCCAAAGTCTCTATGAACTTTATGGACCTCCACCAAGTTATGAGACCGTTATGATAGAACAAGGCCTCAATTCGCCTACCCATCGTGACACTCATGATCTACATTCCACACGTGCGAATACTCTTATCCATTATCCTCAACAACCTGTCCCTCCTCCTAGATATACACCAACAAATTGCCAAAGTGGTCAAATAACGACAAACCTTTCCCATGTTTCAAATATATCCCCACCTCCACCCCCGAATCCTTGTGATTTAACAGAATCATCATTACACTTTGTTGAATATCCTAATAATCGTCAAACCGTGACTACTGCACTTACTTGGCATCGGCCTATGCAAATAACAGAAATTATGCACCATCACGTACCAATGCGACAGGTAAGAAACATTAGAATCTATGTCAATTTATGCATAATTCATATATTATATTTATTTGTATTACTAGCCGTTCCCGGCATCATATGCTGCCGGTGGCATAAAACTCTTCTAAGAATATAAAATTATTAACTTTATTCAAATGTTCCTAATCATTTTTTTATTTTTTTCAATATTTAATAACAAAACAAAAATTAAAAAAGTGAAGTTAGTTACAAATTAATAATTTTGACAATTTGTAACTAATTTCTTAATGTTTCTGACATCACATACAGACGGAAATTTTATATATTGATAATAACTGAATTTTTAAGAGAAAAATATTTAAAATTATGGGTAAATTATATATTAAGAATTTTGAAGAAAAATAGATCTAAAACTTCTTTATAAAGAAATAAAATTTAATTATAAATAAAAAATAAAACATATTCTTTAAATTATAATTTTTCAATATTTCTCAATTTCAGTTAATTCTTATTATAATATACTCTTCTCATAAATATAATAGAAAAATTCAAATGAATATACAATATTTTAAATTTTAAAATTTATGCAATTAGGCATATTTTTAATAAAAATTAATTTGTTTTTTTAAATATTATTGTATTATTATTTTTATTATTTAGATTCGTGTTCGAGCTGCCGAAAGATCAGCTTCTGCTCCTTTAGGGGCAGATCGTCCACGATTCGTTCTGGAACCTCCGAGTCCAATTCAAGACGCTTCACAACGGACACTGCCAAATTCTCGACAATGTCGAAATTCTTAATACAAAAACTATTAGTTTATATATATATATATATATATATATATATATATAAAATAAAAATGTGCAATGAACGATATAAGTCTAAGTTTAGGCATTT
Organism: Labia minor; assembly: GCA_963082975.1. Taxonomy (NCBI): domain Eukaryota; kingdom Metazoa; phylum Arthropoda; class Insecta; order Dermaptera; family Spongiphoridae; genus Labia; species Labia minor. The sequence goes on from OY720349.1 coordinate 27,491,378, forward strand.
CTAGTCAAAGAGAATCGAAATAATCAATCAAATTGTTCGTCATAAATCAATTGCATTCAAAAAATGCAGAATATATTAATGTTTTTAAAATGATAATATAAATTTGCAAATCGGAAATTTTGGGAATAAAATAATCACTAATTATTTAAAAAAATATCAGATTATATAATTTTTATTTGAAAATATTTTACATTTCTTATTTGAAATAATTATAATTAGTTAAGATCTCATAATAAATCTTTCATTAAAAAAAGATAAGTCCAGGACTAGACGGGTATATTATATAAAATTATAAACATTAAATGTTGCAAATTTATTAGTATATTTTTATTATTTAGTATTATTTATTTAACAAAAAAAATATTTATTATTTTGTGACTGATCATTTTTTATTTTAATGATATTTTTTATTACTTTAATTACTTATATTTTATTATATAGAATATTATATATACAATTATATTTAAATAAATGGAAAGTTAGATATTTGTGATCTCAATTTTAATATACATATAATATTGATTTATATTTTTATTTAGACGAATGTTTTATTTCAACTACACATGATATATATTTTTAATATTACTGGGGGAATTTCTTAGAGATCTCGATCATTAAATTAAATTAATTAAATAGATCTAATACTATACCTATGATAATTCCCATAATGCTTAATGCTATTATGCTTAATAATATTATTTATAAATCAAATACCTAAAAGATATTTAACTATTTAATTAATTCAGATGACGAATTGGTTAAAATCACTTTTAAGAGTATCTTTAATCAGTAATTATAATGAAATTACTTTCTTAAAACACCAAAACTTGTCATTATCATATAATCAGAAGAAATGAAAAAAATAAATATAATTTTAACATATCATTTTTACCTACCGACGATAGTAAGGGAAGTCAATTTTATTAAATATAATTGTTATTGAAACTTCCCAACATTTCCGATATGTAATGAATTATTTAATATAAATATAAGCTGCCGCGCAGCAAAACGCGATTTTCCATTTTGTAAAGAAAATATATTATATAATGCATTATAAAATAGTATTTTATTATTGCCGAAAAAAATTAGAAATAGCAAATTTTCTACTAAATGTGATACCTCTTTTTATATATATATAGATATTATATCTATATCTATATATATATCATCTATATGCTTTTATTCCTAACCAAAGATTAAGCTTTTATTCTTTTTTTACACATATATAATTAAAAAATTTGATCTCATTTTTTTAACTTTTATTTTTAATTTAACTATTTATTCACATATTTATTTAATTATATGTAATTAATTCGAGTCAAAAAGCACAGATTAGGGCACACAACATTAAGGAGAAAATTTTTATAACAAAACGCCATGTCTTAAGCACAAGACGAAAACAGATTTGTCTCTCTTTATATCATCACCACACTTCTGTCTACAATATACTTCTCCATGGGATCTGAGAAAATTTACATTTATATGTAATTTTTTTAAAATAAATAAATTTTTTTTAATGTAAATTGTCAAAGTAAAATATATACATAAATATTATATATACATTGTAAATATTATAATTATATATATATATTATATAAATGATTTTGTTTTTTTTTCTTTTAATTTAATGTATTTAAACAAACTACTTAGGAAATAATTACAATTTTCATATATACATATATATAAACTCTATACTTTTATTATGAAAAGTAATTTATGTAAATATAGAACATATATTTATATTAATTTTTAAATTTTGTATTTAATTTAAAAATTTAAACGTGAAAAATATTTATGATAAAATTCCAATTTAAAGTGTATTTTCTTTCTCTTTTTATCAAATATAAAATATTAACATCAATGAAATCATAAATATTTTTTTTAATTAAATTTATCCAAAAATCATTTTTTTCTGAAGGGATAAATATAAATAAGTTTTTTTATAAAAATGTAGTTTTTAGCTGAATAAATCCCAATCTTATCTAAATTTTTAGATATATTTTAATATTTTAAATAAATTAATATGGACGGATAAAATTTAAAAAAGAACCGAAGAATTATTAATAAAAAATATTAATTTCATTAATCATAAATTTTAAAATATTTATTAGAAATAGTTTATTTTCATAATTAAATTTACAAAATTATTGAAGCTGAAATTGAATTTAAAAAAATTCAAATTTTACATAAATAATTATAAGACAATGAATAAATACTCTGGAATGAAACTATTTTAATTTTTTAATGTAATGCTTTTTTTCTTAACAAATAGTTACTAATTAGTTGAATATATTTATATAAAATTCCATTTTGGAAAAACAACTAATTATTAATCCTTCCTGTATATTTATTAAGTAAATTTCATTTTATATTAAGAAAATATCTATCCATGTTGTTCTGAAGTTTAATTTAAATTTAATTATAAAATTTTTCATCCAAACAGAGTGAATGTATAATATAAAATTTGTAATAACTACATCCTGACCTCATATCTCTAGGTAATGTATGATAATACATTTTTTGTATACGAACCTTAAACTAGTAACTTAATTTAAAAGACATCGAGTACTTTCGTTTAAATTGGAAATTTGCGAAGCACCTATAAATATATTTTTAGAGCAAACAAAAATAGATTCATGACTAAATTATTAGATAATAGTAAAAATTAAAGAATAAATATATAGTATTTGTTTTTTCTCATGAAATTAACTTGGTCAAGAATTATTTAATGTTTGAGCTTGTTTTTGCGAATTTTTTGCAATATTTGGTCTAATTTTAAGACATTAAATTTCTTCCTCTCAATTCCTATTAGTAATTCGAACGAAAAAATATAAATATTTTTGAAATATTTTCATAATTTTGCTAAAATTAAATTTTTTTAATATTTTTGCCAAGCACTGATCTAAACTTTACTCAAGTTCCAGATTACAACCTCGCTTTAAATTCTTCTCGAATATTATCCTTCGTGACCTAAATATTTAATTTTTGTACATTTTCGAATTCCTTATTTTGTATGTTAAGACTTTGTGTTAATACTATTCCTCTCTGTTACTAAATACTTTGTCTTAGCACCATTAAATTCCAGACCCACCTCTTTTCCTGCTTCGATTAATTTTTCTACGCTATCATTAATTGCAATTGCCGAATCTCCTATTACAGTCGTCTGCGTAACTTAATACTTGAATTTTTTTGTTTAATTGGATTCCGTTTGATTTTCCCCCAATTTGTCTAATTACATATTCCAGTACTATTTTTATATGTATACCTAATTCATGTTGATCATTGTAACATCTATGCCAGGTAAAAATAAAAATTAATTTCGAGAAAAAAATTCTAGAATTTGTTTCAAATATTGTCTAAATCTGAGATATATAAACTTTTCGTGAAACTTTTTTGAGTTTGATTTAAATTTTAAAAATTTAATTTCTTATTAGAAATTGATCATATTTATGTTTAAGTAGGTGTATATAAGAATGTCATAGTAGACCAGCCAATTTTGAGTCTAGGCAGACACACAGTCGCTTCTCAATCTTCTCATCTTTCTTAGGCCCATAAGAACCCTATTTTCAAATACTCTAAGACTAAATCTACTATAGTATCTCAAAGTTATAGACCTCACCTCATATAATACAACCGAGAAGATAATTATTTTATGTAATTATATTATATAAATTTAAATATTTTTTTTTAATGAACATAATCATTAAATTGTTGGTATCTTTTCTTGAAATATTTTTAAATTTTAAAGAATTTCACTATTTCAGTATCAAAAAAATAAGATAATATTTTCAAAAATCTATAGACCTTTTGAATCCCTTTTATGTTATTGATTTATTACTATCTCGCCAGAGATAGTATTGTGATCACGAAAATTTTCGATGTTGAGATTTTGATGTTTTTATACGTTTTGAAGGTTCCTGAATCATTTTCACTAAGGTTGAGAAAAATGTCTGTGTGTGTGTGTGTGTGTATGTGTGTGTGTATGTATGTAGGCAAGATTACGCAAAAACGGTTTGAGCTAGAATGATGAAATTTGGTACATGGACATTATTCAAAATTCATAGTTTTCTATCAACTTTTGAGAAATGTAGCTCAACCGGAAGAGGGTCATTACCTACAACGTTTTGATTTTTTTTCCTCTAAAGTGACCGTAAAAATAAAGATATATGTTTGATAATTTTTCACATGATTAATAATTGTATAAAACTGCTATATATAGAATTTCAGCTTGATTGATTCGCTGAAATTACCAGAATTAATTTTTTAACACTGCAGATCTCACGCACCAACACGTGACGTGGTGCCATCAACAAAAAGGCAAACATGCGCTGGTTTAATATTTATTATTTATTATTTATAATTTATAATTAATTAAATTTAATTTAAATATAATATATTATGTTATTTAATCCAATTTTAATTGCGAGATAGTCGAGTGGAGACACTCCAGCTAATTTTTATAACTTTTTTCAATTCCTTTTTTTAAACATCTAATCTTACTATTTCTTATTTATCTAGGCGAGAGAAATGGAACATCAATTCAATCCTTCGTGTTGGTCTTCGAGACTAATGTGTGAGATTTTATTCACTCCGAGGTCAGTATTTATTATTATTTGGTTTTTAATTCCATTTAATTTATTTTTAAATCATAGGAGTATAATCTAATATATTATTTTTACTACTATATATTTCATGTTTTAATCTTCTACTGGATGTTGATATGAATTCTTGATTATCTTCTCCATCTTTGATGATGGTAATATGATCGACATGTAGCTCACCAAATGTAATTAATCAACGTTATTTATTTAGTATGGCGTACATTTTAAAATAAATGTAATATTTCAAGCAAAGTTTAACATAATAGAAAGTATAAATGAATCTCCATTGATTTTGTTGTTTTGATAATATTGATTATTATTATTTATCCAATCATTAATCGTGGTTCTAGGATAATAAAGAATTAAATAAATGAGATAATATTTTTAGAAATCTATACACCTTTTGAATCATATTAATGTTATTTATTTATTTTTATTTTCATTTCTTTGATATAAATCTTATCTAATCTTACTTCATAACTTATTTATTCAGGCAAGAGAGGTAGGACGTCAATTCAAGTCTTCGAGTTGGTCTTCGAGTCTAATCTGCGAGATGTATCAACCCTTTATTGACTCCGAGGTCAGTATTTATTATTATATGATCTTTAATTCAATTGAAATTTATTTATTTTAAAATGTTATCATCTAATATGTTATTTTTTTCTTCAATTTCATGTTTCCATCTTCGATCCTGTTACTGGATGTTGATTTAAATTCTTGATTATTTTCTCCATCTCTGATGTTAATGGAATGATCTACATAATACAGCTCACCAAATGTATGTAATCAACGTTATTTATTAAGCATGGCACATTTTAAATTAAATATAATATTTTAAGTAAAGTTTAATATAATAGAAAATATAAATGATTTTCCATTGATTTTGTTGTTTTGATAGTTAATTAGGAGATTATTAAAATTTAATAGAATTTAGTGAGATCAGGGAATTCCAGAACACATCTATGAAGAAGGAGCATTGATAAAGGAGGCAGAAGAGTTAAAAGTAATTATAATTGGTAGGTTGTGGTGCGTTACACTGGGTAGGTGGCTACTCTTTGGTATATATACATATTTTGTTGTTAGGGATTTTCAGGAGGTTGCCTCCCACTTCCACCGTGGGATGCATGTTCTCAACATACTAAACCATAGATTAGATTAGAACTAATATATAAAAAATTGTGGGTGGATAAAGCGGACAAGTGCCATGTCAATATTAAGGGTTGGGTTGCATGAATTGCATGTCAGGTCTGAATTATGCTTTTTTGCATCGCTGAGAGTTCAGTTGAGGTGGATCGAATGAAAGGGCATTCGGGAAGGTAATTCAGCACAGTTCCGAGGTGGGAATATCCTGTACAGGAACAAATTGTTGAATACCTTATGAGCGTAGGGACTATTAAATTAGCATTGGCGATTCACCCAAATTGGTGGTGACCATGCATGTGGCGGTTTCATTTCGAAATCCAAAAAATCTCAGCTGATGCAAAGAGGTTTACAGACCAAACGCCTTATTTTTTTAATATTTTTTTTTAAGGCGAACTTTCTTTTGCATTACTTTTTCCAAATTCCGTAAGGCGAGGCTTGGAAGGGCTAATTTATGGGGAGAGGAGGAGGCCCTATTAAATATTCAATTGTTTTTTATTTAATTAATAATTTAATAAAGAATAATTGAATATCGTGATTATTATTATACAATGTATATATAATCTTTGATATCTTTTAAATTTGAATATTTAGGTAAAATTAATTATTAGTTTGGCTTATAATTGTAAAGTTGTTCAATTTAAAATTAAAATTCAAACATCAAAAACCTAATATTTAAAATAAATATATATTTGTTTAAATAATAACTTTTACTAAATATAATAATATTTTATTTTTTTCATCGTGGAAAATATATCAGGTGAATGTTCTCGAATATTCTTTACTCAATAATTAATAAATTAATTAATAAATTATCAAATATTTTTCTTATCATTGTAAATTATATTTGGAAAGAAATACAATATTATTTAGCATGTTGTCTTAGAAGAAAATTAAGTTGACTACCTTCGAGACAAATCCGAATTATATCAGCTAGTTTTTTTTTTTGGGTTTTCTATTGAAATTAAAATTTGAAAAAGTTTACCCCAATTATTTTAATTACTAAATTATTAATTATATTTTACAGATTAAAATAATTTATAGATTAAATAAAAATTAAAAAATGTTTTTTTAGACGAATTACCTTAAATTCTCTTTTTTATGTAGGGCAGTGATTCCCAAACAGTGAGCCACGACGCCGTCATAGGGGAGCCTCGAAAAAATTTCCTAATACTTGAAATTTTTTGGTTCTAAAAAAAAAAGCTCAAACGTTTTCTGGACTAAGCTTTCGAACATTTCGTACTTTTTTCAAAATTTTTTCAATATGCCTCTAAAAAAAAGCTCAAACGTTTTCTGGACTAAGCTTTTGAACATTTCGTACTTTTTTTCAAAGTTTTTTCAATATGCTTCTAAATAAGTTGACCTGTGGCCAGGTCCGAACCGACCGACGGTTTGAAGTAAATTAATTTCCAGCTACAGAAACAATTTCAAATAATTTTAATATATCTATTAATGTAATAAAAAACAGATATGGATAAAACATAAATATTTTTAATTTTATTTTATTTATAATATATAGCTGAAGTAGCCGGCGTTACCCGAGGCTGTGACGTCATGAAGGGCTGGGTGACGTCATATAATTTTAAATTAAGAAAAACATAATGAAGATGATTTTTCCCGAGGATAAAACCAATACATTCGTGGTGATATGTAAAAAAATCTCCTTATGTGAAATTTGGTGCGAAAATAACCCTTCCCTTCTTATCGTCGATCGCTAATACTACCACTTCCGGTTTCCGGATTTGTACCAAAAGTTGATCCATTCATCCCACTGATGCATTAAGTAAATATACCAAATTTCATCAAAATCCGTTAAGCCGTTCAGGCTGTACACATCTTTACGGACGGACAGACGGACGGACGGACGGACAGACATCATGCTAAAAATACTTTTTTCTGTTAAGAAAATGCATGATTCGTGGAGATATGTAAAAATCTCCACATGTGAAATTTGGTGTGAAAACAATACCTCCCTTACTATCGTCGGTCGGTAAAAAAGGTCAAACGTTTTCTGGACTAAGAGAGCCGCGGAAAAAATCCGATGTATTTGGGAGCCGTATACCTGGTAAGTTTTGGAACCTCTGACGAAGGGAATATTTTTAAATTTGTTATAAATCCAAATATTTACATTCGATAAAATAATAAAATATATTAATTACTAAAAGGAAATCGAAAAAGAAATTATATTTTGTATACCCTTAAAAAATTTGAAATCTTGAAATAAAAAAAAAAAATATTTTATAAAATTTATATAAATTTAAACACAACCAAATAATTTGTTCAAATATTTCTTATTATGTTTCATAAATTCTCTTTTGTGATATTATATTAATGAAAAATAATATTAAAAAAATAAATTAAAAATTAGAGATATCAATCAATTGAGAGTCTGGCTTACTGCCCTATTTACAAAAATATTATGGGCAACCGATATCATGTAAATAACAATATTTTTGCCTCCAATGATATATGTGCATAAAATTGACCAGGGTCAATTATGTAGTATCTGCAACATTTAAAAGAGGGAGAATCTAAACCATCGAAAATTGCGCTTTCCAATATACGAGCACTTGAGAAAACATTTCTTAAAGGGGTCAAATTTGGAGTGGATCCTCACACTCGAGACTAACGAAGAGATAAATAATATCTAAAACGATATGAATGGTCTTTTGAATTTAAGATTAAATGAGTAAATGTTAACTTATTTTTCTTTTGGTATATTTCAGTGGTGTTCCAACCTGCTGCTCTTGGAAGGGTTATTTGTGTCTCAGGGTTACTTGAGTTCTCTTTTCATTTTTGTGTTAATATATTTTAAAAAATTATTATTGTCCCGTATCTGTTTCAAAATGTCTTTAAAATTACTGACAACAAATATGAAAGATTAAGTGCAACGTTTTAATCAATTTGAAGATTATTTATTTAATTCGATAACTGCATTTCTAAATGATAAGTAAATAATTAGACGATGACGAGTGGTTAAAAGACTTCATGTTTTTGACTGATGTCATGAAACATTTGCAAACACTGAATAGCAGACGAAAGATAAAATAATATATGAGACTTGTCACAATGTGTAGGTATATCTAAATTACTTTTTTAAATGAACATTAAAAATAAAAGATTTTATTTTCCTCAAATTAAAAAAAATTGTTCCAATATTAAACATGAAAAAGTCAATGAGTATATAATAAAATATTGACAGAATTTCAGAATAGTTTTCAAGACTTGAAATATTTTAATTTTTTTGATTTTTTTTTCTGAATTCATTTGAAATTTACATAATTCAAGGGGAGTTTTCCATTTCCTATACAATTATAACCCAAAAGAATCTGGAGAATTAGAATTGAATAATTCGAGCTCTACAATTAAAACATAAATCAATTCGATTCAGTCGATTACTGAATTTTAGAAATTCGTACCAGAATCGAAAAAAAAATCGAATTAAAAAAAGCTGCTTGTCGAATTATTTCAATATTCGGAACGACATAGCGCACTTATGTCAATCATTTTATTCCACTTTAAAATCCGTGAAATCCAAACACCGATAATACAATATCGCATACCGACAAACACGCTTAAATATATATCCCACCCTCGTATATATTTATTATCTATTTATTTATTATTTATTTATTATTTATTTATTTATTTATTTAAAAATCAAGGAGCTTTGTCACCCCTGATCATCTCTATCTCAAATAAGGTTTGAACAAAGAGAGAAACAGAAAGTATAGTTTCTTTAAATAAATAAATAATAAATAAAATAAATAAGGAGTTAATATATACAATGTGCTCAATTTCATTTCATTTCAATTGGATGAATCTTTTGGGAATGTATAAAAAATACGCACACAGACAAACACTCTTAAATATATATATTTATTATCTATTTATTTATTTATTATTTATTTTTTAGTTTATTTACAAATCAAGGAGCTTGGTCACCCCTGATATATATAACTTCTATACCTCAAATATGGTTTGAACAAAGAGAGAAACCTAAAGTATAGCTTCTTTAAATAAATAAATAATAAATAAAATAAATAAAGTATTAATGTGCTTAATTTCATTTCATTTCAATTGGATGAACCTTTTGGGAATGTATAAAAAATACACACACAGCCAAACACTCTTAAAGGTAATTATTCAATCGAGTTATTATGACATGGATTTGAATAAAACTGGCGATACTAGCCAAAAGAGAAAAAGATCCTGTGATGGCCATAAAAATTCGCCAAGATCGAATTTCAAAACCCCATAAGAAGAAATTAAACGACTCTTCAGGGATTATTAAAAGAGCAAATACTGAAACAATATAAACATTTAAAATTTTTCACTTATACATATTTATTAATATAATATCTTTTAATTTATTTATAAATTGAAGAAAATTATTTTACTTATTAACTAAAAATTGAATTAATGATAATTATATATTGAATGGTCATCAACAGTCATGGATTTGGATAAAACATTACCAGTGGATTCCTTGTTTAATTCCAAATAAACTTATCTTATCCAATTTTTGCGGGTTGCTTCTAGTTTAAGAGATAAAAAGGATTAAAGTTTGCATATAAACCCATTAATATTCTATTTAGCTACTATGTGTTATTATTTGACTGCCAGAGGGTTCCACTAATTTTCGGGGTTTTATTTTATAAGTTCGGTTTGGATATAAGAAGATTAAAAAATTAATTAATTAAGTAATTCCCCTATATGCAAAACGAACCGAAAAAAACGAAAATTAGAAATAAGTGAATAATTAGCGAATTACTTAGTCAATAAATCATTTTTTATGACATCATATTTTGAGGTTCATAATAAGCAAATCTGGCACACTTTAATCCTTTTTATCTCAAAAATTAGAAGCGACACGCAAAAAATGTATAAGAAAAGTTCATTTGGAATTAAAAAAGGAACCCATTGGTAAAGTTTTATCCAAATCCATGTCATAATAACTCGAATGAATAATAACTCTCTTAAATATATATATTTATTATCTATTTATCTATATTAAATATACAAATAACTAATTACTTTAAATATCATATGTAGCGTACAAATATATTTTCAATTCAATATAAGTATTTATATATAAAGATTATATCCAATACACAATTATAATTTATTATTATTATGAGTTTTTTATGTTTACACTCCGGGTGAATAATGTCGCAAAAAATGAGATGAATAGGTGTATTTATGTTAATTAAAAATTATCAAAGGGTTTATTATATTCTATATTTAATGAATTGTCAAGGGTTCTTCTCTATTTTTATTTTATTTTTATTTTTATTTTTTTTTTATTAATCTGTAAATATTTATTCGAATTAATTTTAATTAGTTATCTAGGTATCTATTCAATTTTTCAAGGTATATTAAAAAAGTGGATAGGATGATGGTGGGGGAAGGATTGGGATAGCCGGGAACGCGGTTGTTGGCGCAGATCAATACTTGGGTGGAACCCACCGGCGGATTGCACTCAGCTGCTCTCTACATCGTCCACGCTTGCAAATTGCTCGTTGTTTTTTTTTCCAAGTTGTAATTATGTTCCAAACGATGTCAATTGTACCGAATTCACCATCCCAACCGATAATGAATGATTTCTTTCTATTTATATACTTTGAACGTTTATAAAAGACTTCCACCAGGAATTTCTACATAAAAAACTACCTTCCTTCTGACGTTTTGTAAACCCGTCTCTACAGAAATAGAACTGTCACGATGACTGCCAAGGTGAGACTTTCAAAACAGATTCTCTTTAAGAATGATCCCCTTTGATACTCGTGTTTTTTTTTTGTTGTCTACAAAAAAAAAAATACACCTAAACAAATCCACTATCTTAAAAAATTCATATTCTAAGTAAATGCAAATAAAAGCCAATAAATCAATGTCAAAATGAACATGACGAAAATATCAACATGATCATTGGAACTCTTTTATTTAAATAAATCTATTTTCTCAGTTAAATACACTCCATAAAATGACAGTGAATTCAGTCATCTGAAATTTAAAAAAAAAATTTATTGTTTAATGTATTCATTAAATGAATGTGTGAATGTTTCTTAAACTATTTCAATCTCTAATAATATATTTTAATACTATTTTTTATAAACTATAATATAGGTAACTTTATTTTTTTTTTTTTTTATAAAATTTTTATATATACACTCCATTTTATTTATCTATGATAGAAAAACAAATGAAATTCTTTCAAATAGATAAAATTACACTTGAATTAATTAGTATATTGATAATTTAATTTTTCTGAATATTATCAAAAATTAAAAATTTGTAAGAACAAAGAATAAATAATTTATTTTTAATTAAGAAAAAAAAAAAATTAAAATGGGTTTATTTATTTATTTACTTTAAGATAGAAATTTCAGATGCAAAATTTCTTAAATAATAATTTTATTTAAATATAATAAATTTGATTATAAATCAAATATAGCTATTCAATTTTTTATTTAGCTGATTTGCTAATGATATATATTTAAACCCCCCACCTCCCTCCTTATTTAATAAATGGAATTAATTGAAATTCCAATGAAAATCTTTCAGAAATTTATTTGTATCTGTATCAGTCATTTTTATTATTATTATTATTATTTTAAAATATGGCATCGTTTAATAAAATTAATCTAAATTTATAATAGAAAACAACACAAAATTGAATTTTTAATTTTTTTAATTTAATTGAAATTTCAATGGAAATCTTTCAGAAATTTATCTGTATCTGTATCTGTATCAGTCATTTTGATTATTATTATTATTATTTTAAAATTTGACATCGTTTAAAAATTAGCTGGAGTGTCTCCACTCGACTATCTCGCAATTTGAATTGGATTAAATAACATAATATATTATATTTAAATTAAATTTAATTAATTATAAATTATAAATAATAAATAATAAATATTAAACCAGCGCATGTTTGGCTTTTTGTTGATGACACCACGTCACGTGTTGGCGCGTGAGATTTGCAGTGTTAAAAAATTAATTCTGGTAATTTCAGCGAATCAATCAAGCTGAAATTCTATATATAGCAGTTTTATACATTTATTAATCATGTGAAAAATTATCAAACATATATCTTTAATTTTACGGTCACTTTAGAGGAAAAAAAATCAAAACGTTGTAGGTAATGACCCTCTTCCGGTTGAGCTACATTTCTCAAAAGTTGAGAGAAAACTATGAATTTTGAATAATGTCCATGTACCAAATTTCATCATTCTAGCTCAAACCGTTTTTGCGTAATCTTGCCTACATACATACACACACACATACACACATACACACACACACAGACATTTTTCTCAACCTTAGTGAAAATGATTCAGGAACCTTCAAAACGTATAAAAACATCAAAATCTCAACATCGAAAATGGCGAGATAGTAAAAATTAATCGAAATTTATAATCGAAAACAACAAAATTATTTTTTTTAAATTTTCAATCTATCAACTCTTCATTTACAGTATCTTGGAATTTAATTCAATTTTATTTCTAATTACTGGATACTGAATCATAAAATATAAAATTATTATTGCGATGTGCCTAATGAATTTCTTCTTGTTTACTGTTATATTTGAAATAACGATTGGAACTTATAATGGGATGATTCCATAGAAAGTCTTTCTCTAATATAGTTCCATTGTTTTAATATACTATCTATTCTTTATAAAAAGTCTTCATGTCAGTCATTTGACCTTGAACAAGTGCACGTGTTGGGCACAAAATCGCGATAAGTCTAAAAGCTTTGGGATAGCGGGGTATATCCACCCCCCCCCCTCCCCCGAATGATAATTGAAAATCAAGTCTATTTTTATTACAACATTTTTGATAACATTTTGTTTGTCTTCTGTCATTTGATAGAATTTCCAAGATAAACACAATTAATGGTGTTGTGACATTGATACCTGATGGATATGATGAACCTAACCATACTTTTTTACCTTAAAGTGGAACTTCCTTGGTAAATTGATGAATTAAGCTTAAAGTTATTATTTATTTGCTTTTATTAAAAGAAATCAAATAGAAAGTCGAAAATCTATTGGTTTATATGACAGGGGATGTGTTAGTAAGTATAACAAATATTTTGACATTCGGTATCAACTAAAAATGTCTAATTTGCGCTGAGAAAAAAACAAATGTAGAAATTGGGAAATTTCGCAGAGTAGATTTTTAGTAATATTAGCTATGTGAAAGAAAGCATTGACTTTTGAGCAATTAATGGTCGAATTCATTCCAAATGAAGACCGTCTTCCTCAGATTAATTATCCCCAGATGTGGGCTTCACTTAAAACTGTTTTTTTTTTTTGTTTTATTTCAAGACTTGTATTATATATCAAGCTTAAATATATAGTAAAATTTATAATATATATCTCTATATAAAAAAAATCTGGAGTGTCTCTACTTGACTATCTCGCAAATTTGAATTGGATTAAATAACATATATTATATTTAAATTCAATTTAATTAATTATAAATTATAAATCAAAATTAATAAATAATATTTATTAAATCAGCACGTGTTTGGGTCTTTGTTGATGGCAACACGTTACGTGCTGGCGCGTGATATATATATAGCAGTTTTATAAATTTTTCTCAACCTTAGTGAAAATGACTCAGGGACCTTCAAAACGTATAAAAAAATCAAAATCTCGACATCGAAAATTTTTGTGATCGCAATACTATCCCTGGCGAGATAGTAATGTGTATATATATAGTTTTTTTCAACAAATTTATGAATATGTAAAATTACACATTTTATGTTATTAAATATTAAATTAATTATTTTGAATAATTTATATAATATTTTTTATTTTTTTTAAATATCCAATTACATATATATATATTACATACATTATACACCTATGTTATATTTTTAAAATAATAGAATATGAAAATTTAAAGTAAAAGTATACGCCTTGAAAATACGAGTATATTTTAATTGGATTTTGATACTGATATGGATGGTTATCTGATTTGGATTTATGAATATTTATAATTTATATGCCTCTCTTAATTTTGTTTTATATCTATATATGTACAGAGTCGGAAAAAATAGAACACCAATCACCAATTAGAAAAATTAGTTTTACAAACTAATTTAATTTGAAATGATTGAAAGTTTTATCTTTTTATGGTATTAAAAATCAATTTCTTTTACTTTGGTTCACATATAATGCTGTTGATAAAAGCGCTGCACCAGACTGTATTCTCTTTTTTCCATCACTGTACGAGGCCTGTTCAAAAGAAAAGGTGAATTTTGAATTTTTAATGGAGTGTGTACATTCGATTATTGTATTGATTATTTTTTTGTTATATTAGTACATATATATTTATCATATATTGAAATTATCAGCCATTTTGGATTAGTAGTTTGTTTTTGACAACTTAGTCACGTTATTATTTACATTTGTTCTTATTTTCATTCTTCTATTTACACTTAAATTAAGATGTGCTTTCAAAAAAATTATATTCTGTCATTTATAGAAATTCAATATTCAACTCTTTGCTTATCTATTTCTATAAATAATAATAAGCTACTTTTAGATATATATCTATGCATTATAAATTATAATTATATTTAATTATATATTTTCAAAACATTTGAAGGAAAGTTTTCAATTGTAAGTTAATTAATACTTTGAAAAATAGTAATTTTTTGTTGTCTACAAAAAAAAAAATACACCTAAACAAATCCACTATCTTAAAAAATTCATATTCTAAGTAAATGCAAATAAAAGCCAATAAATCAATGTCAAAATGAACATGACGAAAATATCAACATGATCATTGGAACTCTTTTATTTAAATAAATCTATTTTCTCAGTTAAATACACTCCATAAAATGACAGTGAATTCAGTCATCTGAAATTTAAAAAAAAAATTTATTGTTTAATGTATTCATTAAATGAATGTGTGAATGTTTCTTAAACTATTTCAATCTCTAATAATATATTTTAATACTATTTTTTATAAACTATAATATAGGTAACTTTATTTTTTTTTTTTTTTATAAAATTTTTATATATACACTCCATTTTATTTATCTATGATAGAAAAACAAATGAAATTCTTTCAAATAGATAAAATTACACTTGAATTAATTAGTATATTGATAATTTAATTTTTCTGAATATTATCAAAAATTAAAAATTTGTAAGAACAAAGAATAAATAATTTATTTTTAATTAAGAAAAAAAAAAAATTAAAATGGGTTTATTTATTTATTTACTTTAAGATAGAAATTTCAGATGCAAAATTTCTTAAATAATAATTTTATTTAAATATAATAAATTTGATTATAAATCAAATATAGCTATTCAATTTTTTATTTAGCTGATTTGCTAATGATATATATTTAAACCCCCCACCTCCCTCCTTATTTAATAAATGGAATTAATTGAAATTCCAATGAAAATCTTTCAGAAATTTATTTGTATCTGTATCAGTCATTTTTATTATTATTATTATTATTTTAAAATATGGCATCGTTTAATAAAATTAATCTAAATTTATAATAGAAAACAACACAAAATTGAATTTTTAATTTTTTTAATTTAATTGAAATTTCAATGGAAATCTTTCAGAAATTTATCTGTATCTGTATCTGTATCAGTCATTTTGATTATTATTATTATTATTTTAAAATTTGACATCGTTTAAAAATTAGCTGGAGTGTCTCCACTCGACTATCTCGCAATTTGAATTGGATTAAATAACATAATATATTATATTTAAATTAAATTTAATTAATTATAAATTATAAATAATAAATAATAAATATTAAACCAGCGCATGTTTGGCTTTTTGTTGATGACACCACGTCACGTGTTGGCGCGTGAGATTTGCAGTGTTAAAAAATTAATTCTGGTAATTTCAGCGAATCAATCAAGCTGAAATTCTATATATAGCAGTTTTATACATTTATTAATCATGTGAAAAATTATCAAACATATATCTTTAATTTTACGGTCACTTTAGAGGAAAAAAAATCAAAACGTTGTAGGTAATGACCCTCTTCCGGTTGAGCTACATTTCTCAAAAGTTGAGAGAAAACTATGAATTTTGAATAATGTCCATGTACCAAATTTCATCATTCTAGCTCAAACCGTTTTTGCGTAATCTTGCCTACATACATACACACACACATACACACATACACACACACACAGACATTTTTCTCAACCTTAGTGAAAATGATTCAGGAACCTTCAAAACGTATAAAAACATCAAAATCTCAACATCGAAAATGGCGAGATAGTAAAAATTAATCGAAATTTATAATCGAAAACAACAAAATTATTTTTTTTAAATTTTCAATCTATCAACTCTTCATTTACAGTATCTTGGAATTTAATTCAATTTTATTTCTAATTACTGGATACTGAATCATAAAATATAAAATTATTATTGCGATGTGCCTAATGAATTTCTTCTTGTTTACTGTTATATTTGAAATAACGATTGGAACTTATAATGGGATGATTCCATAGAAAGTCTTTCTCTAATATAGTTCCATTGTTTTAATATACTATCTATTCTTTATAAAAAGTCTTCATGTCAGTCATTTGACCTTGAACAAGTGCACGTGTTGGGCACAAAATCGCGATAAGTCTAAAAGCTTTGGGATAGCGGGGTATATCCACCCCCCCCCCTCCCCCGAATGATAATTGAAAATCAAGTCTATTTTTATTACAACATTTTTGATAACATTTTGTTTGTCTTCTGTCATTTGATAGAATTTCCAAGATAAACACAATTAATGGTGTTGTGACATTGATACCTGATGGATATGATGAACCTAACCATACTTTTTTACCTTAAAGTGGAACTTCCTTGGTAAATTGATGAATTAAGCTTAAAGTTATTATTTATTTGCTTTTATTAAAAGAAATCAAATAGAAAGTCGAAAATCTATTGGTTTATATGACAGGGGATGTGTTAGTAAGTATAACAAATATTTTGACATTCGGTATCAACTAAAAATGTCTAATTTGCGCTGAGAAAAAAACAAATGTAGAAATTGGGAAATTTCGCAGAGTAGATTTTTAGTAATATTAGCTATGTGAAAGAAAGCATTGACTTTTGAGCAATTAATGGTCGAATTCATTCCAAATGAAGACCGTCTTCCTCAGATTAATTATCCCCAGATGTGGGCTTCACTTAAAACTGTTTTTTTTTTTTGTTTTATTTCAAGACTTGTATTATATATCAAGCTTAAATATATAGTAAAATTTATAATATATATCTCTATATAAAAAAAATCTGGAGTGTCTCTACTTGACTATCTCGCAAATTTGAATTGGATTAAATAACATATATTATATTTAAATTCAATTTAATTAATTATAAATTATAAATCAAAATTAATAAATAATATTTATTAAATCAGCACGTGTTTGGGTCTTTGTTGATGGCAACACGTTACGTGCTGGCGCGTGATATATATATAGCAGTTTTATAAATTTTTCTCAACCTTAGTGAAAATGACTCAGGGACCTTCAAAACGTATAAAAAAATCAAAATCTCGACATCGAAAATTTTTGTGATCGCAATACTATCCCTGGCGAGATAGTAATGTGTATATATATAGTTTTTTTCAACAAATTTATGAATATGTAAAATTACACATTTTATGTTATTAAATATTAAATTAATTATTTTGAATAATTTATATAATATTTTTTATTTTTTTTAAATATCCAATTACATATATATATATTACATACATTATACACCTATGTTATATTTTTAAAATAATAGAATATGAAAATTTAAAGTAAAAGTATACGCCTTGAAAATACGAGTATATTTTAATTGGATTTTGATACTGATATGGATGGTTATCTGATTTGGATTTATGAATATTTATAATTTATATGCCTCTCTTAATTTTGTTTTATATCTATATATGTACAGAGTCGGAAAAAATAGAACACCAATCACCAATTAGAAAAATTAGTTTTACAAACTAATTTAATTTGAAATGATTGAAAGTTTTATCTTTTTATGGTATTAAAAATCAATTTCTTTTACTTTGGTTCACATATAATGCTGTTGATAAAAGCGCTGCACCAGACTGTATTCTCTTTTTTCCATCACTGTACGAGGCCTGTTCAAAAGAAAAGGTGAATTTTGAATTTTTAATGGAGTGTGTACATTCGATTATTGTATTGATTATTTTTTTGTTATATTAGTACATATATATTTATCATATATTGAAATTATCAGCCATTTTGGATTAGTAGTTTGTTTTTGACAACTTAGTCACGTTATTATTTACATTTGTTCTTATTTTCATTCTTCTATTTACACTTAAATTAAGATGTGCTTTCAAAAAAATTATATTCTGTCATTTATAGAAATTCAATATTCAACTCTTTGCTTATCTATTTCTATAAATAATAATAAGCTACTTTTAGATATATATCTATGCATTATAAATTATAATTATATTTAATTATATATTTTCAAAACATTTGAAGGAAAGTTTTCAATTGTAAGTTAATTAATACTTTGAAAAATAGTAATACAAAATTTCAAAAAATAAAGAGATAATTAGGCGTCTAAATAGTTTTTACATTAAATTAAATAAATAGTTAATTAAATAGTTAAATAGTTTTTATAGAAATTACGCATTATAAAAAGAAAGATTCATTTAATCTGTACCCTACTTGGTGGTTGATGGTTAATGATTAAGTGACGGGAGGTTATCCTATATAATAAAAGTTGGAAATATATTTATATAAATAAATATAAAACTTATTTTTATAGAATAAAATTTATTTTCATTAAAATTTTTTTTTAAATTTTTATTTATTCTATTACAGTTTAAAAATTTATTATTATTTATAATAAAATTATATAAAAAATAATTAATAGTATTATTGTAAAGTTTTAATTGAAATTAAATGTTTCACAATTCAACTTTTCAATTCATTTATATTCACTTAAAGCAAAAATGAACTAACGTCATTGATATATATAAATAAAAAAATATTACAAATATAATAATAACAGTAAATATTATTAAGATAATAAAATAATAGATAAATTGATAAGTGATTTACTATCATTTTAATAAATAAATCATTGAGAGAGATAAACACACACATTAGAATATATATAATAATTATTATTCTCTCTCTCTCTTTATCTTATATATAAAATTCTCGTGTCACAAAACTTTGAAATCATACTCCTCCGAAACGGCTTGACCGATTCTTATGAAATTTTTTATGTATATTCAGTAGGTCTCAGGGCATGTCAGACTTCCTTTAGAAAACCGCTAATTGGTAAGGTGTGTCCAGGAAATGCTAATTAATTAAAAATAGTTTAGTTACCATACTAGCTCATAGAGGCGCTGGTGGCAAAAATTTGAAATCTTATATATACCCTTATAAGAAGCTTCCAAACAAAAGCGGTTCGTAGGTGAACGGTCTAAGGCGTTAACTTATGACTTTGTACTTTCGGTTCGAAACTAGCAAAGGCACATTTTTTTTTAAAGTATTATATATTTTTTTTACAAATTTATTAATTTTTATTATTTTAATATTTTATTAAATTATTTTATTTTATTAAATTAATTTTATTAAATTAAATTTTATTATTAAATTGTATTTCATTAAATTAAATTTTATTATTAAATTGTATTTTATTAAATTAAATTTTATTATTAAATTGTATTTTATTAAATTTTAATATTAAATTTTATTTTATTAAATTTTAATATTAAATTTTATTTTATTAAATTTTAATATTAAATTTTATTTTATTAAATTTTAATATTAAATTTTATTTTATTAAATTTTAATATTAAATTTTATTTTATTAAATTTTAATATTAAATTTTATTTTATTAAATTAATAATTATGTCAATTAATTTTTTGTGAATAAATAAACAAATATAAAAACTATATATAAAATTTGAATTTTCATCCATTCATTCATTTAAAATGATATTAACTTTCTCTTCCTTCTTGGAAAAACCCATATTGCCATCCCTAGCGTCAACTATCTATGTATATATATAAAAAAGGTTTTTGTCTGCATATTGCAGCTGGATGCTCTGTGCTCAGAATTTAAAAATTATTATAATATTTCACTTTTTATTTTAAATTCAAATATCAATTAAATTAAATAATTTATTCTAAAAGTTGTCATTTAAATTTATTTAATAAAATATTTAGATCATATTTAACTTAATTCTTTATATATATTTGAATATTTCTTCTTTTCTATTTGAAAGTGAAAGCTTAAAAAAACAGAATATATTATTTTTAAACTTTTATGAATACAAAAATATTTTCTAATCGTCAATTAAAATGACTAAATTATATTATTTTTGTTTTTGTTTCAATTATTAATTACAAATATATTTTAAGTGCAAAAATGATTTCTTGGTTAATTAAAATATGTTTTTTTAGACAAATGATATAAACGAGATGTTTTAAATTTATGTCTTTTTTATATTTTTTTATTAATAGGCTTCTTTTTTTATTTTTAATTTTTAATAAATTCTCTTTTTTGATATGATATTAATAAAAAATAATATTAAATTGTATATAAAATAAAAAATTAGAATATTTGAATTATTTTAAATTTTAACACATGTAATCAATCATATGCATAACGAATGGAAAATTTTGAAAATCAACTTAGTATTAAATTCAGAAAAAAATACTCATATATAGAATATAATACACCAGTGGTTCTTAAACTGTGGTCCGCGGACCCCTGGGGGTCCGCGAAGCCTTTACTGGGGGTCCGCGGTCCTCGGAAAAAAATCATCGTAAAAATATATACATATATAAATATTTAAAGTTCATTGTTTAACTATATCCTCCTAGAGAATTACGGCTATAATTTAATACTATTAATAATACTATTTTATTTTATTAAATTGATAATTATGTCAATTAATTTTTTGTGAATAAATAAACATATATAAAAAACTATATATAAAATTTGAATTTTCATCCATTCATTCATTTAAAATCATTTTTCGATTGTTCCTTTAAAATAACCCCTCTTAGGGGCTCGGAAGGGGAGGCATATAAGGGAATTTTCTTTCACTTTGTTATTGGGGAAAACCAGGGGAGGGGACAGTCTTACCCGGAAAAACCCAAATTGTCAGCGTCCACTCTGGGGTTTTAAACAGTTTTAAAGCAAATGTTAATTATAAGTTCATTTCTCAACGAGTTGTATCTTTAAATTATTTTTATTAATGTTAATTATAAGTTCATTTCTCAACGAGTTGTATCTTTAAATTATTTTTATTAATTTAATTAATTATAATTAAATTATAGCTAATAATAGTTTATTATAGCTAATAATTTTTTTTAATTTTTAGTGTAATTTGCATGATCATTATTTTATAAAAACACTAAACACATTTTGCAATTTCCCAGAAAGGCTGTTTTTGAGAGTAAGTATAAGTTAGTTTTATGAATAAAAAATATTTATTTTAATAATATTTTAGAATCAAATTACGAAATTAATAATATTTTAGAATCAAATTACGAAATTAATAATATTTTAGAATCAAATTACGAAATATATTTATTATATAAATTAATATTCATTTAAAATGATATTAAATCATTTATTTAAAATGATTTAAAACATTTATTAAAATGATTTAAAACATTCATTTAAAATGATATTAAAACATTCATTTAAAATCATATTAAAACATAGCTAGTAAATAATAATTCGTTATATTTATATTATATTTATATTATATTTATATTATTGTAGTTCAATGTTAATAAATTACTCCATAAAATGGATCGTTGGCTACAAACTGGTTCAACACAGAAACGGAAAGAATCAGATGATGAGGCATCAACAGCAAACTCTACCAAGAAACGCAAAACTAGAAAATATTCGGATGATTATTTATCATTTGGATTTACTTATATTTGCAACAATGATGTGGAAAGACCAGTCTGCGTTCTATGTCAGGAAAGTTTATCCAATGAAAGTATGAAACCTGCTAATCTCAGACGTCATTTACAAACAAAGCACAGCGAGCATGTTAGTAAGTCTATCGAATTTTTTAAAATGAAAAAAGAAGAACTTAATTCAAGTCAGAAATTGATGGTAAAGACGGGATCTGGTGGTATGAGTAAGAAAGCAGTAATGGCATCATATGAAGTAGCTCTACTTATTGCTAAAGCAGGAAAGCCGCATAATATAGCAGAGCAATTAATTCTTCCTGCTACAAAAGTAATTACAAATATAATGTTAGGAACTAAAGCAGCAAACGATATAAATTTGATTTCATTATCAAATGATACGGTTAAGAATAGGATTGAAGACATGTCATGTAATATAAAAGAAGAATTAATATCGAGAGTGCGCAAAAGTCACTATTACTCATTACAATTGGATGAAAGTACTGATGTCACTAATAATGCCAATTTGTTAGCTTTCATTAGATATGAGTTTGAAAATCAAATACAAGAAGATGTATTGTTTTGTGATTCACTACCTTCACGAACGACAGCTAATGACATATTTAACAGTTTGAATAATTTTATAACCGAAAATGAAATAGAGTGGCCAAAATGTGTTGGAATTTGCACTGATGGTGCTCGTGCAATGTCAGGTACAAGAACTGGATTGATTGCTCTTATTAAAAATGTTGCGCCTCAGGTTGTTTGGAATCATTGCTGCATTCACAGAGAATCATTAGCAGCCAAAAATATGTCACCAGATTTGAAAAGAACATTAGACGAAGTAGTTAAAATTGTCAATTTCATTAAGGCTCGTCCACTTAATTCCAGAGTTTTTAAAATTTTGTGTGAGGAAATGGGTAGTCAACATACACATTTATTATTACATACAGATGTACGTTGGTTGTCCCGCGGGAAAGTACTCATTCGCCTTTTTGAGCTTCGAGATGAAATACGATTGTTTTTAATAGATGCGCATTTTGAACTGACCGAATGTTTCAATGATTTTATCTGGTTAGCTAGGGGGCTTACTTGACTGATATTTTTACAAAATTGAACGAACTTAATTTGAGCCTGCAAGGTACTGTTGTAAATATATTTAAAGTTGAAGATAAAATAGAAGCAATGATTAAAAAAATCGACTTGTGGTCGAAACGCATCCAGAACGGTGTATATGAGTCTTTTCCAACTCTCAATGATTTCATAGAAAGCTCCAGTGAAAAATTGCTTAATCAAACGCGTCAATTATTTGTTGAACATTTAATTACTTTGAAAAGCAACTTCAGGAAGTATTTTTCTACTCCTGATCCTTGCAATAACTGGATCAGAGATCCATTTAATATGGAAATTACAAATGCTAAACATTTATCTGCACCTGAACAAGATATTCTCGTGGAATTATCATGTGATACAACTTATAAACTAAAATTTAACAAAACTGAATTGAGCAACTTTTGGTTACTTCTCAGGTCAGATTATCCTGCGCTTGCAAATAAAGCACTTCAACACTTGATTCCATTCTGCACAACATATTTATGCGAACAAGCTTTTTCGGTACTATTTTATATTAAGTCTAAATATAGAAACAAATTAAATGTAGAGCCGGATCTTAGATTAAAAGTTTCCAATATTAAGCCAGATATTGAGATTCTTGTTTCAAGAAAACAACTGCATACATCTCATTAAATATGTAAGTTATATTTAATGAGATAGATGCAGTTATTTTTTAAAATATTTCTTATTTAATATTTTCTGAAAAAAATTATAAAATATTTATATGAATTTAATGTAAGTACCCATTATAATTTGTGAGATTTGTTGCTATGACAATGTTTGTATTTTCTTTCTTCAATATTATAATTTCTAATAAAATGTGTTCTACAATATGCAAAAAAATCGTTATTCACCAATCACTGTTAGAAATATTCATCATATATCCTTGTCCTTATGAGATCGTAAGCCAGAAATTAATTAATAAAATGACGTAAAGTACCTAAAGTTGTGATGGGGGTCCGTCAAAAAAAATTTTTTCAAGTGGGGGTCCGTGGAGTACATAAGTTTAAGAACCTATGTAATACACCATTCGAATATAATTTAAAACTATTTTTCTCCTTCTATTTTAAATTTAAAAAAAAACGGAGTGTTACGAAATTATGATGCCTGGATAGATAAATGGGCTGGAAGAGGAGGCAATTTATAATTTTCTTCTAATTCAGATTGAAATTAATAGTGATAAGAAAATATATTTATTAACAAAATCTTAATATACAAAATGTAGAATTTGAATATGTAGAAGGATAATAATATTTGAGAAAATTTAAATCGAGGTAGAAATCGGGAAACGCCTGTTATCATGCAGTAAAGAGGGTTATCTCATCAAAATTATTATCAAAAGGAATCAAAATTAAAATATATAAACCAATTATTTTGCCTGCCTGTTGTATTATATGGGTGGGACGCATGGTCTATGACCCTGGGAGATGAGAGTAGATTCAGAGTATTCTTTCCAGCATATATTGGCCAAAGAAAGGTGAGGTCACCGGGGAATGGCGGAGACTGCATAACGAGGAATGGCATGACCTCTAATGCATCTTCAGAAATAGTTAGGGTTATAAAAGCGAAAAAGCTGCGATAGGCAGCGGACGTGGCTAGAATGGGAGAGGAAAAAGATATTGGATTGGAAAACGGTGCGGAGACCGATTGGAAAACGTCCGCTTGGAAGACCAAGGACGCGTAGGAAGGGACGTAAGAGAGATGGGGCAAGGGCTCAAGATAGTGACACTTGGAGAAATGTGGTTGCTGCGGCCAAGTACTTTCGAGTTCCTTAGAGTCACACAGAGATAGATAGATATAACATATACAATAATATACAATAATAATATATATAATTAAAATATATTTTAAATAAGAACACAAAAAGAAATGAATGTTTTATGTAATATACTGATTGAAACAAAATGGATGAAAACCTTTTACTACTCTTAACCAAATACTATGTACCACTCGGGGGGGTACAGGGGGCGGAGCCCCCGTCTAGGTGCGGAGAGCGCCGAAGGCGCTCGGGGCAGCTAGTAATATATATATATATTATATATCAACATCAGAAGTGAATAAAATTAAACATTAATCAAAACTTTTCAATTAAGTTAATTTTTATAACTTTATTTATTTATTTTGTTTAACAAGGGGGGATAAAATAATAATACTTTTAAATTTAAAAAATAAAAAATAAATAAATAAATTGGAAGGTAAAATAAATAAATGTGAATTTCTTGTTCCAAATAATTTGAAGTGAAGGTTGCTTGAAATATGAAATAAGCTAAGAGGGTTTCCTATCAAACGTGCCAAAAGTCACTTTTGTTATTTTCCATTTTAGTTAGGTTTCACACAATGAAACATTTCAAATGATAATTTATTTAAATCTCCCCTCTTCTCAGGCGTACCTTATCTGAATTTGAAGAGAGATATTAAATTAAATTTAATACAGAAATTGAATATCAATGGACCAAGCAATGAAAGTCAATTTGGATTTGAAAAGAAAAGTGGCCGACCAATCATTTTTCTGGAAATTTATTCTAATAAAATTAATAACCACTTGTTATTTGAACTGAATTTAGAATATTAAATCTGACAAATGTAAAATGGAATTCAAATTAAGAGAAATAATCGCGCGACCCCTTCCTCCGATGAATTGAAATGAATTGAGTACCTTAAAATGAACAACAAAATCACAGCCAATTTAAGAAATTTAAAATTTAAATTTTAAATTTTATTTCTAAGCAATAAAATATAGTCATTTAGGGACATATCGACACCTTAAGGTAAAATGATGAATAACTGCTTGACATAAAAGGATTTAATCATTTTTTATTTCAGAAAATTAGTTAGTAAGTATAACAACAAGAAAATTTTATTTGCCTTAATTACATTAATATATAAGTAAAATGTCTACTTCTTAACTACGGGAGATCTCGACAGGAACCAACAGGACGTCAATTGCAATTCAAAACAATAGATTTTCTAAGTAGAAACCAGTACAAACAAAAGATTAACGGACTAAACATATACTATAACAATACATTCCCTACCTATAACTATGAACATTTGTTGCGTGTAAAATGGGGTTGATTTCTACAATAATTTTTACCATTTTCGAGATCTCTCAAGGTGCTTAGTTGAAGTTCCTTCCTAATTAATTAATTAAATAAATATACATACAAGAGAGATGCTGCGCTCCTATATAAATAAAATATTTTGTTCGTACGGAGAACTATCGCCATTCTAATATGGGAAAATTCGACTGTCGAAATCTCCCCGAATTATATATTTCTACAACTTATGATAACATTTCTCTCTGACTGACTATGAATACGATTTGCACACACAGCTATGTTCCGGAATGTCTGTCGTTTGCAAATTCTCAAAAAATTAAATTTATTATCGTTAATGCCAATCATATACCTCATTTATATTTATTTTTTTTGTTCAATCTTTGAATTTGATGACCTTCTTAAGAGGCGCCACAGGATGGGAGGTAGCGTAGAAGCATCACATTCTCGTATATATAAACATACTCTATATATAAAATAATGGACTATTTTTACATTTTTTTTTATTTTATTTAATTTTATTGATAAAGTGACAAAGTAAATAAAAAAAAATTTACATACAAGGATTACTACATCTCTGCTTTAAATGAAAATTCTCAATAAAGTTAAATTACTAAAAGATTTCTTAATATCTATTTCCTAAACATTGTCAGATTAATTAAATTTAAATTAAGTTGTTCGACATTAATCCTATCTCTCTAAACTTTTAATTAAATTGATTCTAATTGATCAACAGTATTTATTACGAATTTTTCATTTTCTTTTTTGGATTGTAATAATTAATTGTTTTCTCATTATATTTAGATTCAAATTTCCAATTAAAACTTTTAATATTTTCAAATAAACTCTGTAAATAATTTAATGATTGAAAAATTAATTATAAGTGGAATTTGTAATAATATTGAATTTAATATATTAATTTACTATGGAATATTTTTTTCCATAAATGAATCCCTTTTCTCAGGCATTTTTCATCTAATTTCGAATATAATTAGTTTATAGTATTTATGTTGTGTTGGGCTGCGAAATGTGGCCTTATTATAGCTTCTATAGTTATTATTTCGCCCTAGTATTTTTGCAGTTTTGACAATTGAAAAAAAAAATTATTAAATCGCGAAATTTTCAAATGATTAAAAATTGTATAAAACTGCTATATATATATATATATATAATTTCTGCTTGATTGAATCACTGAAAGTACCGGAATTAATTTTTTAAATTTTTTTGACTGCCAATCACGCGTCATCACGTGACGTGGGGTCATCAACAATGAGCCAAACTCGCGAACCCGATGGGGGGTTAATTCAAATATATGCTGATTACGGACATTTTCAGACTAGCAAAACCTCGCAATTGACGAGTGAGACGCATCTTATAAGTGCCTCTTAGAGGACCCACTAGAAGAAAACTTGGAACTCATATTTATTGTATTCTTTGGATATTTAGAAGAACACATCTATTCAATGTTTTTTATTTTATTAAAAATTTTTACTAAATCTTGTAAATTGTGACCAAGACAATCAATTCAACATAATTTTAGTCAGATTTTAAATAAAATTGATTTTTAATATCATTAAATGGAAATTTTTAATTAATTTTAATATCGGTTTATTTTTACAGTTCAAAAAAAATATTGCTTCATAACAACAGATAAAACCTATACGAATATATTCATTATGAAACGTAGATTAATTTTCACTAGCTCGGTGAACCAGGTACTTAAAATTAAGATTCGAAAAAGTTAATCCGGCACTTTTTTACTATCACTCCAGAGATATTATTGCGATCACACAAATTTTCGATGTCGAGATTTTGATGTTTTTATACGTTTTGAAGGTCCCTGCGTCATTTTCACTAAGTTTGAGAAAAATGTCTGTGTATGTGTGTATGTATGTAGACCAGATTACGCAAAAACAGTTTAAGCTAGAATCATGAAATTTTATATACGGGCATTATTCAAAATTCGTAGTTTTCTATCAACTTTTGAGAAATTTAGCTCAACCAGAAGAGGGTCATTACCTACATCGTTTTGATTTTTTTTCCTCTAAAGTGACCGTAAAAATAAAGATATATGTTTGATAGTTTTTCACATGATTAAAATTTTTATAAAACTTCTATATATTGAATTTCAGCTTGATTGAATCTCTCAAAGTACCAGAATTAATTTTTGAACACTGCAAATCACGCGCCAGCATGTAACGAGGTGCCATCAACAAAGAGCCAAACATGCGCTGGTTTAATAAATATTATTTATTAATTTTAATTTATAATTTATAATTAATTAAATTTAATTTAAATATAATATGTTATTTAATTCAATTCAAATTGCGAGGTCATCGAGTGGAGACACTCCAGCTTATTTATATTTATTATAGCAAACATATTTCATTTAATGTTTACTGATTTTGTATGAATGCGCGTAAAATTGAATAGATCAAAAAAGCGGATTGATAATTTTTAATAATGTTTGGAGCTGTTTGGAGCTGTTTTGGGTGGATATAAAACAATGGATGAAACTTGCCTCCTTCACTCATTCCAGAGACAAATCGTCAGTCATCTGAATGCACTGCACGCGACGAACTCGTCGTTCCAAAGCATGGAAAAACACAACAGTCGCCCTTATTTTGCGATGCTCATAAAATAATTTTCTACCGACTATCTTGAAAAGGGAAAAACCATCAACACCGACTATTATTTAGCGTTATTGGAGCGTTTGAATGTTACAAAATTTATTTCACTGATGGAAATTGTTATATGTTTAAAACATTTTATAAGTAAATAAGTTATTACTAGAACACAACCACTAGAAATTTTTTTTCAAAATTTGCATGTGAAACAGAAAAAAATGGGTCAAAAATTCTCCTTTATGGAAATTATAAATTATATAAGTATAATAAAATACAAAATAAACTATAATTAGCTCTATATTATTTTTTTATTCAATTTTTTTTCAAATGAAAAAAAAACAACATGCTTATATTATTTTTTTATAGATATAGAGATATAAAACTATTTTTTAAATGTAGGTTAAAAAATATTATTCAATATTACTAAAGTATTATCATTAACTAACTAGACAAATTTTATTAATTTAAAATATTGAAAAGTAAATAAATATATTAAGTTATTTGTTTTGTTTTTATATTATAATCTCTTTTTATCTCTCAAGTTCACTTCCTGTCTGTCTCTCTGTTCGCTCTTATGACAAATTGAAATTGATTTTTCATTAACTTTAAATTTAGATAGACTTTTGAAAATTTTTATAGACATTTCAATGGATCCCTAGAAGGTATGGAAGAAATATAATTGAATTATAATTAATTAATTGTAATGTAATTAGCGATTAATTACCTTTAGTATTTGAATTTTCACTCCCGCCATCTGACGGATAAATATTGTTTTGGTTTTCATTTTTTAAATAATTCAAAATAATTTATAACATTAAAAGAGGAATTTTTAATTAATATAATAATTATAATAAATATATTTTAAAAACATTACTTCAATAATAACATTTACTTAATATAATTATAATCATTTTTGAAGATTAATATTTTCTTTTTGTTTTATTCTATTTGCAAATTCTCGTAAAACATCATCTTTCTCTATTTCTCATCTTAGATCCTTTTCTATTTCTAAATTTATTTTATCGAATTAAATCGCATTAAAAAGAATAAAGTAATATAAATATAAAAAGAAAAATTATAAAATAATGTTTTTTTCATAAACTAAAAAGAATAAAATTATTTTTCTATACGTCTGACCAAGTTTATGAATGAATTGCTACATATTCAACGAAAAACGTTGGATGCATTTAGTTTGTATTTGCTTTCTATTTTATTTCTATGCAATTAAATTCCTTTATAGAGCTGTAATTTATATATATAGTTACATACCACACTAAAGCACTTGATTAACAAATAACACTATTTCTTGTAATATAATGAACTGTATTGGAAGTGATTGATAATAAGTAAATTTAAGAAAATAATAATTCTTTTAAAATTTGTTATATACATTGTTATAAGTATATTATAGTGAAAAATAATAAAATATTAATTTCTTAGCTCTTAATCTATCAATTTTATTGTATAATAAAAAAAAATTTGTTAGTTTATGTGTTTAATAAAATTTTTAATATTACAAAAATTTGACTTGATGTTTGATATAAATAAATAAAACTAAATGCACCCAACGTTTTTCGTTGTATATGAAGCAATCTATCCATAAACTTTGTCAGGCTTATAGAAAAATTATTTTATTCTTTTTAATCCATGAAAAAAACTTTATTTTTACAATTTTTTTTTATAATATATTTATATTATTTTTAAATATTTCTATTTCTATATTTATGATATTCTAGAAAGTATGCTATGTTGTTTGTTGATATCTTCTTGGATTATTCTTCAATGAAAAAAAGGAATAAATTAATTGCATCCTGAGAAATGAAAACAAATCCAATATGAATGTAGAGTGGATGCATGTGTGGGTGTCGTGAATAAACATTCGGACCAGATTTCAGTTAATCTCTGTAATCGGCCTCTTGAAGATTGGTGACGGGTCGGGGGCGGGTATCTTCGGGTTGCCCTTCGGATTCGATTCGTTTTTCGTCTGACGCATGTCGCGAAAGCATCAGCTGCTCTCTCTCTCTCTCTCCCTCGCTCGGGCAAACTCCTACCGACGGCGTCGACGGCGTTATATCAGTCGTCGAGATAGCACGTGAAAAGCCACACTCTGCCTCTCCTTCATTCGCCATCAAGCAATTCCATGAACAAACATGAATTCTTAAATGTCAAACAATTTCAATCCTTTCAAACAATTATCATCAAGTTTTATTAGTATTTATTTAAAAAGAAATCAAATTTGAATCTCTTTCATTCATCATCAAGAACAAGGTGCGTAATTTGTATTCCCTCTCTCTTTCTCTCTTTCTGTCTTTTCCGTTTTAATAAATTCCAATAATTATTTTAATTAAATTAGCATTCAGATACGAAAGAATATCACAAATAAATAGTTAACATTAAAATATATCCAATATATATATATATATATATATATACTTACTGACCTAGTTTTCAAATTGAATTATAATAACCATAACATCCCCAACAATAAACAATTTATTAACTAATGATTTTATTATTCAGTTGACAATATTCTATAGATTATATATAAAATACATTAAATTTATAACTTGATTTTCAAACCTTTCTCTTTAATTTAATTATATATTATTTTAGTATTAGAATATAGAAACAATTTACAAGAAAAATTTAAATGAAAAGACAACAATTATTATACGCCATTTTGAATTAAACTTTGAAAGTTTAAATTATAATTTTATATAAGTATATTCATCAAAGTTTAATTTCTTAAAATATTATAAATCATATATTTTTATATATATATTTATTTTATATTCTTCAACTTTTTCTTGTTTATTTTTTTTTTTTATTTTATTGAAATAAACTAGTCAAGCAATTGGGTACTAGAAAAGTAAATGAAGAGGAAATTTTTAAAAGGAGATCATATTTTTTATTTTAAATATTCAAATTTTTATTTATTTGTTCTTTTTTTACAAATAAATAAACTATTAAATAAATGTTCGATATTTTAGGTGAGGGAGTAGAGAAGTAATTAGACATTAAAGGGATTTTTATTGAAGTAATTAGACATTTGAAATTATTATTTTCTATCATAACAAATGATTCATGAATAAAATTATATATTTGATCGATTAACACATTGTTATTTGTATATGTATTATCCTACATTTTTTTCCGAGTTAGCATCCTCAAATGGTCAAATTACACTAAAATCATCAATATATTATATTAATTATATAATAAAAAATGTATTGCCATATATTGGAGGCTTAGAATGGGTGGGGTTATTAAAAAAATGGGTTTAAAATTAATAAAATTGATCTTTAATTTAATGGGTTGCACTCTGTTTATTATTAATAGAAAATAGTATGGTGAATCCAGGGAAGAGATAAATTTGAATTAATTCAGATTAAGATATTATATTATAATAAAATTAATAATTAATGATGAAAGAAATTATTTAGCAATTTCAAATTATAAAGTGTCGACTACTTAGCTGTTAATTGTTACTAGTATAAAGTTTAGGATAAGGCAAGACAAGTGAATATTCTCCGGGGGGTTCCTTCCAGGCATTTCATGATACATCTTCTCTAGGCAGCAACTTCTAAGTTTGACCTCGATGTAGGATCCTGGCACTGTAGTATCACCTAGAGATGATGTCTCTCTGTCTACTCCATCCCATCATTTTGAAACATAATATTATAAAAATCAAAGAATTTATACTTTATAACATAGATAAATTAGATAAATAGATAAATATAATTTTTAAATAGATAAGTAGATGAATTAAATACAATTTTTATTAATTTTTATAAAATATTTCAATTTTTTTTTTATTTATTTAATTTTAGATGTTTTTTATTCATTCTAAATTGAATAATTTGCAATTAACGGAAAGAAAATCTATTTATATAAATTCTGTAAACTGTTTTTTTTTTATTAAAATGATTAAAATATAACATTCTAGTTAATTAATAAAATATATATGTATATTCTCTCCTTTTGATCTTTTAAACACTCTAACTATAGTTTCATAGGGATGGTAAGATTGGCTTCGCTTTACTTACAATTCACCTCTTTAATCTTTGCTATTAGGGAGTAAAAGAGGATTCAGCAAGGACTTTCTTTATTGCGCCCCCTCTTCCCTGAATTCTCTCCTTACTAGGTCAACTCTTTATTTATTTTTCCATCCCATCAGCGCCCGCTCTAGCATTTACAGCGTCTCGGACAATAGAATAAAATCACGCCCTTATATTCATTCATATATTCATATGTATATATGTATATATGTATATATGAATATATTTTTTATTTAGTATAAAATTTAAATGGTTTTTAATTTTAACAGCAATGTGCATATTTAACAAGACTGATCATAATAAATTCAAAATTCCGCCCTTCAGATTTGCCGCCCTGGAGTTTAGTTTAAAAAAGCATGTTTATTAGCCAATTTGTGACACATAAATTGCTTTTTTTATCCCAAAACATAACAAGAAGGGTTTACAATAATTTTTACAATCAATTGGTGACTCATGGGCGTAATTAGTATATATTTACATTTTTATTTTTAAAGCGAATTGCATTATATTGAAATAATTTGTTTGTTTTTTTATTTGATTTACTAACTAGGCAAAGGCTATATATAAAGAAAAACCTAGTCTATATATTGGTAGGAAATGGCGGTTGGGGGTGGGAGGAAGCAAATTTTTATAGGGGGGGAATGGTTTTTATGATATAATTTTTTTTTTGATTTTTTTTAAATTTTTTCATTTTCATATATATTTTTTCTATTTACAATATTCATAATAATTGATATGGAGACACTCAATCTGTTAACCACCAGCATTTGCTGGACAATTTGATCCTACATGTTTTATCTTTTTTTAGAATATCATTGCTATAATTGAACATATACATAGCTAAATTTTTGTTTAAAGAAGGTTCATAGTTTTGTGCCGCCCTGGATAAATGTCCGGTTTGCCGCCCTCTAGAGCGGGTCCTGATCCAATTTTTTGATTATCTCTTCTTTATTTAATAAAATAATAATTCGCATTTTTCCATACCACACTGAATATATATTTACTATACCTAAAATAATATATTCCTAATTATTTAATTTGATTATTAACTTTATCTATAAAAAATAATAAAAACGTTATAAAATATATATTTGAAGCCAAACAAACCTATTTGAAGTACGAATTTTAATAAAATAGTATATTTTAATTAAAAATTTCTTTAAAAAAACCTAAAAAAATGGGAACCGAAATTTTTTCCATAAAGAAATTGTATTATAAAAAAAGGTAATTTTAAAATTATCTGACCGGATATAATATAATAAGATAATCTTATTTTTCTTTTATATTTTTTTATTTTAATTACTTATTTACTTATTTATTGATTAAAATGACATAAATAATGTATTAATTGAAAAATATTGTTTTTTCACTTTGTTATCATTTTACGAAGTTAATATTATAATATAGACAATGTTCTATTGGGTGGTTGGTTCACTTTAATAAAAAGGAATAAGAAACAATTAATTGAGAAATTCTAAATTAAAAATGATAAATAATGATTAACTTATCTATTTGTTTCTATAGATTTATATTTTATTTAAAATATTTGTTTAATTTTAATCTTAAATTCCATTCATTGGCGATTGAGATAAAACACGTCCTCTCCGGGAGTAGTCAGTCCACAATTGACACAATGAATGACAACATATATATGTAAATCTAAAGTTAAATATTAATTAGTAAGCGGTGGTGATATTAAAAAAAAATCCAATTTCAAAAATTTTATTCAAAATAAAATGTGGTTTAGATTAACAGTTTATTTGAATTTATTTCCGAATAAAAATAATACATTAATTTGAATGAATGCTTTATTCAAAATATACTTCATTGCTTGTCACATATTTTAGGAATCTTTCGAGTGGATTCCATGTCAGTAAATATCTTTCTCTTGTCCAGAATCGTTTATGGATCCATTTCATATTATAACTGAATAATGTGTGGTATATTGATGTAAAAATATCGTAATTGGATAGTAAATGTAATAAATATTATTGCAAGTCACACTCTTTATAGTTAACACAAACCGCTTTTACCGTATGTGATGGAATATTGCCATTATCAATGTTTGGTATTAACCGTCTTTGTCCAATAAAGCTTACATATTTTCGTAATTTTATTCCAAATTTCATTGTTTCTTATCCACAACATCGAAATCATTTGTTACTCATATGTTACTATTGAGCATGTTCACCATAAACTCCCCAAAGTAATCATTAAGAGTTAGGAGCAGTTTTCTTCAAATGGAAATAAAACATTAATTGTTCAAGAATATACTAACATCCATGTATCAATATCTAAAATTAAGGTTAAAAAATTAATAAATAATTTTTTACAATAGGACAAAATAAGAAATAAAAAAATCTGGAGAGTCTCCTCTCGACTATCTCGCAAATTTGAATTGGATTAATTAACATATATATTATATTTCAATTAAATTTAATTAATTATAAATTATAAATTAAAATTAATAAATAATATTTATTAAACGAGCGCGTGATTGGCACTCAACGTATTAAAAAATTTAAAAAATTAATTCCGGTACTTTCTGCGATTCAATCAAGCTGAAATTCTATAAATATCATTATTTATACAATTATTACTCATGTGAAAAACTATCAAACGTATATCTTTATTTTTACGGTCAGTTTAGAGGAAAAATAAAAAAAATGAAAACGTGGTAGGTAATGACCCTCTTGCGAAAGAGCTACATTTTTCAAAATAGATAGATAGAAAACTACGAATTTTGACTAATGCCCGTGTATCAAATTTCATTATTCTAGTTCAAACAGTTTGTTTGTAATCTTGTCTACATACAAACACACACACACAGAGATAAAGAGAGAGAGAGACAGACAGACAGACATTTTTCTCAACCTTAGTCAAAATGACTCAGGGACCTTCAAAACATATAAAAACATCAAAATCTCGACATCGAAAATTTTCGTTAACGCAATACTATCTAGAGATAGTAAAAATGTAATAGGTAATCACAAAACATTTTATTAGTTAGCTTACAAATGATTATCGTGATTTAATAAGAAAATGAGATAAACTAAATTAATTGAAATATTAATAAATAAGACATTTTGTTTTGATTTTTTTGCAAAAGTGAATATATAAAATAAGAATGATTATTTTTACACTTTCCAAGAGTAACTTTAATATTCATATTATAATTAAAATTTGATAAATATATTTTTAATGTTAAATCACCTTAAATTTAAAAAAAAAATATTAATTCTATTACAAATTAGACAAGATTTAGATTAAAATAGTAAAAGAAATGTTGTATTTGATAAATTTATAAGTATAAATAATGTTTATAAATGAATGATTGTGTTTATGTTTTTCTAACATCGACTCGAATGGTTAGTAGATGTGACCTTCGTTGTAAATTGAAAATTATTCTATGTTAATTAGATAAACTTGAATGATAATGAATCCCTCTCCCCGCCTTTGACATTTATTTATAAATAAAAGTAGTTTTTTTTAAATATTTAAATAGAAAATTTGTTAGGTCAATTTTTTCTTTTTTTTAACTATTTATAACATTCTATATTCTTATTTTAAAAATCTCATAAATTTTGAATCTTCTGTTATATAATTGAATAATACTAAATATATCTATATTTATCGATATTGCACCAACGCCTAATGATCTCCATATGGCTGGCTATATTTTATATATGAATAATCTATGCATCGTAAAATTTTATATTATTTTCATATCCATTAAACAGAAGTTGGCAAGAATGAAGTTAATAAGAGTTGCATTCCGATTATTTGCATGTTATTAATGACCACAGAGGACCGTATCAAGATAAAACTGCGCCCGGGGGAAAACAAGATCAGCGCCCCCATCATATTCCTAATATTTACTAGAATTTTTACTAAAAAAATCTGGAGTGTCTCCACTCGACTATCTCGCAAATTTGAATTGGATTAATTCACATATATTATATTTAAATTAAATTTAATTAATTTAATTTAAAGTATAACTGAATTTGATTAATTAATTAATTAAAAATTTAAATTTAAAACCTTCACCTTCATTTTTAAGTCAAAATTTAAAAAATTAATTCCCGTAATATTTAAACTTTTCTACATTTTCTTTTTCTACCTTTTGTATATTAAGATTTTGTATGTTAATACTGTTCCTCGCTGTTATTAAATTATTTTGTCTTATCACTATTAATTTAAAGCCCCACCTCTTTTCCTGCTTATATTAATTTTTCTACCCTATCTTTAATTGCAATTGCCGAATCTCCTATTATCTCCATTTAACACGACTTATTTCCTTGCTTGGACCGTGCAGTTCCCCCCCCCCCCCCCTCCACACACTCCAAAGAACAAATGAGAACTGAGGCCTGACCTTGTCGTTACAATATGAATTTTTAATTTATCAGCTATGATTAATTTATTATTAAATTAAATTGTGAGTTAATTGCCATTAATTTAATTGTAAATTCATTTAATTCACCTAATTATTACATATTAAATGTTGTTAAACTAAATATTTCTCACTGATTCATAGGGTTATTAATTTTCAATTATTTATTTTTAATTTGTTTGCTACCCAATTCGGTAGTTGTGACAAGGCGCGTAAATACAGTGGTTAATTTAAGACAACCTTTAGCAAGTCTCAGTTTACGGTTACTAAAATATGACAATATACGAACAATTAGTATAACTTTTAAATATTGCCTGCGTAAATTCAATCACTATTAATATTTTGCTGAAACGTTTCGTTCATTAAAACTAGGAGATTATAGGAAATATGTTAAAATCACAGTTTATTTCTGTCTACTTGAAATAGCTATCCTTTGGCAACACGGAGAACACTTATTGAGTAGTAAAATTCGCGTAATGTCTACATCTAATGAGAAATTAAGCTAGCCCAGTTTAAGACCCGAAAATACATATATGACTAGGAAGAGAGTCTAGATTGAAAAGCTGCATTACTCTAGAACTAAGTATCTATTTAAATATAATTATATTATCATTTTATTATATATATCACAATACCTATATATAAGAAAAATAAGAAACAAATAAAAACAAATATTCCCATAAGAAAAATTAACAGTTTTGAAAGCGTGTATTTAAAAACCTTCTAGATATTTATTTACACAAAATGGAATGAAATTTCCGTAAAAAAAATCTGACGCAAAATCTCAAACATGTGTATACAATTAATTCAAGTGGTATTAAAAAAATGTCGTTGAGTGAAATGAGAAAGGTTATAAAAAATTGAAAGACAATTGTAATGAAGCTTATTTGAAGAGAGGGGAATAGAAATAGGAGATCGATTTTTTATTATCACAATTTATATTATCTCTCTTTTGATAACTCATCAATCGATATTATTTTACATTTTTATCATTATAAAGAAATATTTTAAATAAAAAATAAAATAAATCATTTTATCTTTCTCTCTCTGTGGCTCTACGGAACTCGAAAGTTCTTTGGCGCGGCAACCACATTTCTCCAAGTGTGCCTATCCTGAGCCACAACCCTCCAATCCCTTCTCTCTCCCATCTCTCTCACGTCACTTCCTACACTGTCCACCTACCGGTTCCTTGGTCTTTCAGTCAGACGTTTACCAATCGGTCTCCCTACAAATATATTTTTCGACAATCTTTCCTCTCCCTACCCATCTCAGCCTTCTCGATTTTATTACCATAACTATGTCTGGAGATGCATAGAGGTCATGCAATTCCTCGTTACGCAGCATCATCTTTCTTTGGCCCATAAATGCTGCAAAGAATCCTATTTTCAAATACACTAAATCTACTCTCGTCTCCTAGAGTCATAGACCACGCCTCACAACCATATATCATAACAGGCAAAATAATTGTTTTATATATTTGATTTTAGATTCCCTTTGATAATAATTTTGAAAGGAGATAAGCCCCTTTACTGCATGATAACAGACATTACCCGATTGCTCCCTCGATTTTAATTCTTCTCGAATATTCGTGATTGATGATTTAGATTTTTTTTTCTGAAAAAAAGAAATCACTTCTTCGCCAAACTCTCGAAGGAACAGCTTTGGTGGAAAAATTTTTACTATTACATCATTTTTTTTATAAATGTTTATTTTTTAGATTTATTATTAAACTAATTTTGGATTTGTTAAAGAGTTGTAATTTGTATAATTAAATTAGATTTGTCTAAAAAAGAATCGATTAAATATAAATTTTATATTTATAATAATATTCCATAATATTAATTATTTATTAAATTTTTATAGAAATCTACCTAAATCTAATAATTTAATATAAGAATATTTTTTAATTTAAAAATATAAAGTTTTAATGTGGTTTAAACAGCCAGGCGACTTTCTGGGGCGCCGATTTCGTAGGGGCGCCAATTGGTTTAAATTTATTTTCTATGGGTTGTTGTATGGTAACAAATTTATTGGTAATATCAATTTCGAATTTCGGTTGGGCGCATAATAATAAGCTCTATAATAAGCTCTTTGAAAAAAATATTTGAATTTGAATTTTTTTTTTTAATAGAATATTTCCTCATTTATTTTTTTAACAAATAAATTTTTTGAAATTCTTTTATTTGAAAAATAAATTTATTTAATGGTTGTGTGAAATTGAGGAGAGAATTAGTTCTCTATAAGTTTATCGAAAAAATCAATGTGGATTGATTAATAAATTGTAAATTTGTATATTTTCAAATATAGATTCTAGGCAGCTGCTTGTGCAAACTTGACAAAATGAATGTGTTTCCAGAGATTTTTCATTGGTTAGTAATAATAAGAGTCATTTCCTTCTAAATAAAATTGACGTCTATAAATATTAATAAGATTAGGTACAAATTGTATTATAAAATAGATACTTCCCCCTTCTTGATGACTCAAAGTAAATTAGATTGACAGGTACGTTCCTAGCTAAAGTAATTTGTGTACAAAACATATCATCGTAAATAATAATTATTTTCCATAAAATAATAAATTTTGTTTTTCATTCCATTCTTAAGTGGATAGAAAAAAAAGAGAAAGGAGTTAATTTTACCCTGAAACTTTATTCAAATTATCATTTGGAGCGTCGAGAAAGTTGAGGCAACAAATTCATCGAGTTCGTGATAATAATTCATTTGGTATGGTGCACGGAAACGAATGACTAATTAAGTAAAGCCCTTTGGAGTAGAAAAGAGTTGGTCGTTGCCTCACTACGGCAATCAACTCATCCCATTGGACAAAAATAGCCGAGGAAAAACAGGACGATTCACTCAAGTCGCATAAACAACTTAAATAAGAATATTGATTTAAAAAAGAAAATAAATAAATACCAAAGACTCCAAGAAAAGAAAAAGAATAAATATTACTTCTTTTGGTGTTAAGTTTTTTCAAGATAATTA
Organism: Labia minor; assembly: GCA_963082975.1. Taxonomy (NCBI): domain Eukaryota; kingdom Metazoa; phylum Arthropoda; class Insecta; order Dermaptera; family Spongiphoridae; genus Labia; species Labia minor. The sequence goes on from OY720349.1 coordinate 27,532,260, forward strand.
TCAATCATGTTAAGAATTATTAAGACAAAAAAAAAATTGATAAAAATCAAAGTCTGTCAATTTCATAAATGAATAGTTAATAGCCATCATTTAAATTAATTAAGATTTGAAACCCTATTAAAACTAAGTGTAAATTTTATATATTTTATTTTTGATATACTATACTTATCTAATGTTGTTATCTTTTATAATTATTATGTATTTATTATTTCAGATAATAAATAATAGGTAATTATCTTTAAAATAATATTTATTTCTAAAAAATAGTTTATTTTAGATATATATTGTATTTTCTTTTAAAATAATAAAGTATGTATGCATTTAAATTCTAGGTGTATGCATTTGAAGGGCATTATCTAAGGGCATTATCTAAGTTGCTAAAATCTGGCGATACTGTCAATACTGAACGGTACAAATGACAAATGGTGAAATTGAACCAAGTCTACGTCAAAAAACACCAGAATATCAAAAAAATAAAACGCAAAGTCATTTTGCTATATGACAACGCAGCGTCCCACGCTTCAAAACATGAAACATTTGATTTGGAAATTGAGAAATTCTTCCCCATGCAGCTTATTCGCCAGACTTAGCCCCATCTGATTTCCATTTGTTTGCCTCGATGGGACACTCGTTGATGAAAATGTCTTTTTTGGAGAGGGATCGACTAATTGCCAGAGAGATTTATTTATATTTATGTATTTATAACGAATGAAATTATTTTGAATCAAATATTTTTCTTCACTTTCATAAAATATACTTTTATGTGTACAATTAAAAAGTGCGGTTTAATATGCATAGATCAAGTATATTTTGTTGTTTCAATAATTAAAGTTGATTGATTTGATTAATATTAATTCAAATTTCATTTTAAATTTAAGAACAATCTTGAGTTATATAATAAATCATATTGTAATAGTATATTGTATACTAAATCATTTCTAAAAAAAAAATATTTTATCCAGAGTTATATTTTGCAGTTTGATTGATGTATTATTTCATATTAAATTTGAGAAGCTATACTTTTTTTTACCGACCGACGATAGTAAGGGAGGTATTTTATCTAAATATAGTATAATATTATACATATTATTTTGAATATCTATACTTAAAGAGGCACGCGATGTCTATTATACATAAAATAATAAATAGGTATAGAATATTTAAAAAATGAATGAAATTACTTGATGTATAACATAAAATTAGTTATAAATATTGGTATAAAATGCAAAGTATGAAAAAAAAATGATTGATTTAATCTTAATAACTAGGTTAGAATATTTTCATATATTTTTTTATTAAGTTAAAGGTTATGCCTAAGTAAATAATGAAATAAAATAAAAATTGTACTCCGAAATTTTTTGGAGTGTGGCAATATATAATATGTTAAATGAAAATGTTATTGTGTAATACTAAATATATATAAAATTTATATAAAAAATTATTATACATAAGTATATGTCATAGATATGAAAAAACAAAATATTTTTAATGTAAACATTCTAAACATTTTTATATGTACCAATAATATTGATCCCGAAATTTTTAAGTTTTTCAATTTAACTTTTTAAACTTATAAAAAGATCTCAAATTTTGGAACTGAACTCACGTCAAATAGAAAATAACGTGTGGTGCACTCTTTATTTTCTGCAATGCGGGCCTATTTACGATAATGTCCCCATTAGTGCCAATGTTTTTTTCCTAGAATATCGTTTTAATAGGTATAGATATATATAGATAAAGATATAGATATTGTCGTATGGAGGCTTAGCATGGGTTGGGTTATGAAAAAAATCGGTTTAAAATGATGAATAGAAAATAATATGGTGAATCCAGCGTCGGTTGATAAAGGAAAAGGTAAAGTTGAATTCATTCCGAATCAAAATCAAATATTAAATTAAGATAAAATTAATATTTAATAATAAAAGAATTTATTATAATTATAATTGGTATCAGAAGAAATTATAAATAGGTAATTGATAGTAAAGTAAAGTTATTTATTTAATATTAGAAATCAAATTTTGTATTTAATAAGCAATTGCATTTAATATTGGTCGGCCACTTAGCTGTTATTAATAATATGAATAATAATAGCATTAATTAATAATAGCAAATAGAGACATGATTCTTCAGATAGTCCTTTAGGTTTCAATGAGACATCTTCTGTGGGCTTGCGCCACTGGGGGTGGAAGTCGGCCGCGATGCCTAATCCCGGAATCCACTTAGTGATGATTTGTCTCTCTTCTCTCTATCTCGAAGACTGATTAAAAATTGTCTTTACATCAATAAGAAAAACTATTCATCCCCTCCAAGTCGTTTCTCGTAACTTTCAAATAACTATCTTTTCGGCTTTTTTTCAGGTCTTTTATTCTATTAAAAGTTTTAAGAACATGTAATGAAATTTATCATTATTTATGGGTTTAATTCATGACAATATTTTTCAATTTTTAATCGATAACATTTTTTTATATCGTCCACATGTTGTAAATGGACGTGAGGATGTCATGTCTGTTATAAATGATAATTTATAGTAATATATTTTTACTATATTTCTCTAATAAAGGGCATTTTTATGCTTATATATTATAATATATATGTAAAATATTTTTGTCTGCAGATTGTGGCGTCATCTGGGGAGAAGATGCATTCTCCCCCCAAGGAGTTTGAACCTTTTTAAATTTTATAATGTATAAAATGAATAATAAATGACCTTCTTAATTCTTCTGATTTTTTTTTCTTATTCTAATTAAAGTATTAAAATTGATGATAAATAGATTCGAGTTTGTTTCTAAAAAAATATTATTTTACAAATTGTTTTTTCGTAATTTTAAGAAAAAAAAGTTTGCCCCTCCCCCTTCCCAAGTAAAATTTGAAATCACGCCACTGTCTGCATATTGCTCAGAATTTAAACATTTTTCTATATCTTTATGTTTTATGATCTGGAGAATTACTATAGAATTTTTCTTGTCTGTCTGTTTCTCAACCTTTTTTATGCCATGGCTCATCAGAGCGAAAAACTCAAAATGTCTGTCCATGTTACACATGCTTAAAATTTAATATTAAAATATTATTTAATTTTTTGTAAATAACTTAAATGAAAAAACATCTGACCTCTCATCAATTATTCCAATTAACCCCCTGGACAGTCAAACTGATCCCCCTGTGGCGCGTACTCCTCACATATGTAACCACTGCTATATATAAGTTGGCTGGAACGTTAACTATGAAATTAAATCTCAGCATTCTTATAAGTATATTCCTATTTGAACATAAACCATACATTTTATAAATATTTAATCAAAAACAGAATCAAAATTTTCACAAAGTTTCACAAATGAGATTAGCTGGAGTGTCTCCACTCGACTACCTCTCAATTTGAATTGGATTAAATAACATAATATATTATATTTAAATTAAATTTAATTAATTATAAATTATAAATTAAAATTAATAAATAATATTTATTAAACCAGCTCATATTTGGCTCTTTGTTGATGGAACCACGTCACGTGTTAGGGCGTGAGATTTGCAGTGTTAAAAAATTAATTCTGGTACTTTCAGCGATTCAATCAAGCTGAAATTCTATATATACCAGTTTTATACAATTTTTAATCATGTGAAAAATTATCAAACATATATCTTTATTTTTACGGGCACTTTAGAGGAAAAAAAATCAAAACGTTGTTAGTAATGACCCTCTTCCGGTTGAGCTACATTTCTCAAAAGTTGATAGAAAACTATGAATTTTGAATAATGCCCATGTACCAAATTTTATCATTCTAGCTCCTACCGTTTTTGCGTAATCTTGGTTACATACACACACACACACACACACATATATATATATATATATATATATATATATATATACACACAGACATTTTTCTCAACCTTAGTGAAAATGATTCAGGAACCTTCAAAACGTATAAAAACATCAAAATCTCAACATCGAAAATTTTCGTGATCGCAATACTATCTCGCCAGAGATAGTAAAATTAATTTCTTCAAAATTTAATATAAGTAATCAATCAAATATATAAAGTAAATATTAATATAATATTAATAGATGGATGAAAAATTAAAAAAAAGGTTTTTGCCCAAACATTAATAATTTAATTATGTGCGAATATTATATTAAGTATACAGTATAGAAATATCAATAAAAAAAGTGCGATAATCATATAAATAGATTCCTATTATCATTAAAATTGTATGAAATAAGAAATTTATTCGATCCCTTTGCCCCACTCTCGCTGACTTCCCTCCCCCCTACCATGCCACCCGGCCTCACATGAAGCCTGCCGCGCGGCCCCCACTCTTTTCCATCCTCTAAGTCG